>CM031242.1:681325131-681925131 GCA_018340775.1 Taxus wallichiana var. yunnanensis | reverse complement strand
GCTTCTTCCAGGTAAGATGTTGTTTAAGAATGTATGTATTTTGAATTTTTGTGTGGTTTGGTAAGACTCATAGAAAGAGAAAAGGATAGAAGTGCTTTTCTATGATTCGTTTGTCAACCATCAGTTGGTCATGACTTCCAGCGTATAGGTTACCCTCAATTAATGTGAGCTAATGTAATAAAGCGAGATGGAATGCAATTGTTTTTAAACCCAAATAAAAAATGTGGAATTGGATGACACAATAAGATGAAGAGGAAGAGGGATGCTCTTTCACTATAATGCAGAAAACATGAAGAAATGGTTCTTTTTAATTGCACCAAAAGAAAAGTTTCCTTTAGAGAAAATAGAAAAGAGAAGTGGATTATGAGGGAAGAAAATTAGTGTGTACATTTTTTTTAGAAGGGAAACAAACACACAATTTTTTCCTAGGAATGAATGAAATGCAAAGAACCCCAGATGGGTCCCACCAGAGTCATGCCAAAATGTTTCACCTTTTTCTTAGATTATTTCTTAGAAGCGTTGATGAAACAAATAGGGTAATAGGCATAGGAGGAATACATGTTCAAAGGTTAGTTGATGGGTTGTTGCACGCGTATGAATTCCGAATCCACATTTGACCGTGAGAGCTTCCTTTTGGCTAGAAGGAACTACCTGTAATGAAAACAAGACCACAAGAAGGAATTAAATAATATGGGCAGTGAACTGCCTAGCGTGACCTAGATCCGGGAAGTATGATACTTCCTAGATGGCTGTCAGTCCATTGTTTTAAACAAATTAATGTTGTAAACAAAGTAAATCCTATTATTATTTTAAAATGATTTATGTATCTCACTTAAAATGTAATAAGAAAATAGATCTAATCTAACAGGATAAGCTAGAATAGAATCCACAAGTCAAATGGTTGGTTCTAGGTTCTGTAGGTCTTATAAAGGTCTCAGGTAGGTCACAAGTGAGTGAGGGTGAGGTAAAATTAGGTGGGTAGGTCTTTGTTTAAGGTTGTGTGGGTAAACACAGAGACCGGTGTTGGTCGGGGTGACTAATGGTGGTTAGGTATAACTAGCGCCGATTCTTGTGAGATTTGGAAATGTCACAAAACAAGGTTTTGGTATCCGTTGTGATTGCAAAAAGGATTTTGGGTTGGTTGGGACAAGGTATTAGGTGACCTGGAGTAGGATTTTGTGAGGTTTTAATGGGTCTATGGAGGTGAAAATGTTGGAGAGGGTCAATGGGGAGTAAGGTAAACAATGAGTGATAAAATAATGATGAAATGAAACAAACTAGAGAAGTATGGCATTATACTTACATGAATTTCATTCGAAGGTCTATGTGTGAAAGATGGAGGTGATGATGATGGGTTTGAAGGCTACAAGTGATCACCAACTGAAAAAAGCTTCTACATGGGCTGCATGCACACTTCTCTTTGCTTGGATAGATCAGATCATGGCTGGGATGGCTGTGCGGGAGAAGATGCTCAATCTCCTTCCTTGGATGTGAGTTTTTGCTAGAATTTGCTCTCTGAAGATGCGTTATCTCTCTGAGATCTTGTTCTTTCTCGTTAATGTTTCTCCCAATGTTTACCAACTTCCAAGTTCCAAGTTCCAACCTTGATAATAAAGTTGTTTTGGGTTAAAAGGGGTAACCGATGATGGTCCGGCTTAACCGGCGACAGTTAGGGATAACCGACATCGGTCAAGGTGGGATTTCCTAGGTTTACTAAACTTAGGATATCCTCCTCGATTTTATTGGATCTTGTGTCGTTATCCCATGGATTAGACTCAGATCCTCTTGTGAGCATATAAGAATTTGGTTAGAGGGAATGTAGGAATTGATTTTTAGGGTTTGGGTAAGTCTTAGTTAGTTATGGTAACTTGCTAAGAATAGGTCTTAGGTTGAGTTAGGTTGGTGAGGTGTCTAAGTGAACTATATGTGTAGCTATTATTTAAATAAGATATTTAAATAATAAATATAGTGAGGATAATGCATTATTTTAATTTAATTAATTAACTTGATATTAGTGGGGTGAAGGGGGTCATGGCTAGGTAAATGTAAAAATGGTGCTTATATGTCGAGGGACGAAAGGGGAGTGTGACCTAATTTTAGTGTCTACAGATCCATCCTTCTTCTTCACAAAGATCACCCATGCACCCTAAAGGGATACACTAGGACGGATAAGGCGTTTCTTGAAAAGGCCCTCAAGTTGTAACTTGAGCTCATAGAGCTCTGGGGTGGTCATTCGATAAGGTGCTCGTGAGATAGGATTTGCTCCAGAACTAGATCTATATGAAAATCAATCTCACATAGGGGTGGTAACCTTGGTAGCTCCCCTAGAAAGACATCTGCAAACTCTCTCAAAATGGGATGATCATCTAGCAATGGTCCACTAGACCCATCCTCTGATATGTCACTAACTATAACAACATACATCTGACAACCCCATCGCACACACCGCTTAAGCTGCATAGTGGAGATGGTATAAATAGAAATGGGTCTCTTGACCCCTAAAATCACCGACTCAACTCCCAAATCATCTACACAATATATAGTCTTGTGGTAACAATCCATCTTTGCCTTGCTTGCGAGATAACCAATCCATACCCAAAATGACTCCATACAATCCCAAAGGAAGAATATGGAGGTCAAGTAGTGGTGAAAGATCCCAAATCCACTACACACTCCTTAAATAAGGAGTCTATAAAGATCTTGGCCATAAAAGCCATCTCAACATCCCAATTAAGACCCCCTAATCGCCACCACTGCATCACTCTACTAAAGATGGTGCAATGAAAGAATCAGAAGAACCAAAATCAAACAATATAGAGGTAGGAATACCACCAATGCTACATGTGGTCTTAATGACTTTGATCTTATGCTCTTCTGGTGGTTCTCAACCGCTACATAAATCTTGTGGCTATGTCCCATGTCACCAATAATCAGCTCTGAAATTTGTGTCTTACCCTTGTTATTAGGGTTTTGTGGGTAATCTCTCCAAAAATTTCCAGTAACTCCACATCCAAAACATCCTCCTAATCCTCCCTAATGAGTAGAACCTCCAGTAGGTGCCCTGGAAGTCTGTGGCATGGATCCCATGATCTCGGCTGTAATTTGCCGAGGTCCACCTTGTGTCTTGATGGGACCCCTAGGAGGAGGCTGCATACTCGACCTCTCTATGCATCCACTCTCTGTGGAGGTCCATGAGGAGGAAGGGCGGTGTTACTTGTGGTGGCCTAAAGGATAATTGTGTGAACCCCTAGACACCATAAGGGAGAGGTATCGACCCCCTCGATCTATTGTCCTACATTCTGCCGTATGCAGCTCTGGACTCGATCTCTAGCTGCTTGGGTATTTTCCCGAGTCTCCCCCGCTATATAGGCCTTCTCAATGCCTCTCGCTAAATTCGTGGGAAGTGGATTTGTAATGCACCTCCAATATCTAAATTCAGGCCTGGATGAACCGTGAATGCACTGTGCACTGCTCATCCTACATAAACTCAACATACTAGAGTAGATCCAAAATCTACTCTCATACTCTTCTACTAAAAGAGATGCCTATCGGAGGTCATGGAACTCATTGATCCTCTACTGTATGAACCTCCGTGACAAATACCTACTCCTGAATCTCTCCTCAAATAGCTCCCAAGTCACTATCTCAGAATCTACATGGAGCTTCTGCTCCTTTGTCATCTACCATACTCTTGCTCCATCCCTCAGTAGATGGATCGCAACACAAGCTTTTGTGTTGTTAGAACAAGGACAAAGCTTGAAGCAACTACTCAAACTCACTAGCTAGGCCTCTACCTAAAATCCACCCATGTCACTTGAGTAGTGTGAGGGTCTAAGCTTCAGGATCTCCCTGATGTGATCTGCAGTTGTGGTTTGATGGCCTCTAGGTCTCTTTGTGTGCTCATCCCTAAGCCTAGGGCTCCGAGACCTCTCTCTATAGTCTAAAACTCGGTCACCCTGTCCCCTCTATTATGACTCTACTCTAGTTAAATCTTCATGGGAGTTCTCTCCTCTATGCTCCTTCGTTGGGTCAAGGAGATACCTAACCCTCAATGGAAGGGGCTCTATCATGACTGGCTGCATGTCCTCCTCCTAATCCTCCACGTAGAGCAACATTGACATCTTGAAGATTCTACAAAATCTGGGGTAGGATAGCTGTTACACCTTGATCTAGTGGTGGTGGTGGTGGTGGTAAGTCTAAGTCTATGTGAAAATTCCCCCTCCCCGTCTGTGCCTCCTGCATAGACCAAAGTGAGAGTTAGTTCATTTTTCTAAGTTTTATTCAAATTCCATGTTTACTAAAATATGCAATTTCTAAACTAAGTTGTTTTCTAGATTTTAAAAAAATGTGCTAGGTTTAAGTTTCATGTCTCAAGTTTTCTAGTGTGCCCAATGGTCCAAGCTTTTGAACCACTACTCTGATACCAAGTGTGATGCTTGTTAAAACAACCCACTTGAGACCCAAGAAACAACCTAGGATTAGTTAGGAAAATTATGGAATAATTTTTTTTATTAGAAGTGTCTACAACCAGGTTGCAAGACAATAATTGACACTATCAGGTTCTAAAACAAGTCTAAATTACTAGAACATACTTTTCATTTATTAACAATTATCAGAGGTCACAAGGTCCAAATTTTAGGGTTAGAAGTTTTAGTTAGGTTCAGGGGGTAATTTAACACCATACCCACTCTCTAACAGGCTCAAAGTTTCAACTTGATTTTTCTCACACTTAATGCATTCAAAATTTCCTAAATCATTCCCATTGGATAGGAAATTTTCTCACCTTTCCAATGATATAAATAAGTCCTCCTAACTCCTTGTAAAACTCTAGTTATGGACCAGCGGGCCTTAGGGGTCAAATTTTCCCCAAGGGGACATGTGTTGAGTGGGGGAGAAGGTCCATTTCTCGGGTTGACGGGTCGGGAGGTGTTTGGAATTGTTCCCTCACGCGGAAGAATTTTTCCAATTTTCCCACATCTGGGGAAGGACACTTGTCTAGATCTAAGAAAGGCAGAGGAGAGGATGAGGAGGGGGGTGGTAGAGGAAGTTGAAGAAATTCACCGAAGGGAAAAAGAAAACCAAATAGCACCCACGGGTCCACTAGGGACATGTGGCACTCAACAAACCAACATAGGAGAGAAAAGGAGAGGGATGGGTGGGGGGCGACAGAGTTTTTAATTTTTTTCCAAAAGCCAACAAGGTCATGAGGGTTCCACCACATATGCCAACACCCCATGCTACCATGTGGTAGTACAGAAGAATGTGGGATCGTGGGCCGAGGCGGGGAAGAGGTAAAATTTTTCCAAAATTTTTAAAAGGCCCCAAAGACAAAAAATAATGTCGTGCCTCCCCGCTGCCCCATCTAGACATGTGGTAGCCTTTGATTGGCTGTGGGCCAATGGAGGAAATTTTAAAAAATTTCCCCAATAATTTTTCAAAAAAATTCTAAGGATTTTTAAAGGGAATTTTTTTCAGCCGTGGGCCTGCCAGGGAAAATTTTCCCAAATTTTTCGCCAAGGAAGGAAAACTTTAGAGGGTCATAAATTTTGTTAGAAAGCTTAGTTTTGGGAAAATGAGGACTTTCTAGAAATATCTCGATGCCCTCTTTGCACAGGAATCATAAATTTTACATTTTGATAAAGTTTAAGGGGTCAATTTTGTGAAAACGGCCTGCAGGATTTTAAACAACCAACTGGTAATTTTTAACTTATAAATTTGATTCAATTTGATCTCCTCCTTCACTCAACATGCCAAACAGACATGGAGGATTGTTCTAGGAAGGATTTAGAGTGTTTTAGGAAGGTAATTTTACTTGTTTGATTTCCAATTTACATTTTTCCAACAATTGATAGAAAATGACTGTGAAAGGGATTGGGCTCAATTTTGCAATGTTTTAAATTGTTTTCTTAAGTGTTCTTTGTCAATTTGAGTTCCTTGATAATACAACATGCTAAATTTTAACATTTCCAAGTTGATTATAATGTGCAGGCCTGAACTATACATTTTGATTAAATTTATTTGCAGTTTTAAATTTACAATAGAGATCCATTTCTAGAAAATCTGTATATCAATTTCATCATTTAAGTGTGGTATTTCATTTCTAATCTAATCTAATACATTCATTTGTTTATAAACAAATCATTCTAAATCAAAAAGCAATACTGAATTCCATTTTACACATTTCCAAAGATACAAAATACTGCATTATTTCCACATGCATTTCTTCTTTCCAAATAGAGATCTAACTATCTCTTTTTCCATACAATGAAACATTTAATTCAATCCATGGTAGAATTAAGTGTTTTCCTTCTTCAAACAATCATTAAAAACAAGAATCCAGTTTCTATCTTTCCTCAAAATCATATTTGAAAACAAGGCAAAATAATACAATTACATCCCACGTGTTTCTTCCTTTTTCCATTTTCCAAAACAGGGATTTCAAATCACAATTTGATATTCCAATTCAACACAACAATGCAAATGAGGGAAAGTCTTGCAATTATTTATTAATTCAAAAGAAATACATCTTTACATTCTTCCATTCCTTGAATGTAATTAACAAATTTCACTTTCTTTCTTTCAAATGTACAGAACAAAATGTAGATATCTTTCACAATTCGAATATGCAACTTTCATAATCAATTACAACATCTTTTCTTCACAAATGTATATATTAAAATTTCATCCACTTCAAGTGGGAAAGGATTACAAATGAATAAATTTCACAAGGGACTGTCAAAACTATCTTCTTCTGCTCCATAACAACAACATGAAAGTTTTCTTTTTCTTCCAAATTGATCACAACAAAAGTGGGGGAAAGGAAATGCTCTCCACCTAACCAAGACATCCAATGAAAGGAGAAGCCATCCTTCATCATTGGCCCCCAAGCCCCAACCATAAAACAATAAGAGGTGTGATTCAACCCATGGAAACAACAAGCTTCCACAACACACAACATTCTTTCAACATGCATAATTCAATATAAAACACAGTCCAAACAAAAACAACAGTTTACAACTGCATTTGCAAACATTCAAACAGAACTCAAGCTTGATCATGTAAGCCAAAGGAGCAAGGTCTATGGGGGAAGCTACTTATGCCTCCCAATGGGAATTGGGCATCCACCTATAACAAACTACCACTAAAAATTCACCAAGCATATCCTTATGCCCCTCATAGATTTTTTATACCCCCATAAAGTAAGAAATTCAAGCTATTTCTTTTCCATGATCCCAAAAAATCCCACATAGCCTTCCCCCACATAGCCTTCTCCTACACCCTACCCAATAACCAACAATTACACCTTATACCCCCAAAATAAATAATAGCTAAAAGAAGAGCTAGCTCCTACCTCTCCATGGTAGCTTTTATTTCCCAAACCCAAAATGCCAAAACCTCCCAAAACAACAATATGATTATCTCCAATCTCCTCCACAATCCACAAGAGCAACAAAAATGTGCCCCAAAGAAGCATGCAAAATGATTCAACAACCCAAAACAAGCAAAGAGTTTGAATTTTATAGAAGAGGGAAGAGAAGAGGATGATGTGGATCTATGTAGGATGCCACATCACACATCCTCAACTCCAACACAAAAGACAAAATTTCATTCTCCCAAGCACAATAAAGAGGTGGGTGAAAACATGACATTTATTGCACACAAAAAGCCCACACCCCAAAGGACTAAAATTAAATAAAATGTAAGAGAGTGTAATCAAAACATGCAACATGATTAATAAAATGCATTATAAAAGTCTAAAATCACCCCTCCCACCATAAGTATGGTTGGTAAATTAAATGAGAGGTATGGGACAAATTTTACTTTCCCCAAACAAAAAGACACCCCCAAGGACAAATTCGAATGCCAAAAGGAGGTGGAGTGTTTCATACCCAAAACACTTACAAACTTACACATCCCTATACATATTTAATCTCAACAACTCCTGTTGTATATATTTCCACAATCCACAAGAGAATATAGAAATCAAAGAAGATCAAATCCGACATTCCCAAGGCGCAGAAGCATGTAAAATGGATGTGCGGGAAAACAGTGCGCCCAAGGCCCAAAACATGCAGGGGAAAATGGTGCGCCCTTGAAATCGACACGGGAAAAGTTGCGCCCTTGGCGCTGAAAATGGCACAACATCGACAGAGAAAAGTTGCGGAAGAGTTTGAAATGGCGCACAACATAGAAGAGGGAAAGAAAGATGCGTGGATCATAAAGGATGTCGACACACATCACACATCCTGAGGAGGCGCAACTCCAACACAGAAGACCAAATATTCATTCTGGAGCCCAAGGTTGGACTTTTGGAAAGCTTACGAGGTCCTCTATCCAACTATTGGATATCTTTAATTGGGTGAGGTGGGTAAAAAAAGTTCGCCACTTTTGGGTTATTTGGGGTTCTCACACACCATTATGATATGTTTTAAAAAGCCAGATTTCGAATTCCTCTCTCTTTTCTCTCTCCCCAAAGGAGGGGCTTCTTTCCAAAAATTATTCTTTCCTGCCTCCGCCCTCCCTTCTTTTCTTCTAAAATGTAAATGGAGTGTAATCAAAACATGCAACGTTTTTGATTAATAAAATGCATTATAAAAGTCAAAAATTTTGTGATGCATCCCACATCATAAGTTTTTGCTTGTTTTCTTCTTGCCTTGGTCAGTATCGTGCAATTAAATCTGGAGAGAGGTGGAGTTTTGGGACAAGTTTTACTATCCCCCTGTGATGCAAGCCTCCAAGACACCCCCCAGGACAAATGTTCAACGAATTTATCAGTTTTAGTGGAGTGTTTCATACTCTGTCTCCTTGGCATGGTTAGATTAGGATTAGATTCAGACTTACAGCAAACTTAGCCACATCCTTACATAGAGGTTTTTGTGCAATCACTGCTTTGGAAGAACATCAACCTAGAAACTCGTCCATTATTTACTTTACCATATCCCCAATTTGATTTATTTAAATTTTAACTATATGATTTCTCACATTAATCTACCACAATTTTAATTAAATAAAAGAAAGGAAACATTACTAATAAAATACATACAACAATAAATAAAAAGAAACCACATTAATAAAATATACAAAACCCATGGTCACATATAAAGGTAATCCCCCCATGGGAATCCCTAACAAAATATAACACACACACAAGACATGTTGCCATGGTGACCTTGTTGAATTTACCTAGAATTTCATTGTGGTTGGTCTCCAATCCCCCTCGATGTTTGTTGTGATATTAACCTACAAAACAAAAATACCTCCTTTGGCCTCGTGGCCATATCAGAACATCCAAAATGAATATAAATATAATCACAAAATCATCTAAATATGTGAATCACAACAACATCAAGGAAATTTAACATTATCACATACAATTTATATCAACAACTATATCATCATCATATAATATCCATTTTCTAGATCTACTCATAATATCCAAAATCACATGTCCGAACAACATCCATAAAACATCCATGTCAAATAGTATATCATCATCCACATATGAGGTGTCTCCAATAATCATCATGCATCATAACCAAATCAAGATCAACAATAATCCATGACCAATGTCTAACATCATACTAAATCAAAACATGATAATGTCCATAATGTAATCAACCGTATCAAAATAAGTATTAACATGTGTCAAAGGGAAGTGGGCACTACAAGAGCAAACAAAACAACACCAAACAACTATGTACAAAATTGGAAATCATACATACCCCAAGTGGGATATGTAGAGTGTGCACAAACACTTCTTCTGCTGAAAGCAAACCTACCTACTCTACTCTAACTGGAAGCAAACGTGAGCTAAACAAACCCCAGAATCGATTGTGTAAAATATCTTCCTTTCTTCAAAATTTGCAGCCATGCAATTGATTTGGAGCTGATCATGGCTATTAGTATGAGTGGAAAATCAACAAGAAGCTGGTCTTCTACCCAAATCAGCAAGGTGTCAAATGAAAACAAATCAAATACCTCTTTTAGTTGCTCTGCATTTGGATTGTAGAGGTATTGTAGATGATCCTTGGTACTTTGTAGCTCATCCTCATGCTTATAAGCAAGCATGAATAGTTGTGGCTTCTCCTTTGGCTCCAATAAAGCCAAATACCTTATTGGGAAAGGTTTGATCCATTTGATATGACCATAGCTTTGAATTTCAACTCCAAGAATGGAGTCTTCTTGTAGACCTTATTGGGTGAATGATGTGGAAGAAGTGGTGAAAATATCATCCTTTTCCCCTTCCTTTTACCATGAATTACATGGAAGATTTAAATATTCCAAACATGGCTCCAAAAGGTTGTCACAAAACATAGGCTGTTGTTTTTAATGTTATCCTTTGTGGTAATAGGCTCTTGATGTAGGAGAATGAATGGTGGAGAAGAGGATGTTGTAATTTCAGCTGGCTCCTCATCCAAAAATTCTTCTAAGTCTGATAGGCAATCAAACTCTTCAATGTTCTGCTATAATAAAGTCTCTTCCTCTTGCATGGTGACTTTCAAATATGCATTTTCTTCACCATGTGTAGCTTCATTTTCAAACATGAAACTTGGTAGCTCAAACTCATCCGAAAAATCAGATTTTTGGAGAGATGAAGTGGGAGAGAAACATGAAGTTTCTTGTGTATCTTGTTCATGATTCAATGCCTTTGGAACTATTTTATTCACCTTTATAATGGCTTCATCAATCAAATCAGTGCCTTTAAATGAAAGAAAAAATATATCAATAATGCTTCCTTCTTCTATCTTGTTGCAAAAAATGACTTGATCTCATCCATTTTCTCCTTAAAAATGGGATTTTGAGCTGGTTTTTCTTCCTCTCTCGTAATGACTGATTTTGTAGTGTGAATTGGATCAGCATTTTCTTTGGACAAAGTGCCAACATGGACACCCAACTCATCACAAAAACTATCATTTTCTTGCTTCATTACTATTATAAAATCAGCCTTGTTTACCACTTGTCTTTCAACCTCAACCTCCTCCTTTGGCTTAACCATCAAGGGGATTTTTGTATTCCCGAATTTGTACCTAACTCTTCATATTTTCTATCGTTTCTTTCTGTTGGGATCCTCTTCTTGTTGTTCTCCTTGACTAGATTTCTGATTTTTATCTTCCCAACATGGATTTGGGAATGCAAGAGGAGGGGTGGGTTGTAACTCAACTGATTTTGCAATTTTTTGTGGTGGTGGAGGAGGTAGAACCTCTTGTTTCTTTGGAGGGAATGGTTGTTTGGAATGGAAAAGAGTAGAGAAATTGAGGTGGGATGGGAGACTAGGAGATGGAGAAATGGAATTAACTTTTGGGACAACAGATGGGCAACTTGAAACTTGACACTACTGAGATAAAATAGATTGGGAAAGAGGAAAATAAAAAGCATGAGATGGTGTGCTTACCCGTTGACAAGGTTGCTTGAATACTCCTCTCATACACCTCTATTCCTTTAGTCCACTTTGCAAGCAATGGCAGCGTTGCAACAATGAAGTCAAGTTTCTCTTGTGGGCTATAATGCCTTGGAAAAGGTCCCACCCATGGAAAAGGTTCCCTATAACCGATTCTAAATGCTTTCATTTGTGTTTGAGCCCTAGATTGCACCATTCCAACCTCCATTTTTGGATCTTCTCCAACAAATATACATTTTCTTCTTGACTGCCCTCACAATTTGCATACCCTTGTGCTTGATGGGCTTCATAGCCAAACTAATTTCAGCATTTCTCTAATGGATATGCATACTAATTTTCAATTTGATCAAAATGTTGATCTAAAGGAGTTGTACTGAGAATGTTGGAGGTGGAATATACTGCTGTTGTAAATGTGAATTTCATGATGGAAACGAAGTCATGATTGCACAACTTCATGGGATGAAAGAAGACTGAAGAGATGGAAAGAAGAGTGAATGGAAAATGAATGAAAATGAATGGAAAGAGGGTTTGTAACTTTAGATATGGGTTGCTGATCAGATGGAGTCGCCAAATGTGTTTGCAAATGCCTCCAAAGGCTGAAATCTTCACAAGAACACACCAACTTGCAAAAGATGAAGTGGAAGACCTCTAAGGTCACACCGGTGTCACATGTCTGTTAGTGTAAATTCACAACACCCCTAAAATGACCTATGGATATGATTTTCTAAGGCAATGTCATTTGGTGTGAATGCACAACATTGAGCTTCCCAAAGTGTGGGACCTTTGCGAATGGGGAAAGCTCTCCAAAGAAGGATGGTTCCTCTTCCTAAACTACCTACCACAAACTATTCCGGTGCAGGGAAAGTTAATCTAATCCTAATCTAACTTCCAAGGAGATAGGAAGAGAAAGAATACTAGAAAAATAGATCCTACACTAAAATGGTGATACAACGAGAAGGAAAATGTTGAACATCTATCAAAACTACCATGGAAACAAAGAGAGGCGAGCAATAGAAGGATGGACAAGTGCATCACATACCAAAACAAGATTTCACACAAAAATGTTCTAAAACTCCATGAACACAGCTCCAAAACCTATAATGAACATCCAAACATGCACAAATACTTGCAATGAAGAGAGGCAAGAAGAAAACAACCAAAAAACAAGCAAAGATGGACAGATGCATCAAAAACACATTTTTTATTGCTCTAGAAGTTTACAGAATCATCATTTCATAGGTAAGAGGAAGAAACACCATTATAGATCAGGAGAGGAGGTTCAAACTCCATTTTCAACCTTAGGGAAGAAAATAAGGGAGAGGCGAGAGAAGAATGACAAACAACCTTTTTAAAATGAGCCAATTCTAGCTTTTAATGCTTCGAACAAACTCGAAAGAAGATAAAAAACGTGGGAAAATCAATTTTAAAACTCCAACCACCAACAAAATCCATCCAATTAGCCTATAAAAAGATGGGTTTCAATGAAAAATCCCATACTTTGAAGTAAATTGCTTCGCAGAGTGAGAAAGAGGCCCATACCTCATTAATTTTGGTGGTTGGGGTTATTTTCTACATTTTTGCATCTAGTAGACATTTTCTCAATTTTATCCCACCAAAATCCATAAAATTTTTAAATTTAAGGGTCCATCTGTAGAGGACTTCAACATATTTCCATTGATATAAAGATCATGAAAATCTGAGCTCTGGATCGAAAGATATGGCCCTCTGAAAATCTAGGGCAAAAACGAGAAAATTAGGGCAAAATTCGGCTCATGGGGTCAAATTTGAACTTTTTCCATCTTTTTTCAAATTGGAAAAATTTCCCAAAAATTATCCATGCCCTGTTCCTCTAATGACATGTGGCACATATTGGTTGCTCCGCGGCTTCAAAATCACATTCTGCCCCTTTTGCAAAATTGGGAAATTTTCCCAAAATCCTCTACGCCTCCACCGCTCTAAGACACGTGGCATTGTTTGATCTGTTACGGGGATACGGCACCATTTTTTTACCTTTGTGATTTTTTAAATTTAGAAAAATTTCCAAAATCCTCCTGCTACCTCGACTTTTGCTAACATGTGGAGACGTGGCACCTTCACATTGCTCAGCGAGGATGCACTCCTAATTTTTCCTTTGACGCACTTTGACCAAATGCCAAAAAAATTTAAGTCTTTCCACCCCGCCACTCTACCATAACATGTGGCATCATTTCATTTCCTTGCAGGATTTCGGGCTGAAATTTTCCATTGAGTTTTTTCCCAAAAGGGCTAAGTGCCAAAATTTTTCCCACGGGTCCGCCTAGGGAAACTTTCCCCTCCAAACTCCGCCGAGTCATAACTTGCAAAATACAAGGAGTTAGGAGGACTTCCTTACCTTTCTGGAAAGGGGAAAGAATTATCTATCGATAAAGTAATACACAGAAATTTTTGAGTGCCTAAAATGTGTAAAATTTGATTGAGGCACAAAAGGAAGCTAGTTAACCCAAAATAAAAGGGAGGTTATTTTGGTTAACAACATCACAAGAAAGCTCCAAAATTTACATGAATCGATTATCATGGAAATAAACAATGAATTTTTATAGGGTCAACAACGAATTTGATGGGTCACCACCGACCATAGGGAAAGTTTCCCCAATGGGGTGGATTTTGTGCTTTAGGTTGGGATTTTGTGTTTTTAAGGAGGAAAAAAAAGTGCTTTAAAGCTTATGTGTAGGATTAGGTTATTTAAGGATGAATCATGGGTAGTTAGAAGATAGGAATGGGTAGAAAAAGCATAGGGATTTATATTTAGGATAAAAATTCCTAAATAACAAGTCCATTAGGGCATAGTGGATGTGGATATGAATTAATTAATTAATTAATGGGAATTAATTAATTGATGCAAATTAATGATAATAGGATAATAAGTGGGAATTTTATTAAATATTGAAGGGGATGGATTTAATTAAAGGGGGACCTAGATAGGACCATAGAAAAATATGCACACATGGGAAGACAAGGGTAGAGATATCAAATTTAGGTGTCTACAAAAGGACTCAAAAAGTGTGAGTAAAGTAAAGTACAAATGGGCCGGGGGTGCCTGGGGGATGAGGGCGCTTGGCCCTGGCATCCGAGCTAGGTAGTAGTGCCGGGATGATAAAATTTGGAATATAATAAGGCATATTGAGAGTAAGTAAAGGTGAAATAATTAAAGGAGAAACAAAAGGAAAATAAATGTGGCCAAAGACATGGGTTAATTAGTACTTTTCTTACTTAGGAATCATATGAATAGTAGTATGCAACTAGGACTAGATAATTACCCAAAGTGCATGATTTTGTGTCTACATTTTCCCCCACTTTATGTTGGTGAGTAGAAATCTTGGTAACATAAAGTAGATAGATATGCATACCTGATAACCATGTAGATTGATGATGAAAATGTGTCGAGGGACTAGACAAAGTGTGGAATGATAAAAATGTGAAGCGTGGATGCTAAGGAGGAGAAAGTGCAAAAAGTGATGAAAATGAACCTAGGGTGGAAATGTATGCGTAGATGTCCTAATGTACCTATTTTAAATTTCAATTTCTTTGTTTTGTGTGTGTGATGTTGTCGTTTTGTGATATTTTCTACCACTTCCCATATATATGGACCTGTAAAAGAGAATTCAAACAAGTAGTCAAATACGCATGTATATGATAAAAATATGTAAAAAATGTATGTAAGGAAAGTATGTAAAAATACTAAAAGTGTGAAAAAGGAACATGTGCACTGATCCATGATGATAAAAGGGTGTAGAAAATAAAGCGAAGATGATTTCGAGGCGCGAGTTTTTGGGTGATATCATGCCAATGAAATGGAAGAAGTGTAGGGAGAATAGTTTGGTGTCATCCTCTAACCTTTAACTGCTTCCCACAATGTAGAACACCACTACAGATGGTGTGTATAAATGCATGTGGTAAGGATCATATTCCCTATAAAATCCACTTTGTGTGGAGTTTTGTAGCCTATATTGAACTACCAATAATTATGTAATTGCCCCAGTTTGGGAATCCAATAAAGGATGTTGTGTCAAGGAGAAAAGTTTGACTTTGAGCCCCTGCTAAACCGACAACCATGTTGTATTAGTATCGTAATGTGTATAACGTTGTATGGGGTGATTGATTCACCCAAATTATTCCCCCTCATTTGGGGTACATGCGATGTCGCTGAAGGAGTATGTGGCACAAAAGAGGACCAATTGCTATGCTGAAATTGTGCTTTGTAGGGACAGGGAATGCTTGGTAGAAACCAAGGCACACACAAACAAGTGGCTAGGAGACAAGTGTTAGTACAAGAAAAGACAAACATGTATGAAATTTAAGCTAAGAAAACATTGTGTAAGCTAAGACACAAGTAAAAGACAATGTAGACCATGAAAAATAGGATGTAAACATGGGACATGACTCACGATGTTGCAAGACAATCAAGTCTGTAGTATCCACAAGAAATTATAGAACAAGAAATACATAGGGCTAAGCCCACAAACAATAATAAGAAAAATTAAACAATATATCAAACAACCATGGAAGAAAACAATCTTGCAAAAAAATGCTACACATAAATCACCCGTTAGCATGTTAGAAAGATTAAAAGTATGTCAAGGTGTGTATAATATGATAAAGTTATGTGCTCAAACAATAACACCTATAGTGTATAAATTTGGATGCCCCTAGAAGCCAATGTGGGAATGGTACTAGGTGTTGGTACCCAAACTTAATCTCCTTCACAACTCAAGCATCATCATGGATTTGCACAAGATACTCAGAGGCAGATAAATGATTTGTATGTCATTTGTAGCTGGGGAGACATCTATCTGACTTGTTAGCACAGTTTGAAGGAGTGGGTAGCACCTCAGAAGGATTTTTATCTGATCCTCACTATTTTAGGTTGTGCCTACCAACCAAGGCAAGAGAACCTATATTACAGCCTTTACTTGGTGAAGGAGGTGGAGTTATCCTTGTATTTTGCATATTGTATGGGAGGGGCCTTGGAAAAACATGATTAATTCCCCATTATTCAAACTCAAAAGAGTTGTCACTACTAAATGATGGAAATGTTTTCAAAACAAGGCTGAGGCTGCTAGAGACATAGTATTATCCTAATTTGCTTTGTGCATTTTTGTAAATGGATTGTATTCTCTTGTTAACACACAATGCAATGTAGGGGTAGTATAGGGTAGGGTTAATTATTTTGAATGAAATTTTGTTAGGAGATGTTAGAAAAGATAAACCAGAGATTACCAAACTCTTTGAGGACCTTTGCAAGAAATTTGTAACACCTAAACAATAGGAATGCTCCAAAGGTTTAAAATACTCCTTCAACCAGGATATGTGCACAAATGGAGGCCTAGATCTGTACTCTTCCACACAATCTTTGACAAACCTACTAAAAATATTGAAGCTAATATACCAACAAAGTATCTAGAAATCCTTATTTGATCATGACCTAAGGTACCCCAAAGGTTTACAAACAATCTCAAGATTCAAGGACAGTAAAATGATTTTAAATCTATTTATCTTCTATCAGATGAAGGCTCTTCTGGATATAAGATTGTATATGTCATAAAACCATCAAAAATAAATGAGACCATGTATGATTAAAGAGATCCTAAACACAATATTGCAACATGAGAAAGAAACACAAATTGAAAACATTCTGAAACATAAGTATATGTAAAATTTGCCAAGAGATAAAACCAGATAATCTAGAAAATGATCAAATATATCAACAAGGGAAAGTCATGAGAACAATCTCAAAGATTTTTGATGGCTTTACAACTTGAAACCAACTCAACATGATAAAATTTGATGCAAAATGGAATTGAAAATGGCTCTTAGGTGGTTTCCTTAGAGAAATGGGCTTCTTCCAGTTTTCTCATGAAAATACTAAATTCTTTTTCTCCTCTTTCTCAAATTATCTAAAAATATGATATATAATCTATTCCAACTTGGAGTCTTTCTTCCTAAGAAAATAATATGCTTATGGGATCAAATTTGTTACAAAAACTTCATGATTTGCAGAAAGGGACAGCAAACAGAAAAACATTTGATGAATGCCAGGTGTGCCAAAATATTTAAATTATTACACAAATTCGGATCCTTATCCCCCAGGGTCACGTTTTTACCATTTAGGCATGCAAGCATCTTTTACTAATCATTTTTCACCTTTTCACCTCATCATTTCACCTCTGTAACTTTTGATTTTCATCTTTCACATTTTTGTGGCATGAGCAAAAATATACCAAAAACACCATAGATCAAGGAATTGAGTCATAAAAATGATGCCAATGCACTCAGAAGGCCAAGGCAATGTAGAATCATATAAAATTTGATGTAATTTGATGAAGAAATGATGATTCCAAGCTTCTTGGAGCTCCAATGGTGGTAAGAAGGAAGAATGCACAATATCCATCGATTTTGTATCAACTTTTAATATCAGCCCTCCACGTGGATTATGTTATTTAAAAATAAGCTCAAAATTACCTTCTTAACCCTTGGATCAGGCGGGACATGTGTCCAAAGCTGATTAGATCGGGCCCATGCCTTCAAAACATGCTTTTTACAACCTTTTTAAATTTTGGAAAATTTTGCAAAATTTCCCTGCTTGCCTCCTAGGCCTGCCACGTGTCCATATGTTGGCCCCTTTGAAATTGTGGGCCAATTCTATCCATTTTGCTCCTTTTTTGAAAAAAGGAAATTTTGCTCAAAATTCTATGCAGGGCCCAAACACCCGCTCTCTTTTTGACTACTTAGTACATGCCACGTGTCCTCCATAGATTGGTCATGAGACCATATTTCATTTTTTACCTTGCAAACACAAAGGCAAAAATTCATAACACTTTCCTTTGGCCCCCTTTTCCACTTTTTGTATTTCTGGACACGTGTTCTTTTCTTATTGGTCTTGGAGCTTCAGCCCAAAATTTGACATTAAAGTTTTGAAGTTAAAAACTTCAAATTCATCAAAACCTCTGCCCTCCCATGCTGACTTTTCTTGGACACATGTCCACCTGCTATTGGATGAGGGCCTTTGGGTCAAAAATTTCCCTTGACACTTTGAGCCAAAAAAACACAAAAATTCACCAACTCCTTCCGCCACCCACATGTCCCCCAAGCCATGTGTCCTCTTCCCATTCACTTTGTGAAATTTCGGGCCAAGAATTGAAGCGAGAATTTTGCAAAATGAAAGCCAAAATTCTTAAGGTAAATCCACCACCTACCACTCCTCGACCAATCAAAATGTGCCACGTAGGCACCCTTTGTAAGAAGCGGAGCCATGGACCAAAATTTTCCCTTTAGCCAAAATTTCAAAAATGACAAGTTAGAAAACATTTCCGACCACCCCGGCCAATAGGAACCTGCCACATTGCAATAATGTTGCGATGATGAATTTGATGGGTAGATGACACCTGTATGACCGTCAAAATGTCAAAAATACAGAGGATGCCCTAGAAAGTGAATTTTTAACAAGGATGGCAGATTTCTTAGTTTTAAATCAATTGAAACATGATTTGACATTGTTTTGAATTAGGGATTGGGATTTTAATTGCAAACAACTCGGATTAGATCAATTTCAACCTTTTACATGATTTGGCACGGGAAAATGATACAACTTGAAAATATGGAAAAATTAGGGCATGGAAAGGGGAAAACTTGCATAATTGTTTCAAATTAGGGAAAAACAACACATTCTTGGGAACCTTCGAAGCATTCAACTAGGAAAAATGAATTACAGATCACCAAATTGAACAATAAAATATTTCTGAGCAAAATTGGACATGAAAAATTAGGGCACATTATGAAAACTCAATAATTGGACCAACATTAGCTCCTACTTGGGGATGGGCACTCCCAGTGAGTGCCACAAGATCAACATGTAGACCAAGTGCTAAAAACCATTGGGCAAAGGAGTCAAAATACAAGGAAACTCAAAAAACCAGAATTACCACCAAAAATTAACCGAGAAAACCACCTAAAAAAGGGTTGCCAAGGAAAAAAGGGCAAACCACACACCAAAGCAAAAAACAAAAAACCAAGCAAGAACAAAGACTATACAAATGTACAATTTGTGCATACCTTACCTTGGGGATTTAATCCATGAAATGTTTTAAATGTCTGCCATTAACAGGTAGCTCTAGCAATTCCCCTTCCAAATCTTTGACAAAAAAGGTATGCTCACCAATTCGATATCAATGGCATAAGGGCCCATCCATAAAGCATCAAACTTGCCATGCTTGCCCTTGTCTTCATGCCTACTATCCCACAACAAAACCAGATCTCCAACATTGAAGGCTCTAGGAGTTACTTTCTTATCAAACAATTTCTTCAATTTCTCTCTAAATCTGATATGCCTCTGATGGGATGCTCTTCTTTCCTCATCAAGCTCAATAATTTGATTGATCCTTGATTCATATGGGCCATGTGCTTGATCTTCTAACTATTGGGAAAACTGAAATGAGGATAATTACAGATGTAAGGGTAGAAAATCCTGAGTTCCATACACCAATTCAAATGGTCTTTACTAGTTGCTCTTTTAGGAGTTATTCTATCACCCAAATTGTAAACTTCAATTACTCTCCCCACTTCTTCTTATTCATTTCCAAGGTCCTCCTAATGATCTTCAACAAGTTCTTATTAGTGGACTCAGCTTGTTCATTCCCTTAGGGGTTGTAGTTTGAAGAATAAGTCAAATTTATCCCATATTCATTGCACATTGCCATTAAAGGTTTGGCTCTAATAAACATGGCATTATCAAATATAATCTTAACTGGAACTCCAAATCTGCATATGATATGATCCAACAAGAAATCCATTACCACTTGGTGTGTTGCCTTCTTAGATGGAATTGCTTCAACCCACTTTGTAAAATAATCAGTGGCTACAAGAATCCATTTATGACCAGCACTAGAAGGATCTGAAATCTCACCAATGAAGTCCATTCCCCATTGTTTGAAAGGGGATTCAATTGATATAGGCTGCAAAGGAAGGGGGCTTGAAGCTTTCATCCTTCCAGAGAAATGTTGGCAACTATCACATTTTCTAACCAGCTGGGTTGCATCTTTAAAGAGAGAAGGCCACCAATAACCAACTCTCAAAATCTTATGTGTGTTACTTTCCCAGCAAAGTGTCCTCCAAATACTCCCCCATGGAAATCACCAATTATCTTGGGAGCTTCCTCTTCAGCTATACATTTCAAGAGAACACCTCAGGGTTCTTCTAAGCTAGCCCAAGGTCTGTAATGATATATTTTTGAGAAGCCAGCTTGAGGGCTCTTTTCTGATTTTTATTTAAATGATCAGGACAACAAAGGTGTCTAAGGTAAAAGATTACATCCTTGTACCACTCACAATTTACCAACTTTGCAATCACATCTATCCTTTCTTCCTCTAACTAATTCACTTCCACATTCTGCAAGTTGTTCTCACCATGAGCCTAGCAAGAGACCCAAACCTCTTATAACCTTTTTGGTTTGGATATCCATATCATACTCCTGCTTTGTTTGTTCACCTATCTACATATTTTACCCGAGATCTCCATCTATGATAAAATATCTTTCACCATGGTGTGGGGAACATAGGCAACAATTTTTAACTCAATATATAAGGCACGAAAACTTTTGTTGCCTTCACCAAGGCAAATGATTGTTTTTCCATGATTGTATACTTTAACTCAGTAGCTTGTAAAGCCTTGCTAAAGAAGGAAATACGCCTCTTAGCTCCATTCTCATCCTTTTGTAACAAAAAAGAAGCAATGGTATATTCAGAGGAAAAGGAAAAGATTTGGAAAGGCCTCTTATAGTTTGGAGCAACTAAAACAGGTGCATGCTTAAGTGCATCCTTTATTCCTTCAAAAGCTTGAATGAAAACTCTCTCCCACTTGATAACTTGCTCCTTCTTTAACATGCTTGTGATTGGAAGATTCAGCTCAGCAAATTTGGAAACAAACCTTCTAATAAAATTGATTTGACCAATGAAATATTGGATGCCTTTCTTGGTTCTTGGGATAGGTACTTTGTTGATTGCTTCCACTCTCTCAGGGTCTATCATAACACCATCTTTCAATACAATATGTCCCAACAACTTGGCATTTTTCATGCCAAAATGACACTTCTTTGGATTAAGAGAAATGCCATACTCCCTACATCTGATCAACAATTATTTAATATTTGATTTAAACATCTATCCTAAGTTTATTTCACCCCATTATGTTTTTTACCCATAGATAATTAAATATTAACTATTTAATTACACTTTTACATGTATCTTAACCACTTATCTACCCCATATCAATTCCTAACCTCCCATATCTATTTTATCCATCTATCCCCCTATTTCTCCTCCTCCCAAACCATGTAGTGGGATATTTCCCATATTTGAGGTGGAAGGATCACTTTCATCTTTCCAAAATCATCCTTTTTGGCCATTTTGGGAGTCTGTTCCCTGATCGGTGCCGACCGGTACTCGGTCGATGCCGATTTTTTGAGCGGCACCGATTACATCTCGGTCAGCGCCGATTACAAATACAGGGCCATAATTCAGTTCTAGTTAGACAGAAAGAATGATAGAGAGTTCTGAATATCACGCTTGAGCATTATCTATCAAGTGAAAGCTAATTCTGTCCAAATCAATCCCTGAGAGGAGTACCGTTACTCTGCTCCTACCACATCGACATCACAAGCCTCCATTGATCTCTTGGTGACTCTGCTCTGCATCAGTGAAGGTGGAGCTTTGTCAGCATCCCAAAGGCTCTGTAAGATCCAGTGGACATTGATGATCTAACTCTCATTTTCCATTTCTCAATCTTCATGTAATTTTCCCCTAGTTGATGCCGATCGTCACCGGTCTCGACGCCGATGATGCGCGATTTTCTCTAGTCGACGCCGACCTATCTCAGTCGACGCCGATTTTCCTAATCGATGCCGATCTGCCTGCGGACAGGTAAAAGAATTTCAGGTAACACAAATCTAGCATTATTTTCACATTTTCCTATTTTCTATTGATTTTTGTCTGCTGTTTACATTTATGTCTGTCATTTTTAATCAAAAAAATATAGACATTTACTTACATCTTTTATCATGTATGCTTCTTTCTTTAATTGAAAACATGGACTGACATCCGCCGAGGGAGCTTATCACTTCCGGACCCGCTTTTGGGTAGTCCACCCAAATATCTTTTAACGTTGTCTTTTTCTATCAAGAATTTGTGTCTCGTAGGTTTCTTGGATCTACTTACAAGATCACTCGTGTGCGCCCATCTTGTCTACATCGGCTTTCTTTTCCATCTACATCTTCGGATCTTGTCTTATCTATCAGGTATTGATTTCATTTGAGTTTTTCAGGGTTTTGTGTTTAGTTTGGTACATTAACTTGGACAAGTAACAAGCGTGAAATTCTTGATCTACATTCTGGCATGCCGGTGGGACCCAACCAAAGTCCCTTATTGGTAAGTTCATTTCTTTTCTAGTTTTGAGCTTTTGTTTTGTTTCTTCACTGCTTTTTGTCAGTTCTCCGTAGCATTTCCTTCCTTCATTTTGGTCTTGCTTCTTTCATTTATAATTTGCAAAGTTAAAGTTTCTTCTTTCTTGCAAAACTAAATTCCAATTCCTATTTCAAAGATTAATAAATCTTTCATTTGATTTCAAGATTGCATTTTTGATCCATCTCTTTATGCAAAAATTGTTATTTTCTTGAAAGTTTTTTAGTTCCTTGAAATAGAAATTTTCATTCTACTATTATCTGGATATATCTTTCTGGATTTGTTTGTGTGTTTTCTTAACCTTTTCTTGTGGAGCACTTTGCTTGTTCATGGGATTGTTCGAGGGGAAGAGCTCAACAACGCACTTTTTGAAGTCCACACACCTTGGAGAGCTAAATCTACATGTATTCCTCTTTTACGGTGTTTTCTCCTTTTTAAGAACTTAAAAGAACTTGTTTGTTTGTTTTCTATCACACTCAAACATTTTGATTTTGGTGCTTAAAAGGAATTTAATCACATTTGGGAAAGAACTTGTTTGACTTGTCTTCATCGAAATCAAACACCTCATCTTTAGTGCTTAAAAAGAACTTTTTCTTTGTCATTTCTATTGTATGTTCTTCATCTAGTTTTCTAAATAGGCTGGAAAATTGATCAAAATCGGTAGTGACACTATTTGATTTTTATTTTTCACCCTTGCACACAAAGCCAAAATCACTAGGTATTAAGCATTTAAACAAAAATTCCTTCCCTGGCCTCGCCTACTTGGAAGTGACATCCAAGAGGAAGAGCCTACGCATGGTACTCGGGCCATGCTATAAATTCATGGAAGTTCTAGTATATATTGGCAAAGCACCCGACTCCCTTATCAGTGGTGTGTGAAGTGTGGGGGGGTAGGCCCCTATATCAAGCCACGTACCGGTCTTTTACTGAAGTGCCTTGGGACTCCTCACCAAAACATTCCCCAAACCATCCTTAGTTTGGCTATCTGAGTAGTTCCTATTCTAAAAAGCCTTCCCTAATATTTTCTTTCTTAAAAGCATGAAAACTTAAAAGAGATAATCACCTACGCTGCTTGAATTATCTGTGCATTAGTTAGGACAATCTCCTTTTTTCTATATTTCTGTTTGTTTATGACGGTCATCACCCGGTTACAATCTAGAAAAATGGCTCAACTGGCCCCTTCTTCATCCGAGACCACCACTAATGTGGATGTTTCGGCACCCCTCGGGTCTTCCTCGGGACCACTATTAGTTGGTTCCCCATCTTGGTCATATAATCCTTTCTATCATCCTAAAGCGATCCCATCACGTCTAGCTTCCCCAGTCCTTCAGAGGTATCATCTGCTTTTGATATAGAGTATGTTCCTCGTGGAGATCCTAAATTTTAGGTGCTCCTTGATCGCAATCCGGTAGCCCTTATGGACTATCTAGTGCATAAGTCTATTCGAATATCTGATCAGGGACCACCAATCCAGCAAGTTTATGATTACTCTCATGAACCATCTCAGGATTTTATAGAACAGTTAGCATACTTTTTCTCACCTCGAACCACGGAAGAGGGTGGCACATCTGTGCCTCCTTTTTCTCTTCCACCGACCATGTCAACTGGTTCTCAAATGACCTTGCCTATTCCTAGTGCTGCGGCTACCTCGGCTACTCCACAACCTACCTTTGAGAGGCCCTCTTCTTTAGCTATGATGGGTGCATCCGCACTCTCACGGATTGCTGTTAATTCTTCTATGTCATCTATTACATCTCAGGGTCAGTACCTCTCTATGAATCAACCCCCTTCTATGAGTCAGTTGGTTTCTTCTTCTCATCCTCCAGCTGGCCTTTCTTCTAGTGCTCCAGTGACAATAGTGACCTTTACACATCCTCTGGCATCGTGCCCATTAATAACCAATCGGTAGTCAAAAGCCTCATTCAGACTTTGTTCCCCACCATGTCCAATCAAATCAACACCCATGTTCCTCAACCCATTCCGATTCAGTCGACAAGTGTAGGAGCCTACCAATCACAGGCTCCGTCTTTCATTCAACCACCTTTTTCTCAACCACTTATCATCTCACAACCTATTCATACATACAGGCTCCTTCACAACAAGTACCTCATCAGGCATCACCCAGAATGCCTGGTTATTCCTCTTATCATCCTGTTAATCAGTAGATGAATCCCCCATTAACACCTCAACAAAATCTACCATTCACTTCTTATACGGGACATACCAACATACCTCCTCCTCAATCGGATGTCGTCCAAATTATTTTCAAGAAAATCGCAGACCTAGAAGCCTCCACCAAAGGGGCTCACCCTTCATACTCTTTTGAAGAAGTGTGTAATGAACCAATTCATCCATCAGTGGCTTTTAAGCCCTATCCTCCCCAATGGGAACTTCCTAAGTTCTCAAAATTTCATAGTCGGGAGGATCCTCAACAGCACCTACGAGCATTCAAACATGCTTGCTACCTTATAGTCAGGATCAGGAGCTTATGCTCCACACTTTCCCTATGTCTCTAGCAGGGCCTGCTTTAGACTGGTACAATAACATTCCTCAACACTCCCTATTTTCTTTCTCTCAATTAGCTCAGATGTTTGTTGAAAACTTTTCAATAAATATCACACATAAGATCTTGATTACAGATCTTTATAACATTCATCAATTTGATGACGAGTCTATTGTAAGACTTTGTCACTCGGTGGAGAGGTATAATAAATCAATTGTCTTTTTCCCTCCCTCAATCTCAATAGATCGAGTTGTTTACTCGATCTTGTGCTAATCATATTTCTTCCACTTTAAGGATCCAAACCTTTCACACATTTGAAGAAGCCTTTACGATGGCACGCAAACTTGAGTCCGCGCCATTGAACAAGGGAAGTTAAAACTTCACTCTAAATCTAAACCAGATTTTTCTCGGTTTACAAAATCAAACCCTTCCACTTCTAACAAAGACAAGAATCAGGGATCCACCAATGCTATCATATTAAAAACACCATGAGCCGATAACACTTCTAATCAAACACCATGGAGAGACTCCTCATCTTCTCGAAAAGGACCCTCATCATCTCGATCTTTTACTTCGTTGGGGAATCATATGCTTCTATCTTGGAAAAAATGTTGGAAGTTCACATGATCGAACTTCCCCCTATTAGAAATTTTGATGAGAGCCAAGAACATCCATTATGGTATAGGGAAAATGACTTCTGTCATTATCATAGAACCAAAGGCCATGACATTGAATGATGTCAGACCTTCAAAAATCTTGTCCAAAAATTCATTGATAAAGGTGAGCTCATTCTAGATAACCCAAATGCTCCCCCAAATCAGGCACTTGATGTCTTTAAACAACCTTTTCCCAATCATTCCCCAAACAATGACATTTTAGGGTCTCAAAAACCAAACACTCATACTATCAGCTTCATCTCTACTGAAGAATCTTCCTCTAAAACTAAGCCATCTATGAACACGTCGACCGAATCAGAACTTCCTCCCACTCTGTTAAATTCTGAAATTCTGCCATCTTCAGACAATTTGTCTTTGAATATTTCTCCATTGTTAGAGATGGATTCATCTCTCCCTGCCTCTTTGTCTGATCTTCCATCTATGCCAGAGACAGTGTCATCCTCATCTGTCTCATCATCAGACATTCTTTCGATGCTGGAAACATTTACATCCCTTCGAGTTTCCACAATGAATACATCTACTTTTGTTTCTCCCATTTTTGCCGTGACTATGCCATTGGTAAATATACCTATAGTCATACCAACTTCTCTACCAATGGAAGCATCTTCGATTTTGACTCTTCCCATTTCCTTTCCTATAGTAGTTACACCCACAACTACTATACCAGAAGTATCTCCCTCACAGGGAACCACTTCTTCGTCACCCACTTCTTCCATCACCGACGCTGCCTTGCCTATTAAGGAAAAATCTAAAGAAATAGCACTAGCACCTACACTTTCGGTTCCTGAACTTAAACCGAGACAACTAAAGTCTAACATTGCATCATCAAGTACCACATCATCTCCTTCCCCGAAAAGGTTACAATCACCTTATGCGGTTGAAGTTGTCACCATTCCCGAAAAAGGAAAACCAATATTTCAGACTATTAAAACTCTTGGTGCTTTTCCTCAGAAATCTCTCTCCATGCCTCATAGAAGATTGGATTTATCCATTGAGAAGGCATTTTCTTCTACAACACCATCAAAACCATCATCTTCTTCTACAACACCTTCTTCACTAGTGCCTCGTAAAGTGAATTTACCCACTAGAAAGGCATCACCTCTTTTATCAGGACCATCATCTTGTCACCAAAAGCCAAGGCACCCTTTGTTCCTCTTTTGGGAGCTCATCCCTCATCTAAGTCAGTCTTATCTAAATCATCATTTGTTTCAACCAAGTAGCATTCTTCATCTCTAAAGACCACAACACTTGTCACATCTTCATTTTCTTCAAAATCTATCTTAGGAGCTCCTCCTCCACCAAAATCAATCTTGCCTCACTTACTTCCATCTCAGGTGCCCAAGGCTGCTTCTCCCGAAGTCTAGAAAAGAAAAATGATCCCTAAAATAGATATCAAACTAGACATGCAAGATTCTTTTACCGGCAATTGTCTGTTGAGGCAAAAGAGGTGCCTTCGTCATCTCTGTCCTCATCTTTGTCTACCTGGATTCTATACTAAAATTCTTCGCCAACTTATCCAATCTTCATCCATATCTCTTCCTCGATCAAACCCTATAATCCTAAAGGAGTAAAACCTTCCTGGTTCAACTCTGATTTGATTTGTGCTTACCACCACACTCCAGGACATGACACCGAGGGATGTAAAGCCCTCCAATCTATCGTGAGTAGTCTTTTGGAAGAAAATGATCTTCTACTGGAAGAAGAGGAGGAACAAGTATCTCCTGTCATCTCAACCACATCTGAGCCTCAACGATGCACTCAGGCCTCTAGTTCTATTAATTCCACTCCGGATGGTCTTCCACCTTCTCAAATCGACATGATTCATATCGCCACTAGAACACAACAGTATGATAATCTATCATCATCTACGTCTCGGCCATGGGTTGTCATTTCTGCAGCCCCTGAAGGAGTTCCTCCTTCCTCATTAGCCTCGAGACCTCGGGTCTCTATTCATGCTTCACCTCGGGCTCAGATTCTCGTGTCTGTTGAGGAAAGTGTTATGAAACAACTTACCCATGCTCCGGTCAAAATGTCTCTTTTTGACCTCATTCAATCATCTCCACAGCATCGTCAGGCTTTGATTGATAATCTGCATGTCACATCGCAGTGAATTCTGATGAGCCCCAGCCTTTTGAGATGGTTGTTGGACTGAATAGACCATCAATGGCCATTTCCTTTGAGGATTCTGAAATTCCTCCCCTTTCTTCTGAGGATCTAGAGGCTCCCTCTTTATTATAGTTCAAATCAACAACACTACGTTAAAACGCACTATGATCGACAGTGGTGCTGCACTCAATGTCATTTCCTCTCACACATTGAGCAACTTAAGTTACCAAAGAACGTAGTGTCACCACCACCTTTCACCCTTCGATCATTTAACGATCAGCTGGTGGTGACTTTAGGAACTGTGGTCCTGCCCATTCGGGTGGGTAAGAAACTACTTCATGAGATTTTTACATTGTTGAAGGAAAATTCCACTACAACATGATCCTCAGACATTCCTGGATTCATACAATGCATTGTGTCCCATCAACCCTCCATCGATGCTTAAAATATCAACATGAGGGAAAAATCTATACTCATCCAGGAGATCCTTTTCCTCCGCACATAGTGTGACATGACCACAAGATCGGCCCCTCTAAAGGAGAATGCTGGTTCTCCTGATGAGGCCTCATCCTCTTCCATACCTGCAACAAAACTACCAGATTTACAAAATCTGGAAGAAACATTGCAGCATTTTTCACTAGGAGAGCTTCCTCTTCTCTCTTTTGACGCCCATCTCAAACCTAATGAGTATGGTAGACCAGACAAACAACCTGAATATCAGCCAGGTCTTGGTCACATCATCACCATTGGTCTACCCAATCAACAGACTAACTTCATTTATGGTGGTCTTGATACACCTCACTATCACCCAGATTCTCCCCTAGGGCCAAACCCTATTCAGCAGGGTTTGATTGTTTACAGAATCCCACATTTGTAAAAACTTATTTATATCGATGCGCATGTGGAAGGGCTTTGGCTTGGGAAAATATGAACAGGGTATACATGACCTCGCATCCATTCCAACTCTTAAACCACATCAAAAATTTGGTTTAGGATTTAAACCTCTCTCAAAAGCCACCATCACCATTCTCGATGAGCCTCTCTCCATTGAAGAACCATCTTCTCCCACTAGGTCAGAAGCATCACTTGATGTGGATGATGCCATTTCCATCCCGCCTAACTTTTTTTTTTTTAGTCAATACCATTTCCATAGGTCCATTGACCTATAAAACTAATGGCGAATCCACTTCCATACCATTAGTCTTCCCTGAAATAATTGGAGATGACTCTCCCACTATCAACACTATTCACTGTATGGATGATGATTTTGTTCTCACCTATTTGGGGGTAGAGGACTCTTATCTTCCTAAAACCATTCCTTCTGACACATCTATGCTTCTCAATGAAGCCACTGTCGACCTTAATATAGGGACTTCTGAAGACCCTCGCATCATTAAGGTCGGCCAATCTCTTAACCCACAGGAGTTAGGAGACTTTACCACATTTCTTTCCAACCATCGCCAAGCTTTTTCTTGGTCATACGAAGATATGCCAGGACTAGATCCTGATATTGTGGTCCACAATATCGTTACTCTTCCAGACATCAAACCGGTTAAACAAAAATTGCGTAAAATGCACCCTCGTATAGCCCTTCTTGTCAAAGAAGAGTTGCAACACTTGCTTTCTGCTAACTTCATCCAACCCATTGATTATCCACAATGGGTTTGAATGTAGTACCAGTAACTAAAGCTACTGGGAAAATTTGAATTTGTACCGACTTCGGGATCTTAATCTCACTTGTCAAAAGATGATTTCCCTCTACCTAATATCGATCAACTCGTGGATTTAACCACAGGTCACGAGATGCTTTCTCTTATGGATGGTTTCTGGATATAATCAAATTCTCATCACACCAGAAGACCAGCATAAGACTTCTTTCATAACCCCTTGGGGGACTTTTTGTTATCGTGTCATGCCTTTTGGTCTTAAGAATGTAGGAGCAACCTACCAACGAGCAATGACCTACATCTTCCATGATCTCTTACACAAAACTGTGGAGGATTATGTCGATGATCTCCTCGGTAAATCCAAATGCCGTCAGGATCATCTTTTCATTCTTGCACCTCTCTTCGAGAGGCTCATTCATTTTTGTCTTCACCTAAATCCATCTAAATGCGTGTTTGGCATTCTCACTGGTAAACTCTTAGGCTTTATCATTTCTATTAGGGGCATTGAAGTCGATCCCACAAAAATAAAGGCTATCCTTGAGATGCCTCCCCCTTCTAACTTAAAATAGCTCCATGGTCTTCAAGGACATCTTCAATCAGTACGTCATTTTATCTCACAACTATCAGACCATTGTCAACCTTTTCATCATCTCCTCCGTAAGAATGTGCATTTTGAATGGGATGAGCATTGCCAAAAGGCCTTTGATGATCTCAAAGCATATCTTCTTTCTCCACTGTGCTTACACCTCCATGCGAGGGGGAGCCATTCTATCTTTATATTTCTATGACTGACCATGCTCTGGGAGCCATGATCTCGCATCGGGATGCTAATGGTAAAGAACAAGCCATATATTACATCAGTCGCACTCTTCATGAGTATGAAACACGCTATTCTAAAGCTGAAAAATTGTGTTGTGCTCTCTTCTTCACAACCTCTAAGCTTCATCACTACCTCCTTAACCACAAGACTTATATTGTTACGAGTATCAATCCACTTAAGACAATGCATGTGAAACCATATCACAATGATCATATCACTCGTTGGCTCATGCTCATGATAGAGTTTGATCTCGAGTTCATCTCACAAAAATCTATCAAGGGTCAGGTCATTGCGGATCAATTAGCTGATACTCCTCTTCCGAGACACTCAAATTCCCCTTGCTCAATTCCCAGATGAATGCATTCAACAAATTGATTTTGGTCTTTCTCCATTTAAAATGAAACTCTTCTTTGATGGGTCAGATGTCAGCAAGGGGGAGGTGTAGGTTTTGTCATGATTCCTCCTTGGGGTGCACCTATCCCTGTCACACACAAACTTAACTTTGAGTGTACCAATAATATGGCTGAATATGAAGCTCTTGTTTTAGGTCTTCAGAATGCCATTAATCTTGGCGCTTGCCATATCGACATCTTTGGTGATTCTAGAGCTCATCATTAATCAAGTCACGGGTGTCTATCAATGCAAAAATGATATTCTTCAAAAATATCACGATATTGTTCTCTTTCAACTTCAAGCTTTTGATAAATTTACTATCCAAGCTATCCCTCACACTGTGAACCGATTCATGGATACAATGGCTTCTTTAGCCTCACTTATTCCACCTTTTACCGAAGACTCATGACTTTCTGTGGTTGTGCAACATTTAGACCAACCCTCTCATCTTAGGCAGTTGACTTCAATCAACGCCATCACAATCAACACTCAAGATGAGTGGTATCAGCATATTTTTGATTATCTATCTCATTCAGTGCTCCCTCCTGATCTGACATCCAATGGTAGAAGATATTTTATCCTACATGCTAATCGCTATACTATTCTGGGTGGAATCCTCTACAAACGTGGTTTTGATGGTATTTTGCTTCGGTGCCTCAAAACCCCTGAATCATCTAAAGCCATCCAGGAAGTCCATGATGGTATATGTGGTGGACATTTTAGTGGCTTGGTTGTAGCTAAATGCATCTTACATTTAGGTTATTATTGGCCTTCTCTTAATCGAAGACTATTGTGAATACACTAAGAAGTGTGTCAAGTGTCAACAACATTCCAATCTTACACATATCCCTAGTCAGGCTTTGCAACCTGCAATAGATTTGTGGCCTTTTTCACAATGGGGTCTTGATCTCATCGGTCTCATCAATCCCCGCTCTTCACAACATCATCACTCTATCATTACTACCATAGAATACTTCACTAAGTGGGTGGAAGCTATTCCTCTTTCATCGACCAAAGCTAAACCCATTGTTGATTTTGTCTATCAACACATCATTTGTCGCTTTGGTGTCCCACACAAACTCATCACAGACAATGGTAAATCTTTCAAAAACATGATTTGTAGAACCTCTGTGATGCTTTCAATATCAAACTCAGCTTTTCTTCTCCATACTATCCCCAAGCTAATGGCCAGGCCGAGGCTTCCAATAAAACTTTGCGTAATATCCTCGCAAAGGTAACTAGTCGAGCTGGTAGGGATTGGCATTTACATATCCCTTTTTCTCTCTGGGCTTATCGGACTAGCATTCGTTTACTCCTATTGGTGCTACTCCCTTCTCTCTAGTCTATGGGTCAGAGGTTGTCCTTCCTTTGGAAGTCCAGATCCCATCTCTTCATGTTTCTCTCAGAGAATTTGTCTCTGATGAGGACTATCATCAAAATCATCTAGCGCAGCTTGAGTTGCTAGATGAGTGGCATCTCAATGCTCTTGAGCATCATCAAGTCTATCTTGAGCATGTCAAATGTGCTTATAACAAGCACTTGCAAGCACCGTGACTTCAAAGTTGGTGATCTTGTTCTCAAAGAAAACCAAAATGTCACTACACTAGAAAGGAGTCAGCGTGGTAAGTTCACTCCTAACTGGATGGGTCCGTACGTAGTCACTCATAAATATGGGTCTGGGGCTTATCGTCTATCTTCCATGGATGGTGTACCTGAAGTGGAGCCTCTTAATGCCTTGCATCTAAGGCCCTTTTATTGTTAATATCTATCTTACATGATCTTAGTCACAAAACTAGATTCTTCATCCATCTACAACTAGTCATGTATTTCATAGTGATTCGGAACTATGTGGTTCTCCACGTTATGTCTTTTCTACCTTAAATATGAGTATCAGTGGCTCTACTCATGGAATTTTTCTTATGGATATGTTCCTCCTCATGGTAGGAACACCTTAATCACTACTTCATCTGTCCCAAGTGTCTATCTTAATCGAATCTACTCGGGGCATGAGTACGTGTTTTTATACATTTTCTTCCCCTCTATCTGATCTATCTAGGTCTAAACTCAGCTTCTTTCAAAAAGCTCCAAAAGCTCCAAAAACTCCAAAAGCTCCAGAAGCTCAAAAAAAAAAAAAAAAAAAAAAGATGCTATCCTAAAAATTCCAAAAGATAGACTGATCCCTCGAAGGATAGCTATCCATGCATTATCAAATGAATCAAAAGATATAGACCATGCCCTTGAAGGATGGCTATCATCACATTCAAAATACAGACCGCTCCCTTGAAGGATGGCTATTTATTTCATGGAATTTTCAAGGCTTCTCGCATTGATCAGCCTTTGCAGTAATAAACTTCCTCTTCGGCAAGTTTGTTCACTTGTTCACATCATTGAAAGACTTCCGTATCGATCAGTCTTTCTATGTCTGGAAAACTTCCCGCATTGATCAGTTTTGCTCTTCTATCAACACAAAAATCATGAAGCTGAGATATAAGACCTTTTGTGATCATATGGAGACCCTATTTTCCAATATGAGCATGTATTCATATTCGTATATCAAGAGATTCATACTTACTTCTCATCCCATCTATCTCTTAGATCTGGTTTGTGACTGACTAGTGTCAAGTTCATTTTATCTGTATCTATGGCCTTATATGCATCGTCTTTTAGTTTCCTACCAAAGTCTCTATTTGTGGTCGGTTAGGGGCCTAACTTATCATTCTTTTTCCTATCTAGGTGTATCACTTTTTATCTTCTAAAATAAGAAAATATCATTACATCCTTTGCTCACAAAGAGCATTTCCACTTAACATGTTAATTTAGTCAAAATCTATCATCTATCTATACTCATCTTATCTACTTTGTCTAAATACACATCTATCTATATCTATTTTCATCAAAATTAAATTAACATCTTAAACATATCAAATCTAATCAATCACATCAAACCACATCACATCTATCTATCCTCTATCAAACACATGTCTATGCCTCTATGACCATCAAACTTACACTACATCTATCTATATCTATTTTCATCAAAATTAAATTAACATCTTAAACATATCAATCACATCAAATCACATCACATCTATCTATCCTCTATGTCTATGTCCATCAAATCACATCTATTTATCCTCTATCAACATATGTCTATATCCATCACAATTACACTACATCTATCCATATCTATCAAAATTAAATGCATGAGTACAATCATATAACATAGAAAATGATGAATCTATATATATACATGAGTGTCTGTACAACAAAGAATGGATGGCTTTCAATCAAGCCATCTATATCATACATCAAAAATGCCTTCAAATCGAGGCTACATCAATATATCGATACAAAAAAATAACATATCTATATCGTAAAATCCGATAGGTGGAAGACACTATCTCCTCCACCCTCCTCTGGTCTAGGCTGTCTCTCCTAGCCACCACCTATCAAGCTAGAAGCACTGCTACTGGGGCCTACGCCGCCACCTGATCTCTCCTAGTGCTCCCTCCCTCTGATGCACCACTAGCTGCGGCTGTCGCTGATCTCCTCCTCACACCATAACGAGGCACCTCAGGGGCATGTTGTGCTAGGGCATCCTCATAGTATCTCACCTCAGTGAGGAGAGACTGATAAGTGCTTAGACTCACCATACCAGGTGCTCGTAATGGCACTGCTACTTGGTGGTGGTGGCCCTCCTAATGTCACACCCTGTGACCGGACGAAATAGTGCCTATATCACCATATTTGGCCCGAGGGCCTCTCTGTGCCGATGGTAGTGATCCCTCTGCTAGATCACTATATCTCACTCCTGACATGCTGTGTCTCTCTCTAGTATCAGTGCATCCCTCTCCTCCGTCAGAGCTCTAATCTCCTCGAGGGCAGCTTGGTGTGTCTGTGTCAGGGTAGCATGCTCTCCCTCCAGCCTCTCCAGCACTGCAGCTATGTCCTCCTCATCTATATCTATGGATGCTGGTAGGTGTTGTGGTAGCTCTGTAGAATACCATGCCACATAGCCATCATCTACTCTGCATCATCATCACTATCTGTGGAAGGTGGGGCCTCCCTCAATGGATCTGTCGGGATCAAAATCGGTAGATCGGTCTCTCTGTTATCCCACTTGTATGGCCTGTAGGTGGTTAGAACTGTCTGTACTAAGCCGAACTACCTCAATACCCATATAAATGGGATGCACTCCCACATATCTGGCCTGTGGCCCCTAACCACCCTGCTCCATCTCAGCTCCACCAGGTGAGCCTCCTGACCAGCCCATGTCGGGTAGACCCGATATGGTCTCCAAATGACCTGCTCTGGTGTCAGCATCCTGAAGCACTCAACATACCACTCTATAGATCTCCCTGTATCTCCCTGGGGCCATGTCGGCCCGCCATCACCGAAATCCATAATCAAGGGCCCCCTCTGCTGCTGGCATCCATGGAAGCCGGATGGCCTGATCACTGCTATGTGCTCATATGCCCAGCAATGGAGCACAAAGCTAACATCGATACCTGTCTGCCTACCGGTGGTGTACATCCATAACTCATAGTATATCTAAGCTATCAAGGCATCAACAAATAGTGAACACCTGTCTGAACTGCAAGATGTCACAAACACAGTCTAGTAACAACAATGGAAATCTCCCACCTCCTGAATCTAGTAGAGAAAAATAGGAGATCGCCATCTGAATCAAGCTATCATCGCTCTCGCCTAGCATCATCTGTCTATAATGTGAGGCTATCCTCACCACCCAGACACTATCTCTGAATCATCTGCCCTGTCTCCATACAATCATACTAGGGCCCTCTACTGCTGCTCTCGTGGAGTAATCTCAATCGGGTCCTCGGTGATCGGCAGCCTCAGGATCCTATATATATCCTCATGGGTGATGGTCATCTCACCCGTCCTGAACCAGAAAGTGCATGTCCTACTATCCCATCGTCGTACTAGTGCTCGCATCAACTCTACATCTCGAGGCACCCGTTGGTAGTACCGGAAGCCCCCGAGCCTGGCTAGCTCTAGGTGATGCCAATCTGCATCAATCACATCAGGGAGAATGGTCTCTAGAAGCTCGGGAATAACATCCCGCATATGTAAAGCCTCTCATGCCTACATCACACGACATCATGGATGGTGTTAGCTACTTATTTATCCAAATCTAAACATAAAAAAATACATTCTATCACTTTCTTAAGTCTAAACACTCCAATCGGTGTCGATTGAGTCAAATCGACGTCGATCCAATTTAGTCGATGATGATTGAAACCAATCGGCATCAATTGGATTAAATCAGCGTTGATTTTTACAATCGACGCCGATTGAAAGGCCAAACACCCCACAATGCTCTGGCCTCTCATTTATCTAGTTTTTTCCTAAAAACTAGCATCCTAATACACTATTTCATGATAAAACTATATAGAAGTTCGGGTAGATCCACTTACCCTAGGTCGTGTCCTCTTCGCTTCTGACTACTCCCAGAGGCTTCCATGTTGCTCAAAACCAATTTTTGACTCTCTCTAAATCAATCATCGCGGTCTAAATAAATCGTTCACGTTTTCCTTTCTCATATTTATATGAGCTCGGTATGGTCGGTGCCAATTTGTATGGTCGGCGCCAATTTCTTTAGTCAACGTTGAATTTACCTTGATTGACACCGATTTAGGCCCATCGTTTCGATTTGGTTGTAATTTTGCTTCTCCACATTGCTTTCTTCCATCTCCTGATCTTTTTACCATCGTGTTGATGCTTGGCTTATTTACCTGGTCATTATTTTGAATTGAGTGTTGCCTTTTGGCACATAATTTCGATATCCTCACCCATTTTGAGTCGGTTCCTGTACATGGGGCACAATGTTTCATTCCTTTTAGAAATAGATAAGGTTAGGGCTAGGAGGAATACCTGCACAACGCGTCGAGATGGTGTGCGCGTACCGTAGAGAAAGATCAGTTGATCGCAAAGAACTCCTTTTTGTCTTAGAAGGACTACTGCAAATAAGAACACAAGACCACATGATTTTGATTAGACAATAAATGAGGGAACCGCCTGGGCCCAAGAAATATAAAACTTCCTTTCGAAGGTGGTCAGGGCCTCGCTAATATGAATTAACACAAAAGACCGTAAGATATCAATTAAATTGCTTCGTTGAACCGGGTAGGGAAAGGCTGGTTTTTGGTTATAGTCGGGATAACCGATACTGCTACATCGATAACCGATATCGGTATGGTCTAAGATCTGAAGGTTGGTTGTTTTGTGGGGTGGTTGTGTTGTTTGTAAGGCTGTATATAGGTGATATTAGGAAATAAGGTGATGAGAGGTAGATGAATGATAGTTAGATGCAATGGCACGCTGGGTAGTGGATTCAGGAATGGATTTATGAGGACTGTGATTCAAAAAGCATAAGAAATGTTATAACAGAGGACATGCAAGATGTGACTTATCGGGTTTTTTGATGAAGATGCAAGTTGATCTCCTTTGCTCACGCAAACTCTTCGGTTTCTCCACTCATCTCGCCGGTCAAGTGAAGATCTGGACTCTCTTTATCACTCCCAAATGATCTCTCGTTGATTCAAAAATCCTTCCACCCTTGATTTTGGTTCGGGGAGCCCATTTACTGGGAACCGATGGCGGTTACGTAACCGGCGGTCGAGTAGAACCGCATCGGTGAGGAAAAAGTAGGCTATTTTTAGTAAAATAGCCCACCTTCCCCGCTTTTCTCCGAGAGATCGGTTGCGGGCTTGGTCAAGTGACTAGAAGGTCGGTTTTGGGTGCGAGAAAGGGGTCCTTAGTCATGGTGTAGATGTGGACCAAGTTATAGGTCTTAATTAGGTTAGTTTAGGGTTAGGGCTAGGTCATGATGAGGTGGAAAATGAGGTGGTAGGTAAGGTGATGTGGATTTATCAATTACAAGGTAATTAACAAATAATTGTGTAAGGTTTAGGTGATGAGGTTAGATTGCAAGATGAGATGCGGGTCACAAAGGGGTCGTAAGACAAAAATTTGGTGTCTACATTAGCTCCTTATTGTCGTGTAGCTTGTTTTGTAAAGTCACGGACAATAATATGAAGTGGTTTCCCTGTTAAGGGTATAGGTAATCCCCCTCAAATCTATCACAGATTGAGTGAACGGGAAATCAGGGATAGGGTTGATAAAGGGTAAATGGTGTAGAGGGGATGGTAAGGTGGTGGGGTAGGTCCAAGGAAGCAGACGCATGTTGAAATGTAATAAGACGACTAGGGTACATGATTTGACGAGCAAACCAAAGAATGCATAGGCAAAGGTCGATAGTTTATCCAAACAAGGGTGATATAATCCTCGGTATCCAAGGCATAGGAAGTAGCTCCGTGGTATATAATGTAAGTAAGGTGAACGTTTAGGCATGTTCGGCAGTGCAAATGGCTGGTTTGGTTGAGATAAACGTCACACAGGTCTCAGGCAAAGTTGGTTTGATCAAGGCAAAGTATGGTCGATTCGACAAAAACTACGGGATGGGTGGATAAGAGGATGTTGGTGATGTTTGGGTAATTGGAATGCTAAAACAAATGGTTGGGGTGGTGAGCTCGTTGGGCCGGACAAAAATGGGTAGGGTGAGGCCTTGGATGGATGGATAAGAGTGTATGCCTTGGTGATGTTTGAGGTAATGGGTATGGAAGTGGTACGGCCTTGGGTTGGGCCAAATGGTGGGGTGAGGCCTGGGTCGGGCCAAATGGTTAGGCGAGGTCTTGGGCCGGGCCGGATGGGTAGGGTGAGGCCTGGGTCGGGCCAAATGGGGATGGGAGGCCTTGGGTCGGGCCGGATGGTTGGGGCTGCGGCCTCGGGGTCTAGCCGGATTGGGAGGCCTTGGGTTGGTGGGTTAGGCCAAGTGGGTAAGGTGAGGCCTTGGGTGGGCCAAATGGGTAAGGTGAGGCCTTGGGTCGAGGCCGGATGGTTAGGGTTGCGGCCTTGGGTCGGGCCAAATGGGTAAGGTGAGGGCGTTGGGTTGGGTTAGGGTGAATGGTTAGGGCGAGGCCCTGGGTCGGGCCGGATGATGGTTAGGGTGAGGCCTTGGGTCGGGCCAAATGGGTAGGGTGAGGCCAGGCCGGAGGCTAGTCGAGGGGCCGGGATGGTTGGTTGCGGCCTTGGGTCGGGCCGGATTAGGTGGTTGCCTGTGAAATCAAAACGGGTAAAGAGCAATGGAATGTATTGGTTGCGATGTGGTAAATAGTAGCAATGTACGGTGGGAAAGAGCTAAAGAGCAATAAGGGCAAAAGTTGGGTAAAAAAGGAGGTGGGAGAAAGTAGTGAAAGTTGGGCAAAAAGTTGGTAAAAAGGAGGGAGATTTTGAGTTTTTGTGATTTGATTTTTGCATGTTTTATGAATAAGAGGAGGGAGATTAAGTGGGTAGATATGAGAAAGAAAACATGATAGCAAGGGTTATAGATGAGGTGAGTGTTATGGGGTAGGTAATCGGGGGTTTCGGTGTATGTTTTATGTACGAAAGGAATAAATGCTCAAATTATTTGTCGTAGGTGGTGTATTTAGGCAGGAAATTTGTATGAAGGTAACAATGGACCGATATCGTTAGGGATAACGGTATTGGTTACTCAACCGCACCGGTGAAGTCAAATGATACCGTTTTTGCCGTAGGAATTTCAAAATTTGAGAAAAAACCGGGGATTTGAGGAATTGAATGGTTGTTTGTTATTTGGATGTATGCAGGCAGAGGCAGGGTTGAGGATGAATGATAGTGTACCAGCGCTGTTGTCACGAATCCGAGCGGATGTAACGCCAGCTGAATGGACATTGATAAATCGTTTGGGGTTAAGTGGAATCCACTATTATTCATGAATCGCACGTAACCATGCTATGTTACAGGCGTTGATTGAGAGATGGAATCCTGAGACAAATACCTTCTATCTGCCAACAGGGGAGATGACAGTGACATTGGAAGATGTGTTCCATATTTTGAGACTCCCGATTATAGGAACACCAGTATATCAGGCAATGCCTAGCGCGGGGCGGGCAGCGATAACAGCAGTATTTGGTCCATACGCACGAGATTTGACACAGCGAGGTTTGACATTTACGTATGGCATAATGTATGCAGCACACCCTGAGGAGACAAGGTTAGCAGTGATATTAATGATAGCGGTAGGGTATTATGCATTACCGAGGGCGGAAGGGGGAAGATTTCCAAAGGCATTGATGTGTGTTATTTGGGAGATGATAGAAAGGAACGTGACTTTTGCATGGGCACCTGCATATTTGGCGGAGCTATACAGGGGTTTATGGGCTTGTAGGTGAAATCACAGGACTACATTGGATGGTTCATACTTATTACACTGTTGGGCCTATGAGCACATTGTGTGTGTGCGACCAATAGGCCTACCCATCCAGTCAGGAGAGACCGGAGTACAGAGGTTGGGGTTCAGACGATGGGTCCAGACAGAACAAGAGGCAAGATCCCAGGCTGTGACGGGTGACATTGAGTATTATAGGCAGGTATGGGAGAGGGCGACGATTGCGGATATCTGTTGGAGGCCTTACGGGAACTATATGGTAACAGAGAACATAGCTGAGGAGTTGAGGGGTGTAGAGCGATTGAGGTGGATCGCGGGGCACAGGCCAGGTGAGTATGAGAGGATTCCTATAGATCACGTGCGGTGACAATTTGGATTGGTGCAAGACATACCACAGGCTTATAGACCATATATGAGGATCGACGCAGAGGCAGCATTCTCACCTCCCCGGCCAACACCTCCAGAAGGTCCTGAAGAAGTAGCAGCCGATCGCAGGGTAATGGATGCAGGAACGACAGAGGCCTATAGATTATGGTGGGTAGCAGAACTGCGAGGTGTACGTGATCATCCTGACATAGCTAGGATTACAGCAGAGAGAGATCATCTGCAGAGTTTAGTGCAGAAGCTCCAAATGCGTGAATGAGACAAGAGGATTGTTAGTGGTTATGGAGTCACGAGCACAGGGACTAGAGGCTGGATTCCTCCATGCGAGGGAGCGTATTCATATGTTACAGGAGAGATTAGCAGATCAGTGGGTGGTACCAATAGCCGTGGTACCGTTGAGGAAAGAGAGGCTCGGTGAGCGCATGCGTCGATCACGATCATCCCCTAGTTCGGGATGAGGCGTGAGGGTCTAAGTAAATGTTAGCAAGGTATAAGAATAAATAAGGATGCCGACCTGCGTGTCGATGATAGAGAAGATGTATGTGTTTAACATCTAAATAAAGCTGAATATGTATGTTGATTTGAGTTACGATAATAATAAGAATGTTTGTGTTTTGATTTTCGGTGTTTTGAAAAAGGATAAAGAGGAATGTGATGAATAGAAATACACAAAAATGTTTATATTTACTACACATGATAGGTTATGGTAGGGGATGGTCGAGCTAACCTTGGGAGACCCCATGTCTCCGAAGTGCTGCCTACATAGCCCATTGCACAAAGCAAGGAGGGGCCTCAGACCGATGTAGTTCTCCCTTAGGACTAGGGAGAGGTGAATTCAGGCAATTTAGGTATGGTTAGGCGATTGGTTGGTTGGTAAAAGTATTGATAGTAATATTGGTAAGGTAAGGTTGATGGTGTTGGTAATGAATTGGTGATGTTGTAAAAGGTATAAGGGAAGCGAAAGTTAGCCTACCCAAGTGGTAGGGAATCATGTCCTGATTAAGATCAACACACAATCCTAGATGCAAGGCAAAGAGGAAAGAGTGCTCCGCAGGTGAACAGAGCAAAACAAACCACACAACATAGAACGAACTTGAAGCCCTAGGTACTGGTGCATAGACGAGAAGTCAATAGGTGAAAAGAGTTGTATGATCACAACATATCAGGTGTACGTCACGTCCCTTGAGTTGAAACAAATGGTGAGGTGAGGTGAATGGTATAGTTGAGGTACGGAGAACTTATTACAAAGTGAGTGTTCTGACGAAAGAGAACCTACCCTAAATAGACAAGTCCATGACCCAAAAAGTTCTTTTGAATGAGGCTTTTATTTTACTGAATATAGACTGATCGATGCGGGAAGTCTACAAGGGATATTGATTGTGCTATTCTTGAGGTCTTCACAAAGCTGATCCATGCGAGAAGCTTCTGATAAAGGCTGACTGTGTATAGCTGTCCTTCGAGGGAGCAGTCTATTTATAGTAGCAGATATGATTTTAGTGCATAGCTGTCCTTCGGGGGAGCAGTCTATATATAATAGCAGCAATAATTTAGTGTATAGCTGTCCTTCGAGGGAGCAGTCTATATATAATTTAGATAGCTAGATGTTCTTTTGGCGTGAAGCATCTAGTTTGGTAGGAAGTTTGACTCAAGAAAATCCCATAAGAAGGTGTTATTTTAAGACTTTAAAGTCATGGACTAGACTAAAAAGGGGAAGGCATCATTGAGGGGAGGTGAGAAGTGAGCTTGATTTTATTTGGAGATGTAGGAAACAAAGTGTATGTAGCGGTAAATGAGCTCAAGGGACGAGCAGTAGGTAGATAAGAAGTGATATAACACTAAATTCAACAGTAGAATGGTCGAAGATGCAAGGCATTAAGGGGTTCAGGCTCAGGTTTACCATTAAGCGAAGCTAAACGATAAGTGCCTGATCCATAAGTGTGAGTGATTATATAAGGCCCGATCCAATTAGGAGCAAATTTTCCACGTTTGCTCTTTTCTAGTTTGGTTACATGTTGATTCTCTTTGAGGACAAGATCACCAACCTTAAAGGTACGCTCATGAAGTCGCTTATCATAAGCACGCTTGATACGTTTTTGATAGATTTGAAGGTGATCGAGAGCTGTAAGACGACGTTCATCAAGAAGCTCCAATTGGGCTAACCGCTCTTGGCGGAAATCATCGTTGGTGAGAATATCCTGAAGAGATATTCTGAGGGAGGGTATTTGTATTTCGAGAGGCAAGACAGCCTCGGTACCATATACCAAAGAAAAAGGTGTAGCATTAGTAGAGGTACGAATGCTAGTACGATAAGCCCAAAGGGCAAAGGGGATGTGATCGTGCCAATTTCTTCCAGACTCATTGACAACTTTCATGAGGATTTTGGTTAGGGTTTTATTAGAGGATTCGGCTTGTCCATTTGCTTGTGGATAGTAGGGTGATGAGAAGCTAAGTTTAATACCAAAGTTGTCACAAAGGTCTTGCAATAACTTATTTTTGAAAGATTTTCCATTATCTGTTATCAGGCGATGAGGAACACCAAAACGCATGTGATAATGTGGTGGTTAATGAACTCTACAATTTTTTTTTTTTTTGGTTGAAATGAGTGGAATAGCCTCCACCCATTTTGTGTAATATTCGGTTGCGTGATAATCCATCGGTGACGTTGCGAAGAGGACGGGTGAATCTCACCAATAAGGTCTAAACCCCATTGTGAGAAAGGCCAAAGATCTCAGGCGACCTGTAGGGGGTGGCTAGGAGTATGTTGAAGGTTGGCGTGTTGTTGACACATAACACAACGCTTAACATATTCGTAGCAATCATTATTGAGAGTGGGCCAATAATAACCAAGGCGAAGGATTCGTTTGGCCACGCAAGGCCACTAAAATGTCCGCCACAGATACCGTCATGGACCTATTGGATGGTATGGGTGACCTCCGCGCCGGTGAGACATCGAAGGAGGATGCCATCAAAGCCACGTTTATAAAGGAGTCCCCCCATAACTACATAATGAGAAACGCGGTTAAGAAAAGTGCGTTTACTAGTACTAGTAAGGTCAGAAGGGAGAACAGAGGTTGTAAGGTAGTCGTGGAATTGGTGATACCAAGTATCCTGCGAGTTAGCAGACACAGTATTTATCATACAAACTACCGGGGTTGAGTAGGATGGGGCAAAAAGTTGTTGGACCAAGACGAATAATTCAGAGTCAGTTGATGAAGCTGGAATTTGCGAGGCTAAGCAAGCCATAGTATCCGCAAATTTGTTAGTGGAGCGGGGAATGGTTTGGATAGAATAGTGAGTAAATAAGGCTAGAAGTGAATCCACGTAGTGTTTGTACTTTTGAAGTTCCTCATTTTTACATTGGTAGATGCCCATAACTTGATTGACTACCAATTGAGAGTCACCAAAAATATTGATAGATTTGATACCTAAGTGCAGCGCCACCTGGAGACCCAGAACAAGGGCTTCGTATTCCGCTGTATTATTAGTGCAAGGGAAATCGAGTCGGAATGAAAGAGGCATAGGCTCGGCATCGGGAGGAATGAGAACAACGCCGGCTCCTCCACCGCGCTGGCATTTGGATCCATCGAAGAAGAGGGTCATTGGATACGACTCCTCCTCGAGGGAAAGAGTAGCGATGAGTTCGTCTGGGAATGTAAAATTGGTAAATTGTTCCCCAGGTAAAGGGGCTTCCGCAAGTTGGTCTGCTATGGTTTGTCCTTTGATTGATTTCTGGTGGACAAACTCAAGGTCGAGGTCGGCGAGGAGCATGAGCCATCTGGCGATGCGTTGGTTTAGATGAGGTTTGGCATACATGTAATGGATGGGGTCCGTGTTGGTGATGACGAAAGTTTTGTGATTCAGAAGGTAGTGTCGGAGTTTGGTAGCCACGAATGATAGGGCTAGGCATAACTTTTCTACATGTGTATACCTAGTCTCATAGTCCACCAAAGTACGACTTATATAATAAATGGCTTGTTCTCGATTCTCAGAGTCATGATGTGCAAGCATGGCCCCTACAGCGTGGTCAGTGGCGGAAAGGTAAAGGTAGAAAGGGCGGTCGTCCTGAGGTGGGATAAGCACGGGTGGCTGCAAGAGATAAGTTTTGAGAGCCTCAAAGGCTTGGTGGCACTCTTCGCTCCATTGAAAATCAATGTCCTTTTTAAGAAGGTGATGGAAAGGTTGACATCGATCCGAGAGTTGGGAGATGAAACATCGGATAGATTGGAGCTTACCTTGTAAACTACGCAATTGTTTGAGATTGGTAGGTGGGGGCATTTCTAAGATAGCTTTGACTTTAGATGGGTCGACCTCAATGCCACGCAAAGAGACGATAAAGCCAAGAAGTTTTCAAAGGACACCAAAGACACATTTCTTTGGTCAAGGATGGACAAAATATTGTAAAGTGATCAAAAATAATGGTTAAAACATCAAGATGTTCACTGCGATGTTTAGATTTGCCAAGAAGATCATCGACGTAATCTTCAAGGATAGTGTGCATAATGTCATGAAAAATATAGGTCATAGCCCGCTGATAGGTTGCACCAAAGATTCTTAAGGCCAAATGGCATTACACGATAATGTAAGGTTCCCAAGGAGTTATGAAGGTAGTTTTATGTTGATCGCGGGGCAACCAAAATTTGGTTATATCCGAGAAACCATCCATGAGAGAGAGCATCTCATGGCCTGCAAAGTGAGATCTACAAGTTGGTCAATGCTAGGTAGGGGGAAGTCATCCTTAGGGCAAGCGAGGTTAAGATCCCAGAAATCCGTGCATATCCGAAGTCCCCCGTCGCTTTAGTGACAGGTACGATGTTAGAAATCCATTGAGGATAGTCAATAAAGCGTAGAATGAAAGAAACAGTAAAGGAGTCGTTGAAGCTCCTCTTTGACCAAGAGAGCAATGCGTGGATGCATTTTTCTCAATTTTTGTTTAATTGGCTTGGAATCAGGGTTTAGAGTGATGTTATGGATGGCAATGGTAGGATCAATTCCTGGCATGTCAGCGTAGGACCAAGCGAAAGCTTGGTTGCGAGCACGGAGAAAGGTAGTAAAGGAGACTTGTTCTGATGCGTTAAGGGATTGTCCGATCTTCACAATGTGAGGATCCTCCTCCGTGTGGATGTTGATTTCTATAGTAGATTCATTCAGCATGGTTTGGGTTTCAGATGGTAAGGCGCGTTGAATATAAGAGTCATCCGCGCCAAGGTAAGTGAGGATGGAGTCATCATCCTGGCACTCAACAACGTTAATTGAAGGTGAGTCCTCTTCAATCATGTCTGGATATAGAAGGGGAATAGAAGAGGGGTCCTCATTATCGCGTTGATAAATGAGAGGACCTAGGAAGATAGCATTTATGAAGAAAAAAAAAAGTTAGGAGGGATAGATTCAGGATCTATCGACTCTGTGGGTGACGAAGGCAAAATGGGTGATGACGGTTCGGTAGGGGTAACGTCATCGTCTTCTAGAAGACAACTGACACGAGGTTCCGTCGATATAAGTGTTCCCGGAAATCTGAGACCACTACGATCATTGTGTTTGCGTGTAGTCACGGGAATGAGTGTATGTCGGCCTTGTTCATAAAGACCAAAACCAAAGCCTTTCCAAGCACAGCGAGTCAAGAAGGTGAGGGCGAAACGACGATTTGTCAAGTATTGAAAATCGGATTGGAAGGGAACCACACCAAGAGGGGGTTCAGGGGTAATGGAGGATGCGTCAACACCCCCATACATTAGGTTGGTGCGGCAATGGGGTGGTCCGTAAGAGATTACTTCCCCCACACGACGGTCATAGGTAGGATGTGCATGTACCTGTCCGTATTCCTGTGGGGTATGGAAAGAACTGACGTTATATAGGCGATACTCCCCAGCCGTAAGGCGTTGAAAAACATCTACTAAGGGATCTGAGGTTGGGATGTTAGCCATGGAAGGGAAGTGGTTTTTACGATGGTGGTTTCATCACTGAAGGCGTAGGTGCGGTTGAGGTGGATGGTTGAGGTACATTTGAAGAGGATGGTTGGGTTGAATGTATGGGTGTCTTGATTGGTATAAGCACATCGTTAGGGCGGTATAACATATTGCAGGTTTTAAAGGGGGGAGGATCAGCTTTTACGGTGTAGGACTTCCCCTCGTACTCAAATTTTATGCATCTATGTAATGTTGAGGGAACGCATCCCATAGCCCGGATCCAAGGGTGACCTAGCAATATGTTATATTGGAACTCTCCTTCAAGGACATAGAAGAGTTCGGGTAAAGTACGTGGTCCTACCCGAATGTTGAGGATCACGGTGCCTAAGGTAGAGGTAATAGCGTCATTGAATGACCGCAACATGATGGGATTGGCACACATGTAGCTAGAGGGGATATTCATTTGTTGGAAGGCTTTTGAAGAGATGATGTTTAGGCTAGCGCCCCCGTCAATCATAACACGATGTACCCGAATGTCCCGGACGTAAGCTGAGATGAAAAGGGCAGGGTCAGGATCTTCTGTACCAAAGTCAACAATTTCATCTTCAGAGAAACTGACTGCCGCAGCTTGTTGTTGTACAGAAGTGGTTGGGGCAGTGGGTTGTTTGGTGAGAGAAGCAACGTGATTGGGTGTTAGAATGGAGGCAACAGGTAGGGTTTCATTAGGTAAGACCTCGATCCCTTGAAGAATTTCAACGAGAGCTTGTCGATGGGATTCAGAAGTCTGAATGAGATCATATAGTGTCATTTTTACGGGTGATTGGTGAAGCTGTTTGATCATGGCTCGATGGGCAACTCCATTAGAGACGGGGTAAGCGGGTCCACGAATAACCACTTTGGGTGGTGGTGCAATCGGGATGCTGGATGGAGAAAGAGAGGACGCATGTGTGCTTTCTTTTGCTTTCTCGTTGTTTTTCTGCGCTCGAGTAGCAACACTAATCATATTAATCTCGTAGACCGGAGATGAAGAAGATGGTTGGGATAAATCATGGTCTTCAAGAGGTGGGGTTGTAATAATGATAGATCTTGGTGAGGCGGGGATAGATGGTATAGTAGAGGGAATTGAAGCTAAAGGTCTCTCCCTTCGTAAGTTGTCTTTCTTAACCTTTGTATCTGGGAGAGGTGACTGACGAAGGATGGTTTTTAAAGCTTTGCATCTCTCCACATCATGTCCTGGTGTGCGGTGATAGGCGCAGATTTTAGACTCATCATAACCTATAGGTCGAGGTTTAGACGGGTCATAAGGTCTAAGTGGGGGTAGGGAAATGGTCGCATTCTCCACCAACATAGCAAGGATTTTGGTGTAAGATCCTTTGAGTGGGTCAAAATCGGAGGAGGATGAGGGTATTGGTTTTCATGGTTTTGGTAATGTTTGGGCGTGGTTGGTTCGTGACGGGTGGTGGTTTAGCCGAGGGGTGTTGATACGTGGTTTTCACTAAGCGTGGTTTCTTCGGGCGCAGAAGCTATATTCATTGGTTAGATGATGAGGTTACGATGACGTGGTAGCGGGAAACAACCACGGAGAAAGGGGAGTGACAGTAAAATAAATCCTTTGATGATGGAGTTCGTTTAGGGTTGATGGGTGGACAGGATATGTGGGGTGACAATGTTGATATACCTTTAGATCTCTGTATAGGTGCAGAAGGCGTAGGTCGTTTTGAAGAAAACACAGGAGGTATGATATATTGATGCAAGGTGGAAGGATGAGGTCCCAATATGGAAGGTAGGTGTGACGATGATGGTTTTGATTGTGATAGAGGCACTGGTTGAGTTTGTCTCCTAGGTGGGGGGGCGGCTTTATTTTTGGATAAATCTAGTCGCTTAGGCGGGTGTGTGAGACTGGGTATTGGTGAGGTCCCAAGTGTAGGGGAAGATTTAGTTGGGTTAATAGAGGTGGATGGGATACTTGGTATAGATACGGGGGACGAGAATGAGGACATAGGCATTTTGAGTTTCTGTAAACACTTAGGGTATATGGTAGAGGTGTCTGGATCGGTCATCTGCATTTGAGTAGAATAGGGGGTACTCAAACGTTCCCACAGGACTCGTCTATCTTTTGGAGAATGACAATCTTCAGGCATGAATTGTAAATTTGGTATGGAAGAAAGACGGGTTGTGATTCCAGTCCACTGTGGGTGTGATACAGGGGGTAGATGAGGTACTGTATCAATAGATATTAAGAGGTCGACCGGTTGTTGAAAAGATTTAGGCGATGAAGGACTAATAGGCAGGAGGGCATGTTTGAGAGGGTCTGTTATGGTTAAAGAATTTGGTGATGTTGGTGCAAGAGATTTCTCATCTAAGGATGTCAAAAGGAGTGGTGAGCCTTCCTCTTGTGCAGCAAGAGCGGTAGAAGGGGACATTTGGGAAATAGATAGATTAGATAACATCCGTTCGCAGTCTTGTAGGGATGTGGTGTAAGCAGACTCATTGATGAGAAGAGAAGTCTGGGCAGTTAACTCTTTTATGGGTAAAGGAATGATTTCGCTTTGGCTTGATGGTGGTGAAGGAGGTTCGGACTCTTGTGTTAGTGGAGAGGCTTGATTCAAAATTTTCTCGATAGAGGCTTTTGGCTGGGAGTCGAAGACTGCATGGATTTCATGAACACTCTCCTCGGCTAAGATATCCTGGTTTACGTTACTGTTGGACGAGTGATTTGGGAATGGTTTGTTGAAGATTTTCAAATTTCGGTTGGCAGGGGCATTAGGATTATCGAGGGTTATATCACCTGCGTCAACCATTTCCTGCACTATGTTTTTCAACATTTTGCAGTTTTCATGACTATGTCCTTTTACGCGGTGAAAGTTACAGAAGTCATTTTCTTTGTACCAGGAAGGTATAGCGCGGGTAGAATCAAACCCGGAGTGAGGTTTAACAGGAGGTAAGGTAATGGCTCCTGCTTTGAGCAATTTTTCCAATATCACACCATATGTTTCTCCCAAGGGAGTGTAGTTGATGGGTTCTGCTTTATACTTATAAGTGGTTTTTGGCGGGGTATTAGACGGTGGTTGGGATTTGACCATCACCGCGTGCACGGCCCCTTTTGATTTCGAAGCGGTCGATGGGTGAGGATTGGTGGTGTTAGGTTTGTTGGTGGAATCTGGAGTTCGGAAATTGGGGTTTTTGTTGCGCAACCACAATTTCTCTTCTTCTAAGGCTCGAATTTCTAGTTTCCGAGCCATGGTAAAGGCCTCATCAAATGTGCGGAAAGTTTGAATTTGAAGAGTAGGAGAAATGTGCTTAGCACATGCCCGCGTAAAAAGTTCGATAAGTTCAACCTGAGGCAAGGCATATGTAAGTTGGTTGATAAGGCCCCGCCATCGTCCAACGAAATCTGCGATAGATTCGTCTTCGAATTGTCGGATGGCATAAAGGTCAGTGATAGATACTTTCTTGGCAATGTTAATGGAGAAATGATCCAAGAAAGATTGGGCTAGTTGGTTAAAAGAGAAGATTGAGTGTTGGGTTAAAGCATCGTACCACTCAAGGCGGGTCCCGATAAGGACATGGGAAAGGTGCGAGTAAGTAACAAGGCATCATCATGAGCAATCAAATAACAAGCATGTCTAAATGATCGCAAGTGTTGTTGAGGGTCCTCTTTTTGTTAAAACGGGTAAATTTTGGTAATTCCCATTGAGGAGGATACGAATGAAGGGGGATAGAGATGGGTGAATAGGCTCGGACAAACTTGCTCGTATGTCAAGGCGCTACAAACTTCCTCAAACAAGCCTCCTGTGTTTTGCATTTTGTCCATCATTTGTTTAATGAAATCCGTGGTTGGATGAGATGATGGTGTGATTGTGGTAAACGGAGGCAAATTGGGCCAAGGGCCTCCACTGGACAATGGTGGGGTTAAGTGTTGATAAGGTATGGAGGATGAATATGTTGAGGCGATCGAATAGGGATGTCCCATATAAGATGTTGAGGTTACTGGATACGTGTATGGGAAAGAAAAGGTAGGCGGAGCTTGAGAAGGAAAGCTAGTGTGGATAGGTGGCAGAGAGCAAGTCATGAACGGAGCAGTCTGCAAGAGAGATGAGGTAGGGGCAGTCGGCGGTAATGATATGTGGGGTCCAAGATTAACCAACGGAAAGCCAATCTGAGTCGTATGAACCTCTGAAGCTGTCGGATTGGGAGATGGGGCTAGAGATGCAGGAAGCAAGGCGGTGTTATCAAAGCGGAGTGGGAGCTAAATGAGGAGCTATACTAATAGGCATACAATAAGGAGCTGACCATCGTGCATACGGTCGTGGGGTATGAGACAAATAGTATTGTATAGCACTAGAATTAGCATCCGTAAACTTGGCAAAGTCCTTATCTCCCATAGGAATTTTAGGAACCTCGCTGGTATCCGTAGGATTCCCCACAGAATGTGAAGGGGGTGATTCAGGAAAAGAAACAGAGCAAGCATGTGAAACCATGGCGGTGGCTTGCTTTTGAGTGATAACAACCATGGACAGGAGTTCATAGTAGGGTTTCAATCCGTCAGAAATGTAAACAAACTCGATCGTGAAATTGGTAGGTTCTTTGGTTTGTCGTGAATTGGGAAAGACAAAGAATCGATATCGGTCTCGTAACCGATGTTGGTTATACTATAGCCGATGGCGGTCAGGTAACCGATGTCGGTGTAAGAAGTCTGGGCTAACAAGATATAAAAGGCTGCTAATTTGATTTTTAACAACGTTTAGTATACTTGTCCAATTATTGATCACAGAAGACAGGGTATGAGAAAGAAAACAGAACTAAAAACAAGCAAGATGCACACGCAAATCCAGAGACTAACCCTAGGGTTAATTTTAATTATTGTGGGCTTATGCCTTTAGACGCGGAACGATGTCAATCCTAAACAAAAGACTTAGGGGAAATGTCAAGTTGTTTTGGCTTATAAGGTTACCTCAATCGGGTGGAGGAATACCGCGGAAAAGGGGGTGTTTGAGCTATTGTGTTAATTGTGAAGTGATTCGGTATGTGTTGTGCAGTGAAAGTAAGATTAATTTCTTGTCAATACCATGGATATCACCCCCACGTGTACAACCTGTTACTTAATCTATGTTCACTAGAATTGAAAACAACAAGCAGTAATGCAATGCACGTGTTTTAAACCCAAATCGAAAATGATATTCGATGAAGCAAAAGAGATGACTTTCACTAATGCGAGATGTAAAAGCAAAGCAAGTTCTTTTATCAAAATAATATAAAACCTTGTGAATATCTTTTAGAAGAAGAAAACAGCAAGTATACTCCCTATATGAAAGCAAGCAAGAAAGAAAGAAACCCAAAATGGGTCCCACCGGGCGTGCCAAAATGTTTCACTCGAAATGTTTCATTCCTTTTAGAAACAGATAAGGTTAGGGCTAGGAGGAATACCTGTTGAACGTCGAGATGGTGTGCGCGTACCGTAGAGAAAGATCAGGTTGACTGCGAAGAACTCCTTTTTGTCTTGGAAGGACTACCTGCAAATAAGAACACAAGACCACACGATTTTGATTAGACAATAAATGAGGGAACTGCCTTGGGCCCAGGAAATATAAAACTTCCTTTCGAAGGTGGTCAGCCCTCGCTAATATGAATTAACACAAAAGACCGTAAGATATCAATTAAATTGCTTCGTTGAACCGGGTAGGGAAAGGCTGTTTTTGGTTATAGTCGGGATAACCGATACCAAGCCATCGATAACCGATATTGGTATGGTCTAAGATCTAAAGGTTGGTTGTTTTGTGGGGTGGTTGTGTTGTTTGTAAGGCTGTATATAGGTGATATTAGGAAATAAGGTGATGAGAGGTAGATGAATGATAGTTAGATGCAATGGCACGCTGGGTAGTGGATTCAGGAATGGATTTATGAGGACTGTGATTCAAAAAGCATAAGAAATGTTATAACAGAGGACATGCAAGATGTGACTTACTGGTTTTTGATGAAGATGCAAGTTGATCTCCTTTGCTGCAAACTCTTCTGGTTTCTCCACTCGTCTCTGCTCGGTCAAGTGAAGATCTGGACTCTCTTTATCACTCCCAAATGATCTCTCGTTGATTCCTAAAATCCTTCCACCTTTGATTTTGGTTTGGGAGCCCATTTACAGGGAACCGATGGCAGTTACGTAACCAACGGCGGTCGAGTAGGAACCGGCATCGGTGAGGAAAAAGTAGGCTATTTTTAGTAAAATAGCCCACCTTCCCCGCTTCTCCCGAGAGATCGGCCATGGGCTTGGTCAAGTGACTAGAAGGTCGGTTTTGGGTGTGAGAAAGGGGTCCTTAGTCATGGGTGTAGATGTGGACCAAGTTATAGGTCTTAATTAGGTTAGTTTAGGGTTAGGGCTAGGTCATGATGAGGTGGCAAAATGAGGTGGCAGGTAAGGTGATGTGGATTTATCAATTACAAGGTAATTAACAAATAATTGTGTAAGGTTTAGGTGATGAGGTTAGATTGCAAGATGAGATGCGGGTCACAAAGGGGTCGTAAGACACAAATTTGGTGTCTACACTAGCATCGTCCCGCTTCATATACCATCCGGTTGTCCCTACCAATGTATCATTCTTTAGGTGCTACTATTTTACAGCCCTCTTTACACTCACAGTCTCGTAGGTATTAACGTTGTCTTGGCGAAGACCATCTAATCTGCCCTACCAATGTGAGTTCCTTAGGTTGTTGCCTTTTTATTATTTAAATGCGTTATTATGATCGATCTACTCTAAGCATCTAGCCGGGGTATCCTGTGTTTTCATCTACCTTTTCAAACTTGGGATCGGTTGTTCTTTAGGACCCATCCCATCCCTAGTTTGAGGGGGATCACATCATCACTTTTTCTTCCTTTCTTCCAACTCCTTGTTTTTGTCTACTGCAACTTGGCTTATCGCAAGTTACTCTGACAAAAAGGGGCAAAATGTAGACACCTAAAATTGGTTACCCAATTTAGTGTCCCCCACATTCGTTTACCTTCTTGGGTAGCCTGGGGCACGTTTATATCACCACTTCTCCCTTAGGGTATTATTTAATATTTGATTTAAATATATATCCTAAGTTTATTTCACCCCATTATGTTTTACCCATAGATAATTAAATATTAACTATTTAATTGCACTTTTACATGTATCTTAACCACTTATCTAGCCCATATCAATTCCTAACCTCACATATCTATTTTATCCATCTATCCCCCCTATTTCTCCTCCTCCCAAACCATGTAGTGGGATATTTCCCGTATTTGAGGTGGAAGGATCACTTTCATCTTTCCAAAAATCATCTTTTTGGCCATTTCGGGAGCCTGTTACCTAATCAGCGTCGATCGGTACTCTGGTCGATGCCGATTTTTGAAGCGGTGCCGATTACATCTCGATTAGTGCTGATTACAAATACAGGGGCCAAAATTTAGTTTTGAAAAGATAGAAAGAATGATAGAGAGTTCGAATATCACGCCCGAGCATTATCTATCAAGCGAAAGCTAATTCTATCAAATCAATCCTCGAGAGGAGTACCATTACTCGCTCCTACCACATCGACATCGTAAGCCTCCATTGATCTCTTGGTGACTCCCGCATCCAAGTGAAGGTAGAGCTTTGTCAAAGCATCGCGAAGGCTCCCTGCAAATCTAGCGGACATTGATGATCTAACTCTCATTTTTGTTTCTCAATCTTCCTATAGTTTTCCCTAGTCGACACCGACCGGTCACGATTGATGCCAATTTCTCTAGTCGACGCCGATTTTCCTAATCGACACCGATCTACCTGCGGATAGGTAAAATATTTAGGTAACACAAATCCAACATTTTTTTCACAATTTTTTTTTTCTATTGATTTTTTCTACTATTTACATTCTGTCTGTCATTTTTAATTAAAAAATCTAGACATTTACTTACATCTTTTATCATGTATGCTTCTTTCTTTAATTAAAAACGTGGACTAACATCCGCCGAGGGAGCTTATCGCTTCCAGACCCACTTTTCAGCAGTCCACCCAAATATCTTTTAATGTTGTCTTTTTTACGTCAAGAATCGTGTCTCGTAGGTTTCTCAGATCTACCTTACAGGATCACTCGTGTGTGCCCGCCTTGTCTACATTAGCTTTCTTTTCCATCTACATCTTCGGATCTTGTCTTATCTATCAGGTATTGATTTCATTGGAGTTTTTAAGGGTTTTTGTGTTTAGTTTGGTACATTAACTTGGACAGGTAACAAGCACAAATATTCTCGATCTACAATCCGTTCTTCTTTTGAGTGGCACAAGGTTTTTGCAACCCAAGATGAATATCTAGTGGGCTGAATAATAACTCCATCTCTAAAATTCTTTAATTCCTCTTGCATTTTCATGGAGAGAAGTGGATTAATTGGCCTTTGCCTCTATCCGAATGGTTTGGAATTTGTTTCAAGTGGGATCTTATGCTGAAATAAATCTTCCCTATATTCCTTGACTTTGAATAGGACCAAGCAAGTGCATCTTGATATTTTTCAAGAGTTGGGCATAGGATTGTTTTTCTTCTTTACTTAAATTGCTGCCCAAAAACCCTTTCTTGGTTTGTCCTTTGTTCCCAAGTCATGGTCTTCCACATCCCTTGAAGCAGACATCTTTCTATTTATGATGCAATCAACATTGTTAAAATTTTCCTCAAGTGCCACAAGACCTCTAGGAATGGTGTTTGTTTTCAATTGGATGATATCTTTTCCAAACAAAGTTTCTCTTCCTTCAGTCATACACACCATTGGTTCCCAATCAATATTCTGATTTGCAAACTCACCATGGATTTGCAAGAACCTTAGCACTTGAGCATCATCATCAAACACTTGCCAATGTTTCACATTATCAGGGACAGCTGGCCTAGTCAGCACTTCAATGTTATATTCACAACAAGGTGAAATGGTGCAATTTTCAAATCTAGAACCCAACACTGCCAACTTATCAGCAACAACATTAAGACCTCTATCATGGTAAACAATGTTAAAGGAATCAAACATTTCAATTAGATCCCAAACTACATGCTTATGATGTTACATACGCTGATTTTTTGTAACATACAATTTTCTTATTTGTTTAACAACCAGCTCTCAGTCTCCTTTTGTAACAATATCCTTCACTCTATACTTCCATACAATTCTTAACCCCAATGAAATGCCTCGTACTCAACATCATTGTTAGTGCATTCAAAATTAAGTTTGAATTCAAAAGTGAACTCATCCAAACTAGGAGAAAGCAGAACTATACCAGCACCATTTCCAAATTTGGAGCAAGCTCCATCAAATAGCAAGGTCCAAGGAGAACCTACCATATCAAGGCACTTTGATCTGTCCATCTTTTGTTCTTTTCCATCAGTAAATCCAATGAAATTCTCAGCATCCACATAAGTAAACAAGACATCTTAGGAAGCATTATTGGGAATTTCAATTAGATGCAACATCTTCTTTTCACCATAAAGTTTGACAAGGCTGCCCTCAATGGGAATGGTGGCAAATGACATATGCATTTGAACACCGCCACCAACACTTGCAACCCATTTTCTTGACAAAAGCATACCCCATTTGGTAGGGAAGTCAACAATTACAACATCAAGCTTCAAATTCTTACCCGGAACCAAACCCTTCACGCAACCAATCACCGGCACTTCGCTTGAATCCATGGCAAAGTACACTTCCCATAGGTAGTACTGTCACTTTGATATCCAACTCATTCATGACTTCTATAGGCATGGAATTACATGATGCACTAGAATCAAACATACAATTGTGAAGTAGTCTATCTTTTATGAGTAAATTTGTAAAGAATGGATCAACATTCAATTGGGAATTAACCAAGGATGTCCCCAAATATACCTCAGGTTCCTCTCTAAGATCTTCCACCGCTGGTGGTGTTTCAAAGTCAACAATGATCTGAGGTGGAGTTTCTACAACATTTACATTTCTACCTGGAGTAACCTTTTCTTCCTTCAATCCCAAGTACTCACATGCTCTCTTCTTATGCTCAGGAATTCTAAGCAACTCAATGATTGGAACACTCACTTTAATTTGGCTCAATACTTGGGCTATATCATATGGAACATTCTTTGGTAAGACAACATTGGAAGGGAAACAAGAAGGTTCATCAGATGGAGAAGTATTCCTAGTAGCCTGGGCATGAGAAGGACTGTAATTTTTGTTTGGGATAGCAGAACCTTTAGCAAGTGTTTCTTTCCTAGGAGCATCCTTTGGAATGCTTGTGAGCAAGGGTGTTTTAGTTTTGGCTTGAGGCCCAACTCCCTTAACAACTTTTCTTCTAGTGTTATAGTCCTTTTCTTGAGCTACAACAACATTCATCAACAATTGTCTATCTTCCTCTCGAAGGGATACCACCATCATACTTCTTGATCATCAAAGCTCTTAGATATTCAAAGTCATTATTAGGAATTTCAAAGGCTTGAACTACATCTACATCATGAGCTTGAGAAAGAGAAAGAAGTGGTACCCGCTTTATGCAATCCCAAAAGGTTGCAGCAGTCCTAGCACTTATTACTTCAGTAGATGTTTCTCCTCCTTGTGAGCTTGAAGAACAACCCACCATGCAAATATCATCATCAGTTCCATCCTCATTATCAACTTCATCAACTTGTTGGTCCATTTCACATGGAGGATGAGGAAGAAAACATCTATCACACCAATCCATATCAGCCACTTCATCAACAACAGCAACCCTGGCAGTTAGAGGGTCAGGAACCAATCTATTTTCACGTGTTTGGCGTTGTCTATTTGTAGATATAACAGGCCCTTTACCCTTGTCATCAAACCTCTATTGATTCCTATGGTGATTGCCAAATCTATCTTGTTCTCGCTGCCTAGATGACCTTGTGAAGTCCGCCCAACCCCTTCTCGGCTCTTACCAACTTGTATGAGATTTCTTTGTCACCCTTGCCAAATTCTTCACAACCTCTTCTAAATCAGCACCTTTGCTAGCTTGAGGTTTTTAGGGTTTACCAATTTTACACCATCTCTCTTAAGAGGTTTCCAACAGCCTTGATATTGTTCTCAATTTGAAGTGCCATGGTGAAAGCTTGTCTTATATTGGTTGGGTTATTATCTCTTAGGTAGAAGGCTAGATTTTTATCAAATGCATCTCAGTATATTTGATTAAACAAGATTCATCACAAGGCCTAAAACCAATAGGAAGCCTTCTAAAATTTTTGTTAAACCTTGTGTTAAAGTCATGGAATGATTCATTTGGGTTCTTCTTGATATTCTCAAACCCGGACATAAGAAATATAGGATCAGTTCTATATCCATATTGTAACCTAAATGCATTTTTAATTTTAGTCCATGAATCAATAGAATTATCGGTAGAGCCTTATACCAATACCTAGCCTCCTCTAATGTATGAATAAACAACTTAATATACACATCTTCAAACTCTATCTCAAAATATTCCATCATACTATCAAAAAGCTTGAGATGTTGATCACTAGTAATAACATTGTTACCCTGAATTTTGGCAACCTATTTCTAACATCTTGTGGGACAACATTTGGGTAACCATCCATTCCTCTAAAATTTATAGGACCAAAGGTGTTAACAACAAATGGAGGTCTAGGCTGATCCATATTGTTTGGTGGAGGTGATCTTGGAGGTGAAACAAGATGATGAGGAGTGCAAGGTCTTTGGGACTCAAGAATGTGATTCACAAGACTGGTATTCTCTAAGTGCTGATTTTCTTGGAAAGTTTTACTCAAATTAAAACATAGAGGTGTAGATTAGAGAAGGAGCTTACAGGTATAGTAGAAGGGCCTTCACTAGCTAAGGCAAATAGGTTTATGAGAGGATTTCTTGAATCAGAATCACTTGAAGAAGAGTGATAATCCTCTACCAAAGGCTGATCTCTCTCACCAATGGCTATATCTTTTCCTGATGTCTGACCTTTAACCACTTTCCAAAACTCTTCTCCCTTCGAACTCTGAGTTTCTTGAATCTGAGAAAAATTTCTCAAGTAGAGTCTCTAAGGAAGAGAGATCTTCTTCCCTCAAGTTTTACAAAGATCAATAGCACAAAAATAAATGACATAAAGCTTAAGACACTGGTATTTCCAAATTCAAATCAGCATGGAGTCGCCACTAAGGAATTTCACCTCAGTTGTGCAAGAATGCACTAAAGTAATATATCAAATGCCTGCTAGTACCGAAACCTTTGTAAAGCCTTATAAATCAAACCTTCTTCTGTTAAATCAATCAATCACATTGTAAGACAAGTGTATGAACTACTAGTAAAGGGAAAATGGGTATACAAAACTTGAAACCCTTGTTTAAAAACTTGCACATCGAAGCATAGAATCATATTTTAATAATGTAGCAGATCAAAAATTGAATACATAAATGCTCAAACACTTCAAACACTTCAAAAAACCAAGAAATTTGAAGAAATCCTCAACAACGGTGCCACTTTGGTGTTGGTACCCAAACTTAATCACCATCACAACTCAAGCAAAGCATCATGGATTTGCACAAGACAGTCAGAGGTAGATAAATGATTTATATGTCATTTGTAGCATGGGAGACATCTATTGACTTGTTAGCACTCAAGATTTAAAGGAATGGGTAGCACCACAGAAGGATTTTGATATGATCCTCACTATTTTAGGTTGTGCCTATCAACCAAGGGAAGAGAACCTATATTGCAGCCTTTGTTTGGTGAAGGAGGTGGAGATATCCTTGTATTTTGCATATTTTATGGGAGGGGCCTTGGGAAAACATGATCAATTCTCCATTATTCAAACTCAAAAGATTTGTCACTACTAAATGATGGAAATGTTTTCAAAACAAGGCTGAGGCTGCTAGAGACATAGTATTATCTTGATTTGCTTTGTGCATTTTTGTAAATGGATTGTATTCTCTTGTTAACACATAATGCAATGCATGGGTAGTATAGGGTAGGGTTAATTATTTTGAATGAAATTTTGTTGGGATATTTTAGACAAGACCAACCAGATATTACCAAACTCTTTGATGACCTTTGCAAGAAGTTTGTAAGACCTAAACAAAGTAGGAATGCTTCAAAAGGTTTAAAATACTCCTTCAACCAGGATATGTGCACAAATGGAGGCCCAGATCTGCACTCTTCCACATAATATTTGACAACCTGCTACAAAATCTTGAAGCAAATATACCAACAAAGTATCTAGAAATCCCTGTTTGATCATGACCTAAGGTACCCCCAAAGGTTTACAAACAATCTCAAGATTCAAAGACGGTAAAATGATTTTAAATCTATTTATCTTCTATCAGATGAAGGCTCTTCTAGATATAAGATTGTAGATGTCATCAAACCATCAAAAAGAAATGAGACCATGTATGATCAAAGAGATCCTAAACACAAGATTGCAACATGAGCAAGAAACACAAATTGAAAACATTCTGAAACATAAGTATATGCAAACTTTGCCAAGAGATAAAACTAGATAATCTAGAAAATGATTAAATATATCAGTAGGGGAAAGTCATGAGAACAATCTCAGTGCTTGTTGATGGCTTTACAACTTGAAACCAAGTCAACATGATAAAATTTGATGCAAAATGGAATTGAAAATGGCTCTTAGGTGGTTTCCTCAGAGAAATGGGCTTCTTCTAGTTTTCCCATGAAAATTTGAATTTTTTTTTTTTTCTCCTCTTTCTCAAATTCTCCAAAAATATGATATATAATCTATGCCAGCTTGGAGTATTTCTTCCAAAGCAAAGAATATGCTTATGGGATCAAATTTGTTACAAAAACTTCATGATTTACATAAAGGGACAACAAACAGAAAAACATTCGATGAATGCCAGGTGTGCCAAAATATTTAAATTATTACACAAATTGGATCCTTATCCCCCGAGGGTCATGATTTTACCATTTAGGCATGCAAGCATATTTTACTAATCATTTTTCACCTTTTCACCTCATCATTTCACCTCTGTAATTTTTTATTTTCATCTTTCACGTTTTTTGACGAGCCTGAGCAAAAAATATACCAAAACACCATAGATCAAGGAATTGAGTGATAAAAATGATGTCAATGCACATAGAAGGCCAAGGCAATGTAGAATAATATAAAATTTGATGTAATTTGATGAAGAAATGATGATTCCAAGCTTCCCGGAGCTCCAATGGCGGTTAAGAAAAAAATGCACAACATCTGTCAATTTTGTATCAACTTTTAATATCAGCCCTCCACGTGGAATATGTTATTTAAAAATAAGCTCGAAATTACCTTCTTAACCCTTTGATCGGGCAGACACGTGTCAAAATATGATTAGATTGGGCCCATGCCTTCAAAACATGCTTTTTGTGACCTTTTTAAATTTTTGAAAATTTTGCAAAATTTCCCCACTTGCCTCCTGGGCCTGCCACATGTCCATATGTGGGCCCCTTTGAAATTTTGGGCCAATTCTATCCATTTTGCTCCTTTTTTGAAAAAAGGAAAATTTTCTCAAAATTCTCCATGGGTCTGAACATCCGCTCTCCTTTTGATCGCTTAGGACATGCCATGTGTCCTCCATAGATTGGTCGTGGGACCATCTTTCATTTTTTACCTTGCAAACACAAAGGCAAAAATTCATAAAACTTTCCTTCGGCCCTCTTTTCCACTTTTTGTATTTCTAGACACGTGTCCTTTTCTTATTGGTCCTAGAGCTTTGGCCCAAAATTTAACATTAAAGTTTTGAAGTTAAAAACTTCAAATTCATCAAAATCTCCGCCCTCCCATGCTGACTTTTCCTAGACACATGTCCACTTGCTATTAGATGAAGGCCTTTTGGTCAAAAATTTTCCTTGACACTTTGAGCCAAACAAAACACAAAAAAATATCAACTCCTTCGGCCACCCACATGTCCCCAAGCCATGTGTCCTCTTCCCATTTGCTGCAGGCTTTTGGGCCAAGAATTGAATTTGAGAATTTTGCAAAATGAAAGCCAAAATTCTTAAGGTAAATCCACCACCGGCACTCCACGACCAATCAGAATGTGCCACATAGGCACCCTTTGTAAGAAGCAGAGCCACAGACCAAAATTTTCCCTTTAGCCAAAATTTTAAAAATGACAAGTTAGAAAACATTTTACCACCCCTACCAATAAGTTCTCACATCTTGCACCATAATGAGATGATGAATTTGACTGCGGTGGTTGGGTTAGATATGACCGTCTCAATGTCTAAAAATACAGTAAGGATGCCCTAGAAATCAAATCATTTGACTAAAAGGATGGTAGATTCTTGGCATTTTTGGTTTTAAATCAATTAAAACATGATTTGATGTTGATTTTCAACCCTTTTGGGATTGGGATTTAATTCACTACAATCGGATTGATCAATTTCAACCTCTTACATGATTTGGCACGTGTTTAAAACAGTGATTCATTCCTCGGTGCATCACCTTTGAAAAAATGGAAAAATTAGGGCATCTTCTTAAAGGGGCAAACTTGCATAATTGTTTCAAATTATGGAAAAACAACACATTCTTGGGCACCTTTGAAGCATTCAACTAAGAAAATGAATTGAAGATCACCGGAAATCGAACAATAAAAGGTCCCATTTTGAGAAAAAAATTGGAAATGAAAAATTAGTCTCACATTATGAAAACTCAATAATGGGACCAACACATAGGTACTATGCTAAGCATCCATACTTTGCATGTAATGGGTCGGAAAATATGCAATCACAACTAGAAAACAAGTGAGTGTGTGTGTGTATGGAAAGATAATGACATATAAGATATCTATCTAACATGTGTAATAAGATTAACATGTAAAAATTAAATGTAAGAAAGACTAAGTGTGAAAAATATATGCACCATGTTGTGGCAAAGATGGAATGAAATGCAATGTGAAAGATAGGGGTAGTGTTCCCCGAGTTTATGTGTATGTATGCAATGAGATTCATTTATTTATGCCCCTTCAAGTAGTCAAGAATGAATCATAAACTAGAGTGCATCATCGGAAACAATTTGAGTATGATGTGTTTTCCTCTATTAAAAAGAGTTGATGAATAAAGCGTGGAGTGTTGATTGTAGAATGATAATGTGCAAATGATATTGAATGCGACATATGGATGAGTAATTGTGAAGTTGTAGAATGAGGTGATGATTTAGCCTAAAGTGTATATCACGAGGTGCATGAGTAGGATGTTAGAAAGCATGATGATGTAGCATAAAGCGTATATCACGAGATGAATGAATAGGAAAGCTAGAAAGGGGTGATGATTTAGCATAAAATGTATATCACAATATATGTGAAGAAGGCACTAGCTAGGAATGTCACATGGTAAGAGGATTGAATGATTGAACATGTGAGTTTGATGAGGTCCATTTGATATGTATACCCTCAGTAGTCGAGTATGGATGATGAGACTAAATTGTTTCATTGGGTAATGAGTGCAACACATAAAAGTAGATGTAAGAAATATGTAGCATGAATATGTATAGTGAGTAATACACCTAGTGTGTGATATAAGCTACGAGAGGAAGATGTTGTGTGTGTATAATGTGTGTTGTATGAGGTGTGTAATGTGTAATGTGGTCAAGTGATGAGAAGGATGTGTTGTGAATGTGTCAAGTGTGTAAGAATGTGTAGTGTGTAGTGTAGAATGTGTAGTGTGAGTGTAGATTGTGTAGTGTGTGAGGTTCATGTGTATAGGATTCCCTCAACAATCAAGTGTGAACCAAATCAAAAGATAACATCATTGGGAAATGAAAATATGAGCGTGTGTCAAAGGGAAAGTGTTGTAAGTGAATGTCTAATTGTGATGTGATGAATATGTAATATGTAGAGTGATGATATAGGGGGAATAAGCATAATGCCCCCAAGTATATGAAGGATGATAATAATCAAGTAATGTCATCGAAAAGATCATCATTGTCATAGTCAAAACTAAAAGGTTTGGATCAGAAACTTGATAAGCAATAGTGTCAGGTTGGTCACGTAAAGCACCATCTAAGCATAATTTGTACATGCCCATAACATACTCCTCATCAATGAATGGGGGTAGTGGAAAACCATGTGTGTACCAACGAGTGAGGTTTTGTGAATAACCGAGGAATGAGTCATTGCAAATGAATACATGACCAAATGGCATGGGAAATGATATATCAATATGATCTAGATCTAACATGCCCCCAATGTAATCAATCCAAGACTATCCCAACGTGAGTGGAGAAGTACAGGGAGCACGTGCAAGAAAGACCGTGAGATAGAAGACTCAAATTCCATAAGCAACAGTGATGCAAACAAACCCATGGTAGAGATGATGATCATAAGGCAGAGGAAAGATGTCATCAATTGTAAAGCCTAGTTGGGTCAACCCATCATGTGTGCATACAGATTTAGATAAAGTAGGATCAAATGGAATATGTTCCCAATAAGATTCATTCATGAAAAGTGTACATGTAAATGGTGGGCGTGCTAATAGATATGACCCATGTGAAGGTGCAGGGGATGGATTGACATCCACAGACTGGACATGCCCCCAATAAATAATCATAGCAGTAGTAGTAGTAGGTGGAGGCAATGGTGTAGATGAGACAATATCTATCATGCAAATAACACCTTCAAGTGGTGGTAAATGATCTAGAGTATCCATCAGTTGTGGTTCATCAATAGTATTAATTATTGGAGTAGGAAGTGTAGTATTTGGATCATGGTCACAATATTTGTATGGGTGACAGTCATAGAAAAATAGTATATTCGATACCCTCATGTAGGAATTTAACACAATGATGTATGGTAGAGGGAACCACTTGCATGGCATGAAGCCATGGCCTACTAAGTAAACATTGTATGAAATGGGGAATTCGATGACAAAGAAAACCATGTTAAGAGTTTTTGGTCCAACTGTAATAGGTAGAGTAATGTGACCTAAGAATGGATGAATAAAGCCATCATATGCATGAAGAGAAATACATGATGGAATAACATTAGCCATCAAAAGACCAATATTTTCAAGGAATGACATAGGACAAAGATTGAGTTCAGATCCATTATCAATTAAAGTACACTTGACACCCACATTGTAAATGTGAATCATGATGTGCAATGTTGGGTCATTGTCAAAAATAGTTAGATCAACATGAGGATTAGACAAGAAAGAAATATGCTGAGAGAAGGCCTCTACAAATGTTTGATATATTGAATTTGGATGCATATTAGCATGAATGCAAGTGGTAGATGTTATCACCAAATCACATCACCCTCTATTTTCTTAGCATGTGAGTGTGTTAAGGTAAGAAGTGTGACTAAGTAACATGGGTACTATCTCCAAGTGTGGGACTTGCTGCTTGAGATAAACCTCCAGAGAAGGTTGGTTCCTCTTCCTAATCTAGTGCAATCTAACTCTAATGAAAGAAAACTACTAGCTATCTCTATCCTACAACTTGAAAGGGACCAAGGATAGAGAAAGGGCATTAAAGTAAAATAAAATACAAGACAGAGGTGATGCACCAAAAGAAGGGTGTGAGAAATACTCTCTAATGTGTGGAAATGGGAGAAAAATGAAAATTAGAAAGGGTGATAAAAATCTCCATAATATAACAAATTTCAAAACTCATTTCCATATAAGTGCAACTATAATGAACCCGCATAATGAGTATAAAGATACAATACACCGCAACAAGAATAAAGATGCAAGAAGAATGCAAATAAACATAACAAGTGGAGATACATCCATAATTTGCATCTATTCCTTCATTAGTATACATGAGATCATTCTATTATAAGATAAGGTCCAGGAAATAAGTCCTCTACAAAGGCCTGCAACACATTAGTTTCACACAAAAAATGACAGAATTTTTCTACTAGAATTATCCCCCTTTCCAAATGAGAGAACATCTCAATATATAGAGAATGAAGGAAAGGAGAGAGAAACAAGAAAACTTAGATTTTCCTTTTAAACCAAACACAAAGTTCCTAAATTAGGTAGAAATCATGATAGAAAATATTCAAAAGTCATCTCTGATTGATATGTAACTTGTAGTGAGAGGAAATTGTTGTCCATGTTTATTTAATGCCTCCCAACCACCGGAGGTCTCTATTTTGAACTCGGGTCTATTTCTTACTAAATTCACCATCACTTATTAATCAATTACATAATTTATAGATTCTTGTGTGAATATATTGGAACCACAATTCCAACAAGACCAATTTTTTGAAAATTTGTTGAGGAATGTGAAAGATATGGCCTTCTGAGTGACTATAGGTAATTTGGCTCTCTAGGCTTGCTTTCACTCCACGGGACTGTGAATTAACTCTGGGTAGTTAGAAATGACATTTAAAATATTTCTCCCTCTTTTCTAATGTTCCTTGCATGATTTAAAAGGATTTCACATTAAAAATGGTGGGCCCATTATTAATTTTTTATTATTTTATGGGGGTTTGGTTTAACATTTGGCATTTAAAATATTTGCCATCTCGGTTGACTTTGACCGAGCTAGCTCTCACTTACCTTGTTGAACACTCTCTTAGATGTCGAGCCATTTACACTTAAGCACCAAGTTATCCCCTTCATGTGGGCTATGTTTTCCATGTTGAATGTCGATCGACAACCCGACCCATCGAGTCATTTCCTATGCGTCAGGATATTGGATTGCCAACCTCCTTACATTAGATTGAGCGCGTCAATGAGTTATATTGGGTACTCGGTTATCCCACAATTACAATGCACAATATCGGGGTCATTGGAGAACCTACTCCCCCAAAGCCTATGATACTTGTGTCATCAACCTCCACGTCACCGAATTAGGCTCTCCATACACCTTACTTTGATTGGGCCATTTGGCCTGTTGACCTCCGCCATACCCGCAATGAATGGGAGTTGGGTGTCTTGTATCTTTGGCACACAACTCACCCATGGGCCACTTGGATAGTTTATCCCGCCATCCCCGCAATGTTATATAATGCCATCTAAGTTGGTGATTTCAGATCTTGCATGCCCAAATGACCCGAGTGCATTCAGGCTCCCCAAGACACAGTTCACCGAATCGGTCATGATAGCCTACTCTAGAACTCATTGATGGCTCATCATTATTAAAAATTATATGAACTTAGTAATGACCTCACCATAAAATCTATAATTCACCACTCCATACTTGGGCTTGGCCTCTCGAATCAATCCTTCCATGCTTCATTCCAAAGCACAACTCGGTTGATTTATGACAAGAGTTTGGTATTCATTTAGCTTGACCGTATTCATACCTGCTAGGGCTTGAATCAGATCCAATAATTTAGAACCATTAAATCTCTTGGAGTGTTCATTTAGGTTGAATCTCGTAGCTTAGTTTGTCCTTATGTATTTTCATAGCTCGATCTCGAGCTTGATCTTCCACTCTAACCATACATCACCTGGGAATGCTTTGGAACAACTCCATCAGCTCGAATGAGCTATCATTTAGCTTGATGGAAATTTTTATTTTGAGAATTGGCTCATCCATTTTGATAGCTCACTTTTACACTAAATAGCACTCCCATTAAATTTTCTTTGATCCTAAAAAATGTGTCACATTCCTTCACAAAACATCTCGACAGGTCCCCTTTGGAGCTCGACCCATCATGACAATGTACAACTTGGTCCTCACATGGAGTATCTCAGTTCTTACAAAACATGAGATTGATGGAATGTTTAAATGGCTGGCTCTATTCATTCCAATTCAGGTCTATGACCTCCTTTAACTGAAACTCGTGATCAATGCATTTCCGTGCTTGCAAGATACACTCGATATTCCATGATCTAGTCAAGGCTCTTCTTGATAGCTCTACAATCCATGTTACTCAATGGCTTACCACAATAGCTCGGTCTAAGATGTATAAGCCCACCGATATGTTGGATGACCACCTCAATGCCATAGTTGTACATACATCTCTACTCGGGCTCAATCACTATAATCCCAACACTAGCTCGCTCTTCCAAACAAACAACTCGGCCATGTACAAGTAGTTTGGTCTGAGATCACAAGAACCTCTAATTTTTTTAATTCTCTACACCACATTGTTGTCATTTTGTGCTAGTATAAGAGAGTGCCCTAGACCACCATGCTGACATTTTGTCACTTTTGCTATTAGTTTTCTCCCAAATTGAATAAAACTTTGAAACTTAATGATGACCAAGAAGAGGAAAAATTCCTCTTATAACTTCAACTTCCTTAAAGACATTTTTGATCCTATAAACATGGAGAACTACTTATACCCCCAAATTGGCATCCCGTTGTCCATTTTCATCGAGAGGTAAAATGGATAACAATTTGGTGACTCGTGGGGCCATCTTCCTGCTAGATGGAGTATGAAAACTATCTATAGCTATCCATTGGGCATGGAGTCTACTTGATTAGTGTGAAATGATCTAACTTTGGAACTTTGACCCCCGGGATGTTGAAACATTCTTTGCTTGGACTGAAATCACCTCTCTTGTTGTTTGCATTTTTCAAATTCAATAAGAGAGTTGAGAGACTTATTTTTTTAGAGTGGAAAATTGTTTTCAAATTTGAATTTCACCCATTCCTGCAAGTGTGATCTATGAGGCTGAATGATGGACACTTTCCACTAGTTCCCCAACGTCGATTTTTTGAAAACTATGACACACATTGGAGTGAAAAAACTATTGTTTGAGACATCATAGAACTCGTTAAAACCTGATTTTCTTCTTCTTCTAAATGTTCCATTTCCAAAACACTTCTCGGGGTTCTATTGGGTAGATCTATTCACACACAATTGTGGCTTCTACAAATCACAACATTTTCATCCACTACTATAAGCTTCCCCAAACTCGATCCTTCTTCTTTGGTTGGGGACAAGAGAAACTCAGCTATTGATCCAAAGAAGTGAAAAGAGTGAAAATTTTGAAATCTACCTCTTGATTTGATTTTAGTTGCTCTGCATTTGAATTTTCTTAAGGATAGAAACCGTTGCATACAACTTTGAGTCTATTTGCTAAAATTTATCCTTCGAGTAGCATGATAAATAAAAACTGTAAGAAACACAGAGAAGAAATAGAACATATACACTAGCACTTAGGAAATCAAAACCTATTTTAGTAACAAAACAATGTGCACAAGCACTTAGGAATGAAAAAACCTAAGCTATTATGTACAAGGGTGAGAAATATTCCTCCTAGTAGTAATGTTTGAGGTAGATTCCATTGACTAGAATCTACTGACTTTTCACCATCCAACTTAGCCGGTCGGAAGGCATTTCTACTTTTACACTCCATGACCATGTAGGAACCTCTCTATATTACATCAAACTTGTAATTCTTTCCCATTTTTGATCGATCAACATCCCACTTTAGTACCAAATCTCCTTCCTAGAATATCTTGGCTTTAGATTTCTTGTCAAATCTTCTCTTGATCAGTGCTTGATCCTTTTCCATGGTTTGCATTGCATGCTCTCTTGTTTCTTCCAATTCCATCAGTTCTGCATACCTGATTTCCATGGGTTCAAACTCATCTAGTTCCAACTTCTTCATGAGCTGAACTTTGCCAACTCAAGTGATATGGGTAGTATTGCTTCTTTTTCATATACTAGCTTGTATGGAGAACTACTTGTAGACCTCTTGGGTGTGATTTTATCAGCCCAAAAATATGATTTGAGCTTCATGTTCCAAGTTCTCTTATTTTCATCAAGAGTTATTCTTATGATTCTCAAGCAAGTTCTTTTTATGGAATCTTCTTTGGCATTATCACGAGGGTAATAATTTGATGAGTTGCTAAGATATATTTCATTTCTTACAGCCCACTCAAAGTGATAATTTTGCTAATAAAAACCAATGCATTATCTCATATGATAATATCAAGTACACCATTCCTTGTCACTATCCCCTCATAGAAGTCCAAGATCTAGATTTATTTACTTCCTTGAGTTTCACTTCTTTGGTCCACTTGGTGAAATAATCCGTTACTAGTTTGGCCTTGGCTTGAGCTCAAATTGATGAATCCAATGAATTCCAATACCCATTACAAGAATGGATGATCTACTGAGATTAGATGAAGGGGAAGCACTACTAGCTTCTATTTCCCTATGAAGTGGTGAGGCTAGAATATGTCCAATTAATGTATAATATATGATCTCATCTTACTCTCCTTTTGATTAAGTTTGATTGCATTGTGTGACTTTTAGTTGATCTAATATGAGTTAGGATGTAATTTTCTTTCTTTTTATTAATTGTGATCCTAATGTTAAAAGCTCTAAAATTCCTGACATAGTGTGTGTTTAAATTAGATTTTGTAATAAAGCATGTCTAATCAGTTAGGAAATGAAGTAGGTGGCATTCAATATGTTTTAGATAGTGTTTTTCCTACACAACTTAGTTCCATAACTTCCAAGCTAGTTCGGAACTCCATCACATAGTCATCATTAGTTCCGGAACTTTTAGACTTAGTTCCAGAACTCCAGTATTTAGTTCCAAAATTTTTGGACTTAGTTCCGGAAATCGGGACAACTCCGAGACTCTCACTAGTTTTGGGTCTTAACAATTTCCTATGGCTTTGAAACTTCTCCATAGTTCTGGAACTGATGGGAGTTATCTATTTTAAACCACATTTGGAGATTTTACATCTACGACCCTTTCAATCATGAAGGATAAGAAGATTTCTGAATGCAGATCCAGGGAGAGTTATCCTATAGCTATCTAATCAACCGCCATCCGACTCAACATCTATTATGGGCATGATTTGATTTCATCAGAATCATTGAGACAACTGTGATTGTAAAATGTATATAAAGGCAGACCTACAATAGATAGATAATAAAAGATAGAGATATAGAATGAGATAGATATAGAACAGAGAAAAGAAATAGACTAAGTACCTAGATCCAGTACGTTTTGTAATACTGAATGTTTTTATCAATAAAATAGCCATTATGATTTGAGAGAGTTGATAAAATCTGATTCAAGGAAGACCAAGGGCCCACTCCCCAAGGACCATGATATTCATTTATTTGGTATTTATATTTCTTCACCAAATAGCTTAGATCTATTAATTTTGTATTGCTTTAATTCTTTCAGTTAAACCATGTTGTATACTTGTTCTGCATGTGTTTTAGATAAATCTTTATATTTCTTGCAATTGTTTTCAAGCATTTTAATTTGAGTGTGTTTATTTCCAAAAGCAAGAGTGTTTACTTTCAGAAGCAAGTGTGTTTATTTTCCAATAGCAAGTGTGTTTCCATTCTGCATGGTGTGTTTCCTTTCAACAAGCTTTCAGTGTGTTTTACTTTCAGCAAGTTTTCATAGTTTGATTTGAATAAGGTTTTACCAAGAAGTCCTTAAGACATTAAAGAGATCCCCTAGAAAATATAAAAATAGCTACAATCAACTACTAGATCGGTTAAAGTACTCTTGTTGCATATAGCTTTAGACACACCCCTGGTTTGATATGACATCAACAAGAAGTTGATTAAATGAAGGGAATGATGACACCCATCATTTTTGGCACCATTTCTAGGGAACACCAGTTGGAATTTTCTAATTAAGTGTTAGCAAGAGCAACAAAACATACATCTAGTAGTTGAAGAATCTTCCCTACTATATCACAAAATATATGAGTAGACCAAGAGAATCATAGGGTAGATTCCTTCCAAAAACATCTTCACAAGAATTCATAACATCCTCTAGTCAAAGTAAGGAAATTGATCAATAATTGAAGGCACCACCATCCCTTGTCAAACAACAAACAAAATTTCCATTTTTGGAAATCTTAGATCGATCCACTGAAGGGAGTAGAAATTTTAGAGAAGGCTTATTACCCAAGATCCATTGAGGGTAAGTTTTGATTCTCAATTTAGTAGTCAATCTCCTATTCCCGATTTTTCACCTTCCCTAAGGCATACAACTTACCACATTGATTGGGAGGAAAATTCAGAAAATATTTTTGAAATGGCACGAGAAGCTAAGAGAGCATCTGATAGGACCTTTACCTATCTAATCCAATTGGGAGATGAGGACACATTAATGAAAAATATCTCACCTGCACATTTACCCACCTTCAGAGGGATGTCATCTAAAGATCATGACCAATTTCTGTTTGAATTCAAAGTAGTATGTCAGAACTATGATTATAAAATAGATAATCAAAAACTCAAGTTGTTTCCATCCACTTTGAAGGATGCAGTAGAATGAGGTGGTTCATGAGATTAACATCCAACTCTATTAGCACTTGGGTACAAATGGAGACTGCCTTCCTAGATAAATACCATGATTATTGCAGAGGGAGAAATAGGAAGGAAGAATTCTTCAAAATCAAGTAGGAAGAGGACAAAAACATAGAAGACTATTTAGACAAATTCCTCTTTATTAGAAAAAGATGTGGATTTGTGTTTATAGAGGAATTAAGTAAAACCATTTATCTCAAAGGTTTGGATGATGAATCTAGAGAAGCCCTTAACTTGATAGGAGGGGGAGACATTGATCAAATAAGAATGAATGGGATTAAAGAGATTTGTAGAAGCTATTCCAAAACAAGAGGTGGACCTAGAAAAGGAAAATCAGTGAAAAGTATGAATCCAGATATGAACAAACTAATGGATGAGTTAGAAAACTTTAAAACAAACATTTTAGTGCAATTAACCTCTACTATGGATGGATTACAAGCTAAAGAAAATTCCAAAACTGAACCATTGGCTATGTATTGTCCTAGATGTAGGAAGAAGCATGCATTAAGATATTATCCTTTGGATAAAACAGAAATGTGTCTTATTTATGAATCTAAAGAACATGATACTAATGTTTGTTCTTTACTTCTTGTCATTAAAAATTAGCTTAAACAAACCAGTGCCTCATCTACGACAGAAGAATTGAATTTTGTTTAGAGACAACCTAACCAAGGGCAGTTTATGCTAAGATTAGATCTTAATCCATGGACAATGCCATGGGCTGCTGCTCAGTAGTACCAAAAATTGGTGACAACCACCTTGGGTACCTCAACCAACTTGGAACCCTCAAGATTGGGAAAATCAAGCTTGGTATGCTCAGGGACATCAACAACCATGGGTTGGTCAAGGAAATCCTTATGCTTGGTCACAACCTAGATGGAACCCTAATAATTATTCCTAAGGAAGAACATATCTAAATCAGAATCAACGAGGCCATCAAGGGATCCCCTACACAGAATTCACAAACTGAGAATGTAGTCCAAACACAAATGTCAAAGACCATGGTAGTAGAAACCCCAAAAACAAAAAAACAACTCTGTTTATGGAACAAAAGCAGAAAAATCGGTTGATTTACATGTTATGGATTGCAATGATATTCAAACTAGATCTAGGAAAATCATTAATAATCCACCCCTTATAATCATTGAAATGACAGAAGAAAATGAAATCCCTAGTACTGTTGTTCCAAAAGAGGATATAGAAAGAAAATAAAAGGAGCAGATAGTAACACTACTGAGAATACATTTCCAAAGAGATTCAAAGAAGCTATAGAAATCAAGGAGTCTGAATTGGTACAGGAACTAAGGAAATTGAATATTGAAATACCACTGTTACAAGCAATTAAAGATATTCTAGAATTGAACAAATTAATCAAAATATTATGCATGAAAAATCCTGGAAGAAAGAAATAGTATCCCAAGACTATCAAAGTAGATGGGAAACTTGCTAATTTATTAGCAGGAAAACTATTACTTCCCAAATACGGAGATCCTGGAAGTCCTATTATTTTTGTCTCTATAGGAAATAAGGATGTACATAATGTTTTGATAGATTTGGGAGCTTCTATCAATGTAATGATAATGGATACTCTGAAAACATTACCATTAACATGTATACAACCTACTAATACCATATTACATATGGTAGATCAATCTGTAGAAAAACAAGAAGGAATTATTGAAGACATAATGGTTATGGTAGAGTCATGGGAATATCCAGTTGACTTCCTTATATTGTAGCCAAAAGGTAAAACATTGGGTTATCCCATTATTTTGGGTAGACCATGGTTAGCTATAGTTGCTGCTTTAATAGATTACAGGTTAGGTGATATGACAATATTGAATGGTAAGAAATCTAAACAAATTTCATTATATCCTATTACACAACCTTTCTTGACAATCATCAACAATTACGGGTTGATTCTCTTGAAAACTAATAAGAAAAATTTATCTTCTTTGGCTATGATCACATTGCAGGATCATGTAAGAGAAGTAGAAGAGATGATTAATCCACCATTGGATGAGAACCTGTTGTCTTTGGTGTAATCAAAAATAGTTCCAAAACTGTTAACTTAGTTGGAACCCATGAACTTAGTTCCAGAACCTACGAATTTAGTTAGGAACTGCGGCTATAGTTTGGAACCACCACGATTAGTTTTAGAACCACGAAAACAATAGTTCTCTTTGATTAAAAATGCTTTTGCTCCAAAGGAATGAGATTTCTTTTACAGAGAGGATGAATCGGTTGCTTCAATTTCAAGTACATCAGAAGTGGTGAAAAATTTACGGAAAGTAGTAGTGATGAGGAATTTAGCTTGCAAAGAGATAAGTACCATAATTCTCATTACTATCCTTTTCCAGTATTCTATCTCAAGGAACTTTTGGAGATGTTTCTACATATCATATGTTGTTACCACATGCATGTCCATCAAATAAAAGCATGTTGAAATTCAACCAAGTAAAATTTTAAACATTAACAGTTGGTTGAAGGAGGATGAAGAAGCTAAATTGTTTGATATTCTAAAAATCATACTAAAGCTTTTACTTGGCATTACAAAGATATGAAGGGGATTTATCCAAGTATCTCGCACTCATTGCATGTATATCTGAAAACACTAAACCAGTTAGGCAACCTTAAAGATGGATTAACCAACTTTAAGGGATATAGTCAAACAAGAAATTGAAAAACTACTACAAGTAGGTTTCATCTACCCTATCTCGAGATAGCCAGTGGGTATATCCTCTTGTAATTGTTCCAAAAAATAATGGAAATTGGATAATATGTGTTGACTATAGGGAACTAAAGAAATCCACAATGAGAGATTATTTTCCCTTACCATTCATTGATCAAGTCCTAGATAATCTTTCGGTCAACAATAATTTTCTTTCTTGGATGGCTTTAGTGGGTACAATCATATCGAGTTACAACCGAGGATCATGACAAAACTACATTTATATGTCCATGGGGAACCTTTGCCTATAGATTGTTACCATTTGGTTTATGCAATGCTCCTGCAACTTTCCAGAGTTGTACTTGTAATCTTTGCTGATCTAACAAATGATTATGTTTTAGTATATATGGATGACTTCATTATACATGGAGATACATTTGAGGATGCTTTGAGAAATCTAGAGAGAGTGTTAACAAGATGTGGACAACACAACTTATCTCTTAGTGATGAATTTTTTTTGATGATGGTGGATGAGGGAATTATATTAGGACACCATATTTCACAAAAAGGAATTCAGGTGGATCAAAATAAAATTAGGATCATTTTAGATTTACCTATCCCTTAGACCCTCATAGATATCAAATCATTTCTAGGACATGCTTGGGTACTATAGACACTTTATAAAAGATTTCAGTAAAATTGCTGCCCCCATGTTTAATTTACTAACCAAGGATTGTGAATTTCTTTGGGATGAAAAGTGTCAGCATGCTTTTGAAGAAATTAAAAACAAATTAATCAGTGCCCCAATATTGAGAGGTCCTAATTGGGAAAATCCATTTCATATCCAAACATATGCCTCAAATTATTCCATTGGTGCAGTATTGGGACAGAAAGATGAAGAAGGAAAGATGTATGCCATTTACTATCTTAGCAAGAATCTTACTCCCACTAAAAAGAATTACACCACCACTGAAAAGGAATTTCTTATTGTAATTTATGCAATCAATAAATTCAGACATTATATTACAAGGTACAAGATATTTGTATACACAGATCATTCAACAATTAAGTATTTAATGAACAAACTAGTGGTTGGAGGAAGAGTCATTAGATGGTTATTACTTTTGCAAGAATTTGATATTACCATTGTGGAAAATCCAGGTAAATCTAATGTGGTAGTTGATTTTTGTCAAGACTAACCACCACAGGGGAACAAGATCCAGTCAAGGATAACTTTCCAGATGAACAACTATTTACAATCTCAGCAAGTACACCATGGTTTGCTGATATGGAAAATGATCTTGTAATAGGGAAGTTCCCTCATTCTTTCACTAAGAAACAAATAAAGAAGTTAATTAAAACCAGTGCACAATTCAAATGGTTAAATGGAATTCTATTTAAGTGTGGTCCTGATTTTGTCTTGCACATGTGTGTAAGAGAGGATGAAATCTTTGACATCCTCAGAGCATGTCATGATGAACCAAGTGGAGGACACTATTCAAGTAAAAATAATAGCCCATAAGATACTTGGCACTGGTTATTATTGGCCATCTCTGTACAAGGATGTGAAAAGATATATCAAGAGGTGTGATCCTTGTCAAAGGATGGGACAACCAACTTTCACCAATGAAATGCCTCTTTAGCCTCAAGTTGTGGTTGAACCATTTGAGAGATGGGGATTTGATTTTTTTGTTCCCTTTAATCCTCCTTCACAAGGGAAGGAATATTCTTGTATGTACTGACTATGTGACAAAATGGGTAGAAGTGCAGGCATTGAAAAATGCCACTGAGGAAGCAGTTGTTGATTTCCTTTGGAACATAATTATGATCAAGTTTGGAGCACCAAGGAGCATAGTTTTAGATTAGGGACCACAATTCATGTCTAATATGATCCAAGATTTCACAAGGTATTACCAAATCAATCATAGGAAGTCATCTCCTTACCATCCATAGTCAAATGGACAAGCTGAAGTAACAAACAAAGAATTGGAGAACATCCTTACCAAAATGGTTGAAGTTGGGAGAAAAGATTGGGTAAAGAGACTACCTAAAGTTGTCTAGGCTTATAATACAACTTGGAAAACTACAACAGGGTTTTCACCATATGAATTAGTCTATGGGAAAAATCCCTTGTTGCCTATAGAATTTGAACTTCAGACATTGAGGACAACAGTGAAGGTGGGAATTGAGTTGAATGCAACTCAAAAAGAAAGAATCCTTCAACTCAATGAGTTGGATGAATTAAGGTTGGAAGCACTTCAGCAAATAGAGATGATTCAAGAGCAAAGGAAGCAATGGCATGACATACATATCAAGAAAAGGAAATTCAAAGTAGGAGACTAGGCATTGTTGTTTGACTCTAAGTACCAACAGTTCAAGGGAAAATTGAGAACCAAATGGTTGGGACCCTATCAAATTGATTAGATTTTTGACAATGGTTCTATTGATTACTTCCCATGGATGGCGTAGTGAGAACACTCTTGGTCAATGCACATAGGCTAAAACTCTATAGGAAGCCTCCCACTAACAATGAATTTTTAGGAAGATTGAACCAGAAAAAGAATTTGATCATATGGAAGAACTCAGTTTTCCAAAATGATCAAATAATCGATGATAGATCCGAGAATAAAGGGAAGAAGATGAAAACCAAAAATGGTGAGTGACCTCTTTTGGCTAGTTCAAATAAAGGAATTATTTTAAATTCAAATTGTCTTATCTAATCATCATTTGTTCCACTTGTAGGAATGACGAGTCATCATAACAAAAGGATTACATCATCAAGGACAGTCATTATGTCTTTTAACTTATTTAGGGTTGATTAAATGTTTGCATGTGTGATGTGACTTAGTTTAAAGAAGGTATGATGAGTCATCTATTTATACATCATGGTTACAAGTGTGTAATCATGAAATTGATATGAATGGAATAAGTGGCTGCATGATTACCATTAGTAATCATTATTACAAACATCAAGTGAAATAAAGATTGCATAAATATCCCGAGGAAGTCATGTGAGTTGAGTTTGTATTCCACAAGGTAAGTAACAAAGAATTCATAGGTTCCACAACTAAAAATTAAGGTTCCATAGCTAAAAATAGAGGTTCCGTGACCAAGTCATTTAGTTCCACAACTAAGAAGAAGGCCTATAACCAATTCACACAAAAAAAAAAGAGATAGAACTCAAGCCGATACGGGATTAAGAAGAAATCAGAACCAGAGGATGATTCCCAGCTGCTTGTAGATGAAGAAGTAGCATCCATCTTTGAGCATGCAGGATGGCTTGAATTCTGAAGAAATTTTCAAGGCATAATGATGAATTGGTAAGAGAATTTTCATAAACCTAAAACAATCTAGAACAAAGGTGAGAAATGTCTTTATTCCTTTTTCTGTAAATATTGTAAGTAATGTGTCTGGAGTGCCCATTGTTCATGTCCCACAACCTGCCAAGGGGACTTTGAAAGAACTGGTTGAAGTCTTACTGCAAGAAGAAGGAGCTGAACCCAGTACATCTATAATACAAAGAAAATCATAAAAGGGGTTAGAAGGGCTAGTTTTCCCAAACCCTTTGATGGGTAGCATTTTGGATAGTAAAATATTTAACCTGTGATGGTCAGTTTGGGTCTATGGGAAAAGAAGTCTTAAAAATGCTCATATATCTGAAGTATGGAGCCACCAAGCTTGAATACATAATAAACCTCCCAAGGTTTCTTTTTGATTCCATTTAGACCATGGATTAGAGGTATTCCTAGGGTGTTGGGATAATTAGGCATCATGGTATAATTCATTTGATATGCCAGCACCATTTCCTATCAAAGAAGAATGGAGAAGAAATTTGGGACAAGTTTCTTGGCAAGTTCAAGAAAAACCCTAATATTATGAGAAGGACAATTCTAGCCCCATTCTCTCCTTTAGCTAATCTGGAAATTGATGCCCCTATAGAAGGACAGAGGGAAATGGAAAGAGAAAACATACCAAGAAAAAGAAGGTCGGTGAGGAAGATAAAAATAACAGAGCCTTCTGTACCTATGAAGGAAATTCCTTCTTCCACAATAGCTTCAGAAGAGCCAATATCTGTCTCTGACGGTGATAGCTCACCCACATAAGAACAAGAAAGAATAGTAAGAAGAAGTTCTAGAGGGAAATTCACTACTGGGCATGTTGAACTTCCCAGATAAGAAAAATTCATAAGAGGTAAAGGGAACTCCAGAAGGAAGAAGTGAATAGGAAAGGATGGAAGAGGAAGCTGCTGACATTTTGGGTAGCATGGCCATGACTCCACCTGAGCCAAGTCATGCTGAAATGGACAAAGGAGAAGAGAGATTTGAAGATCAATATTTTCAAGAGTTGGCTGAACCATCAACAGTGCCACATGAAGAAGAAGAGTTGGCATCTAGGATAAGAAAAGGAAAATTTCCTTTAATAGAGGAAGAATGCCAAACTCCTCAAATAATTTTAGAGGAAGAGGAAAGACAACAAGTTAAACAAGCTCTGTTCTTGTCTAGAGTAGAGCTCATTATCAGAGAAAAAGATGAGGAATTAGACTTCCTCAAACTTAAATTGGAACAAAGGGAAACACTCATTAATGAGCTAACAACTCAGCTTGCAGCCAGGACTGAGGAGTTATCAGCAACCAAGAAGCAGTTGATAGAAAAAGAGGAAGAATTCTAGACTTCTAGAAAATAGAGTGTTGTGTCCACAGCCTCTGCATAGACTGAGTTGACCTATTTTCCACTCAAACAGCAATGGGATGATATTTGCAGAGAGCTCAGAGAAGCCAAAACATCAAATGAGGAATTAAAGACCAAGATGGAGGAAGAGATGAAGGCAAGAAAGGAATGGGAAGAAAAATTTTATAAGGAGGAAGGAAATAAATATAAATGTCTTACCAAAATTCATATGGTCTGTATTATGAGTGAGAAATTGCTTTCTGCAGGAGGCCTTCTCTTGCATATAGTGTGTTTTTGGAAGAGTAGTTCATTCACTGGAAACTGTCAAGAATTGCATGTGGGCTTCCACATGAACTACAAGATGAATATGAATTCATGGCAACTTACTCTCTATCCAGCCCTAAGCAGAAAAATCTCTTGTGTGAATTTTATCTTTGTAATTATATGCTAGAGAAAAACACAGGATTTATGATTAACTTATATGTAGGGGAGAGCCATATCAATGCATTTGTCTCTCTTTTGTAAAACTAGATTGCATGGAAGGAAAGGGAATCTAAATTTTTATTGAAAGCCAGCTCAACAGGCCTCTGCATGAGAGCTCATTATGGTAAACCTTCTGCCTTCCTCACACATTTTAGAACTCATGCCTTTGATAGGAGATTTAAGACACATTACCTTGTCATTCTGCAAAAGAGTATTGATGCCTTCACCTCCTATGAGGAGGAAAAATTTGAAGATATTTATGAAGGATGCTCAAAAAGGTGGGAACTCCTTACTATTTCTTTGAAAAGAAGGGAAGTAATTTCCCCTACAAATCTGATATGGATTTTAGAGAGGGCGAAAGAATTATGCACAATAATTCCCCAAGTCAATGAAACCTATGGCCAAATATGGATGCGATTGCGAACAAGACCACCTCTACTTCTCACCCCCATGTCTCCTTGGCGAACAGAGAACCTCAAGACCTGCTGAATTTGAAAAGTGGGAGAGGAAAATAGAAAAAGGAGCTGGGTACAGTACATCTGAGCTTAAGCATTGGAAAATTTAGTTTCATCCATTTGATTTGAGAAATCAAATGGAATGCAGAACATATGATCCCACTTTTGAAGAATGAGTTTGTAAAGGGACTTACAAACAAGTAAGTTTGGGGGAAATGATGAGGCTAGAATATGTCCAATTAATGTATAATATATGATCTCATCTTACTCTCCTTTTGATTAAGTTTGATTGCATTGTGTGACTTTTAGTTGATCTGATATGAGTTAGGATGTAATTGTCTGTCTTTTGATTGATTGTGATCCTAATGTTAAAAGCTCTAAAATTCCTAATATAGTGTGTGTTTAAATTTAGTTTTGTAATAAAGTAGGTCTAATCAGTCAAGGAAATGAAGTAGGTGGCATTCAGTATGTTTTGGATAGCATTTTTTTCCTACACAACTTAGTTTTGAAACTTCTAAGCTAGTTCTAGAACTCCATCACATAGTCATCATTAGTTTGGAACTCCAGTATTTAGTTCCAGAATTTTCAGACTTATTTATGGAACTCTTGCGGACAGCTCCGGAACTCTCACAGGTTTTGGGTCTTAACAATTTCCTATGGTTTTGGAACTTCCCCAAAGTTCTGAAACCGATGGGAGTTATCTATTTTAAACCACATCCAGAGATTTTACATCTATGACCCTTTCAATCTTAAAGGATGAGAAGATTTGAATGCAGATCCCGGGGAGAGTTATCCTACACCTATCTCGATCAACCACCATCTGACTTAGCATCTATTCTGGGCATGATTCGATTTCATCAGAATCATTGAGATAGTTGTGATTGTAAAATGTATATAAAGGCAGACCTGTAATAGATAGATAATAGAAGATAGAGATATAGAATGAGATAGATATAGAACAGAGAAAAGAAATAGACTAAGTACCCAGATCCAGTATGTTTTGTAATATTGAATGTTTTTATCAATAAAATAGCCATTCGATTTGAGAAAATTTTGTGTTGTTAAAATCCTGATTCAAGGATGACCAAGGGCCCACTCCCCAAGGACCAGGATATTCGTTTATTTGGTATTTATATTTCTTCAGCAAATAGCTTCGATCTGTTAATTTTGTATTTCTTTAGTTCTTTCAGTTAAACTCTGTTGTATACTTGTTCCTGCAGTGGTTTAGATAAATCTTTATATTTCTTGCAATTGTTTTCAAGCATTTTAATTTGAGTGTGTTTATTTCCAAAAGCAAGAGTGTTTACTTTTAGAAGTAAGTGTGTTTATTTTCCAACAACAAGTGTGTTTCCATTCTGCATGGTGTGTTTCCTTTCAGCAAGCTTTCAGTGTGTTTTACTTTTAGCAAGTTTTCATAGTTTGATTTGAATAAGGTTTTACTAAGAAGTCCTTAAGACATTAAAGAGATCCCCCAGAAAATATAAAAATAACTACAATCAACTACTAGATCGGTTAAAGTACTCTTGTTGCAGATAGCTTTAGACACACCCCTGATTTGATATGACATCAATAAGAAGTTGATTAAATTAAGGGAATGATGACACCCATCATGAAGAATGCACATTTTTTGCAAATTTTAATCCATGAGTAGTAATCATTAAACACTGTAGGCCAATAGTAACCAAATTTCATGATCTTGAGAGTTGTTACTTATGGGGAACAGATTACCTCCCGCTTCTCCGTCATGGAACTTGTGTAACACTTTCTCAATATTATTCATTGGGACACACCTCAAGAGAAATATATTTACATACTTTTGAACAAAACATCGTCAATAAGCACATACAAAATGGAATGTAGTCTCAAGTATCTTCTCTTTTATTTTCTCCACTCTTTGGGGAACATACCTATTAGGAGATAATGCACCATATCTTGATTCCAACATGGAATGGGTACATCACTAGTTGGCCTTCCTTGATCATTTTACAGCACTAAAACAAATTCTTCTTCACTTTTTGGCTCAACGTGTAATTTAGAAGCTAGCAACTCACATAGGTCTTTACCACGGACCAACTTAGTAACTTTTATCTCAATGTCATACCCCATCACCCGAGTGATCCAACCTGCTCTTTTCTCATTCAAATATTTGTTCAAAATAAAGTCTTTGACCCCTACACGAGACACTAAAAATTGAATCTTATTGTTCGAGACCAAGTGTCTAAATTTTTTTAGGCTTCTAATGACAACAAGAACATGATTTTTAATGAAATAATATCTCACTTCATAATATTCCAAGTTCTAGATGAATAATGCTATGGGATGCTCTAAACCTTCTTTATTCAACTGTACCAAGATGGCTGAGATTGTATCCAAACCTCCAAAAGCATATAGAATGAAATCTTTGGAAAAATATGGATTGATGAGAGTTAGGGCTTGAGATATAGCTTGTTTGATGGCTTCAAAACTCTTTTTCCTTCTGTTTTCCATTTGAATGCAAGGTTATTCTTCAACATCAAGGTTAATGGTTTCACCAAGGTGGAAAAATTAGGGACAAATCTACGGACAAAGTCTATTCTTCCCAAAATTATTTGGAGGTCCTTCTTGTGACTTGGAAATGGTAGAGTTTGGATGGATTCAACCATCTCAGGATAAATTTTCAATCCTTCCTTTGAAACAATGTGGCCCAACAATTTTCCTTCATGTGCCAATAAAATAAACTTGACGGATTCAAATACACTCTGAATATTTTACACCTTTGAAATAATTTCCGAGGTGAAGGAGATGGTCGATGCATTCTTAGAGAAGACAAGTAATATCATCAAGATAAACAAACACTACCTTGTTAATCAACCCCTGAATTCCATATCCATTGCTTGCTAAAATTTTGGTATGACATTTGATAGTCCAAAATGCATTTTCTTGTAAGCGTAGGTACCCCATTTTTGTAGTGAAGGAAATTTTGAACTAATCCTCTTCCTTCACCATTATTTTATTATACCCCGAGTAACCATCTAGCAATGAAAACCTTTCGGAACCATCCACTACTTGGAGGGTTTTCTCTATTGAAGGAAGTGGGTAATAATCTTTAAGCGAAGCTCTATTAAGATCTCGAAGTCCACACATAATTTTATCTCTCCATTTCTCTTTCTCACTGGAACCAAGTCTGCAACCCAACTTGAATGTTTTATAGGAAAGATGATGTTAACCTATATCAGCTTATTTAGTTCTTTTCTCATGAGAGGTTCAATATGAGGATTCACCAGCCCCTTGATTCGCTTGATGGGCTTGGATTCTGGATCTAGTTCAATAGTATGCTGAGCCAATTTTGGATTAAAGCCTCTCAAATATTTATAATTCTAGGAAAAGACATCAGAAACTCTTGACAAAGTTGGATAAATTTAGATTTTTGTTGTTGAGTAATCACCTTTCCAATTTAAAATACCTTACCTTCTCCTACTGAAATAACATCGATTCTCCATGCCCTTGACTTGAATGTTTGCCTTTTCTTTTTGGAATTGATCACTTGGGTTGAAGATTGATTCCAAAGTTACAAGACCCTTGGGAAATTATTTTATTCTCAGATGAACCATTTAGTCACCATACTACTACTCCAGTTTATTTTAGTTTCTAGAAGAGAACTCAGCTTCTTCTTGTAAAATGTTTATGATTTTACGATCACTTTTGAAGACTTGCCAACTTGTATTGTTTTCTGGAACAGTGGTGTTACAACCACCTTGATGTGAGGCTAGGTTTTCTCATTTCTAATACTTTCCAGAATGTCAAATGTTACCTCGATTGTTGCAAGTTTGTTTCTTTCCTCCTTATTCCTTGGAATGGAATTGATGCCAAAAGCTCCAAAATCTTCAATGACATCCCATACCCAGGTTTTGTATTTCTTTAGAAGATTATTCTTAGCATTATTTTACCGTCTAACTTGGTTTACAATCAACTCACTATCTTCAAAGACTTGTAAATTCTTAATGCCTCTCTTCTTGCCCAATGCAACCCATGGATCAAAGCTTTGTACTCAGCTTTGTTATTTGAATAATTGAATTAGAAGCTAAAAGGTTGATTTACCTTGAGGTGAAACAAGCATAAATCCTCCTCCAACACCTTGTTTACTCCTTGAGCCACCAACAAATAGCTTCCATACTTCATTCTCATCTTTATCGTCTGATTTGGTAATGCTAGGGAAAGGTGGATTCTCTTTGTGAAAGTAATAGATGCCTAACTCAACTTCTTCCATTTCCTTATAAGGATCAAATGCATGTCTTTTGTTTTCCCATTCATCAAGAATTAAGTATAGAATGTTTCTAACTTTAGTAACTACTTCATAAATGATTGGACAATCTTCTTGATTAAAATCGATAATTTTTCATTTATTGGGCTTGGTACATGTGGTTCAATATGAAATTTTGCAATCAGTTCAGATTTGATTGAAGTATTAGCTCCATACTTTGTTCTAAATAGCATATGTGACCAATCAAAAACAAAAAGGCTCTAATTTTAGATGTGAAGTCTCTAAAAGCACAACGCAAAGAGTGGTGGCAAGTCAATAACTAATACATCTTACAATACCATGATATTGGGACATACGTGCAATGTGAGGCTCAATCCTTTAATCAATCCAACTATTTTCAATTTTGTCCCATCTAATTGCACTACACCCATAGAAACATGTTCATACTCTATACTCAATTGATCAGTTATTTGTTTTGGCATCATAGAAGCTGTTTGCTTCCAAATCAATCATGCAATTGTGTACAAGATTGTTCCCAATGACTAGAGATACATAAAATGGAGGATTCATGTTTTTACCTTGTTGGACTCCTTGATTTCCTTATTTCTAAGTTGTATTAGTGAGCACCTTCTCTTGAACCCTTGGACGATTCATTTGATGTGAACCAATTTGTCATGATTACTCGTAATAGATCTCTTTGGCATGGGATAGCTAACAACTCCCACATTGAGATGTTTACATTCTTTTTCTTCATTTTCTCAATGATATTGAATGAAGAGGAAATATCCTTTTGTTATCCTTTTCTTGGCATGATTTTTCTTGCACATGAGCTGATACAACTTGTATATGAGCTGGTCTAGATAGTGGTTTGGACTGACTTTGCACATTTGGAACTGCACTTTGATTGTTAACTCCGTGTAGAGTGATAGAGGGCTGAGAAACACTTGGATTGGATGACTACCATTCTTCAATTTTCCTCTTTTTAGACCATGTGTTGGCTGCCACAACTTGAGAAGGGGCATGATTTATTCCACATAAATATTCAAATTTCCAATTCACAAGTGTGGTGTCATTTATAAGTGACTCTTGAGTAGCTTCTTGCTACTTATTCTCTTCGTGATTTGTCTCTTGTTCCACACCAATCATTGTCACCATCAATGCTTAATTTAGAGCAATGTTAATTCATGTTGAATAATTGTGAGGTTTATTACATGGGAAGCACCATTTATATCCTTGTGCCATGTTATTTTACACCAGTACCAAGCTGTAGATGTGGATGTGACATTAGGATTATAAAGTGAACTATTTTGGCAACAGGAGGTTGCCCTTGATTTTTATTGGGATCTTGAGCGGGTGGGCTATTAGGATGATATTGGGATTTTGTGACAATTAAGAGGCAGGGGAGGAATGTTAGTGTGTGTTGGTGAGAAAATTTTTCTTGTGGAAAAATTTGTGGGTTTTAAGCCAACGCTATGGGAATATAAGTCCTTCTACTTGAAGCGGTGTAGCTTTTGTATGTGCATGCGTGAAAAAGTGGATTTCGTTGGTGGCATTTCACCAAAGATCCAACAGGGTACTCTAATCGAACCTATGGTAAAGCTAGCAATTTCTCACTATAGAAGAAACTTTGTATGAGAAGGGGAAAGGGAGTGAGAATGGAGATAGGAGAAACTAATGTTGTGAGTAGAATATCGATGCCGAAACACATTAATTAGAAATTTCATTTACATGCATTTATAGTCAGAAGAAAAAAAATCTGCAGGAGAAGCTACAAGACCAAATAAAACTCATTGGTTGCAAAGTACCAATTAATTCCTTAATCAAAGAGGAAAAATTCCTTCTTTTATTATTGAAGCTCGAGCAGAGTTTGTACATAGCTTGAGAATGGAAGAAATTTGAGGAAGAAGAGAAAATAGAAGAATGGCATTTTCTGTCTTTTCCAGATAAAGAGCACTGCCTGGTCTTTTTGAAATCAATCACCCTCCCTTTGGAATGGATTGAGGAGCCATTATATTCTTCACAAGAAATTGTTATAACTTCAAAAATCTTCAACACCTTTTCAAATTCCTCTATTGTGAAGAAAACACTCATGGCGAGTTAAAAACTAGATCTTGCAAAGCAACCATTACATTCGATTTGTCAGTTTAAATATAGACCATTTGATTTGTTCCTCTAACTCTAAAATCAGGTCGTCCACGTGGTAGGAAGGGATTGGAGTGGTTACGAGGGAAGCCCTTTGCATTTTGTGATTTTTTAAAGATTTCACAATTTGGAACAAAATGGCCCACATTCCCGCTTTGACTTTTCAACTTAGACACGTGGCACCCTCTAGTTGGAAATGGGGTCGCGACCCTTTTGTTATGAGTTTGACCATTTTTTGAAAAAAGCTCAAAAATCAATTTCCTCCGTTGGTCCACTACTCGATTTGACTAGGACACATGGTACCCTCTGATTGGAAATGGGGTTGCGGCCCTTTTCTCAACATTTTAACCTTTTTGGAAAAAGGTTCAAAAACTCAATTTCCTACACCGGCCCACTCTTCCACTTTGACTTTTCAATGGCAATCCCAAGACCTTGGTGGAGCCATGGAGCATTCTAGAACTTTTACTTTGCTTTTGGAAATTTGGTTAAATTTCCAAAAGTTCCCAATGGCCCACTAAATTGCTGCTTTGACTTTTTAATAGTGGGCTTCACCTTTGAATGTTTCCAGGATCAAGATTTGAATTTTTCTCGATAGCTTTGACCAAGGGCTGTGGGTTAATTTTTAATTTTTCACATTTTTATAAAGAGGTTCAAAATCTCAAATCCCCCTGATGGCCTGCTCATCCGTTTTGACTTTTCAATGACATGGTTTACCTCTCCAATGACTCTGACCATGTGGTGATCTGGTGGTGATTTGGTAATTGAACTTTTTTCCCGCCCCTAAATTTGTGCTACTACGACATGTGGAGCCATCCGCTAAGCCTTCCATACTTAGCCAATTTTACCTTCATTTTGTACCTGGGACATGTGGAAAGCCCACGCTTAATTGAAGACTATCCCTGGACCCCCCGGAGTTGCGTCGTTTGCAACATGTGGAGCCATCTGCGAAGTTTTGAAGTATGACTAAACCACATCCAAATCGAGAGAGACCCACTTATCACTCGTGGATGCTGATGTAAAATTTGACGGGGAAAGAAACGCCCATCCTTCCCGACTACTGGGAAAAAAATAGAGGAAGAGAACTTAGTCATTTTGAGTCTAATTTTCAAATTTCCTTCATGAACCGCAGAGGCATGGAGGAAAAACAATGATTTGATGACCCAGTGCCATAGAACAAATGAAGAATTTCAATAAAAATGGAGGTTGCAAAGAGGATATCACGTGTGCATGAGACAGGACCAGAAATGGAGGATTTCTTAAAATGAGCAAAACAAAGGTTTAAACAGCTCTAGGGCACTAATTTTGCTAATTTCTTAAATCTCTAACTTGGATTTAACACCAAAAAAGTGCATGAGCTCAAAAATTTGAATTATTCTATGGAAACTTAGAGCATTTTTTAGGAGACAACAGTTGGCTCTAGCTTGGGGACATGGCATGAACCAAGGGCATAGCTAGGGCATGACATGAGAATCCAGAATCTCAAGTTTCAAAACATGTTACATTGACCAGTGCCTTATCCATTGGGCCTTGTATATTCATGTAAAATTTTGAGAAAGAATGGAAGGAGGAAACACACAAGCCAAACCACACACAACAAAACCAAACTAAACTTAAACCAAAACCACGCAATAGAAAAGGGAAAAACACACCTACACAAATCACCTATGGTACAAGGTGGGGGACAACCTACTTTCATTGATGATATAGTTTCAATTATTGCCCACTTCGAGGAAATTCCAATGGTGTTCCATCCAAGTATGAGAGGAGAAAAACATTCTCACCACAAGTTCCATGAATTTGGAATGGGTCGAGCCATAATGAATCAAACTTTCCATGGCTGCCCTTTGGTTCTCTTCTCTTGTCCCATAGTAGGACAAAGTCTCTAACCTTGAATTCTCTTGCCTTTTCCCTCTTGTCAAAGATCTTCTTCACTTTCAATAATTCGTGTTCTTTAATTCTATTCACCACTTAGCATCTGCTTTCTTCCAACTTTTCTAGGAAGGGGATCCTCTTGTTAATGGAGTCTTTGTATTGACCATCTTCTATTTCTTGCAGCAACTTGAGAGCTAGCAATCTCAATTGTGAGGGGGATCTCTACCTCAACTCCATATAACATTTGGAAAGGTGACATACCTATTTCCTTCTTAGGAGTGATCCTATGAGCCCACAATGCATCGTATAACTTCTTGTGCCAGTTCCTTTGATTCTCATCTACCAGCTTGCAAACAATGGTCACAATGTTCTTGTTGCTTGACTTAGCTTTCCCATTTCCCTATGGGTAGTAGTCAGAAGAGTGAGATAGGGAGATTCCAAAGCCATAAAAAAATTTGTGAGCTCCTTGGAAGAGAAATAGGTGGCATTATCTACAACAATTTTATGTGGTATTCCAAAACGAACAATGATATTCTCCTTGATGAAGTTGTAGACTATTTCGAGTTAACTTGCGTGGTTGGGATGGCTTTCACCCCTTTAGTGAAGTAATCATTTATAGTGAGTACATAAATATGCCCTGCACTAGAATGAGGATTCAGAATACCAATAAAATCTAGCCCCCATTACTGAAATGGTTCTTCAATCACCACAGCCTAAGTGACAGTGTAACTAGTTGTGGCTTTCAAAAATTGTTGACATCCTTTGCATTTAGAAACCCAATCTTGAGTTTCGCAAAGATGGAGGGCCAATAATATCTCCCTCTGAGGATCTTATGTGTGGTGACCATTGCTGAGAAATTTCTACCACAAGCTTGATCATGATATGCCCTGAGAAACTTTTCTTGTTGTTCCTTATCTACACACCTGAGGAAACAACCATCTAGGCCTCTCTTGTAAAGTGTATGATTCTAGATCACAAACATGGATACCTTTAGCTTGAGTGTCTTTTGTTTGTAATCAAGATGAGGAGGGAATTGTCCATAAGTGAGGTAGTAAGCAATGTCAGCATACCACTCATTAGTAGTGGTGACAAAGAGCACATGTGGACTATCTTCTGAAAAGGTTGAGTAAACACCATATTTTTCTCCCTATTGAGCTTTGAGAGCTTCATCTTCAGCAATCAGCTTGTACAAACCATTTCCTCTTACTAGATTAGAGGGTCTAATCTCTAAGCCATAGTCTTGGGTCTTTGCAATCCAAATTCCTCTCTTAGCCCTAGGATCTTGTTGAGTCAAAATGGACTTGATTGCACTTCTAGGGACCATCACCACTGTATGGGAATTGAGAATGTAGAATCTAAAACTTTTAACAACTTTGACCACTACGTAGGCATGTTTCTCCAATTGGTTGTACTTTAGCTCATGATTTTTCAAAGGACAGCTCATGAAAGCAATGGGTGCTTCCAAACCTTCATCATTTTTCTAAACAAGGATAGCAGAGAGTGTATATTCTGATGCATAACAATACATGATGAAATCCTTGTTGAAAACTAGGGATACAAGAGTTGGAGCTTTGCAATAGCTTTCTTGATCTCATCAAATGTTGTTTTTCCTTCCTTATTCCACTTGAAACTTTCTTGAGGTTTCATCATGGAAGTTATATGCTTAGTCATTCATAAAACTTAGGCACAAAATGACAAAGGAAGTTTACCCTTCCAAAGAATGAATGGACTCCCTTCTTGTTGGTTAGTAAGGCAAGTGCTTGGATATCTTTGACCCTCTCGGGATAAATGTGTGCTCCATGTTTGTTCATATTGTGTCCCAACAACTTACCTTCTCGTGACTCTAAAAATTCACTTCTTTGGATTTAGAGAAATGCCATGTTTCCTACACCTTGTAAGGACCTGATCCAAATGAATGATATGATCTTCCATCCTCTTTGAAAAACCGTGAGGTCATCAAGGTAAATGGCGATGTAGTGTTTAAAATCTTTGAAGGCCAAGTCCATTGCTCTCTCGGAAAGTGGCTCCAAAGATTGATCAAGCCAAAAGGCATTCTGATGTAGGCAAAAAGTTACCCAAGGTGTTGTGAAGGTTGTTTTGTTGCAATCCTCTTTTGCCACATTGATTTGGTTGTACACTGAGAATCCATCAAGCAAAGAGAGCATCTCAGATCTAGTGACTACTTGAAAAATATGATCAATGATTGGAAGAGGATAGTTGTCCTTGAGAGATGCCTGATTGATTTGAAGTCTACACAAATCCTTATTTCCCAGTTCTTCTTTCTTCTGGCATAATGTTAGCCACCCATGTTGAATGGTTGATGGGGAAAATGATTCTAGCATTGAGCATATTTATCACCTCTTATTTGATAACATCGGAAATGTTTGGATTGTACAACCTTTGTTTTTTTCCTGAAGGGCTTGGCTCCTTACTTCAAAGGAATGGAGTGATGCATTTCCTTTAGCTGAAAAGATTTGAGTTCATCATAGGAGTAGGCGGGATCATCGAGTACTTTTTAGCAGAGCAAAAATTTCTCTTTTCTTCTAGTGAGCAACATTTACCAATGTTAACCATCATTGGATTCTCGAAGTGCCAATATTTTCTTGATCAAAATCAGATGGAAACCGAGAAGACTATCTTTCTTTCTCTTGGATGAACCTTTCATGCTGGTCAAAATGGTCTTCCAAAGAAAATAGGCCTTTAGTGATTTTATTTCCTTTCGGTTTGATTACTCCTTCTTCATCAATTCCCTCATTCCTTCCTTTTCTTCTTTTTAGGGGACTGATTCATGGTGTGGGTTTTCACTTCCTTTAAAGAACAAATTATTGAATTTATCCCTTTTTCTAAGAAGGTTAGAATCTGATTGTCATCATTGAAGACCTACCAAAGTGATTTGCATTGTTTGGTACGTTGGGTCTAAAACCATCTCAATAGTCACTTTATCCTTTGCAAAAGAAGGATGAGGTGTCACTAAGGAAGCTGACATTGTTAGAGAATCAGCCTTTTCATTCTGATCCCTAGGGATAGCTTCAATGGAGAATGCATCAAAGGATTCAATGCAGTCCCACACTCTGTTTCTATAGTGCCTAAGTCTGGGATTTTTCACATGATATTACTAGTAGACCTGCTTTACCAAAACCTCTGCATCACCTTTACATCTCAACTTCTTGATTCCCATGTCCTCTGCTACATTCATGCGTAAGAGAAATTCTTAATACTCTATTATATTATTTGTATTGTCAAATTGTAGATTATAGGAAAAAGGATATACCTCATTGGAGGGAGATTGTAATACTACACCAGCTTTGGAAACTTCTCTGGAATGACCGCCATCAAAATCCATTGTCCAAGTCTCGATCTTCTTCTTCCTCCATGAGGAGTGGAAACTTCTCTTCTTTTTGTGATGTAAGGAAGTAGTTTCCTAGCCCACAATCTTAAAAGAGGATGTTAGCTCTTGGATCATGATTTCCTTCTTTGTGAATTTCATTTTATTAACTAGAAGTAATTTCTTCATTTCTCTTTTCTTTGGGATAGTTGTAGATGACCAATCCATATTTATTTCTCCACCTAGATCTCTGCAAAAACTTTTACTCAAGTAGTATACCAAAAGATGTCGGGATATCTATCACCAAAATGTTCAAGAGTATCTTCTTGTTAGGGTAATCAGCTAGTGCAACCTGAGTATCCTTAATCCTTCCCACTAATGGAATTTGTTTGGATTCCATTGATTATCATGTGCCATTTACTCGGGTCAAAGTAAGGCCAAGAGCATTTGCAACTTTTGTTGGCATCACATTATTTGAGGCTCCAGAATCTATAATGCAATTATTCAGCTAGAAACCTTTGATGAGAAGTGACACATAAATAGGCTTAACCTTGTTGGTGGTGGAGGCACTGAGGGCTAGCATGTTTTTAGAAGATGGTGTAGATGGTGTGGGAAGTAAGCCTTTAAAATTAGAGATTTTGGATGTAAAGTTACCACCCCAGACTTCCTTGATGAATATGTCAAATTGGGTAGGATGTCTTTATAGGTATTCAATTTCAAAGAGCTAGACTTTGGTTTTGCTAACATGCTCTACAAAGTCAAATGAAGTTATGGTAGATTAGGAAGAGGTTCCAATAGTGCATGAGGACTTAAATGGAAGATGCATCCTTACTTTTGGCATTGGGTTCTCTTTTTCAAATGTAGAAATTGGCTTAGAAGGAGATAGGGGTATAGACTTTGATTGAAATTTAGATGTTCTTGCAGAACCAACATTTAGAAGAGAATTTCTCTTAATAGCTTTTGAGTTGGGAGAAGAATCAGATAAATTACTTGGCACAACATAGTGTGATCCTTGATAACTGGTGAATCTGATTTCTCTCTAGCTGATTCCATGGAAGGTGGCAATGGTGATCCCTTGATGATGATCTTGTTTAGTAGAGGCTTTGAAGATATATCTTATTTATTCTTCCTAATCTTAGTTGTAATTCTTGAGGATGAGAAACCATTTTGGATCGTGTATGCAGTGAAAACAACACATGAAAAACTTGGAGCTTCTTCATCACCTTCCTCTTCATTAGTAACATATTCAATCATGCCATTGTGTAAGCTAACCTCTTCAATATCAAGATAGTTTTCATAGTCATCCATGCTTTCTTCTTTAGTTTCCTCAATGTTTGCTCCTTCTTTTGATTCCCTACTATCTCAGATGGCATTAAATTGTGGTGCTTCAAGCACAAGCCTATGAGGAGGTGGAGCAATTCTTGGTCTATTAGGAGGATTTTGTCTCCTTAGAGAATTCCTCATTGTGATTTGTGATAGCTACTTCTTCAAAGCAACTAGGTCATTTTCCATTTTTTGGAACATTGGATCAGTGGTGACTAAATTTGAAATGTGTCCTTTTTACTTCCCATTTGGTCCTTTCACTTTTCCGAAAGAATTAGATCATCATTAGTCTCAATTACAAAGTCTAGAGATTCCCTCAATGTTCTTGGTTGGGATCTTCTGAGGAAGAAACCAACTTCGATGGAAAATCACTAATGAAGAACCTTTTCAAGTTGTTTTCATAGGGTAACACATCTTCGGGATCCTTCTTGCTAACCTAACATACCTAGGTATGAAATATATCATTAGTTCGAGAGGTCTCCTTCTTCATCTCGAACCAATTGGACCAGAAAGATCTTGACAATCTTTTGTGCTCTTGAAATTATGTTCAAATGCACTTCTTATATCTTCCTAGCATGTGACATATATTGGGGGAAACATGTAGAACCATTCAAATTTTTTTCTTGGAGTGATTCCATAAAGATCCTAACTGAAACATCTTCATCTTCAATTCCCAACACTCCATAAGTAGTGATGAATGCTGCTACATGTTTTTCTGGGAGCTGAGAACCATCCCCTTTGAATTTTGGGAAGTTCTTTCTTAAGCCTCTTGGGAGCTCATGAAGTGGTTGTGGAAGAGCAAGTGGACCAGTATTTCCTCTCCATGGTACATTAGGTCTGCGGGCCTCACGATCATGATCAAGCTCATGATCCCCCATTCTATTTCTATTTCAAGCTTCCCACCTTGCTAAAGTTTCAACCTCCGCTATTGCTCTCTCATCCGCCTCACTTGGTCTTCAATTTATTCAAGTTGAGCCCTTATTTCCTCTTTTCTCTTGCATCTCTTTCTCTAACTTCTTCTTCATTTTCTACGTTAGTGAAATCATAAAGGTTCTTGTTGATGTATGGAAATTCATAGTCCAAAGGTTTAACAACACTCGGGTTCTCAACATGTGGTTGCTTGATGAAGGGGAGGCCCCGAATTCAAAGCAGCTCTTGTCTTCTTTGAAGTTCTTCAAAAATGGGGTTGGTTTGTCCTCCTTGTCTCTGTTGCGGATGTATCTTCTATCATCCGGCTTGAAAGTTTATGCTCTTCTCGGGGTCTGGAATTTGTCTCTACCTCCGGTTCAACAACACGTTCCTCTTCCAGTCCGAATCCTTATGGCAATGAAGTATTGATTGAAATTTTGTCTCTTATGCCAAATAGCTTCTCTCGAGATCTGAAAAGCAATGTGTTCTTGGATGTGAAAAAGTAAATCAAGTCTCTCAATAGGAGGATTTCCCGAATAGCCATGATTTACATCCATGTAGTCTTTGTGATTTTTCAATCTCCAAAACTTTTCTTCTAGAATCCTTTTTTGTATTTTATGACATTGAGATCATTTTAGATGTAGATGCTACAAAATCTTTCCAATGGTGGACGCCTTGAAAAATGTTGGCGAGAAAATTTGTCTTACGGAAAAATTGGTGGGTTTCAAGCCAACACTATGGGAATCTAAGTCCCTCTACTTGAATGGTGTAGATTTTATATATGCATGTGTGAAAATTTTGATTTAGATGGTGTCCTTTCGACCATAGATCCAACAGGGGCACTCCACTTGGAACCTGTGGTAAAGCTAGAAATTTCTCACTATAGAAGAAACTTTGTATGAGAACATGAAAGGGAGTGAGAATAGAGGTAGGAGAAACTAATGTTGTGAGTAGAATATCAGATGGCCACACACATTAATTAGAAATTTCATTTACATGCATTTATAGTCAAGAGAAACAAATCCGTAGGAGAAGCTATAAGACCGAATGAAACTCATTGGTCGTAAAGTACCGATTAATTCCTCAATAAAAGAGGTAAAAATTTCTTCTTTTATTATTGAAGCTTGAGCAAAGTTTGTACATAGCTTGAGAATGGAAGAAATTTGAGGAAGAAGAGAAAATCAAAGAAGAATGGTGTTTTCTATCTTTTAAAGTACAAAGCACTCACGGTATTTTGGAAATCAATCGCCCTCCCTTTCGAATGGATTGAGGAGCCATTATATTCTTCACAAGAAACTATTCTGACTTCACAAATCTTCAACACCTTCTCAAATTCCTCTATTGTGAAGAAAACACTCATGGCGGGTAAAAACTAGATCTTGCAAAGCAATCTGTTACATTTGATTTGCCGGTTTAAATATAGACCATTTGATTTGCTCCTCTAACTACGAAATCAAGTCATCCACATGGTAGGAATGGATTGGAGTGGTTATGGGGGAGGCCCTTTACATTTTGTGATTTTTAGAGATTTAGAAATTTGGAACAAAATGGTTTGGCACCCCGCTTTGACTTTTCAACTTAGACACGTGGCAACCCCCTGGTTAGAAATGGGGATGTGGCCCTTTTCTCAACATTTTAACCTTTTTGGAAAAAGAATCAAAACTCAATTTCCTTTGTCGGCCCGCTACTCGATTTGACTAGGACACGTGGTTCCCTCTAATTGGAAATGGGGTCACGACCATTTTCTCAACATTTTAACCTTTTTGGAAAAAATGTTAAAAACTCAATTTCATCCGTTGGCCCACTCTTTCACTTTGACTTTTCAATGGTGAGCCCGAGACCTTAGCGGAGCCGTGGAGCATTCTAGAACTTTTACTTCACTTTTGTGGAAATTTGGTTAAATTTCCAAAAGTGCCCGATGGCTCGCTTTCGGCCACTTTGATTTTCAACAAAGAGGCTTCACTATTGACTTTTTCCCTGCGGGCTCAAGATTTGACTTTTTCCTTGATAGCCGATTGGGGGTTATGGGTTACTTTTTAATTTTTAACATTTTTACAAAGAGGCTCAAAATCTCAAATCACCCCAATGGCCCACTCATCCTCAACAACGGGCTTTGCCTCTCCAATGACACCAACTGTGTGGCGATCCGACACTCGATTTGGTAATTGACCTTTCTACCCCACCTTGAAGTTGTGACGTTACAAACATGGAGCCATCCACAAGCCTTCCATTCTTAGCCAATTTTACCTTCATTTTGTACCTGGGACACGTGGAAAGCCCACACTTAATTGAAGATCTGTCCCTTGGACCCTGCCCCTGGAGTTGCATCATTGTGACACGTGGAGCCATCTGCTGAGTTTTCAAGTATGACTAAACCACATCCAATCAGAGAGATACATGTATCACTCATGGATGTTGAGGAAAAATTTGTGGGGAAAGAAATGCCCATCATTCCATTTGTGGGAAAAAACACACAGAAGAGAACTTCATCATTTTGAGTCCAATTTTTTAATTTCCTTCATGAACCAAAGGCATGGAGGAAAAACAATAATTTGATGACCTAGGACATAGAACAAGTGAAGAATTTAGATCAAAAATAGAGGTTGAAAGAGGATATTAAGAGCACGGACTGGGAAATGGAGGATTTCTTAAAATGAGCAAAATAGAGGTTTAAACAGCTCTAGGGCACTACTTTTGCTAATTTCTTGAATCTCTAACTTGGCTTAAACACCAACAAAGGGCATGAGCTCAAAAAATTTAAATTTGGCTATGGAAAAATAGAGCGAGTTTCAGGAGACAACATTGTGTTAAGGCAATCATTGTGACTTAGTAACATGGGTACTATGTCTAAGTGTGGGAATTGCTACTTGAGATAGACCTCTAGAGAAGGCTAGTTCCTCTTCCTAATCTAGTGCAAGCTAACTCTAATGAAGGAAAAAAACTAGTTATCTCTATCCTACAACTTCTAAGGGATCAAGGAGAGAGAAACGACATGAAAGTAAAAGAAACTACACTACATAGGAGATTCATCAAAATAAGGGTGTGAGAAGAACACTCCAATGTGTGGAAATGGGAGAAAAATGTAGATTAGAAAGGGTGATAACAGTTCTCCATAGTCTAATAACAACAATCGAACTCATTTCATATTAGCACAACTATAATGAACCTTGCACAATGAGTAGAGAGACACAATACACCTGCAACAAGAATAAAGAGGCAAGAAGAATGCAAATAAACACAACAAGGAAGATACATCCACAACTTACATCTATTGCTTCATTGATATGCACATATCATTCTATTACAAGATAAAGGCCAGGATCATCATGCAAGAAGTCCTCTACAAAGTCCTACAACACATTGGTTTCACAAAACAAAAATGACAGAGTTTTTCTACTAGAATTATCCCCCTTTCAAAATGAGAGAACACCTCAATTTATAGAGAATGAAGGAAAGGGAAAAGAAACAAGAAAACTTGGATTTTCCTTTTTCACCAAAAACAAAGTACCCAAATTAGGAGGAAATAATGATAGAAAATATTCAAAAGTCATCTTTGATTGATATGCAACTTGTAGTGAGAGAAAATTGTTGTCCATGCTTATTTAATGCCTCCTTAACCACGTGGAGGTCTTTGTTTAGAATTGTGTTTTTTTCTTAAAAATTCACCACCAATTCTTAATAAATTTCTAAATATTTTGATCTTTGTGTGAAGGTCTCAGAACCACAATTCTAATGAGACCAATTTTGTGAAAATCCATTGACAAATGCAAAAGATATGGCCTTCGGAGTGAATGCGGCTAATTTGGCTCTCCAGGCTTGCTTTCACTCCACGGGTGTGAATTAAGTATGGATAGTTGGACATGAAATTTTAAATATTTTTCCCTCTTTTCTAATGTTCCTTGCATGGTTTAAAAAGGCTTGGGAATTAAAAATGGTGGGCCAATCATTAATTTTTATTGTTTTATAGGGGGTTTGGTTTAACATTTGGCATTTAAAATAGTTACCACCTCGGCTAGCTCAAGCTGAGCTAGCTCTCACTTACCTCACCATACACTCCCTTGGATTGAAGCCCTTTCCACTTAAGTTTTGAGATGTCTCCTTAATGCAGGATATGTTTTACATGTTGAACACCAAGTGACCACCGACCCACCGAGTCATTTTTATGTGTTAGGCTATTGGATCATGACCTCCTTGCATTGGATTGAGTGTGAAAATGATTTTCACTTTGGGTCCTCGATTGTTTGGCCAATGAAATATAGGATATCGGCTCATTGGATAACCTAACTCCCCCATAACCCATGCTAATTGTGTCATCAAACTCCATGTCACCCGATTCGGGCTCTCATGCACCTTGCGTTGACCGGGTAGCTTGGGCCATTGACCTCCACCATACCTGCAATGAATGGGAGTCGGGTGTCTCGAGTCCTTGGCACACAAATTTCCTACAGGCTGCTTTGGTCATTTATCACTTGTCATCCCTGCAATGTTCTACGTAACCTTCTACGTTGACGATTTTGGCTTTTGCATGCCCAAATGACCCGAGTGCATTCGGGCTCCCAGGACATAGTTAATCGAATCATTTTCCATTATTCAAACTTATACAAATGTAGTGATGAGCTCACCATGAAATTTTCAACTCAAAAATCCATACTTGGGCTTGGAATCTCAAATCGATCCTTTCACGCTTCATTCCAAAGCGTAACTTCATTGGTTCTACAAATAGAGTTTGGTATTCATTTAGCTTGGCCATCTTCATACCCTGTTAGGGATCGAATCAAATCGAGGTAATTTCAGAGCCAAAAATCTCTTAGAGTGTTCCTCCGGCTGACTCCCTCGGCTTAGTGTGTCCCTACGCATTTTTATAGGTCGATCTTGAGCTTGATCTTCCACTCAAACCATACATTAGCAGGGCCGGCTAGAACAACTCCATCAGATCGAGTGATCTATGATTTAGCTCGATGGCCCTTTTGATTTTGTGACTTATCTCATCCATCATGATAGATCTCTTTTACACTAAATATCTCAGATCTTGTTAAATATTTCATCCTATAAAACTTGTCACGATCCTTCACAAAACATCTTGCAGGGTCCGTTTAGAGCTCAACCCATCGTGACAATGCACAACTCGGTCCTTACATGGAGTAGCTCGGTTCTTGTAAAATATGAGCTTGATGGAATGTTTAAATGGCTGACTCTATTAATTCCTATTATCCATTTTCCCCTTCCCGAGAAAAAATTGACAACAGGATATGACTAGACCCAGACATTGAGAGGGGCACCTATAGTTGAAATTGTGTTACGAGATGGATTTTGAGGATTCGGGAGTTCATTTAGGGATTTTAGGAGCAAAAATTATATTGAGGTTTTTTTTTTTTTCCTCTTCTAGGTTTTGATCCTCAAGATCAACTTAAAAATGATGGAATGCAACCCCTGTAGATTCACAATGGGCTAGAAATAACCAATGCCGAGAGGATAGCTCCCAGGGAGACCACTATCACCTTTGTGGTCCTCTATGTTGAAAAATTCCCCATAAAATCCAATTTTTTTTTCTGAAATGGGCAAGGGCATAGAAATTTTAAGTGGAAAATATTCATTAATTCATGAATATTTTGGTTTTTGAAATTTGAAAATGGTGAATTTTTAAGGTACAGGTTAGGACCGGTTTGGGAATAGTTTCTAGGTATAAGTTAATTTTAGGGGTCCATTCGCCATTCCTGCAAAATAAAAATTCATAGAATTCACATGAATGTAGTTATTCGGTAGCATATTTTTATGCTACCAGCCGAAAACATATAGTATGTTATCGGTTGGTAGCATAAAAAATGTTTCCAGCGAATAGAATTTTGATGTTGTTGGTGATAGAATTTCTTATGCTCTACTGAAATGACAACATACTATATTTTGTAAGTTGGTAGAATAAAAATATGCTACCGAATGGTAGCATATAAAAAAGCTACCATCTAGTAACATTTAATAGTGATGTTGTGATGTCTTAATATTCACCATTCATGCAAAAGATATTTTTCCCAGATTCGGAAAATATTTTCTAAGGTTCTTTTTCAAAAAGACCCTTAAAATTTTCCCCTAGGCAAGGGAATCTAATGGGTCACTAAGCTAAAAATGGCTTTATGAGTAACTCGATGAGCTAATCGGTGAGTTGAGTTGAATTTTTCATGTGGCGGGTAGAGATCCAAGATCCGCGAGCTTGGTGAGTTGAGGAGCTGCAAGAGAGGCGAGCTAGGTGAGCCATGCGGCGAGTTGGCACACCAATGTTGAAGGGATCAACGAGTAGGAAGTCATCTGTAGAGTTTGGCGAGCGGTTTGGAAAGAAAGGTCTAACTCGGTGAGCTTGGGCCGAGCTCCCAAGCTTGGCTGGTTAACGCAGTATAGATGGGTGATGTGAAAGAATTCAACGTGAAGCTAGACCATGTGGAGGGGATAACTCACCCATGCGATTGAGTAATGGAGTTAGAGCTTGGCAATGAAGCAGCCTTGGGAAAGCTCGTATGGAGATAAAACACAGTGGAAAGTCATCATGGGTAGGCTAATGTAGAGGCGTATGTAAACATATCAGGTGAGTCACTTGGTGGCTTGGTGAGTTGAAATAAAATTTTGTGAGCTCCTTGAGCTCATGGATAGAAGTGTCAAGAAAAGGAAGAGGGGACTTGCCTGTGAGAGGAAAGTGATATTAAGTGAGCTAGAACCAATGTAAAGGACAAGGAATGAGAGATAGCTCATCCCATGAACCAAAAACATGCAATTTTGAGCCATGGAAATTATGTAGGGAGAATTGAATTGAAGGATCAAGCGTGATGTGAGAGAGAAGTGATCAGCAGTGGGAGGTTTGTGGCATGGCAAGATTAAGATGAAAGGTGGAACCATGGGATGACTCGATGCAAAGTACACGCGGGTAAAGATTCACAAGGTGAGTTGGGTTGGTGTAGAGCACTAGAAGAGATCCTAAACAAGTCACACAGAGGAGGATGTGCTAAGGCCAAGTTTTTATGTAGTTTCGAGGCGGAGAACTCAACCACCATTTAGGGCCGAGCTCCCGAGCTCTACTGGATGGAAGATATTAAGGGGTGATGTAATGAAATGGTTCAAAATTCATGTGAGGTATCTAGAGGACGAAGTTGAATGAAAATAGAAAAGGAAATTGGGGATGAGTCAGCCAAGAGCATGGCGGATGTGAGGGGATGCTAAGGCTTAAACCGAGCAAGTCACGAGATAATTGAATGGTGGGTTGACAGTGGAGTCGACCAAGGTAGCTCATGAAGATATTTATCAAAGAATTGAGCCATGAAAATGAGGAGATAATAACCAAAAGAGTGGGGGCTTATGGAGCCAATGCAAAGTCACAGAGATGTCAAAGGGTGAGCTAGGAATGAGCTCAAAAGAACTCAACACATGGAGAATCACAGGTGGCTCAACGAGTCGTATCGGTTGAGACCACCGAAGAATGTGTGATGCGGTGAATGAATAAGAAAAATCTTTACTATGGGCCATGAAACAAGCGAGTAGAACCAAATTGATGCAATGACCACTTTGAACTAAAACCATGATATGCAAAAATTGGAGGGGACCTACTAAAATAGTAAGTGGGGTGTTATTCAACGTTAGAAAAACTAATGGAAATCAATGTAGTGAAAATTGGTGATTGGCGGGCTAACTACTTGGCTTGCATTCCACATTAAGTAGAAGAAGATTGATGCAACAAAAGGGGAAGCAAGCCATAGTTCTATGCGGATATCTGGAGGGATTTTACTAAAATAGTAAAAGGGGTCATATTTGATGTAAGGCAAGTAAAGTAAGTGGGAATCTCCGATGCAAGTGGATAATTACGAGTTGGTTAGTGCACTACGGTGTTTGTAGGGGTGAAGACTTGTCTTGGGATACGAGTCGATAAGAAGAAAGGCATTGGGAGATCAATAAAAAAGGGGAAGCTTGATCCAAGTGCTTGATAAGAAGTGAAATGTGAGAGTAAGTATTTTCTTTGAGTAGCGTGAAGGCAAGTAAAGTCATATAAGTTTAACACTAAACAAAACCAAGTCACTCCGAGCCAAAGTGGTAAAAAAGACTTAGGTCTTGTCTTGTGGACAAGTTTAACCAAGCAATAGCGGTCAAAAACACCGCAATACAAGGAGATCTTGACAATAATGCAAAGAGGTGTTTTTCAAGAGTAAGTCTTAAGCAAAACATGTGCTAGGAGATGAGCACAGTGGCGAGGTTTTAGGTTGAGTTGACCCATTTTCCAAGATAATTAAAACAAACTCAATTTCCCTTAATGTGAGAAAATGAAGTAATCATCAAGCCATGCGGTGAAAAGGTGTTGCTTTACTTCATAAAAAGTGTGAAGTAAAGAATGTGGAAAATAACGATGCAAAGGGGTAGTAATATATTGTCGATTAGCATAATGAACTAGGAAGTGTGAAGTAATGGTCCTTGGCTTTCTCACTAGTCTGCAACTTCAAAATGCCAAAACATTGTCCCTAAAGCTCCGTTTCACATGAAATTGGACTTTATAGAAAGGTCATAAAGTCCTCTACATGTTAGAAACTTCATTTTTCAGTTTTGGTAAATGGAAATGGGTAGAAAAGGGCATTTATTTTCCATCACTCCAGAGACTGTAAAACCATCTACCATCATTAATGGGGCATGTGGAGAAATTTCTTATCCCATAAGCTATAGTACAATAGTGATGGGCTGTACAAAGAGGATCATGATGTATTAACTAAAATTTTCAATTGGTAGGTGAGATTTGGTTGCATCTGAGAAGATTCAAATTTCTCTCTCCTCTCCGATTCTTCTATAAATTATAAGCTCTTTCATATGAAAAGGGGGATTCTTTGCTTACCGAAACTCTACCAAAATTTGTCTAGGAAACAAATGTGTTGCATGCCTTCATTCTGGACATCTTGCATGATGATCTTGGCCTTTCTTTGTAATTAATTGAATTGTGTAAATCAATAAAGTTGTGCATTTAAGTATTTTGGACATATTCTTCCCTTTGCTTGTGTTTGTTTTCTTTACTTACATTTTCAATCCAATTCCAATTGTATTATATCAATCTAAATTGTCTTGTAGATTTAATTGATGTTGTGTTTTCATGGAGGAGCTAGTTGGATGTTGCTATTGATTGTGGTGATTGTTACACCCTCTCTGCACCTTATTTTCTATCACTTCCACACATTCAAGAGATTCCCTACATCATTTCCTTTTGGTCCATCACCTCCTTAGAGTAGATTTCTTTCATTTATGCTATTTCTCTCTCCCTAGTTCCTTAGAAGTCATAGGTTAGAAGTAGTTGTTAGATTTCCTTCAATTAGAGTTATTTGTTGAACTAGGTTACGAATAATATCCAACTTTCTCAAGATAATTTATTCAACTCAAGGTCCCACACCTTGAAGCAATTCCATTTTATGCAATCACACTACTTGTATTACCGCACTCACATATTGAGCAACCGAGTGCGATTATTTGGTGATAAAATTTATGGCATGCCCAATGGAACAATAGGTAAAAAATCAAGTGCTTCTCAAGTGCTTCTTAAGTGCTTCAGTCTGCAAAACCTTTATTCTAGCCAAGTTGATGTGTTCTTGGGCAAGAAGTTACAGTTTTGGAAGTTCTGCAACAAAGAAGGAGGAGAGAAGCAATCGGTGATTTCACTTTGCTTTGCTTAAGTAGTTGCATCCTCAATCACTACAAAGAAAGGAAGTAAAGTTGTGTGGTTTCAAGTTGTTACTTTACTCCAATTTGAAAGTCTTTACTTTAAGGTGAAAAGTAAGTAAGTCAAGTTACTCAAAATAAAAGACTTAAGTAATTGCATTGCTGAGTTACATTACTTTAAGTCAAGTAAAAGGTGAAAGAAAATACTTTACTTTACTTCAAAATTGAAAGAATTAAGTAGTTACACCTCCAAGTTGCATTACTTAAGTAAATTCATTTCTCCCAAGAAAAAACTTTACTTCATTTAAGTTGTGTCATTTTGTGGTACTATTACTTAAGTAAAGTAGTTGCTCCAAGTCAAAAGAATTAAGTAATGCATGTTGAGAACACTCCAATGAGCTAAAATAAGTAAAACAAGTTGATATCAACATAAGGAAAAGATAAAAGGTAAAGTGAATTAAATTAGGTTTGAATCAACACAAATGAAGGAAGTAAAATGGGTTAGGATCAAAAAGAAGAAGAAGTGAGTTGTGTTTCTACAAGTTGTTCAGTTTCTTAAAGTAAAGATGATTACTCCAAGTGGAAGAATTAATTCATAACTGAGTTGAGTTCAATACTTAAGCATCTAAATATTCAAAATCTCTAACACATCCAAAGTGACTCTAAACAACAAAATCTTTGGTTTCGAAATAATTACCTCGGTTTATGAGAAGAATTAAAACACAATCAAGAACATGAGAAGAAGGTATTTTGAGTACTTGCATCTCTCTCAAGGTGGAAGAAGAAGAGGAGGGAGAAGAGTAGAAAGGTATCCATCTTCACCAAATAGATATTTTTCTGACTCCACCTAGTAGGCCTTTCATTCAATTAACTAGGGTTCGTAGACCAATCAAGATGGTACATCCACAACCACCATAGGGAACACAAAATCCCTTTGCAAACTTCACAGAAACAATCTAATTGCCCTCAATGTACATAACTCGCTTATGGTGGCTACTCTATAGAAAATTACATTCTTTAATGAAGAGAATCACACAACACCAAATGACCACTTTCAAGACATTGCTAATGTCTGTGTCATACATGAGATTGTTGAGATAGATGTGGTGGTGAAAATCTTAGCTTCTTCCTTTAAAGGAAAAGATTTGTAGTGGTTCGGGAGCTTAGGATTAGGAACAATCACAAATTGGGATCAATTGTGCACAACCTTATGTAGCCAATTTGGGTAAAAGGGAGGCAATATGTCTTTATGAAACAATTGACCACAATCAAGAGAGCTCTAAACGAGCAGATGAATGACTTCAATTTCAAATTCCAAAGGACATGGGATAGGATTTCGATTGCTTTGTCGGACCACCATCGAAGGTGCATTCCTCTACTTCTTGAAATATTTAAAATCTGAAATAATAGTAATGATATAGTCTATGGGAGGAACCACACTACCTAGAGATTACAAAGAATTGCTTAATTCGGGATGGAAAACTTATGCCTATGCCTCCTATGCCTCTCTATCTAGAAATGGGTAACCCTACAACTAGTCAAACACCGAGTTGGCCCTTATTCCAACTCCTAATTGAATGTTGGGAAGGTGTGCACGTGCCGTAGAGAGATCGAGATCGATTGTGAAGAACTCCTTTTTATGCAGGAAGGACTACTGTAAGTAAGAATACAAGACCACAGATCTTAGTTAGAAAATAGGTGAGGGAACTGCCTTGGGCCCAAGAAATATTAGACTTCCTTCGAAGGTGGTGGTTCCTTTTAATACAAATTAATGCAAATGATAATAAAGAAGCTATTGCAAAATCACGATTTAGGTACCTCGTTAAAAGCAATAGAGACTAAACTACCAATAATAAAATGTCATGTTGTTTGTTTAGTCACTGGTTATTGATATGTTCAGATCAAGTTCTGAAGGGATAGATAAGGCTGGATATGAGATTGTTTGGGGATAAATAAGGGAAAGGTTGGTTTTGGTATAAGTCACAGTGACCGATGCCGGTCACTGGATAACTGCCGCGGTTAGAGAACTATCTTGGTAGCGGGATAACGACCGGTAGGTAAGTGGATCTAGGTGCTACTAGATAGAGGTTGTTGTAGGGTGATTGTGGGGTTTTTGTAAGTGGATGGTTAGGGGAATAGTGAGATGATGGGGAAGACTCGAGAGAGTGATAAAACTATCTTACTGGGCAATACTGAGGATGTATGGATGAAGGTTAAGTGTAGAAGTCTTTGGTGGTGGTAGATCTAGGAGTGAGTTTATAATTATTAGGAATTAAAAGTTCAAGAAATGGTGTTTAGAAACATACAAGACACTACTTACTGGTTCTTGATGAAGATATAGGTCCAAGGAATGTGGTGGTGATAGTAAGGCTTGGTTGGGATGATCCGGTATTGGAAAGCAAGCTGATGAAGCTATCCTCAGTCTTTTCCAATGCTTGAATGAGGGTGATAGTGATCGATGGCTCGATTGCGAGTCTTGGCTCGATGCTCTTCTACCCTTGTAACCTCTTCTCTTTCTTCACTTGAATTCGAATCTTGCAAATGAATTTGGATCCTTGTTTTTGGTTGGGGGAGGTCATTTACAGGGAACCGATGGTGGTTACGTAACCGACGGTGGTCGAGTAGGAACCGATGTCGGTTAGGTCAAAGTTGGCTATTTTTAGTAAAATAGCCAACCTTCCCTCCTTTTCTCTCGAGGGTCAGTTGTGGGCTTGGTCAAGTCATTATTAGGTTTGTTTTGATGCGGGTGAGGGGTGATGAGTCATGGGTGTGGGTCTAGACCAAGTTATAGGTCTTAATTAGGTTAGTTTAGGGTTAGGGCTAGGTCATGGTGAGGTGGCGAGGTGAGGTGGCGGGGTTGGAGATGTGGATTTATTAATTATAAGGTAATTAATAAATCATTAGGTGTGTAAGGTTTAGGTGGTGAGGTAGGGTTAGGTTGCGGGATGAGATACGGGGTACAGGGCGTCGTAAGACCCAAATTTGGTGTCTACATTTGCCCCTTGTTGTCATGTAGCTTGTATTTTAAAGCTGCATTGACAATAATAAAAGTGGTTGCCCCAGTTAAGGGTATAGGTAATCCCCCTCAAATCTATCACAGATTGAGGTGACGTGAAATCAGGGATAGGGTTGATAAAGGGTGAATTATGATGAGATGATGGTAAGATGGTGGGGTAAGTTCAAGGAGGCAGACACACGTTAAAATGTAGTAGTGCGACCAGGGTACATGGTTTGAAGAGCAAACAAGCAATTCATAGGCAAAGGTCGATAGTTTATCCAAACAAGGTTGATATAATCCTGGTATCCAAGGCATAGGAAGTAGCTCCAGGGGATATAACGGGTAAGGTACCGGAACGTTTAGGCATGTTCGGCAGTACCAAATGGTTGGTTTGGTTGAGATAAACGTCACGGTCTCGGTCTAAGCAAAGTTGGTTGGCTGATCAATTCAAGTATCCTAGTCATGCTAAAACATGAATAGGTGAGCTCGATTGAACAAACAACTACATTATGGGTGGATAGAATCATAATTTGTGGGCGGTCGAGGTATTTAATTGGTGGTGCGGGTGGGTGGTCAATTGGTTGGTTTGCGGCCTTGGGTGGGCGATTGGTTTTATTGCGGCCTTGGGTTGGGCAATTGGTTTGTTGCGGCCTTAGGTCGGGCCGATTGGTTTGTTGTGGCCTTGGGTCGGGCTAAGTGATTGGTGGTTGCGGCCTTGGGTCGGGCCGATTGATTTAGTGGTGCGGCCTTAGGTCGGGCCGTTGATTGTTGGCGCCTTGGGTCGGGCGGTTGATTGGTGGCGGCCTTTGGGGTCGGGCCGATTGGTTGGTTGGTGGCGGCCTTGGGTCGGGCCGATTGATTGTTGGTTCGGCCTTGGGTCGGGCGGTTGGTTGGTTGCGGCCTTGGGTTGGGCTAGTTGGTTGGTTGTGGCCTTGGGTCGGGGGTGCCTTGGGTCGGGTTGGTTGCGGCCTTGGGTCGGGCGGTTGTTGGTTGGCCTTGGGTTGGGCCAATTAGATTGGGTGGGCCGGTGGTTGGTTGCGGCCTTAGGTCGGGCCGATTGATTGGTTGCGGCCTTGGGTCGGCCGATTGATTGATTTGCGGTTTGGGTGGGCCGATTGATTGGAAACAAAGGTGAGTGTTATCAATATAAATACGTGAAAATATGTATATTTTAACAACACATGATAGGTTATGGTAGGGGATGGTCGAGCTAACCTTGGGAGACCCCATGTCTCCTAAGTCTGCCTACATAGCCCATTGCACAAAGCAAGGAGGGGCCTCAGGACGATGTAGTTCTCCCTTAGGACCAGGGAGAGGTGAATTCAGGCAATTTGGTTGTGGTTAGGCAATTTGTTGGTTGGTAAAAGTTTGATGTTGGTAGGGTAATGTTGTTGGTGTTGGTAAGGTATTGGCGGTGTTGGTGTGGGTATAGGTGAAGTGAGGTTGAGCTTACCCAAGCATAGGGAATCATGTCCTGATTAAGGTCAACACATAATCCTAGATTCGGGTAAAAGAGGCAAAAAGTGTCCCGTAGTTGAAAAGAGCAAAACAAACCACGTATTATCGTAGGATGAGCTTGAATCCCTAGGTACCTTGCATAGGCGAGAAGTCGATAGGTGAAAAGAGTTGTATAATCACAATATATCGGATATATGTCACGTCCCTTGAGTTTTGTTGTTTTGAAGAATGGTGAGGTGAGGTGGATGGTATAGCTGGGGTGCAGAGAACTTGTTATAAGGTGATTATTTTGATGAAAGAGAACCAAACCTGAATAGACAAGTCCATGACTCAAAAGTGCTTTTGAATATTGCTTTTATTTTTCTGGATATAGACTGATCGATGCGGGAAGTCTATATGGGATATGCATTTTGTTGTTCTTGAGGTCTTCACAAAGCTGATCAATGCGAGAAGCTTCTGATAGAGGCTGACTTTGTATAGTTGTCCTTGAGGAGCGAGTCTATTTATAGTAGCGAGATGTGGCTTTTTGTGTATAGCCGTCCTTCGAGGAGCAGTCTATTTATAATAGCAGATGTGGCGTTGCACATAGTTGTCCTTCGAGGGAGCAGTCTATGTATAACTTAGAGGTCTAGATGTCCATTTGGCATGAAGCATCTAGTTTTGCAGGAAGTTTGACTCAAGAATATCCCATAATTGTATAATTGAGAACGTGTTATTTTGATACTTTTAAGTCATGGACCAGACTAAAAAGGGGAAGGCATCTTTAAGAGGAGGTGATGATCAAACCACGTGAGGTTGATTCTACTTTGAGATGCATGAAACAAACTGTATGAGGTGGTAAATGAGCTCAAGGGACGAGCGCAAGGTAGATAAGAAGTGATGTAACACTAAATTCAATAGTAGAATGGTCGGAGATGCAAGGCATTAAGGGGTTCAGGCTCAGGTTTACCATTAAGCGAAGCTAAATGGTAAGTGCCTGATCCGTAAGTGTGAGTGATAATGTAAGGCCCAATCCAATTAGGAGCAAATTTTCCACGTTTGCTCTTTTCTAGTTTGGTCACATGTTGATTCTCTTTGAGGACAAGATCGCCAATCTGAAAGGTACGCTCATGAATTCACTTATCATAAGCACGCTTGATGCACTTTTGATAGATTTGAAGGTGGTCAAGAGCTGTAAGATGACGCTCGTCAAGAAGCTCTAATTGGGCTAACCGCTCTTGGTGGAAATCATCATTGGTGAGAATATCTGGAGAGATATTCTTAGGGAGGATTTGTATTTCGAGAGGCAAGATGCCTCGGTACCATATACCAAAGAGAATGGTGTGGCATTAGTGGAGGTATGAATGCTGGTATGATAAGCCCAAAGGGCAAAGGGGATGTGATCAGGCCAATTGTTTCTAGAATCGTTAACGACTTTCATGAGAATTTTGATTAAGGTTTTGTTAGAAGATTTGGCTTGTCCATTTGCTTGTGGATAGTAGGGTGATGAGAAGCTAAGTTTGATACCAAAGTTGTCACAAAGGTCTTGTAACAACTTATTTTTGAAAGATTTTCCATTATCTGTTATCAGGCGATGAGGAACACCAAAACGACAGATAATGTGATGATTGATGAACTCAACGATTTTTTCTTTTTGGTTGAAATGAGTGGAACGGCCTCCACCCATTTAGTGTAATATTCGGTTGCCGTGATGATCCAACGGTGATGCTGCGAAGAAGGTGGGTGAATCTCACCAATAAGGTCTAAACCCCATTGTGAGAAAGGCCAAAGATCTCGTGACGACTGTAATGGGTGGCTAGGAGTATGTTGAAGGTTGGCATGTTGTTGACACATAACACAATGCTTAACATATTTGCAGTAGTCTTTATTGAGAGTAGGCCAATAATATCCTAGGCGAAGGATCCGCTTGGCCATGGCGAGGCCACTAAAGTGCCCGCCACAAAGTCCGTCGTGGATTTGTTGGGTGGTATGAGTGACTTCAGCGCTGGTTAGACAAGTGAAGGAGGATACCATCGAAGCCACGTTTATAGAGGAGTCCCCCATGATGACATAACGAGAAACACTTTTAAGAAAAGCACGTTTGCCATTACTAGTAAGGTCAGGTGGTAGAACAGAGGTTGTAAGGTAGTCGTGAAATTGGTGATACCAGGTATCCTGCGAATCAGCAGATACATTATTTACCATACAAACATCCGGAACTAAGTAAGATGGGGCAAAGAGTTGTTGGACCAAGACAAATATGTGAGTCAGTTGGTGAGGCTAGAATTTGTGAGGCCAAGCAAGCCATAGTATCTGTAAATTTATTAGTTGAGCGGGGAATGGTTTGGATAGAATAATGAGTAAATAAGGTCAAAAGTGAATCCACGTAATGTTTGTACTTTTGAAGTTCCTCATTTTTACATTGGTAGATGCCCGTAACTTGATTGACTACCAATTGAGAGTCACCAAAAATGTTAATAGACTTTACACCTAAGTGTAACGTAACCTGGAGACCCAAAACAAGGGCCTCGTATTCCACTGTATTATTAGTGCAGGGGAAATCGAGCCGGAATGAAAGAGGCATAGGTTCAACATCAAGAGGAATGAGAACAATGCCTGCCCCTCCCCGCATGCTGGCATTTGGATCCATCGAAGAAGAGGGTCATTGGATACGACACCTCACTGAGTGAAAGAGTTGCGATGAGTTCGTCAGGGAAAGTAAAATTGGTAAATTGTTCCCCAGGTAAAGGGGCTTCCGCGAGTTGGTCTGCGATAGTTTGTCCTTTGACTGATTTCTAGTGTACAAACTCAAGGTCGAGGTCGGTGAGGAGCATAAGCCATCGGGTGATGCGTTGGTTTAGATGAGGTTTGGCATACATATAATGGATGGGGTCAGTGTTGGTGATGAAAAAAGTTTTGTGATTCAGGAGGTAATGTCGGAGTTTGGTGGCCACGAATGATAGGGCTAGGCACAACTTTTCTACATGTGTATACCTAGTCTCGTAATCCACAAAAGTACAGCTTATGTAATAAATGGCTTGTTCTCGATGCTCGGAGTCACGATGTGTGAGCATGGCTCCTACAGACATGGTCGGTGGCAGAAAGGTAAAGGTAGAAAGGGCGATCATCTGAGGTGGGACAAGCACGGGTGGCTGCAAGAGATAGGCTTTAAGAGCCTCAAAGGCTTGGTGGCATTCCTCACTCCATTGAAAGACAATGTCTTTTTTAAGGAGATGATGGAAAGGTTGACATCGGTCGAGAGTTGTGAAATGAAACATCGGATAGATTGGAGTTTGCCTGCAAACTACGCAATTGTTTGAGGTTAGTGGGTGGGGGCATTTCTAGGATTGCTTGGACTTTAGCTGGGTCGACCTCAATGCCACGCAAAGAGATGATAAAACCAAGGAGTTTTTCGAAAGGACACCAAAGACACATTTCTTTGGTTGAAGATGAACACAATATTGTAACAGGTGATCGAAAATAATGGTTAAAACATCGAGATGTTCACTGCGATGTTTAGATTTTCCAAGAAGATCATCGACATAATCCTCAAGGATAGTGTGCATAATGTCATGAAAAATTTAAGTCATAGCCGTTGATAGGTCACACCAGCATTCTTAAGGCCAAACGGCATGACACGACGATAGAAGGTTCCCGAGGAGTAATGAAGGTGGTTTTATGTTGATCGGCCGGGGCTACAAAATTTGATTGTAGCGAGAAGCCATCCATGAGAAAGCATCTCATGGCTGCGGTGAGATCAACAAGTTGATCAATACTAGGTAGGGGAAGTCATCCTTTGGGCAAGCGAGGTTAAGGTCCGGAAATCCATACATATCAGAAGTCCCCCGTCGCTTTAGTGACAGTGCGATGTTAGAAACCCATTGAGGATAGTCGATAGGTAAGATGAAGAAATAGAAAGGAGTCGTTGAAGCTCTTCTTTGACCAAGAGGGCAATGCGTGGATGCATTTTTCTCAGTTTCTGTTTAACTGGTTTGGAGTCAGGTTTCAGAGTAATGTTATGGACAGCAATGTCAGGATCGATTCCTGGCATGTCAGCGTAGGACCAAGCGAAAGCTTGGTTGCGGGCATGGAGGAAGGTAGTGAAGGCAGTTTGTTCTGATGCGTTAAGAGATTGTCTGATCTTCACAATGTGAGGATCGTCCTCTATGTGGATGTTGATTTCTATAGTCGATTCATTCAACATGGTTTGAGTTTCAGATGGTAAGGCGTTGAATATAAGATTCATCGTGCCGAGGTAAGTGAGGATGGAGTCGTCATCTTGGCACTCAACAACATTAATTGAAGGCGAGTCTTCTTCGATCATCTCGGATACGAAGGGGAAGAGAAGATGGGTCTTCATTATCATGTTGATAAGTGAGAGGACCCAGGAAGATAGCATTTATGAAAAAAAAAGTTAGGAGGGATAAATTCTGGGTCTATCGACTCTGTGGGTGAAGATGGCAAAATAGGTGATGATGGTTCAGAAGAGGTAATGTCGTTGTCTTCCGGATACAACTGACACGAGGTTTCTTTGGTGTAAGTGTTTCAGAAAATCCAAGACCACTACGATCTTTGTGTTTGCGTGTAGTCACGGGAATGATTGTATGTCGGCCTTGTTCATAAAGACCGAAACCAAAACCTTTCCAAGCACAGCGAGTCAAGAAGGTGAGGGTGAAATGATGATTTGTTAGATATTGAAAATCAGATTGGAAGGGAACCACACCAAGGGGAGGTTCAGGGGTAATGGAGGGTGCGTCGACACCCCCATATGTTAGGTTGGTGTGCGGCAATTAGGTGGTCATAGGAGATCACCTCCCCCCACATGACAGTCGTAGGTAGGATGCGCATGTAACTATCCATACTCCTGTGGGGTATGGAAAGTGCTAACGTTATATAGGTGATACTCCCCTAGCGTAAGGCATTGAAAAACATCTACCAAGGGATCTGAAGTTGGGATGTTGTCCGTGGGGAAAGAAGTGGTATTCGCGGCGGTGGATTCATTGGTCAAAGGTGTGAGTGTGGTTAAGGTGGATGGTGGGGCGTGGTTGAAGTAGATGGTTGGGCTGGATCAATGGGTGCCTTGACTAGTACAAGCACATCATTAGGGCGATATAACATATTGCAGGTTTTGAAGGGGAAGCGTCAGCTTTGACGGTGTATGACTTCCCTCATACTTGAATTTGATGCATCTATGTAAGGTGGAGGAACACATCCCATAGCCGGATCAAGGCGGCCTAGCAACATGTTGTATTGGAACTCTCCCTCAAGGACGTAGAAGAGTTCGGGTAAGGTACGTGGCCCTACACGAATGTTAAGGATCACGGTGCCTAAGGTAGAAGTAATAGCATCATTGAATGAACACAACATGGTGGGGTTGGCACACATGCAGCTAGAAGGGATATTCATTTGTTGGAAGGCTTTGGAAGAGATGATGTTTAGGCTAGTGCCCCTGTCAATCATAACACGACGTACTCGGATGTCCCGGACATAAGCCGAGATGAAAAGAGTGGGGTCAGGATCTTCTGCACCAAAGACGACAATTTCATCTTGAGAAAGCGGCGGCGGCTTTGCATACGAGGGACAGAAGTGGTTGTGGAGGTAGGTTGTTTGGTGAGAGAAGCGACGTGGTTGGGTGTTAAAATGGAAGCAACGGGAAAGGTTTCGTTAGGTAGGACCTCTATCCCTTGAAGGATCTCAATTAAAGCTTGTCGATGCGATTCAGATGTTTGAATGAGATCATAGAGTGTCATTTTGATAGGAGATTGGTGAAGTTGTTTGATCATGGTGCGGTGGGCAACTCCATCAGAGACGGGATAGGCAGGTCCATGAATGACCACTTTTGGTGGTGGTGCGATCGGGATGGCAGAAGGAGAAAGAGAGGCCGCAGGTATGCGTTCTTTAGCTTTTCCATTGTTTTTCTGACCTCGAGTAGCAATGTTAATCATGTTGATCTCATGGATACGAGAGGAGGAAGATGGCAGGGATAAGTCATTGTTCTCGAGAGGCGGGGTTGCAATGATGATAGATTTTGGCGAGGCGGGGACAGGTGGTATAGGAGAAGGAATCGAAGCTAGGGGCTTCTCTCTCCGTAAATTGTCTTTCTTAGGCTGTCTATCGAGATAGGTGATTGGCGAAGGATGGATTTCAAAGCTTTGCATCCTTCTACATCGTGTCCTGGTGTGCGATGGTAAGCACAGATTTTAGACTCATCATAACCTATAGGTCGAGGTTTAGATGGATCATAGAGTCTGAGTGGGGGTAGGGAAATGGTCGCATTCTCCACCAACATATCAAGGATCTTGGCGTAAGATCCTTTGAGTGGGTCAAAGTCAGAGGAAGATGAGGCTATTGATTGGGTGGGTTTTGGTAATGGTTGGGTATGGTTGGTTCATACGGGTGGTGGTTTAGGTAAGGGGTTTTGATAATTGGTTTTAACTAAGGCGTGGCTTCTTTGGCGTAGAAGTCATGTTTAGTTGGTTAGATGATGAGGCCACAGATGAGCGTGGTGGTAGGGAAACAACCACGGGGAAAGAGGAGTGACAAACAAACAAATCCTTTGATGATGGAGTTTGTTTAGGGTTGGTAGGTGGAAGAGATACTTGGGGTGACGGTGTTGATACACCCGTGGATCTCTGTATGGGTGCGAAAAGGTATAGGTCGTTTTAAAGAAAGCGTGGGAGGTATGATGTATTGAGGCAAGGTGGAGGGTGAGGTCCCAATATAGAAGGTAAGGTGAGGTGAAGGGGAAGCCAGTATGATGGTTTTAGTTGTGAAGAGGCATAGATTGGACTTGAGGAGATTGGAGTCTGTCTCTCTAGGTGGATGGACGGCTTTATTTTGGATAAATCTAACCATGTTTAGGTGGGTGTGTTAGGTGGGTATTGGTGAAGTCCAGCGTAGGGAAGGTTTGGTTAGGTTAATAGAGGTGGATGAGGTATTCGGTAGAGATGAGGGGGGTGAAGATGAGGACATAGGCATTTTGAGCTTTTGTAAACACCTCGGGTATATGGTAGAGGTGTCTGGATTAGTCATCTGCATTTGAGTAGAGCATGGTGTACTCAAGCGCTCCCATAAGACTCGTCTATCTTCTGGGGGATAACAGTCTTCACGTGTGAACATGAAATTTTGTATGGAAGAGAGGTGGGTTGTGATTCCGGTCCACTGTGGGTGTGATACAGGGGGTAAATGAGGCACTGTATCAATGGGTGCTAAGAGGTCAACCGGTCGCTGGAAAGATTTAGGTGATGAAGAACTAATAGGTAGGAGGGCATGTTCGAGGGGATCCGTCATGATTGAGGAGTTTGGTGATGTAGGCTCAAGGGGTTTCTCCTCTAAGGGTGACAGAAAAAGTGGCAAGCCTTCTTCTGTTGCAGCAAGAGTGGTGGAAGGAGATGTTTGGGAAATAGATAAGTTAGATAACATCCGCTCACAATCTTGCAGGGATGTGGTGTAAGAAGGTTCATTTGTGAGAAGAGAACTCTAGGCGGTTAATTCCTTTATGGGTAAAGGAATAGTGGGACTATCCTCTTGTCCTGATGAAGGAGAAGGGGGTGAAAATTCTGCGTTGGTGAAGAAGCTTGATTCAGAATTTCCTCAATGGAAGCCCTGGGTTGGGAGTTGAAAATTGCATGGATCTCATGCACACTCTTCTCCTCGGCTGAGGTGTCTTGATTTGTGTTATTGTTAGATGCATGGTTTGGAAATGGTTTGTTGAAGATTTTTAAATTTTGATTAGCGGGGGCATTAGGATTATCGAGAGTTATATCCCCTGCATCAACCATTTCCTGCACTATGTTTTTCAACATCTTGCAGTTTTCGTGACTATGTCCCTTCACGCGATGGAAGTTACAGAAGTCATTTTCTTTATACCAAGAAGGTATGGCATGGGTGGAATCAAACCCGGAGTGAGGTTTAATAGGAGGCAAGGTGATAACTCCTGCTTTAAGCAATTTGTCTAAGATCACACCATAAGTTTCTCCCAAGGGAGTGTAGTTGATGGGCTCGGCTTTATACTTATAGGTGGCTTTTGGCGGGGTATTAGACGGTGCTTGGGATTTGACCATCACCGCGTGTACTGCACCCTTTGATTTCGAAGCAGTGGATGCGTGAGAGTTGGTGGTGTTGGGTTTGGTGGTAGAGTCTTGGTCCAGAAATTTGAGCTTTTGTTGCGTAACCTCAATTTCTCCTCCTCTAAGGCTCGAATCTCTAGTTTCCGAGCCATAGTAAAGGCCTCATCAAAGGTGTGGAAAGTTTGAATTTGGAAGGGTGGGGAAATGTGTTTAGCGCAGGCCCACGTAAAGAGTTTGATGAGCTCGGCTGAGGTAAGGCGTAAGTAAGTTGGTTGATGAGGCCCCCATCGTCAGCGAAATCTGCGATAGACTCATCTTTCAAATTGTCGGATGGCATAGAGGTCGGTAATGGATACTTTCTTAGCAATATTGATGGAGAAGTGATCGAAAGATTGGGCTAGCTGGTTAAAGGAGAAGATTGAATCTTTGGGTTAAAGCACTATACCACTCAAGGAGGTCTGATAAGGACATGGGAAAGGTACGGAGTAGTAAGGCATCGTCATGAGCAATCGAGATAGCGAGGCATGTACGAGAACGATCGCGAAGTGTTGTTGAGGGTCCTCCTTACTATTAAAGTGAGTAAATTTTGGTAATTCCCATTGAGGAGGATATGTATGAAGGGGATAGAAGGATGAATAGGCTCTCGAAAAACTTGCTCGTATGTCGAGGTGCTACGACTTCCAAAAGCGAAGCCTCAAGATTTTGCATCTTGTCCATCATCATTTGATTAAGTCATTGGTTGGGTTAGATGATGATGTTGTCATTGTTGTAAATAGAGGAGGATTGGTCAAGAGCCGCTACTAGACAGTGGGTGGGATTGAATGTTGATAAGATAATGGTGATGAATGTGTTGGGGCAGCCCGAATAAGGGTGTCCTATATAAGAGGTTGAGGCCCCTTAGGATGAATTTGTGGAAATGAAAAGGTGGGCGGAACTTGTGAGGAAAGCTCGTGTGTATAGGTGGTAGAGAGCAAGTTATGAAAGAGGCAACCTGTGAGAGAGATGAGGTAGTGGCAGTGGACGGTAGTGATATGTGGGGTCCCAGATTAACCAGAGGAAAACCAAGTGGTGTAGTATGAACCACCGAAGCTACTGAGCTGGGAGACGGGGCTAAGGATGAAGACGGTGAGGCGGAGTTATTAGGTGGGGAAGGGGCTAAGTGAGTGGCGATACTAATAGGCATACCAACGAGGAGCTGACCATCGGGTGCACGGTCAGGGGTATGAGACAAATAATATTATACGGCGCTAGGATTAGCATCCAAAAATTTGGCAAATTCCTTATCTCCTACAGGGATCTTGGGAAAATTGCTGGTATCGTAGGATCCCCCATAGGATGCGAAGGGGGTGACTCAGGAAAAGGCACGGAACATGCATGGGAAACCATGGCTGCTGCTTGTTTCCGGGTGATAATAACCATGGACAAGAGGACATAGCAGGGATTTAATCAATCCGGAACAAAAACAACAACAAAATGTTGGAATTGATAGGTTGCTGGTTTGTCAAGAAGCTGTTAAACACGATAAAGGTCGATAGCGATCGGTCGAGATAACCGATGTCGGTCAGAATGTAGCGGCGTCGGTCAGTTAACCGATGTCGGTAGTATGGGACCAGTGTCGGTCACTGTGAAAGCAAAGAGAGGATGTAAGAAGCTGCTGGTTTGGGGATAACAATGCTTAATATACCTACCAAACTATCTTGAAGTGATCACTGAAATAGTGTATGATGAAAAATAGAACTAAAAACAAGCAAGATGCACAAGCAAATCAATAGACTAACCCTAGGATTAGTTTTAATCACTTTGGGCTTATGCCTTAGATGCCAGATGATGTCAATCCTAAACAAGAGACCTAAGGGAGATGTCAAGTTTGTTTTGGCTCATAAGGCTACCTCAATCGGGTGGAGGAATACCGCGGAAAGGGGGATGTTTGAGCTATTGTGTTGATTATGATGTGATTTGGTATGTGTTGTGCAGTGAGAGTAAGATTAATTTCTCGTCAATACCGTGGATATCACCCCCACGTGTACGACCTGTTACTTAATCTACGTTCACTAGAATTAAAAACAACAAGCAAGAATGTGATGCACGTGTTTTAAACCCAAATCGAAAATGATATTCGATGAAGCAAAGAAGATGACTTTCACTAGTTCAAAGATTCCAAAGAAAGACAAATTCTTTTACCAAAATGACAAAATATTTTGTGAATATTTAGAAGAAAGAAACAACAAGTATGCTCCCTATATGAAAGCAAGCAAGAAAGAAAGAAACCCGAAATGGGTCCCACCGGGCGTGCCAAAATGTTTCGCATAGAATGTTTATTCCGGAATAGAGTTGCTTCTATCCTTTCATTCTCTTGAGAAACAGATAAGGGTTAGGGCTAGGAGGAATACCTGTTGAATTTTGGGAAGGTGTGCGCGTACCGTAGAGAGATCGGATCGATTGTGAAGAACTCCTTTTTTATGCAGGAAGGACTACTGTAAGTAAGAATACAAGACCACCGGATCTTAGTTAGAAAATAGGTGAGGGAGCTGCCTTGGGCCAGGAAATATTAGACTTCCTTTGAAGGTGGTGGTTCCTTTTAATACAAATTAATGTAAATGATAATAAAGAAGCTATTGCGAAATCATGATTTAGGTACCTCGTTACTAAAAGCAATAGAGACTAAACTACCAATAATAAAATGTCATGTTGTTTGTTTAGTCTTTGGTTATTGATACGTTCGAGATCAAATTACTGAGGATAGACAAGGCTAGATACGAGATTGTTTGGGGATAAATAGGGAAAGGTTGGTTTTGGTATAAGTCACGGTGGCCGTGCGATCATTTGGATAACCGGCCGTGGTTATAACACTCGGTGAGGATACCGAGCACCGGTAGGGTCGATAATCTAGGTGCTTTAGGTGGAGGTTGGTTGTAGGGTGATTGTGGGGGGTTTTTAAGAAGTGGATGGTTGGGGAATAGTGAGATGATGGGGAAGACTCGAGAGAGTGATAAAACTATCTTTGGAAGTCTGAGGATGTATGGATGAAGGTTAAGTGCAAGGTCTTTGGTGGGTGGTAGATCTAGGAGTGAGCTTATAATTACTATCAATCAAAAGTTCAAGAAATGGTGTTTAGAAACATACAAGACACTACTTACTCGTTCTTGATGAAGATTAGAGTCAAGGAATGTGGTGGTGATAGTAAGGCTTAGTTGGGATGATCCGGTATTGGAAAGTGAGCTGATGAAGCTATCCTCAATCTTTTCCAATGCTTGAATGAGGGTGAGTGATCCGAGTGCTCGATTGCGATCTTGGCTCGATGCTCTTCTCTGCAACCTCTTCTCTTTTCTTCACTTGTCTCTGTCTTGCAAATGAATTCGGATCCTTTGTTTTTGGTTGGGGGAGGTCATTTACAGGGAACCGATGGCGGTTGCCTAACCAACGGCGGTCAGTAGGGACCGACGTCGGTTAGGTCAAAGTTGGCTATTTTTAGTAAAATAGCCAACCTTCCCTCCTTTTCTCCCGAGGAGTCAGTTGTGGGCTTGGTCAAGTCATTATTAGGTTCGTTTTGATGCGGGTGAGGGGTGATGAGTCATGGGTGTGGGTCTGGACCAAGTTATAGGTCTTAATTAGGTTAGTTTAGGGTTAGGATTAGGTCATGGTGAGGTGGCGAGATGAGGTGGCGGGGTTGGAGATGTGGATTTATTAATTATAAGGTAATTAATAAATCATTAGGTGTGTAAGGCCTCCTACTTCTAAGCCATTCCAGGACTTACATTCCTAATGTACCATCTTAATCTAGGGCCTTGGTTCCGATCTAGAACAAAATAGCATAGGAGTATGAGTGGTGTTTTCCTCGTGGCCAACCACACAATCAATCAATGTCCTTGATGGTGTACTCAATCAAGCTTTGATTGTGCAAACAATTGGTGTGCCTCAAGAAGCAAAAGAAGAAGAAAATCAACAACAAGATAACAATCAAGAAGTGCCTCCAGTGAGACAACACTTCTTAGTTTGTAAGTAGAGGATTTATGTAGAATCAATCAATCTCCTTTTCATGGATTAACACCTAATATGAGGTCGAAGAGAAATATAGAAGAAGGAAAGTCATCTAATTTGACAACTTCCGAGTATTCTATCACACATTAGGGTATTAGAGTCAATCTTGCCCCTAACATTCAAAATCAACCCTAGCCACCTTCTAGGCCAAATCGGTACCAGTTGTAGAAACTCATGTACGAGAGAAAGTTGTACCAAGTAGGGGAAAACAAAAATAAAACCCGCTCCCATTCAACATTATTGATCAAATGAAGAAGAAAAATGTCAACATTTCCATATGGGATTCATTGGAAATCTGCACCAATGAGACTTGTAGCAAGTAGCCATGGTGAATTAGTCATCTTAAATGACCCTTTCAAAGATCAAGAGAAGGTGCTCACTAATGTAAGAATATGAAACCTCCTTGGTTCTATATATCTCTAATCATTGGAAGCAATCTTGTGCACAATTGCATGATAGATTTGGGGCGAGTAGCTCGGTTATGCCCGAAAAAAATAGTTGATCAACTAGGAATAAAGTATGAGCTGGTGACAAAGGGAGTAGTAAAACTAGATGGGACGAGTAATGGGAGCAGTTGGATTGATCAAGGATTGATCCTTACACTGCATGCATACCCCAATGTCATGGTATTACATGATATATCAGTTATTGAAGTGGCACCACTTTTTGTAGTGTGCTTGTCTCAAAACTTCACAACTAAAATTAGAGGGTACTTGTCCATTGATTTGTCTCATATGATTTTTAGGACAAGGTATGTGGATAAATCTATGATTATATAAGAACCTATAGCAAACTTTCTATAGACACTCAAAATTTACACACTCATTTTTTTGCTATACCATTATTTCTTACACAAATCCATACACTCACCACATCATATTATTCTTATGAAAATCATATATTTATCACACTATTTAATCACACCATATTATCAAAATAATTTATCCTAAGTTTAATATTCCCGTGTCTCGAGTCCGCTAGACCCCCTTCATTATCACATCTAATCCCTATACTAAGTCATATAAAATCTACACCCTCATCACCCTCATCCTTAATTAATTAATCAAATATATCAACTCCCCATATCGTAAGTCATATATTATACCCCTTTATCTTTATTTACTTAAATACATCAATATTTCATACCCACCAGTTAATCACACTACACTATTAAAATCATTTATCTTAAGTTATACATTGTTATATTTAGTAGGTGAAATGTAATCCACAGATCACATATCCACCATTAATGTTGCCGAAGATTATAGATTATGGCATGTAGTCCAATCTATATAAAATATCTAAAATAGATAAATAATAATATAGCTTAAATAAGTAAATGATGAACACAATCTGAAAGCAAACAATAGACAAGAACATAGACACATTACACTAGATTTAAGTGGAGAAACCCAAAGGAAAAAATCCATTGTAAAAGCATTATCTTTTATTAAGAATTTAATACAAGAGTTTAACCCAACACTTCCACTTAGCTCCATAGATTTTTCACAATGATTGAAAATATTTTTTATTGTTCATTTGATACAATACAATATAATAATCTTTCAGCTTGGTCCTCTATGTTTGTTGACAACTTATCCACTCTTTTATAGATTGATCTATGTCAATTTTAAGATAGATCCAGTCTGCACATAGATGGAAGTCGTACTATCTAGTTGTTGCTCAAATATCAATCCCAAGAGGGATCACCCAATGAATGTGGGTGGGTGAATCATTCAAACCACTTTTCTAGTCATACTGCTTCACTCTTTGAGTGTGAAAGACTTCACACATTAAAGTTTGATTAAATAATTTTAATAATGTTGGGGCATGCCCAAGTGGCTGATCCCACTTGACATTATCACCCCAACACTCCCCCTTAATGTTAAGTGGGAGAACACAATCAGACATGCCCAATTTCAAACCCTTGAATCAACAACAATGATTCAGGCTGAGCATTCTAACAAGGGAAATCCACAGATCTTCCCAAACAAAAATTCATAAGATCCAGTGCTTTACATATGAAGAATTACATCAGATTATGGAGCCTTTTATAAACTAAGGCATCCCCATAACTAAATCTTCACTGGGATTTACAAGTAACTTCACATAGAGTGACACATTTACTTATTACAAAGTGGAGCAAGTATTGGAAGTTTACAATGTTACAACCATGTGTAACCAATCCCTAAAGGATCACTTTGTTACATACAAAGTGGGTGGTCATGATCCACTCTTAAGCCATCAAGAGTTGGCATTTCCATACAAACTCCCCTCAAGGGAAACTCTGATAGGCTAAACAAGGCACAAGACTTGTAAAACTTCACAACACACCATGGCTTGAAGAAGATATCTGATGTTGAACTAGATTCTTTATCAAGAGCAATCAACCTTCACTACCAGTAACCTCTTTAGCCTCATGGCTCTTTGTTTCTCCAAGTGATGGTGTATATCCAGCTTGATCACAAATCTAGCTACACATTAAAGTTTAAACACAACATCAACAAATATCAAAGTAAGCATAATCATAAATATTTTCACTTTTAGCCAAGTATAAAGTTTAAACATTAGTTGTATAACAACTCAACATATCACTTATGCTTAAAAATTAACAAATATGTTTCAACAAACATGTATCTTTTCCAAGCTTTTTATAAAAAGATAAGACTTGATAGATAACTAAGTTGATCATATAATCAAATCATTCAAGAGTAATGAGCATTTAGTAAAAAAATGATCCATTAGACAACGGAAACACTTATGGATTTATATGAATTTTACTTCCAAAATCACCATGTAAGACAAATTTTAAGTTGTGACATGTCATACGTGATCAGATTTTTATGCCAAAAACATGGTTTAAGAGAGTCAAATTTTTTTCTTACTTCTCTTATGTCTAAGAATTAAATTCTTGTTACTTAATAATAGATCATGACTATTTTGACAAGAGAATCATTAGCAGCAAAGATAGTTAGAGAAACCATGCTCATGAAAGCACCTGACACAGGAATCCTAGTCAGAGTCAAGGATTGAAATATCTCCCCCTCAATGTCTACATCCATTATATTAAAATGCAACTAAAAACCTTGTAGAATAGTTTAGTTTTAGATTATTCAGAGGGCAGAGAGGAAGATTTAAAAAAAACAATTCACAAGAATATGCACATATTATTTTCATGATGTACTTGATGCATTAAAAAATATTATATCAACTTCTATTCTCTTCTGTGATAATCATTTCTTTCTTTGTGACAAGAAATTTACATGTCTTGAGATAGGGGCTTCTAGTTTTTAGGGGTAGCTTGTCTCAGTCACAAGATCCCAGAGATTTTTAGTCATAAAACAAGCTCTTAATCAAATTCTTGAAATGCTATAATTTGTTCCATTTAAAAGTTGAGACTTATCCATCAAAAAAATAGCAGAACTAGCCATTTCTAATGCTCAATCGACAATGGAGACAAATATAGCTAAAAAACAACTCAAAGAAGCTAAATAGAGACAAAAAACAAGCTACAAATCTTTTAATTTTTCATATGACAACAAACAACCTAAATTTGATTAAAAAATAGCTTGAATTGGTCAAGTTATGGATCAATTTAATAGGGCTAGGTCATGTTTTAGCTACTGAGAATGTTTTATTAGACAAATTAGATAATTAATTATAAGCTTAAGATCATAGCATAGTTCATCAAATCTTCAAAAAATAGCTAGATTTGGTCTAAAAATAGCTTAAATTGGTCAATTTAAGATAAAATTAACATAACAAAGTCAAGGTCGAGTTACAGGAGCTCGGTGAGTTCTTTAGAAATTTGGCTCAATGAGTAAAAGGATGTCTTGTCTAATTTGGAATCCACGAGACAAATAAACTTTGGAAGCCGTGGTACAAAGACAAATTAGAAAACCCATGAGACAAAGAAATCTCAACAAGTTATTTAGCAACTTGTCGGGGTGAGCTCAAAAACCAAGCTACTTTAACAAATAAAATAAGTTAAATAACAACTCATACGGGGGTTGACACATGGCATAGATCAAAAATACCAAGAAAGGAATGTGTTGGATTCAAAATAGATCCTTGGGTGGACACGATGCTTTAAAAAATTAAATTTAAAGCTCTTGAGTGCGAAACCGATTAAAAAAACCCATGACAAAAGATAAACAATCACACATCGAAAAGACTATAACAAGTCTGACAACAAATATATATGTTGCTTTTCAATTAGCTCACCTTTAACAAATGCACGACTAATAAGATTGAATGAAAATTAATTAAAATACAGAACCATATACACATGTCTTCAATTAATTGGATCACATTTCACATTAAAATAATGTGATAGAAAATTCAATGTCATCTGAGGCACTTGTCAAAAAATTGATGGCTTTAAACAACCTATGGACCAAACTTGAAATAAATTTTGGAGTCGGAAAAAAATATAGGAGTCGATATTTAAATGGTGAAGCCAAAGAAAATAATGACACTTTGACACAAATAAAGTACGTGTCAAAAAACAATTGGATCACATTTTGCAAGTCGACAAGAGTGTGAAAAGAAGGCTACATGTCGATTTGTAATTATCTTAGACTTTGCGATTCACGAGACTTAAAAAAAATCCATGGAATGAATACAAATTTAGAAGTCATGAGTGTACAAAGAAAAATTAATAAACCCACAAAACAAAGGAATTTGAAACCCACGATACACACAAAATTTATGAGGCATGTGTTGCTTTTCTATTATCTCACACTCTATCAAAAATGACAGATATATATGTGTCCAAATGCTATTGGATCACACTTCACAATGCAATCAAAAATACTAAGTCAAACAAGATACATGGATCCTTTTAAATGGCTCGCATTTCAAATGTAGAAATTAATCGATCTAATACAAAGAATCCATGAAATAGATACACAGACAATAATTGAAATCAACAACTCTATATTATATTTTCATTAATTCACTATTTCAATACACTCCATTATATAGGAGATGTAAAATAACAATCCTTACAACAACATTTGTCTTCATATACAACCATACACCCATATGGTTTCAACCTCTCACCAATATAATAATAAAACAATACTAATTGTTTTATTATTCTAACTTACCACATACTAACCACATTTTACATTTACTATTTACATTTACATAGTAAATGTACTTTCACTAATTTACCATAATAATAATTACACATGTAATTATTATTCACCCATACATACAAATGGAGCACTAAGATATATTTCCTAACATTCCCCCCCTTAGTGCGAACATGGGAAAAACTTGCTCTTTGTCTTTATGACGGACGTGTCGTTTCACGTAGCATGCTCATGATCTAGATGGTTTCTAGGACAATACCAACAACCTCTGGATGGTTTTCCAAGTGGTTAACCAACAACCACACAACAGATGGTTTTGAGGACATGTACCAACAACCTCTCGGATAGTTTTTGGATAACTAACAACCACACACAATATTATGATGATGCGGAGTATCAACAACTCTCATCACTATCTCCTTTGCGGGAATAACATAGGAAATTCTATTGAAATCATTGCTCATACATACATAGAAAATGTTGACATTAGGGAATGGAACATTGGATCATGTTCCCCCTCAATGTGAAATTTTCACTTATTGAAAACAGGATCACTATGCAACCGAGGCACACACACATGGAAGCACTAAAATCAAATTGCACACACACATGTCACCAAGGCGATATGCGGCCTTGTCGTTGCAGCGACGAGAGGTCGCTGAATGACCTCCAACCTCCGATGCCTCCTGCCTCCGGTAAATTCACTTAGTATAGAAATTCTTCATAATTATAGTCAATTTCATTTGTTATTTGTTCATCTCTAGTTTCCCATTCTACAATTTTGCTTACATCTGTAGGTGCTTTTTCATTTCCATCTACTATCCTCCATAGATTTTTATTCATTAACTGCATCTGAATTTTTACTCTCCATGTATGGAATTTCAACCCATTAAATTTATCTAATGGTGTATCCATTTTGCTGAATCTAAATATCCAAAAAAATTGAATGCAGATTTGAATTACCTCTGATTCTCTGATTTCTTAAAAAAACAAGGTGATCAATGTGCTGTATAGTAAATTGCACGTTTCTCCCAAACTGTGAACTGGGTTTTGCTGAAATTTCTACTGTAGCTTCCTGTATAACAGATCATTCTGCACGCAAAATTTTGGAGAAACCCAGATCGCGAAACTAAAGTTACGAGATCATCTTCGAGACAGATTTAACCTGCTCTGGTACCAAATGTAGAAATTAATCTGATCTAATACAAAGAATCCATGAAATAGATACACAGACAATAATTGAAATCAACAACTCTATATTATATTTTCATTAATTCACTATTTCAATACACTCCATTATATAGGAGATGTAAAATAACAATCCTTACAACAACATTTGTCTTCATATACAACCATACACCCATATGGTTTCAACCTCTCACCAATATAATAATAAAACAATACTAATTGTTTTATTATTCTAACTTACTAACTTACCACATACTAACCACATTTTACATTTACTATTTACATTTACATAGTAAATGTACTTTCACTAATTTACCATAATAATAATTACACATGTAATTATTATTCACCCATACATACAAATGGAGCACTAAGATATATTTCCTAACATCACAAATCGACAAATGTGACAAGGTGGAAAATTTTAATTGGATCGCATTTCTTAAATCTGAAAAATGTGATGGAAAAGACACTTGGAGCAATTTTATTGGTTTTCCCTTCGCAACTGTTAGAAACAAGTTAAAAGAAGACTGACAAAGTGGAATACAGAGCCACTTGGAGCAATATTATTGGCTCAAGTTTCACAAATGTCAGAAATAGCTAGTTTAAGTATGACAACACAAAGACACACGTAAATCCTTTATTGGCTCACATATTTCAACTGATAATCAGATAAACAATATTATGAAACCACGAAGCAAGATGGAGCAATTTGATTGGCTCAAGCTTCATAAAAAATAACAAATGTGACACTAGATGGAGTAATATGATTAGCTTGGGCTTCACAATCAAAGGAAGTCAAAAAATTTGTTTGGACAAAGCTAGGTGGCACTAGAAGATTGGATCAAGCTTCACAAAGATAGAAGGATGTTAGATTAAAGCAATTTTACACTCTAAGATTGGGTGCGACTTTGTAAACATGAAAATAACAATAGGAAGCTACATGGAGCAATATTATTGGTCCACACTTTGCAAAAATGAAAATGACTCAAAATATGAGGCCAAATGACACCAAATGATTGGTTGTGGCTTCGAAAAAGAAAAAATGGTGAAAACAAAGATTTTTACCATTAAAACGGACTTAAAAGCCCAAAAATTGGATCTAACTAGATATTTCATATCCACATTAAAAAAATCACTGTAATGGCTATTTACAGTGGGAAAACTAGAAAAATGGCTCTGTACGACATATTCAAGCCGTAAATGACTAAAACTAGGAAAAATGCAAAGATCTAAACATTCAATAGCTTAAACATGATCTAAACAACTATTTATCCCATATTTAATCAATATTTCAAGCAATATTGAGTGGGAATTGGAATTTTAAACCTGGTTATCTTGAACATGACTATGGAACTTTTGGGTCTCATAGATCCGTCAATAAAATTAAAGTTTCTTCACCTCTTCAAGTCAAAAAGCTTCTAAATCGATCCCGTACACACACAATCACCATGCTCTGATACCATGTTAGATTTAATAGGTGAAATGTAATCCATAGATCACATATCCACCATTAATGCTACCAAAGATTATAGATTATGGCATGCATTCCAATCTATATAAAATAGCTAAAATAGATAGTGAATAATAGAGCTTAAACAAGTAAATAATGAGAAAGAGCTAAAAGAAAACAATAGACAAGAACATAGACACATTACACCAGATTTAAGTGGAGAAACCCAAAGGAAAAACTCCACTGTAAAAGCATTGTATTTTATTAAGAATTTAATATGAGATTTTAACCCAACAGTTCCACTTAGCTCCATATATTTTTCAAAACGACTACATAGATTTGTTTCTTGTTCATTTGATACAATACAATGCAATACTCTTTCAACTTAGTCCTCCATGTCTTTTGACAATTTCTCTTCTCTTTTATAGATTTCTCTGTGTTGATCTTAAGCTAGATCCATTTTGCACATAACTCGGATATCTATACTATCTAGTCACATCTCAAAGCTCAATCAATAGGGAAAACCCAATGAATGTGGGTGGGTGAATCGGTTAAAGGCTTTCGAATAAGACCTGCTTCCCTCTTTGAGTGTGAAAGACTTCACACATTAAATTTTGATTAAACAAACTTTAATAATGTTGGGGCATGCCCAAGTGGTTAATCCCACTTGACATTATCACCCCAACATACACTATATCTATCACCTTTGTCTAATTAATTAAATATATCCTTATTTAATTAAATAAACATCCCGTATCCTAAACCCATTCTTATTTAATTAATTATTTCTTCATATACACCAATATCAAATTCCATGATATTTGTTTTCTTAATTAAAATCTATTTAAAATCATCTCTAACTCCCTTATCCCGCATATCTACCATGGACATTTTTATATACTTACAAAATCTTATTTTATTCATCAATATCACACAAAATCTTATATTATCATATTTATACGTATGATATATCTTAATCAAACAACCTAATATATATCTCAAACAAACTTAGGCTAAATTAGAAGACATCTAACTAAATAAATCCTTTCTTTGACACCTCATAAGACAACACGAAAATTTCAAAATCATTTCATATCCTCTCCCTCGAAAACACAAACGAGAAAACTCAAATTAGCAAATTGTTTCAACAATTTTCTAAACAAAATCAAGCGATGCTGAAATCGCCAACGATTGGTTAAATTGCTAACGATTATTTAAACTCAATTTGTAGTCCCTTTTCAGGATCATTTTCTCATACTCTCAAACCTCAATTTTCAATCAAAGTCTATTGTTTTTGTACTTGCATCCATGTCAACATGATATCATCCAACCTGGTCATTTCTAATCATCAAGCAAGTTTGAGGATTGTTTTGGAGCTTGTCAGAACCAAAAATCATCATTCAACTGCAACTCCAGGTTTCCCAAAATTCAATCCACAAATTCTAATTATCAACATATCCTGGAGCTCAATTTGGTATATATTCAATTCTTATGGATGCTCCCTCAATTTCTCACAACCTACAGCTTCAAAAATGTGCAAAAAACATGGGCCTAGAAGTAGTGTGTGATGTTTATAGTGATTACCAATAATTATGGACTGTAAAAAAATCAACAAAGACTGGATTAATTTCTAGTGATTAATAAAAATCAATAGTGATTCTCTACAACACTAGAAATGTCTTGAAGTCATCTTTTTGATGCATTTTTTGGTTTGTAAAACGGAGTTATTTCACCCGATTACGGAGCGTTTCTTAGAAAATGATGAAACAAATGAGGGTAATGGGCATAGGAGGAATACCTATTGAGATGCTAGTTGATAGGTTGTTGCATGCGTATGACTTTTAAATCCACAAGCTGATCATGAGAGATTCCTTTTTGCTTGGAGGAACTACCTGAAATGGAACACAAGACCACCAAATAAAAGGTAAACAATATATGTAGTGGACTACTAGCGCTAGATCCGGGAAGTGTGATACTTCCTGAGACGGTTACCAATCACTATTTAAAAAAACTTAATGCTAGTAATAAAGTAAATCTTACCTGTAGTAAAAATGATTTAGGTATCTCATTCATCTGATAAGTAAATTCATTCACAACAGCTAAAATTTATGATTCAATCGAAGGTCAAGGTAACTATCGGGATACTATTATTAGTCGGGGGTCCGATTTTGGTCATTTTAGGGTATTTGGTGGTAGTTTTAGGCTCGATTTGTCTTTTTGGTAAAATACATAGAGACCGATGTCATTTTGGATTGCTATTACCGTGGTGATGGTTATGGGTGACCAGGTGTTGGTATGGTCGGGGTATAAGAAACTTAATAAAACTTGGTTGGGTGATAGATCCGGGATTAGATGAAGGTGGAAGGGTAATGGTGAGATTCGTATGGATCCTGAATATGCATAGGAATGATAGAGGTCCAGGTATGGGTAGTGCAAGGGTGTGGACAAAAGGATGGTCAAGTTTGCATGGAGGTAAAAGGGTGGGGAATGGAAATGAAAGCGAAACTAATAACAAATGTAAAAGGATCTCGCTCAAATGACAAGGAACAATGCGAAGTTAACAAACATACATTGTTTGTATGAGCTTGATGTCGGGTTGGTAATGGTGGGTGATCAAATGAACTTGGTGTAGTGTTGGCGCTTCCTCGGATGCTCCCGTGAAGGTAGGTAGTTTGTGTGATTGCTTGGTATTGGCTATGGGTGTTGGTTCTACTTGCATGTAGCTCGGTTTTGTCACTTGTTCTCGAAGATGTCTCTCTCTCTCTCGAAATGTTCCAACGTCTAAAACAATGTGCCAATCCTGAAATAAGGTTGTTTTGGAAGTTAAATGGTAACCAAAAATGGTTCCACTCAACCGTGGCGATTAAGGGTAATCTGCATCGGTTAGGAGAGGGATTTCCACAGTTTACTAAAACATGTAGATCCCCTTGATTTTATGGGATCTCACTTTTTTACTCTTTGGATCATACTAGAATCTTTCTTCTAACATGTAGGAATGTGGTTAGAGAGAATATAGGCTTTGATTTTTAGGGTTTGGGTAGGTCTTAGTTAGTTATGTCAACTTACTAAGAATATGTCTTAGGGTGAGGTGGCTTGATGAGGTGTCTAGGTGAGGTGGATATGTCGGCATTATCCTAATTAGGATATTTAAATAATAAATATGGTGAGGATAATGAATTAATTTAATTAAATTAATTAAATTAATATTATAGTGGGGTGAAGGGGGCCATGGCTAGGTGGATGTGTTCAAGGTGTTTATTTGTGACGGGACCAAGGGGAGTGTGACCTAATTTTAGTGTCTACATTTTTCCCCTTTTTGTCATGTAGCTTGTATTGGTAAGCGCTGAAAAAAATAAGATGTGGTTAGCCTAGGTGTGGGTGAAGGTGATCCCCTCAAACCAGAGGCGATGAGGTAGAAGGTAGAATTGGTGAGTGGTTTGATAAAAGTGAATGTGATGAAGAGGAGGGAGGGTAACAGGGAAAAAAGGAAAAAGGTCCACTCGGGTAATCTAGGTAATGGGTCAAGGTCAAAAGTAGTCAGACGATGGAAAAGTGACAAGCGAGCATGGGAATCTACAAGTAACTCTTCCTCGCACTTGACCTCCCGAGGTCGTGCCGAGACATGGGTGGAGATGGATTTTTACATGGGGTATGGGTAAACTAGTATGGAAATCTTATATCTTCGACACACACTAATGGAATCTGTGAATCTAAGGCAAAGAAGGCCCTCCTAACTCGAAGCGGCATGATAGATCGGTCGCCCGAGGATGACTACTCAAGGCTCTAATCAATATCGAGCTCGCGTGATCCGATCTATAGGTTGTGGGATACGAGGAAAATGACTCGGGATTGTTTAGGTGTATATCTCCTAGATAGGGTCATAGGATGGATGATGGATATAGTGGACTCTACGAGTGATTCTTTGATCTAGTCCAAAATCCTTATTTGTTAGCTACTATATCCAACAAGGATAACTGTGTGATTATGATAGGTGGAAGTGGAGTGGATCTAAATACTAATGTGTGTAAGCCAACGTCAATATCAGATTGACTTGTGGATTCATTGGGTTGTGGGATTTGTGGATCACAACCATAGATTTGTGGTTGTTGTGGACCTGCTATGGTCATATGTGGAATCAGTCCCTAATCCCTAGTATCCAATAGTCGTATGCCTTTTCGGCTTCTATGTTTAGAATTAACAGTTGTGCAATCTTTTCAGAGTATCTTACAGGCATTCTTGCAACCTGAATTCTTAAGTTAGTGTCTATATCAGTGAGAATATCTCTTGCATCTGGTTGTGGGACCAAAGGGTCACAACCGAATGTTTGCTCTCTTTCAAACCCTTCTACAGTCATGGATGTTTATCTAAGGTAACCTGTTGTTTGGCTGGTTTGACCAAAATATGTGTGCTTGGTCATCTTCTATGTTTAACCCTCTTAATTATGAGCTGATTTGTTGTAAGTCTGTTGTTGTTTGGAAGACTTGGATTCTAAGATTTTGGTCTATATCGGTTATTGCTATGACAAGATTGGGTTGAGGCACGATAGGCTCAAATACGTATTCTCTGGGCTCCCTAGGTCCCGTGATTGTCATGCAAAAGGAAATGATGTAAAGCTAATTAATGACAAAATAAACTGACTACGCAAGATATATCTATGTATATTTCTAAATCTGACATTTTGATAAGCTACTAAATAGAATTTAAAAGAGCAATTATCTAATATATCTAGAAATTGACAACTAAACTAATAACGAAATTAAAACAAACAAAGCAGCCGAGTATAGCTACTTGTCTGTGTAGTTGTGAATCTATTCTAAGTAACCAGATAACTGATCTAATCTATTTGAAAGACTCTCGATCCTACCTCAGAGTGAGGAGTGAATCATAGTTTCTTAGAAACTATCAATCCCCACAACTTCCCTGGCAATATCGAAAGTAAAATTAACTAAAATGAAATGATTGGCTACTCTATTTGATATGCTTTAACTAGAACTTTGAAAGCTTGAACCTGGATTTTGTAGAACAGTGGTGAATCTGATGGTGTGTGGCCTTGTCCCCTTAGTGTGATCTCCTCGTTCCTTTTTCTCAGGTGGATCCAAAAAAGCATGTAATGCTAGCATCAACAAAAGTAGATATTGGAACAAAGGTATCTTAGGATGCAGACTAAATAGAATGTGAGTAGGAGAGGGATAGTGCAAGTGAAAAAAGCTTGGCTTATGCAATTCCTAGCGGGATTTATTGTGAGTCATGCAACATAAAACGCCCGTAAACCTGAAACTATCCTATTCGATGAGAAGAACCTACAACTTTAATGGGTCCCTACTGAAAATAAAACTATGCTACTCTAATTGATGGGATGAAATAATAACAATGCTTGCATAAGGAGAATATGTGGCTTTCTAATCACTAAACAACACTACCATGCATACAAAAATGAAACTATGAAATCCTAAACAAAATTGAAAGGGCTAAGCTATTGAAATGAGAAATTTAGAGGCAAATTTGAGGGGCCATTTGTTTGAGCACAAGCCAGCTATTTATAGAATCCCATTTACCCAAAGGTGAAAACCAAATTGATCTCTTAAACCATAAACAATGCCAAAACACTATTCTAGGGAACCAGAATCATAAATACAAGCAAAGGCAGTGAAAAAAGCTAGTAAACGTTGAAAATTTACACGAGTTGTGTTAAAAGAGCATTCGGAAAACATGTGAAGGACCGTCATCCGAGCGGGCGGTGGTTTGGACCGCCACTCTGCCTGGGTGGCGATTGTGAGACCGCCGCCTGTAGGTAGGCGGGTTTCATCATCGAAGACCGAAAATAAAGAAAAGGAGGGGGAAGGAAAAAGTAAAGCACACAGGGGCTAAGCGGGGTATGCAAGATGTTAACGTATACTTGGAGAGATTTTCCAGATCCCAAACACCTTGCGAGGAGACCTGTATCATCATTGGGGCACGTGTAATGTTGTTTCGGTGGTGTAGTACCCTACAATTTTGGGTACGTATACATATTGCCCCCTTGGAGAAGCATTTTAGCCATGAAGAGGCGTAAAATAGTGGGTCCGAGTATGGTGGTCCCAAAATGGGAAGTTAGAAGTTATACCTGATACGTCCATGTGTGGAATGATGCCATCCAAAATTCCCGCCACCTGTAAAATGAAAAGAGGACTCAAGTGTAGATAGACAAAATAGATCAAAGAATAAATACTAAAATAATATGAAATGAGGATGTACCATTTGTGCGGGGATAAGAACTTACCTCCGTCGGTGCTCCAAACCTGCGAAAAGGGCATTCAAAATAGGTCAGGTTGCTATATATGTAAAAGTGGGCCCATTTTCCTATTCATTTGTGCGTGTCGATTTGGTTGATTTTGAGCTTTAGGACCCACGGTGATGGTTTCTCACACGAGTATAGTCAAAACGTTTAGGATGAGATCGTGATCATACCTCCACGAGCGGAACACCAACCCGTGAGATCACAAGTTAGTTTTTCTCGATTTATCATTTTTATCCCCAAAATGTTTAAATGATGAAAACTTTTTCATTTGGGGTTATTTTTGAAAATGTTAGTTTTAATAGGTCTATCTAGGGGGGGTGCCTACTGGGTAGGCTTTGTTTTAATCCAAATAGTCTTTATTTTGCGTTTTTAGGCATTTTTAGGGCACATGACTCACATGGGTTTTGGGACACAACCGCCGAGCGAGCGAGCACGGCGCGGTGGTTACAAGATCGCCACCTTTATGGCGTCAATTACGGAACCGCCACTCCGCTCGAGGGGAGCGGTTCTTCTCAGAATGCATAAATAATACTTATTTGAATTTTCTTTTGCATTTTTAGCATTCTTATGTGTTTTCATGATTTTTCTAATGTCATTTGGATACTAACTTACTCTGTTTCGTGTGTTTTTGGGTGTATGCAGGTGAAGGAGGAGTATATCAGATGGAGCCAAGAGAGAGAGTGTGATTGGCTTCTGGCAGTATTGGATGCCCTTTCTCAGATGAGCAGGACACTCTTCAGAGGGCTGGTATACTGCGTATTTCATGGGTCCCGCATGTTGCACCATCTAGTCACATACTTTGTGACTTATTTTCATATTGGGATGTAGATCGGAACACTTTCTAATTACCAGGGGTCCAGGGTGAGTGGACCATTACTTTGGAGGACGTTTACTATATCCTGAGGGTCTTGATTATCGAGAGATGGCTCACTCTTGAGACAAAGCAGGTCATGGGCTCAGACAACACAGTTGGCCTCATATATGGGAGATGCAGTTATCTCCACTGGTTCGAAGAAGGGGGTGAGGGTCCGATCTATTCCTAGCTTGCCTATCCCCTTGATTTGTCAGGCCATTATGGGGATCCTTGCCTCGAGATTGATTGGGGACAAGGGAGGAGACACCTTACAATATTGCTGGTCCCCCATCATTACACAGATTGAGGGACATGGCCGGATTTACGCTTGGGGTGCAACATTCTTAGGACCACCTATCATGATTTGTACCGGGTGGTCCATTTACAGGGGTAGTCATTGAGCCATCCGACCCTGGTTATGAGCTAGGTCTACAAGCGTTTCATCCCTTAAGGGAGAGGTGTAGAGGTGGCAGATCCGGAGCTGTGAGGGTAGCCAGATGGACAGACATGTCGGTGCTTAGAGAACCTCACCAGCCAATTGCCTCCCTGACCACTGATGACATGGAGGCCACACCTTATCAGGCCATGGCAGGTTTATGGGGCGAGGAGGCTCTTACTTTGATTTCTTGCTCCACCACAGGGCAACTTGTTGACAGGATGGGGAGGGTGGAGATACATCCATTTGGTTGAGTGCCCAAGCAGTTTGGCCTTCCGTACGTGGGTATGCTTGTCCCAGTGGTACCGGTATATAGATCAGTCCGTGAGGCTAGAGGAGGTCCTAGAGGCCGGGGTTGGATAGTTGTTACTCCTGGTGTCCCCATTGCAGCTAGGAGGGTAGTACGAGCTAGAGGGAGAGCCGGTGCTCCTCAGGCACCCTTGCTTCAGATTGCCACCGGTCCCGCCCATAGCAGTGACGACCCTATTGACATAGACTCTGAGTCCGAGGAGTTCACAAGGGGAGAGACGGAGGAGGAGACCAAGGCTGAGGTCAGTGAGTTAGGTGGAGAGGAGGATAGTGATCCTGAGTGGCATGATACTTAGGACATTTTACAGGCAAAGAGGGTGGAGAAGAGTGTAGAGAGGGTGACCCTAGCTTCAGAGGAGAGGACTTGGGTGGAGAGGATGAGTCCGTAGTAGGACATTATGTGGCCCTAGGCACAAGAGGAGTGCACCAGTCAGCAGCGGCATCTGTGGCAGGTGCCGACCCTAGAGATCCATCTTGGAGGCCTAGAGATCTGAGTGAGTTATCATCCTTCCTTCTAATGTTTGTTTCTAGTTAGAATTTGTCTTAGTTGCTATCTCTCCTTTCATTTATATTTGTTTATATCTTTTGACTATTTCTAATTGGGGTTCTTCTCCTTTACTTGCAGAGACCGCGATGAGTGGCGAGACTTGATTCATTGGGTATGCACCGATACCCTAATGATCCCTATGGAGAAGACTCGTGTGGAGTTATCCATGGATACAGGGGAGCCCTCAACAGCCAGTAGGCATACCGATGTTTTTGTCCCCTATCTGGCATGTGGCCAGGATGGTGTCTACCCTCCATACCGAGTTAGTAGGATACAGGACAGCAAAGCACCTGATGAGGAGTCACTCTCATGGTGAGACCACAGCTACTCCTCGGGATCATGAGCCCTCGTGCACTCAGAGCGCCGGTGCAGCCAAAGTCCTAGACGAGGGCATGCACCTTCGGAGGGATCTCATAGGGGTTGAGAGGCCATTAGCTCTCGTAGATCATTAGTATGATGTATTTGTATTTCCCGGGCTCTTTGAGCATTTTGACCATGCTTGGCACATGATGGCATTGTACAGGAAACTTTGATTATATATATATATAGATATTCTTCTTGTTTTAGACTCTTGGTATCAATGTTCTTGTGATTTTCTTTCGTATGTAAATTACAATGTTGTTTTTATATGCCTTTTCAGAATGTATGCAATGGAGAACAAATGATACAAATGTTGTCTTTCTTTTTGTATTTCGTGATGTTGATGTATGATAATGTAGACACAACGTGATTTTGAACTTTAGTTTCTATAAGCAATTTTTGGTACTTCCTTTTTGTTTTGAAAAAATGAGATGATAAACCGGTATGATGAGAAGATGAACTTGCCCCACTCCTAACTCCACGCAACTAGTAAGATGTGAGGGCTCATCACCGAGAGCTAAAAAGGGCACAAGTTGTGAAATTTGTTGAATGATAGCGATGAGAGATAGACAAAGCTTTGGTGGAACCAAATTAGGATGCTACAAACCTACTCTACTCGAGTGACTCCATAGTTTAGAATGCTACTTACTTTGCATGGTTTATCTAGACTTAGATCCGTAGATGGCCACATGGTAGACAAAATCTGGTTTTCAGGGTTTTGAGCTCTCTTGGAATTTTGGACATCTGATTCATTTGTTTTTGACTCAAGATTTCAAAATTTTATTTGAGTTGTTTGCTTGACTACCTTCAACATTTATTGTTAAGAGGACCCCCATACCTTGCCCCATGCTACTAGTCAGAAGCATGGGCTTATCACCATGGACAAGGTACAGGCGAGTAAGGGCATTCCCATCCTTTCCCAACCCTACGTCACTAGTAAGAGACGCAAGCTCATCACCGAAGGTTGGTAGGGCAAGGAAATGTGTAAAAATAAAATTTTCTGTTTGATCTATATTTGACTTGTTTATTTGAGCAAAATGTCAGTATGTTCTTACTTCCAAAGAGATATGCATATGGGATAGATGTGACACAATGAAGCTTCTAGAACAGACCATAGGCAAGACACCTATCCTAGGGAGAAACCAAAAGAGAGAACAAGCATGCAGACCTTGGTATGGTTACCGTTAAGACTTTTTCATATCTAGCTTTGTATGGATGAAATGATTCTGAAATGGTGATGATGTTATGAAAATGAAGAAGCATGTTTTGAAAGCTAATGTCAATATCACTAGAAGTTTGTAATGAATTGCTTTGGGAATAAGTTCCTTGATCACAATATTTGTACAAAACAAGCAGACATAAAATGAACCTAACTACATGAAGATGCAATATAGATATAATTATATAGATAGTGCTGGTCACTTATGCATAGAATCGTTTAAGGTGTAGGGAATTGATAGTTTCACCAAATTCTCGACCCTCTAGTGTGTATAAGAGATATGCACCATTTCCATAGTCCTTCATGACTCGGTATGGGCCCAACCATTTGGGGCGGAATTTCCTCCCTTCTCGGCTATCTAGTCTTAGAACTAGATCACCTTTGTATATGTCTCTCATTCATAGACCTTCTTGTTGTAATGCCGACACATCCGGTCAAGCATAGACTCGTGTCATTGTTCGGTGTCTAGCCTAGCCTCATCTAGGCTTTCTAGTTGAGAGAGACGTGCTTCTCTATAAGCTTCTTCATCTAGAATCCTTGTAATGAGATGGAGGAGATTGGGTATTTCAACCTCAAGTGGGAGAACTACTTCTACTCCAAATACGGTGAGAAAGGAGTTGCTCTGTTGGTGTTCTTATTTGAGGTTCGGTGGGCCCACTACAAGGCTGGGTATAACTTTAAATGCCAATCTTTTTGTTTTCTTTTACCTGTTTTAAGGAGAATGGCTTTTAATGTTTTGTTTGTTGCTTCAGCCTGTCCGTTGGCTTGAGGGTAATACAAGGAGTCTGTATGATGGTTTATTTTAAATTTATTGCATAGCTCACGAACCTCGTCATTCTTAAAAGAGGTCCCATTATCTGTGATAATGGTTTGTGGGACACCGTACCTACAAATGATCTGGTTCAAAATGAACTTGGCGATCACGAAACTTGGTATAGTGGTGAGAGGCCTAGCTTTTACCCATTTGGTAAAATACTCGGTGGCCGTGATTATGAAGTTATGGCCATCTGTAGATGAGGGAGATAATTTCCCTATCAAATCTAGCCCCACGTAGAAAAGGGCCATGGAGTAGTGATTGGTTGTAGAGCTTGTGCTGGCATGTGAATCTCGTGGGAGAATTCTTGGCATTTATGACACCTACGTACAAACTCTACTACGTCATGTTCTAGAGTGGGCCAAAAATAGCCCATCCGATGTATTTTGTGGGTGGTGGCATGACCACCAAAGTGGCCTCCACATATTCCACTGTGAGATTCATGGAGAATCTTCTTGGATTCTTCTGTGTCAACACACCTTAGAAGCATTCCATCGAAAGCCTTACGATAGAGCACTTGTTCTATAATAACGTATTTAGCTATGATAATGCGTAACCGTATTCTCTATTATGGTGTAACACTTTACGGATATGTGTGGTTCATGATATAATTAATAATATCAGTATACCAAGGACATTCAGAGATGGGAGGTCTAGTTTCTGACGTAATATATGCATTCATCGAGAAAGTCCAAATCGACTAGATCACCTCCGTCTAATGGGTTGTCAGCTAACCAATCTGCTATGATTTGTCCCTTAACGGAATTTTGATTTACAAAAGTTAATTCAAACTCACCCATTAAGGTCATAAAGCATCCAACCTTTTTAGACAAGGACCCTTGCGTGAGAAAGGTTCGTAAATGGTATGTTTTTACAATGACCCTCGTTTCTTGATTTAGCATGTAATGTCTTAAGCGGTTGGTTGCGAAGACTGTGGCAAGGCATTCTTGTTCTACTTACGTATAGCATGTTTCATAATTGAGTAATTGTGTGGATTATAAAATAAATTGTGCGTTCTCTCATGTCATTGTATTCTGGAGCCAGCATACAGGCTAGTGATACATTGGTAGCTCGTGAATATAAGATTAAAGGGTGATTTAGTTTAGAAGGCATTAGCATGGGTGGTGACAACAGGAAATGTTTAACTGCTTTGAAAGCCTCCTTACATTCTTAGTCCAATTGGTGTTGTACTCTTTCTTGAGTAGATTGTTGATTGGATTAATGGAAAAGCTTAAGTTTGGGATGAATCTTCTTATGGCACCAAGTTTCCCAAGAAATGACCGATTCTAACCTCATCGGCGGTGGGATCATTTCAAGAACAATGCAGATTTTAACTGGGTCTACATCAATCCCTCATGATGATATAATGTAACCTAGGAGCTTCCCTCCTGTCACACCAAATACACATTTTTCTGGGTTTAGTGTGACTCGTATTCTATCAAATGTGAAAGAATGATACGAAGCACTTCTGGGTGATCACAACACTTCCTGGCCTTGGCCAACAAGTCATCTACGTAGGATTCCATGATTTTGTGAATAAGATCGTGAAATATGTATGTCATTGCCCGTTGGTATGTGGCACTAGCATTCTTGAGACCGAATGGCATAACAACATAGCAATAGGTTCCCCAAGGAGTTATAAACGTGGTTTTGGCTTGGTCTTGTTTAGATATTTTGATTTGATTGTATCTTGAGAATCCATCCATGAGAGACAAAAGCTCAAAGCCAGCTATTATGTCAACGATGACATCAATGGATGGTAATGGGAAGTCATCCTTGGGGCATGCTTTGTTAATGTCTCAGAAATCTATGCAAATGCGTATCTTCCCATTCTTTTTGAGAACGGGAACGATATTAGATATCCATTGAGAATAATCGACTGGTTTGATGAATCCTACTTGGAGGAGTTTCATTACTTCTTCTTTTACCATGAGAGCTACCTTGGGTTTCATTGGTCTTGATTTTTGTTTAACTGGCTTTGCATCTGATTTGGTGATGAGATTATGTACTGCGATGTGTGGTGCAACCCCTATCATTTCTTTATAATTAAATGCGAAAGCCTTTTGATGTTCTTTGAGGATTCGAGTGTGTATTTCTATTTCTTCTGGAGTTAACAAAGATCCTAGTTTCAAGATCCTTAGGTCTTCCTCCATTCCAATGTTAATATCAATTGTTTCTTCGATTAAAGAAGCATTACCTTCTTCAAACTCAGGAGAGGCTGGAGGTAATCCCAGATTGTCTCCATTCTCTACTATGTACATGTTGAGTTCCTTTTGTGGGGGAAGCTCTATCATGGGATTTCCGAAGTAGGAAGATGAATGTCGGATTAAGGATGAATCTACCTCGTGATGGGTGAGATGTAACGTTGCATAGGCATTTAAGTAATCAGAGTGGCTCTATCACTATCAATGTGGTCTAGGATAATAGAATTGTTCTCAGCTATATTTGTTAAAAGAGGGTTTGACATTGTTTTCACTAATGGTTTAGTATGAAGGGATACCACGAAACAGGTATCTTCTAACTCACTGTTTGGGGTGAAGCGTGACACTGAGGTTGCTATAGAATCTACAAGAAGATTTTGTTCTCGCGGGATTGCTTCAATGGATATGAAGTCGAATTCTTTGCTCAAAGTTAATACCGCTGTTTTGTAGAGCTGTAAGTGTTCAGCTCTAGTTTCATACACCTCAGAGACTTGGTTCGCTACTAATTGAGAGTCTCCTAACACCCTGATATTGTTAACACTGAGCCTTTTAGCTATGATGAGGCCAAGGAGGAGGGCTTCATACTCCGCGCCATTATTTGTACATTCGAAATTTAGTTTAAAGGTGAATGGTAGGATCTTTCCCTCGGGAGAAGTAAAGATCACACCTGCCCCAACCCCATAATGACATCTTGCTCCATCGAAATGGAGAGTCTAATATTTAGTTGGGAAGATGGACATTGGGACATTCGCTACGTCAATTTTTTCTACTTTGGTCACTTCTACCATGTAGAGATCCTCTACTGGAAGAGCACCAACACCTAGGGTACATCCCATACCTATAGAATCAAATGGTAGGAAAATTGGTAGATCCTGCTCTAGTAAGTCGAAAATCTTCACGGTAGTTCCTAATTATACTTTGCTTCTACAATGTTAGTGTCATCCTTGAGGGTGGGATAACTTTGACAGGCTCATAGTCTCAAGATCTGTTGTAGGTACCAACTTTTATTCTAGTTTTGCATCGGTTGGTTTGTTAAGTTGGTTTGTTGGGAGTTCAAACTCAAAGTGAATGCCTGGTCTTTTCTTTAAGTCAGCTAGGTGTATATCAAATGGTTTTGGATCACCTTTGGCTATGAATACCTTTCCTAAGTGCAAGAACCTTACTTCTTGAAATAGCGTAGAAGGGATTGCCTTCATACGGTGTATCCATGGTCGGCCGAGGATCATATTATAATTGGTTTCCCAATCTATAATATAAAACTCAGTCAGGATTGTTTTGGGTCCTAAGGTAACTGGTAGTGTTATAGTTCCAATTGAAGTGGACTTAAGGCTATCATAGCCTCTTAGCATATTCCGAGTCATGGAACAGTTTGTTTCTCCATACCCTAGCTTTTGAAGGAAAGAGAAGGGGACTATGTTAACTGCTGCCCCATCGTCAACCATTACACGTTTAATGTAATTTTTATAAACCCATACTTGCAAATGTAAGGCTAGATCACCTCTACGTGTAATCTCAGTGTCTGTTGGTATTTTTTTTATTTTGAATATAAACTTGGCATCTCTCCGGTTGCCCGGAGGGTAGATATCAAAGTCTATATGGTTTACCTGTGTTTCGGGAGGTGGAGTGATGTTAATTAAATAACCTAACCCTAATGCCTCTAAAAGATCAGCCCTGTGGGTAGGAGAGTTCCTCAGCAAATCCAAAAAGGAGATGTGAGAGAAGGTTTTTGTTAGGTCATTAATCAGATCATAGGCACCTACGGGTTTCACTAATATTTGTTGGATGTTATCTGTCTCTAGCGGGCAACTTGGATTTGGCTGAGAGGAATACTCTCGTGTCCTTGTTATGGCTTCCACGGGTAGTTTGGTATCTAATTCTACTAAACCGACTATCTTGGGCCATGGTTGACTTCCTAATTGTGGTGCAACAGGTGGATTTAGTGAAGTCGAGGCTTCATAATCATTATTTCCTACCATTACACCTTTGTTCGTCCCATTTGGATTTAATTTGCTGTTATTGTGACTTGGGAGTGGATCATTGAAGATCTTGAGGGGAGCATTTTGAGGGGAAACTACCCCTGTAAAAGCATTTGGTGTTGGTGACGTAGGATCCGCCAAGAACATATCTATGAAAAGTTATCTCTGCTCCTCTGGCAAATGTTGCATGAATTTATTATAGTCATGGCACGTTCTAGTGTCATGGCCTCGAATCTTGTGAAAACCACAATATGAGTTAGGATTGTAATTTCTAGGTTGCTAGTTTGGCATATATTGTGGTCCAAGACTCTGATCAAACCGCTGTCTATTAGGATTAAGGTTTTGTATTTGTTGTTTTTGGTTTTGGTTCTGATTTTGATATCCAGTTGAGTTTTGGCTTGGACCCTGTGTCTGGATCCGCCATTGTTGTTGTTGTTGTTGTGGATGATTAAAATCCACCGAATTAATTATTGGGGTAAAGTTGTTGTTTCGTTGATTGTTAACTAGTGGTGGAGTATTTAGAACATTGACCTTTTTAGCTTGGTCAGTTACCCCATCGGTTGTTGCGCCGTGATTTTTAAAGGATTTTAGGTCCTTGATTGACGTTTGTGGTAGTAGGGTAAGTCATAGTATTCTAGTTGGGGTTGATTAACCTCCCATTAGCTCCATACGTCTTGCAACCACTATCTATTGCCGCTTGATCTATTCAGAGAGCGCTCTCAAGTACTTCATCGTAAGTCCTTAGTGGGAACTTCTGGACTTCTTCCTTCACCTCTCTGCTGAGAGAATGAAGGAATAAATCACATAGCTCCATTTGGTCCATGTTTGGAGCACTAGCCGAAGAATAAAGGATTGTACACCATCTCTAGATGAAATGAGTGACAGATTCATTATGTTCTTGTTTAATGTGCAAGAATTCCCTGATTCCCATTCTTAACAGTTTGTTCATGTCAAATGCCTTACTGAACTCTGAAACTAGTTGTTGAAATGACTAGATGGAAGCTTCAAGTATTCTGTAATACCAATTGAGGGTGATGCCCTCCAAGGTCTTGGGGAATATTTTGGCAACAACCCCATCCGAAGGAAGCAATTCTCGAATGGCTGTAGCATAGGCCTTAATGTGTGTATTCAGGTCTCCCTCCCCTTTATACTTGGGAAAATTGGGAAGAGGTCTTGGAAGCATGACGCTTCGTATGGTGAATTCTACGGGCTCTTTCAAGTACTTTGAGTAAGTCCCTATCACATAGGTTTCGACCATTGATGGTGCCTGTTAAAGGGGGTGGAATGGGTTGCTGATATGACGTAGCGTATGCATTTGTAGGGGCATAAGGAAGCCCCTGTGGTTGAGAAAGCATGTCGGGAGAGGAGAACATATCTTCTTGTTGTGACTTGGAGTACATGTTTAAGTATGAAGGAGTATTCCCCAAGAGTGCATTGTGTTGTACAAGACCAGGGGGTATCATATTCCCACCCGAACGGTGTTGGAGGTGGCAGTTCTAGTTGGTGTTTATTGCGAATACTAAGGAGGCATGCCCAACGTGCCTATTCTTGTGAGGAGGTCTACTTGGCTAGGATGATGTGGAGGATTAGAATTTCTTTCTGCATGAATTGAGATGTTTGACTTGCTTGAGCAAGTTTTAACCCTCTAATTCTTTCTACTAAAGTTGAAATGACTTGATTTGGTGAAGTCCCAGTATTTTTCCTTGGTGGTGTTTGTTGTATATTTTGAGGTTGTATAGTCATGTGATACCCCACTATGAATTGATCATTGCCCTACCAAGTTTCACCAAGGGCATTTCCTATAGGTAATGGTATGGAGGTGTTTTCTTGAAAAGAGAAATCGGGTCATGTTTGTAAACTTCCTATAGGTGGGTACATACTTCCAGAGTGATGTTCCTTCTTGGCGTAACGCATCTTGAATGATCATTATCTAAAACCAGGTATGGATCTGATTGTCTGCTAGTTTGTGGTCTAAGCAGCACTCTGAGGAGATGAACAAAATTCTCCTGTGAATGTCATATTGTTTGAGCGAAGGCTCTGTTTGTTATGTTTGCACGAGTTGATCCAACTCATCTATATGGAAAGATGAACTATATCTAGTCCTTGGAGGTGGAGCTTGTGTTGATAATTGGTTATTTGAATAATTGCCACCCCATACCGAGCGAGGGTGATGATGACCGTCTATTCGGTTGAGCGTAGTATGCCTCAAGACCTAGGAGAGGTCTACCATATGCATCGAATCGACATATTCGGGGTATATGAATACCTGTAGAATAATGGGAAAGAGCAAAGGTGGAAGAAAGATAATAAAGAAAAGGGGAAGCACTATGTGTTTCACGTCGAGTTAACCAATTTTTGTATGATGGAAAAGTGACAAGTGAGCATGGGAATCTATAAGTAACTCTTCCTCGCACCCGACCTCCCGAGGTCATGCCGAGAAAGCCTAGTGGGGATGGATTTTTACGTGAGGTATGGGTAAACTAGTTAGGAAATATTATATCTTCTACATGCACTAATGGAATCTATGAATCTGTTATCCCGTAAAATTGGCAAGGGTAATTTTACAGATAACCATACTGAAATTTTGTTCCGATCCCTCGTCAGGATTCCTTGCATTTGGAACGTTGCAAAATCCCTTCCTGGGAAATCTAGTTTTCTGAACTTAGTCATTTTTGGTCTTTTTGGCCGGGCGCATATAATGACTATGCAACATCAAATGTTCATGCACCCCCTTTAAATCCTTTGGCACATGTTTTCTTGTGTCAACAGGCGTTTTGGTGCACCTCTTTATGTTGAGTCTTTCCTGCATGTGCCAAGGCGCGTGCGCCTTCCTGTCAACATAACTTTTGTTGCGCCCCTTTTTGGTGCACCAAGGGCGCACATATTCCTCTGTCGACACCACTTTCGGTGCGCCATAGACACACATATTATCATTTTGACAAGCGTTTTGGTGTGCCAAAGGGCGCATGTTTCTTGTGTCGACGGCTCTTTCGGTGCGCCACTTAAAAAGTTGGTGGCGCATTTATTACTACCTCGCCTATATATAGGTGCGCCTGCAATGTCATTATCACCAAAGCTATCATGTGATTATTTTTATTATTTTCTCTGAGCCTGTCAGCGCACCTGCCCTGTCATTTTCAATCACGTCGTGGACCCGTTTGCACGTTTCTTCGCTATTTATCCGGGTAAGTGGCCTTCTTTCTTTTGTGCATTTTGTATTCGAGGTTTTTGGATGCTAGACTGGTTCAATTTGGATTGGAAAGATGAAAAATCATGTTTTTCCCCCCCTTGCTGCTCTCTTTTCCATTCTTCCTCATGTTCTCCTCCCCTCTTTCCAGATCTACTGGGAAGGGGACTCTGTCCTGAAATGACTACTTAAAACCATTTGTTTTAAGCCATTTTCATCACCTAAATGACCCTGAGGACAATCTAAACCATGTGTAAACCCCTCAGAGAGAAAACTGAAGCCTAAAAGGAAACTGTATTTTCCTTCTCCTTTGGCGCACGGACGCATCCTGTAACACAAAGGACAGCCGCGCCAATGGCACATCTGTCACCCCTGTTACATCATGATAAATGCACCTCAAGGTGCACTTCCTTGGTTTGTTGCAAACACTTTCCTCGCGCCCCCTCATGATGCACCAAATTCATTTTTTGCATTGCTAAAACCTGTGCCTTATGGCGCACCCCACATGTGTGCAACATAAAAATTATCGCATGCAAGTGCAAAGCTTTAAGCGGTGCGAGCACATCCATCATTGCGAAAACATCATGTTGTGTATTCCTTCCATGCCGCGCCAAGTTCCCTTAAGCACACAAAAAGCATATGCTACACAAACCTTATATGCGTCTTTGGCACACCGAAGTTCCATGCAACATGAAAGATATATGCGCCCCTCAATGCATACATATGGTGCAGGCGCGCTTGTGCTTACAACAACAAAGAATGCACCCTGCACTATTCATGCGCCCTTTGGCACTGATTTATCCCCTGTAATAGTCCTTTTCTGCATGCCTTACTATTTAGCCCTGTAGCCTGCAGTATTCATGCACCCTGCGCCCTGAGGCCTTTAAATTGCTAACTCTTTCTTCTGTCAACATTTCAATGGAAAATCAGATAGCTGACATGGCTTTCTTGCGTTGGGTTTCACTTCTTATTGTTGCAGATCAGCAACTAAGTTCAGAAGAACATATGTCAACATCAAGCAAGAAACCTATCAAATCTAAAGGCAAGGCCAAGCTCACAGAAGAAGAAATGAAGTATAAGTATCAGAGGGTCAGAATGCCCGAGTCCCAAGCAGAGTGTGACCTAGACATCAGAGACTCAGAGCTAGGTCATATTGATATGGAAGAATTGGGCCGAACCCAGAGGGTCACAAGAAGTCCATGGATGGACAAGCTGATAGGCAGTGCCCTACACTTTGCTGGTGGGATCCCAGTTAGTGCCGTAAATAATGAATTTATGATGGTGGTAGCCCGATGCTACAACAAAGACACAAGATGTGTCCATGGCGAGAAGGGCGAGGTCATAATTAACCTCACCCCGGCACTTTGAAGTAATGCTCGGCATACCTCATCACCGGCACTTTGTGGCCATCAGCCAACAAGATTGCATCAAGGCCTGGGATGACAATGAAGATTAGTGCATGTAGCTGATGAATGAAGTTTATCTCAAGAACAAAAAAGTAGTGACTCGGTGGCCACAAGTCATTCACCGTAGTGAATTTTCAGAGGAACTCAACGACACAATTACGTTCCTGAGTAGAGTCTTTGGGCTTCCTAATGCCCATTATTTTCACAAGTGGATGCTACGGTACCTTGAGACAATGAACAAAAATGTGCCCGATCAACGCTTTGAATGGGTAGAAATTATAAGCAGCACAATCTCTGAGTAGCTACAACAACTCAACACAACGGGGAGGTTCTATATGAACTCCTACGTGGTCTATGTTGCAGCTTGTAAAGGGACTATCGGCTCGATGCGATGCGGGGTTTGGCCCCAAGTCAAAATCTATGAATACTATCCAGAGTGAAGCTAGAGAACAACATCCCCAATTCATGAAGATCAACGATGCATTCTTCTACGACCAAGAGCATAGTAGAAGCTACTGAGAAGTGGGGGGCCCTATTCACTCAGTTCCCCACATTTACCTATCTAAGGGCAGTCAATTTCTTGGGGGAACCGACTAGACTACCAAGGTATGCCAGGCCCAAGTTGATCTGTTAGAGCTATCGAGGTAGCTTATCACTTATCATGAAAAGTGCCTAAAGAGAAAGAAGGGTGGAACTCCTTTCCCCCTCACAGTGGGTAGATATACATGTCTCACTCACCACAAGGAAAAAGATATGTTTGCAGAAATGGAACTGCTGAATCTGAAACATGATTTCCGGCAAGGCCCACCTTTGACTTGAGAAATTGTCTGCCAAGGGCTAAGCTCGATCCGATCCACATCCCTCAGATCGAGGATATCTACATTGACATATATCACGAGGTTGAGCTCAGAAGGAAGGATCATTCTCGCTTGGCCTTGCGTAGAAATCATCCAGTACGGAGTGGCCATCATCCCCAAAGGCTACCAAACTACTGAGGAGGAAGTGGATCAAGTGTATCTTGACACAGGTGGGGATGATTGGCCTTTTGCATTAATTGATAGAACCAAAGCACCTCAGACAATTGAGGAAAGGGTCAAGGAAACTCTGCGTAGAACAGAGCATTGGTGCCGAATGAACGGGCTCATCTACCTCGGGGTCGATTTCACAACCTCTCCATTGGGTAACGCACCTCCTCGGGCTAAACAACAGCCAAAGGGCAAAGGAAAAGGCAAAGAGGGTGAATCCAGCTCCACCCAAGAGGAAGCTCCTGTAAGTCCTCCTTCCACTGCACCTGAACAAGTTGTAACTCTGGCTTCCCCAGAGAAAGAAACAGCGGAAGATGTCCCAATAGGCCCATCCACTCAGGATGTCACCACTACTGTAACAACTGAGGTCCCTTCTATTCCTTCTCCTTCCCCTCCTTCCCCTCCTCAGGTGACCCAGGTGACCATTCCTTTGGTCATGTCCTCTCCCCCTTCTTCTACTGTCCCTCCTGCTTCTTCGTCCATCTTCTCTTCTCTCGCGGACCTGTCCCCCTCCATTTCTTCCCTCATCTCTGAGCTCCCTTCCCTTCCTATGTCTTCCTCTCCTACAGTATCCCTTCCTCCCGTGAGCACTTCCTCGGCCTCCCTCTCGATGCCGCCTCCAAGTGTCTCCACATTTTTCCCTTCTACTACCTGCAGATGCTGCCCCCTTCTCTATTTCTGGTCCTTCTCCCATAAGTCCAGCTTGGATCTCCCAGCACCTAAGTCAGCAGAAAAGGAAAGTTCCCATCGCACCGATGGACTTCTCCGTGATCCCGTCAAAATGGGTAAAGAAGCAGAAGCCCATCACACACTTCTCTAAGAGTGCTTCGGGAGAGAGGGTAATGGAGATCGCGTACCCCAATCCTCTGAAGGATAAAAAGGATCTATCCTCGACAGATTATACAGTGACTCAAGTCACAATGGGTACGTCTTCTGAAAGCCTTCAGGGAGAGGCCCTATCTATGCAGTCGACGCCCTCTACAAGAAGCTTCAAGAAGTGAAAGAAGAGAAAAGGCTACTGAAAGAGCAAAATAGACATCTGCTCCAAGCCTTACAGAAGATGGGCAGTGCACCTCCCACAACTACCGCCGAGACTCCTGAGCCTCTGAGCCAGGATAAAATTGATGAATATGCAAAGATTGGTAAGTAGGGCATGGCAGTTTCGCTTGGAGGAGCCAAATCCTCAAGGATAGTGAAAAAGTGATCACCAAGTTCACCGATTTGTACCTGAACATCAACAAGGTGAACAAAGAACTCCAGGCGTTAGCAGGACCCATATCAGAAGAGCTGGACCATGCTAGGCTGCAACGTGAGACCTTTCAAAGAATGTTTGACTGTTCAGTCGAAGATCTGGTCAAGTTCGGCGTTTTCGGTCATCCCAGGGCCCTCAATAAAATCCTTTCCACTCTGGATTACCGGATGGATCAACTGGAATTTGTCCTCGAAAAAATTGATAAGGTAAAGGAAGAAGCCCTAGATGCAATGCACCAAATGGAACAAATCATTCTCACAATGTCTCCAGGGTTGCTTACTCCTTCCTTCACCTTAAGGAAAGTTGATGAAACCATCCAGATCTTCAAGGAGATCGTTTCGCAAGGGCTAGGCAGAGGTCACTTTTGACGCAGAGTCCATCAATAACCCTGCGGCCCTGTCGGGATTTCATCGGGTTCCTAATAGAAGTAGAGAAAGAATATTCCAAACTCCCAGAGAAGCTCATAGATGAGCGGGAGACTTGCGAGGTGATTAGCGAGTGACACAAGGATCCTTCCCAGGATCAACTAGAGCCCATGATCAGCAAGTTCATGGAATACCATGCCCAATTCCACATCTCGTCACCCGAGCAAGCAACAAGGATATCCCCTTTCAGCCACGGGATGACGACGATGAATAATTTCTCTCTTCTTCGACTTTCTTTTTGTGAAATGTCTAAAGTATGTTGGCACAAATGATGACATCATCCATGTTGCACCATGGGATGATGTCATCCATCAAGTTGTCAAAAGTCAACATGACTTTGAGATATTTTTGTAAATATTTTGTATATTTTATGTAAATAGGTGGTTGGTTCCTTTTTGCCTTCCTTCTTCTCCTTCTTCTATAAATACTCAAATACTTGTTGTATTTGAGTAGTGGATATCTTTTAGATGAAAAATAGAAGTGAGAAGAAAAGACTTTGAGCTTTTTGTAACAGAAGGAAATATTAATACAATATTTAGACTTTGTGCTGAATACATGTGTTATTTGCATTAGATCTTTCTTATGTCAGATCTGTGTGTTTATTCTGTTGGATCTACTTCTATTTTATTGTCATTTATTCATCAGTATTGCTTTGTTCATTTATGCAAGTAGGTTTGGCTCTGTTTACTACCAATCCCAAAACATAAACCCTCTGACCTTTCTGCTTTGGAATTCATTTCTTTTCTTTCTTCGGATCTGATTTTTCTTCATCCTCGCTTTCTTTCCTTTCTTTACTGTGCAATCGGAAATAACTCTCCTGGGATGTGATCCCAAACCCCCGAAGGTAGAATATTGTGAGACTTGCATAGATTCCTACTGGTAGAATAGCAATAAACCAGTTTTTCTTTGCTGACTCAAAGAGGGGCTATGCCCTGCACACTGTTGACCCGTCTATCCATAAATCTACCCGGTGCAGATTTTTGAGCCAATAGAATCTAAGGCAAAGAAGGCCCTCCTAACCTAAAGCGGCATGATAGATCAGTCAACAATGATGACTACTCGAAGGCTCCAATCAATATCAAGCTCGGCGTGATCGATCTATAGGTTGTGGGATACGAGGATAATGACACGGGATTGTTTCGTGTATATCTCTAGATAGGCTCATTGGATGGATGATGGATATAATGGACTCTACGGGTGATTCTCCGGTCTAGTCCATAAATCCTTAGCTTTGTTAGCTGATATATCCAACAAGGATAAGCGTGTGATTATGATAGGCGGAAGTGGAGTGGATCTAAATACTAATGTGTGTGCAACGTTAACGTCGAATTGACTTGTGGATTTTTTGGGTTGTGGGATTTGTGGATCACAACCATAGATTTGTGGTTGTTTTGGATCTACTATGGTCATATGCGAATCAGTTCCTAATCCCTAATATCTAATAATCGTCTTCCTTTTCAGCTTCTATGTTTAGAATTAACAATTGTGTAATCTTTTAGAGTATCTTACTGGGCGTTCTTGCAACCTAAATTTTTAAGTTAGTGTCTATATCGGTGAGAATATCTCCTACATCATTTGTGGGACCAAAGGGTCACACAAGAATGTTTGCTCTCTTCAAGCCCTCTACAGTCATGCGGATGTTTATCTAAGGTAACCTGTAGTTTGGCTGGTTTGACCAGAATATGTGTGCTTGGTCGTCTTCTATGTTTAACCCTCTTAACTGTGAGCTGATCTGTTGTAAGTCTGTTGTTGTTTGGAAGACTTGGATTCTATGATTCTGGTCTATATCGAGTTATTCTTTGTGAAAAGATTGGGTGGAGGCATGATAGGCTCGAATACGTATTCTCTGGGCTCCCTAGGTCCCATGATTGTCATGCAAAAGGAAATGATGTAAAGCTAATTAATGACAGAATAAACTGACTACGCAAGATATATCTATGTATATTTCTAAATCTGACATTTTTGATAAGCTACTAAACAGAATTTAAAAGATCAATTATCTAATATATCTAGAAATTGACAACTAAACTAATAACGAAATTAAAACAAACAAAGCAACCAAGTATAGCTACTTGTCTGTGTAGTTGTGAATCTATTCTAAGTAACCAGATAACTGATCTAATCTATTTGAAAGAATCTCGATCCTACCTCAGGAGTGAGGAGTGAATCATAGTTTCTTAGAAACTATCAATCCCCACAACTTCCCTGGCAATATCAAAAGTAAAATTAACTGAAATGAAATGATTGGCTACTCTATTTGATATGCTTTAACTAGAACTTTTGAAAGCTTGAACCTGGATTTTGTAGAACAGTGGCGAATCCGATGGTGTGTGGCCTTGTCCCCTTAGTGTGATCTCCTCATTCCTTTGTGCTCACGTGGATCCAGAAAAGCATGTAATGCTAGCATCAACAGAAGTAGATATTGGAACAAAGGTAGCTTAGGATGTAGATTGAATATAATGTGAGTAGGAGAGGGATAACGCAAGTGAACGAGCTTGGCTTATGTAATTCCTAGCAGGATTTATTGTGAGTCATGCAACATAAAACGCCCGTAACCGAAACTATCCTTTTTGAAAACTAACCTGTAATTTTAATGGGTCCCTACTGAAAATCAAACTATCCTACTTCAATTGATGGGATGAAATAATAACATCACTTGCACAAGGAGAATATGTGGCTTTCTAACAGCTAAACAACACTACCATGCATACAAAAATGAGAAATTTAGAGGAAAATTTGAGGGGCCATTATCTTGAGCACAAGCTACTATTTATAGAATCCCATTTACCCAAAGGTGAAAACCAAATTGATCTCTTAAACCATAAATAATGCCAAAACACTATTCTAGGGAACCAGAATCATAAATACAAGCAAAGGCGGTGAAAAAAGTTGGTAAACGTTGAAAACTTACATGAGTCGCGTTAAAAGAGCATTCTAGAAAATGCGTGAAGGACCACCGCCCTGAGAAGGGTGGAGGTTATAGGATCGCTGCTCTACCTAGGCGGCGGTTACGAGACCGCCTCCCCAGGAAAGGCAATGGTTTCATCACTGAAGACCGAAAAGCAAAGAAAATGAGGGGGAAGGAAAAAGTAAAGCACACAGGGGCTAAGAAGGGTATGTGGGATGTTAACGTATACTTGGAGAGCTTTTCCATATCCTAAACACCTTGTGAGGAGACCTTTATCATCATTAGGGCACGTGTAACGTTGTTCTGGTGATGTAGTACCCTACAATTTTGGGTACGTATAGTAGTAAAAGTCAAACACACACACAGGTATAAACTACAACACAATACTAGACTAAAGAGTAGGAAAACTCTACATTGTCTAAGGTCGATAGGTTTATCCAAACAAGGTTGAATTGATTCCAATATCCAAGGTATATGATATGGTCAGGAAACATGATGCAGGTCAGGCGCAGGAATGTTTAGGTGTGTTCCAGTACACCAAAGGTAGGGTCAGGATAAACGGTCACAACAAGAGGCAAGGTAAGGTCATTAGGTCAATCAACATAGGTAATAGTGTCACAAGGTATAGCAAACACATGAGGTCAAAGGTCACTAGCAATGTTCCAAGTCTAAAAATATAGGTCACGGCATGGGTAGGGCCAAGGTATGGGTAAAATAATGAGTCTCCAAATGAGGATGAGGGTAGGTAGGAAATGATGAGGTCAGGAGGGTGAGGTGAATGGTCAAGGTGAACGTTGGGTGGGGGAAAAAGAGTGACAGGAAGGGTAATATGGTGAAATTGGGGGCAATGTGGAAAAGAGTGTGACCGATGTTAGTCAAGGGTAACCGATACCGGTATAGGGTAACCGATCACGGTAAGGCAGGGCACATGATCGATGCCGATGAAGGTAAAATTGGCATTGCTTAGGTTGAGGATGTTATAAAAAGGAAAAATCTACATTTTTTACAAATCATTTGTCTTCTTGTGAATTGGGAAAACAACAAAAAGAGAGAGAAAAAGAGGGAAAGTGTTTATATGGAAAGGAGAGTTGAGTTGGTGAGCTGAACGGTGGGTGATTGGTAGTTGAGAGGTAGGTCCATGGGATCAAATTGTGTGATTTGATTGGTTAGAGGTGCGGTTAGCGATTGGTGATGTCGAGGCCGAGAGGGATCGGGTGGGCCCTTTGGTGCCATGACAAGATGTGCCACCATGATGACGGTAGCATGATGAGGTAAGAATCAAACCCATTGTGTGTTTTGTTAGATAGATTGGGTGATAAGTTAGGGTTTGAAAATTAGGTTTTTTTTTGGGGGAAATGACATTTGAAATGTGATAGGGTAAATTGGGTAGAATAGGAATGGGGAGAGAGGTGGGTGGGTGAAGGAGGGGTGGAGGGAGTTGAGGGAGGTTTAGGTGAGGATGGGTGGGTAGAAGAGAGGGAAAGGTGGATTTTTTAGAGAATGGAGGGTTTGGGCATCACGGTATTCACCGCGATAGTGACCGGCGTGAATCGGTCTTTGATGTTGGTGGGGCATGACCGAGTGATCGATTACAAAATAGGTGACCGATGCCAGTTTAAGGGAGACCAGGGTCGGTGAGAGATAACTAGTACCGATTGTGGTTTGGGAAAAAAAAAAAGGGGCCAGAAGTGCCACAAGTCGGGTGGGTGAGATGGGTAGGGGTAAAAGAGGGTATGTGGGTGAAAAAGATAACCTAGGTGGGGGGTTGAAATAGGTATGGGTAAATGATAGTGGGTGAGTATGGGTATGATGAAGGTGGATTAATTTGATGTTTGTATTGGATGCAGGGGAGAGATCAGCTATGGATGAGAGATAGGGTGTCACCCCTACTCTTGAGAGTGCGAGGCATGGCGACAGCTGAGGAGTGGCAGCATGTGGAGGAGGTGGGCCTAAGTGGGGTCAGTCTTTATCATCATGTGGTCCTGCAGATAGTCTAATGGTCATTGTTGTATATATCTTTTCCCTCGGGTAGATATAGACAAGCGGAGAATGGAGAAATCAAAGAAGCTCAAATCCATGACATTCCCTTGGCGTACAACATGGAGTGTCGACAAGGTAAACGATGCACCCTTGGCACACAGAAGTGGTGCAAAGCACGGAATGTCGACAGGGTAAATGATGCGCCCAAGGCGCATAGAAGTGGCGCATGACACGGAATGTCGACAGGGAAAATGATGCACCCAAGGCACATAGAAGTGGCACACAACATGGAATGTCGACAGGGCAAATGATGTGCCCAAGGTGCACAGAAGTGGTGCACGACATGGAATGTCGATAGGGCAAATGATGTGCCCAAGGCGCGAAGTGGCGCCGCGACACGGAATGTCGGCAGGGAAAATGATACACCCAAGGCACACAGAAATGGTGCATGACATGGAGTGTCAACAAGGTAAAGGATGCACCCTTGGTGCATGGAAATGGATGTCGACACACACATGGATGGACCAAGGCGCACCTTCAGGAGGTGTAACATTTTGAGCAGCCGATAGGAAGCGGAGACCACGCGCGCAGATATTCGAGATGGCCATAACTTTTGGTAGGAGGTCAGATTCATGCAAGGTTGGACTTTTCAGAAAGCTTACAAGGTCCTCTATCCAACTATGACTGGATATCTTTAATTGGGTGAGAAAAAATTCTTAAAAATGCAAAATACAGTTTCCACTTTTGGGTTCGCTGGGGTTCTCACCTACCATCATTATGAGATGAGTTAAGTGCATTCTGGAGGTGGTTGGGGCAGATTTCAAATTCCTCTCTTCTCCCTCTCTTTTTCCTCCTATAAATTGTAAGGAGGGGCTTCTTTCTAAAGGTTGGACATTTCTATTTTTCCCCTCCCTTCTTCTCTTTGGCAGGTGAACTTGTGGAGTTAAAACCTCCCATTTGAAACTGTAATGCAACCTTGCCTCTTGGCATTTTGCAGTGTGTTGTATCAATCTTTGGAGAAAATTAATGCATGTTTGTGGATGATTCTCAACCCTCTCTGTATTCATTTGCATCCCCTTGATCTTTCACTGTGAATCTGGCTATCTGTGCATGATCTTGCATTGCATTTTAATGGTCTGTGTTTATTGGCAAGACAGGTGTTCTTCATTCCTCGGTGCATCACCTTTGTAGTTTAGGTTTTATTTTATGCATTTTCTTACCCCTGTCTCCTTGGTAAGTTAGATTAGGTTTTTAGTAAACCCTCTGCATTTTCTACGTGTGCATCTAAACAGAGGAATAGGAACCGGCCTTCATCCGGAGAGCTTTTCTGTTTTTGCAATGTCCCACACTTGGGAAAAGCTCCATGTTATGCAATCATACTGAGAGTCTCAACCCATCGTGTTGTAGACATTCATAGGTGCTGAAATTTGACACCAACAGTCACTCTCATCGATAGATGGGATTTAGTGACCAACATGTTCCACCTACCAACAGGGGAGATGATAGTCACCCTAGAGGACATGTTTAGGATCTTTGGCCACCGATACTAGGAACGCATGTGTATTCAATCTCCTCCGAGGCCTTAGATGATGTTGATAGTGTTTGGAGAGGGACTGGCAGACATGACATTCCATAGTGCCAGTTTGAGTTACAGAGGGATGTATCAAGCCCATCCAGAGGAGACGAGGCTAGTTGTTTTATTGATGGAGGCAGTGTGGTGTTTTGCACTACCAGATGTAGAGGGAGGGAGATTTCCTCACTCATTGATGGGGGTACTACATGACATGGTGATAGATCAGACCCACTTTTCCTAGGCACCAACATTCCTGGTATAGCTATATAGAGAGTTGTGGGCATATGGATGTCTACGCAGGTTCAGCCTATGTTACACATTTTTACTACACTGTTGGGCCTATGAGCACATAGTTTGTGTGCGGCCAGTAGGTATGCCCTGAGCAGATGTATTTTTGCCAAGATTGGTGTGGGTGGGGTATAGGTGATGGGTACCTATGATTGGAGAGTGGTGATCAGACAAGGCTACACATGATATAACCTACTTTAGGCATTTATTAGAGGGGTTATCTAGAGTGGACATCATATTGAGACCGTATGTGGGTTATCCCTCATTTAGGTGGATGCATGATGAGTTAGATGGTCTTCAGTTGTTGAGATGGATAGTGGGGCGCCGTCCGGGAGCACGAGATGATCCCAGTGGATAGGGTTAGATGATAGTTTGGAATGCCATAGGACATACCTCCACCCTTCCTACAGTACAGGAGAGATGACGTGGAGAGGCCATTACCTCTACCACGGTGAAAGTGCCACGGGGTAGGAGGAGAAGGTACTAGATTAGTAGATTGATGATGTCAAAGTTACAGACATATACAAATAGTGGTGGGTGGCTCATTTATGAGTAGTACCACCTAGGCCAAGCGAGATGGATTTATCCACCATCACAAGTGTAGAGGAATGCCCTACTGAGGATAGGTGGCGACCCTAATTACCCAGTTGGGTATGGTGCGGGGACTGTTTTTGCTTGCTAGAGGTGGAGGTGGCCGAGTTACATGTACATATGGCTAGTCTTCAAGCCCAGATGGCCCAGGGTGGGGATGGAGATGGAGATGGAGATGATGGTCAGGTGGCTTCCCTACAAGCACAGGTGATAGGGTTACAGGGCTAGTTCACCACGACATAGGCACAAATTGGGGCTTTATAGGCCTAGATACAGGCATAGGGGCAAGGGCCAATGACACCACCATAGGCACCAAGACAGGGTCCCAGTTCATAGGTAGGGGTGGGATAGGGTCCCACAAGATAGGTACAGGGTTAGAGGCCAATGGGACCACCGCAGATAGTGCCCATATCTAGGTTTCGAGAGGCAAGAGAGGAAGCCGGTGCACTATCAGGACCAACTAACAATGGCAAGGATATATTTGTTTATCATATTATGAGTACACAGGGCACAAAAGGCCTCTAGTGAGAGGACCAGATCACACACCCATAGTGTGGAGAGCACAAGGGGCCATCGAGCCCCAAGACATAGTTAGTGAGGCCACCGGACCGGAGGCTAGTTCTAGTTGATGTGCTAGAAAGGACGTAACCACCACCTATGATGGGTAGGGAGATGTTAGCAGTGTCGCCAGATAGGGGCCGAGGAGGTAGATATGGAGAATGTCCCGCCGAGATGATGCTTGATATAAGGCTCCTAATTTTGACATAGTTTTGACTTTTGATATATCTTGGCATACATGCTTGAGAGTTGTTATATTTTTGATCACATACGGGCTACGTGTTGAAGATTTTATATTGTTTTATTGTATATGATCTTGGCCTACGTGCGATGACATTTTGTATTGAGTATCGACCTACGTGCGACAATTTTGAGATATTTACATGATTGGATATCCGTGTATATTGTATTGAGACACACATATTTATTTATATGATGAGATGGATGAGATTCTAATGATTTTTGGTGTTTTATGAGAATTTTAATTTTTATCGTGATATAGACGGAAACTTAGGTGAGTGAGGCATGATGGAGTTAGGTTAGTTTAGGCATGGATCAATTCAGGTTGGCTTAGGAATGGATCGAGTCAAGTCTTAGGAATGGATTGAGTCAGGTAATAGGCATGGCTTAGGTCAGGTTGGTTTAGGCATGGATTGAGTCAGGTCTTAAGCATGGATTGAGTCAAGTCTATGGGCTAGGCATGGTTGAGTTAGGTTTGTGGTATAGGCATGGTTTAATTAGGTAATAGGCATGGTTGAGTTAGGTTATAGGTATGGTCGAGTTAGGTATTAAGTATGGTTGACCTAGGTAATAGGCATGGTTGAGCTATGTTTGTTGTATGGTTGAATTTAAATTGGTTGAAGATGTGATTCATTAATTTTGTAATGAGTGATGGGATGGGTCATGTTTAAGATGTTTTATAATACATGCATGATGATGGTAGAGAAATGGTAGTCATAATAAATGTATGTTGTGATGATGATAAAAATGTTAAGCAACTTGTTGTTTGTTTGGTTTAATTTCCAATTTTTGACATAAAAAGGAAACTAAGTGGGATAGAATGTAAGTTAGGAAGATGAAAGATGAATTGGTTAGGGTAGAGAGTGGCCAAGCTAACCTCTAAGGGCCCCATGCCCTCAGAGTGCTGCCTACATAGTCTAGGTGAAAAGGGACCTCAAACCGATGTATTTCTCCCATAAGCTAGGGAAGAATATGAGGAGGTATAAAAATGAGTTGGTAGGTTTTAGGCATGATTTGGGTTTAGGTCTATTAGGTGTGGGTGAGTTGTGGGAAACTTGGTATAGATGATTTTAGTGTGGTAGAAGAAGAAGATTACCCCAAAGGTAAGCATCGAGGACCAAGTCCTGTATAAGGTAATAAATACGTAATAAATAAGGTTGAAAGATAAGAGGGGGCAAGAAAGTTGCCTAATTGGTTAGGATCATACCGAGTAGGTCATACCTTGGTGGTAGAGGTGATGAACATGAGACCCTAAAGACATTACATGATTGATTGATCTAAGAGTGAAAAGTAGTCAAATGATCACCAAATGACATAGTTTCCAAGAGGTTCCTTGAGGCGGTAGGAAATATGAGTGCGAATGGTGAGAGGGGTGAAAGGTGGTTAATTTTGATATGGTATGAGGTAGCATGCTCTTTGGGCAAGAGATCCAAGGTCATAATGGGAAAGTCCATGACTAAAATGATATATGTGTTGACTCATATTTGAGATAGACTAATCGATGCGGGAAAGTCATGTATGGGATAAGGAAATTAACTCCTTGAGGTCTTTGTGAAGCTGATCAATGGGGAAGCTTTAGATTCTCTCACTTTTTGAAATTTTTTTGAAAGAGATTTACATAATTTTCCTTTGAGGGAGTAGTCTATTTATAACAGTGATTGGCAAGAGGAAGATGTCCTTTTGAGGGAGTCATATTTTTATTAGAATTTTGACTCAAGGAGTTGGATCCCATGTGAGGGATTTTGAAGTCATGGACAAGACCAAGGTGAAGAATAGGATTCTTGTTCAGAAAGTAGGGTGAAATGACCATGGGATCTCATCTAAAGGTAGATGAAAAGTATCCATGAGAATCATGCTATGTGTAGCATTGTGGTACACATATTTAAGAGAAGATAAAAAGTGATGATACAAACATGATTTTTGTTTAATCGTTGGTGAGGTGTAAGAAGTGGATAGTGCTCAAGGGCCGAGCATGAAAAGAGGAAAAAGGTGAGGTAGGACTAAAAGTCAACAATAGAATGGTAGAAGATGTAAGGCATTAAGGGGCTTAGGTTCGGGCTTATCATTGAGTGAAGATAAAGCGATAAGCACCTGATATGTAAGTATGGGTCATGATGTATGGTCAAGCCAATTAGGAGAAAATTTTCCCGTTTACTTTTTTCTCGCTTTGGTCACATGTTGATTTTCTTTGAGAACAAGGTCACCAACTTGGAAGGTTTGTTTGTGGACACATTTATCATAGGCACGTTTGATACATTTTTGGTAAACTTGAAGGTGATCAAGAGCATTAAGATGACATTCATATAATAACTCAAGTTGATTTAAATGGTTATGACAAAAGTCATCATCATTGAGCATGTCATGTAGATAAATGCAAAGTGAGGGGATCTGGACTTTGAGAGGTAGAACAGCCTCTATACCATAGACTAGAGAAAAAGGTGTAGTGGCCATGGAAGCGTAAATAGTAGTGCGGTATGCCCACAAGGAAAAAGGAATGTGTGTATGCCAGTCCTTCCTAGTATCGTTAACCACTTTCATGAGAATTTTGTTCAAGGTTTTATTAGTGGATTCGGCTTGGCCATTGGTCTATGGGTAATAAGGTGACGAGAAACTTAGCTGAATATCAAAGGTGTCATAATGTTTTCCAATGTTTTGTTTTTGAATTGTTTTCCATTGTTAGTGATGAGGTGATGAGGAACACCAAAGTGAAAAATCATGTGATGATTGATGAATTCACATATTTTCTTATCTTTTGTGGAGATGAGTGGTATGGCTTCAACCCATTTTGTGTAGTATTCGATAGCGGTGATGATCCATTGATGGCTTTGGGAAGAATGGAAGTTGATATCCATAATAAGATCTAAACCCCATTGAGAGAAGGGCCAAAGATCACAAGAAACCTGTAAGGCGTGACTGGATGTATGATGAAGGTTGGCATGTTGCTGGAATTTTACACAAGGTTTGACATAGTCTCAACAATCATGGTTAAGGGTCAGCCAAGTAATAGCCTAGGTGAAGAATACGCAGCAACAACAAGGCCACTAAAGTGACCTCCACATATGCCATCATGAACTTCCTTAATGGTATAAGGAATTTCAGAACTCGTGAGGCATCATAAGAGAATACCATCAAAGCCATGCTTATAGAGGAGGCCCCCTGTGATGATGTAATGAGATACCTTTTTAAGGAAGGTTTGTTGTCCATTACGGGTGAGATCAGGAGGTAAGATGGAGAGAGAAAGATAGTCAGAGTATTGTTTATACCAAAGGTCACTTGGGTCCGAGACAATAGTTTTGATGGAGTAAATGTTGCAAGGTAAATACATGGGTGATTTGGAGTCATTATATGGTGACAAAGATTTTAGAATCGGCGAGGTGAAGCGGGTATTTGAGAAGCCAAGTAGGCCATGGTATCTATAAATTTGTTGGTTAAACAAGGGATGGTTTGAAGGGCATAATGGTCGAAGGTGGTCAAAATTATGTCTACACGATGTTTATACTTTTGAAGTATCTCATTACGACATTGGTATATACCATTGAATTGGTTTATAACCAATTGATAGTCACCAAAGATGTTGATTGATTTGACATCTAGGGTGTAAGTGGCTTGGAGACCTAATACAAGTGCTTCGTATTCGGCAATATTGTTTGTATAATCAAAATCAAGTTTGAAAGACAAAGGCATGGGTTCATCATCAAGTGGAATGAGGATAAACCAGCCCCACTCCCACGCCGACACTTGGAACCATTGAAGAAGAGTGTCATTTGGTAAGCGGGTTCGTCTAGGGAAAGTGTAGTAATTGACTCATCGGAAAGTTAAAATTGGCTTGCATGCTTTGGAACATTTTCTCTCAAATTGGTGGTCTACAAATTTTCCCCCATTACTTGGATGCTTTGAAATGCTCACAAACCTATTGTTTTTCCCACTTTGAAAGAAATTTACATTTTGCCTTGTTTTTGCCCTAATTTTTCCAAAATTTATGGGCTCTATCATTTTCCTTTTTCCCAATCATGGAAGTTTAAAATTGATTGATTTGCACTTGTATGCCATTGAAAATCCAATTCCATGATCAAAAATGCTTTAAAAACATGTTTCAGTTGGTTCAATTTTGATAAATTTGTCATCCTTAGTGAAAAAAATTGAATTCTAGGGCATCCCTGGCATTTTCTATGTTTTGACGATCAGACGAGCGTCAATTTCTTCTTCAACATTCATTGGCAATTTACGTGTTTTTGACGGTCATATGGGTGTCCTTTGCCCATCAAATTTTAGCTCAAAAATCTTCTCCTACATGGCCATTTGTGATTGGACAAGGATCGGTGGGTCATTTCTAAAAACTTAACGTTTTTGTGTTTTTGGAAAAATGTGCAAGTTTCCCCTATAGCTCTGCAAGCCCCAGAGGAGGTACACGTGTTGTAGGCGAGTGAAGGTGGATGGGTGGGTCATTTTGTGCCTTAAGGCACTTTGGAAAATGTGTGGAAATGAAGAAAATCCCCTAAGGCCCGCATCTAATCAGAGGAGGACACGTGGCAAGCGGGGAGATGGAAAGGCGAAGGAGTTTGATACTTTTTGGCCTTTGGTGAAAAAGAGTTAAAGTATAAAATTGGACCACAAACTCATAGCCAATGGGATGAAGACATGTGTTAGCATCAGAGCATAGGGCGGGGAGGCGGGCCTTCGGAGGTAAGTTGTATTTTTAGCCTCTAGTTATCAAAAGGTAAAATTGTTGAATGGACCGCAAGCCCGAAGGTAAAGAGTAAAGATTCATCTCAGGAGTCAATGGCGGAGGTACAAGATGGCGAGAGAAAAATGTTAAAAATTTTCCTTCGCAGAATATGATTAAAATATGAAATGAGAAGTGTTGCCCCTCAGCCAATCATATGAGGACACGTGTCTTGTGGGAGGGCGGAGCCGCAGAGGAAAAATGGAAATTTTTCCTTTTTCCAAAAAGAGGCAAAATATTTAAAATTGAGTCACGACTCCGTATCCAGTCATATTGCACCATGTGTCAGGGATAGAATAAAAAATATGGGCCTATGAAGATAATTTGGAAAATTTTCCTTTTTTCCAAAAATGTGGAAATGTGTAGAATCGGTCATTGATTCCAATGAGGCCCCTTGTGGGACACATGTCGAGCCCGTTTTCAAAAGGCGGAAGGACGGAGAAAAATGTCAATTTTGTACATTTTTCCAAAAAGTGTTAAAATGTCAAAAAGTGATCCCAAGCCCATTTCCAATCATATTGTGACACGTGGAGGGATCGATTAAAGGATAAAGGAAGATCAACGGTAATTGTGCATATTTTAGTTTAGCCACCATTTGAGCTCTAGGAAGTGTGGAAATGCATTTTTACATCGATTTTAAACAAATTTTCACAACTAATGCAATCAGTTTTGAGGACCAATTTGAAGATCAGAGATATTTTTGAAATGAATTCTTGCCCTACCCGTCAAAAACATGATATATCAAATCCAAAAGTTGCGGGAGTCAAATTTTGGAGGGATAGAGATGAAATAATGAAAGGAAGAAGTCTGCATGCTTTGAAGATGAAAAGCGTGCCTCCACAATGGATAATGATTTAAATTTTGTAATGATTCATCTCTTTTTGAGACAACTGGAAACTTTTTGGATGTGTTCTATTAAACGTCCCTGTCTGCGAATCATGAGGAATTTTTGTAACAAATTTGATCCTTTGGCATATTCTTTTCTTGGGAAAGAAGGCTCAAAGGAGATTGAAAGCTATATATTGCATGAATTTTTCATGTAAAGGGTTGGAAGAGTTTAAAAATCCCTGGAAAACTAAAAATTTCATGGGAAAATTTGGGAAGAAGCCCATTCTCTGAGAAACCACCTGAGAACCATTTCTAATTCCTTTTTGCATCAGATTTGTATCATGTTGAGTTGGTTTCAGTTGTAAAGCCATCAACAAGCTCTGAGATTGTTCTTGAAACATTCCCCTACTGATAAATTTGATCATTTCTGGATTATTTTGTGTTGTCTCTTGGAAAAATTTGCATACACTTATGTTTTAGAATGCATTTCAAATTTGTGTTTCTTGTTTCCTATTGCAGTCTTGTGTTTAAAATCTCTCTTGATCATACATGGTCTCATTTCTTGTGATTAGTTTAGTGGCATTTGCAATCTCACATTTAGAAGAGCTTTCATTTGATAAAGAGATAAACAAATTTAAAATCACTTTACTTTCCTTGATTTCAGAGATTGTTTGTAAACCTTTGGGTGCACCTTAGGTCATGATTAAATAGTGATTGTTAAATGCTTCATTGGTTCATTCTAACTCAAGATTTTGTGATAGATGATCAAATATTGTGTGGAAAAGTGTAGATCTAGGCCTCCATTTAATGCACATATCCTAGTTGAAGGGATGATTAACCATTTTGATACTTTCTGTTGTTAAGTTTCTCCATATTTTGCTGAAATCCTCAAAGAGTCTGGCGGACCTTGGTTTGTCTTATCTAAACTCCCACCCAAAAAATCATTCAAAACAACTAATCCTACCCTGTTTTACCCATGTTTTGACTGTATACCCATAGAAGATCAAAATCCATTTGCTAAAGTATGCAAAACAGATCAAGATTTCAAAATGTCTTCAGTAACCCTTGCCTTACATTGAAAGTATCTCCATAATCTGGAAGTGACAACTTGTGAAAGTCAGATTTGGAGTGTTGATCATATTTTCCCAAGGCCCTTTTCATACTATTTACACAAATTAAGGGATATCTTCATCTCCTTCACCATTTGAGGGTTACAAAATAGGTTCTCTTACCTTGGTTGAAAGGCACAACCTAAAACAGTTAGGACAAGATCAAGTCCTATTTAAGTGCTATCCATCTCTCCACAAATTTGAGTGTCAATTAGATCATATCCCTAACTACAAAATGACACACACCATGATCCATCTGTCTTCAAGCTTCATGCCATATCTTTGATGTTGCTCAGACTAAAAAGGAGAAAAAAATTTGGGTACCAACATGGTGAAAGTAGGTTGGTTTTAGTGTAACCTAGTGTGAGACAACATGCCTATTTGGTAAAAGACCTAATATCAACATAGGAAAGTCCATGATGAAAAAGTTAATCTTTTTCTTTTTGCTTTTTCTTTTATTTTTGTTTTGATAGATTGATCGATATGGGAAGTCTATATGGGATGAGTATATTTTATCCTTGAGGTCTTCATGAAGATGATCGATGCGGGAAGCTTATAAATATTTTATTTTATTGTTTGCAATAATATTCTTCTTATTATAATAGACTATGTACAATATGGCTAGCTTGGTATAGATTTCCTGTGAGGGAGTAGTCTATTTATAGCAGCGAGATAGAAAGAGTAGATGTCCTTTTGAGGGAGTCATCATTTTTCTAGAAGTTTGAATCAAGGAGATGAATCCCATTTTAATTTTTTTGCTTTTGGACTTTTAAGTCATGGACAAGACTATAGAGACCAATAGGCTCTTGTGTTGCTAGAAAAAACCATAGCACACAGAGGATAACTATGAAAGAGAGGGTTTACATGATGAATGACCATGGGATTCCATCTTGAAAAATATGAAAAGCATCTATGAGAATCATGTCATGACTATAGAAAGGATTTAAGGCTTTAAAGGTGATGGTTAATCACAGGATTCTTACTTATTCATTGATCCTTAAAATAGGTAAGCGGAAGGTGAATGGTGCTCAATAGATAATCATTTAATTGTGTGAAGGTGATATAAGACTTGATTTAATAATATAATGGTTGAAGATGCAAAGCATTAAGGGGCTTAGGTTTGGGTTTACCTTGAGTGAAGACAAATTATAAGCACTGATCCATAGGTATGAGTAACAATATAAGGTCCAAGCCAATTAGGAGAAACTTTTCCCGTTTAAGTTCCCTACACCATCAACAAAGTTCACGATTGACACGTTTATCATTCATGGACACATTTATCGTAAGCACATTTGATACCTTTTTAGTAGATTTATAGGTGATCAAGAGCATTGAGACGATGTTATTCAAATAACTCGAGTTGTGCCAAACAGTCTTGGCGAAAGTAATCATCATTGAGCATCTCTTTAAGTGAGATATGAAGAGACGTAATCTAGACTTCAATATATAGAACAACCTTTGTACCGTATACCAAAAAGATAGGCATGGCATCATTTTGAAGTATGAATACTAGTGCGATAATCCCATAAGGCAAAAGGAATGTGTGTATGCCAATCCTTTTTAGTATCGTCAACAAATTTCATAATAATTTTGTTTAAGTTTTTGTTGGTTGATTTTTCTTGGCCATTTGTTTGAGGGTAGTAAGGTGAGGAAAAACGAGTTGAATGTCAAAGGCATCATAGATTTTCCGTAGGGTTTTATTTTTGAATTGTTTTCCGTTATCAGTGATGAGATGGTGAGGAACACCAAAGCAATAAATGATGTGATGGTTGATGAATTCACATATTTTCTTAGCTTTTGTAGAAATAAGAGGTATGGATTCTACCCATTTAGTGTATTATTCAATAGTGGTAATAATCCATTGATGACATTGGGAAGAATGAGGATTAATCTCTCCAACAAGATCTAAACCCCATTGAGAGAAAGTAAAAAGGTCTCTTACGACCTGTAAGATGTGACTAGGGGTGTGATGAATATTAGCATTTTGTTTTCACTTCACACAACATTAGACATAATCATAACAATCACGGTTTAAGGTAGGAAAATAATAGCCTGAGCAAAGAATGTGTTTAGCGGCAAGCTAAAGCATTGAAGTGACCTCCAAAATTCCATCGTGAACTTTGTTGATGGTGTAGGGAACTTTAGAACTTATAAGGCATCGTAAGAAGATACCATCAAATCCATGTTTATAAAGAATACCACCCATGATGACATAGTGAGAGACACTTTTGAGAAAGGCTCATTGTCTATCATGAGTAAGATCCGGACGTAGAATTGAAAGGAAAGGTAGTCCATAAATTATTTATACCAAAGGTCACGTGGGTCAGTTTCAATGGTTTTGACAAGGTTGATGTCTCGAAATAGATAGGAAGGTGATTACGGAGCTTTATAATGTGACAAATATTTTCGATTCGGAGGAAAATCGGGTATCTAAGAAGGAAGGTAGGCCATGGTATCCACAAATTTATTAATAGAAAGTGGGGTGGTTTGAAGTTCATAACGGTAAAAAGGTAGTCAAAAGTGTGTCAACGTGATGTTTATACTTTTGAAGTATCTTGTTATGACATTGGTATATACCATTAACAGTTAACAACCATTGAGAATCTCCAAAGATATTAATTGAATTAACATCTAAGGTAATGGAAGTTTGAAGGCCTAATACAAGTGCTTCATATTCAGCTATATTGTTAGTACGATAAAAATCTAGTTTGAAAGATAATGGCATAGGTTCACCATCAAGAGGAATGAGGATAACTCTGACACCACCCCCATGCTTGACATTTGGAACCGTCAAAAATAAGGTCATATGTTAAATGGTATCCCAAAAGAGAGGGTAGTGATGGATTCTTCTGGGAAATTGAAGTTAGAGGATTGATTTCCTAAGAGGGGTGCATTTGCAAGATTTTCAGTGATGGTTTTTCCTTTGACATATTTTGATGGATGAATTTGAGATTTAGGTCTACAAGAAGCATGAGCAACTTATAGCACATTGATGTTGGTAGGGTTTAGTGTACATGTAATGTAAGGGGTTAGTATTGGTGACAAAAAATGTTTTTGGTTGAGTAGGTAATGTCAAAGCTTAGTGGTGATAAAAATTAAGGCTAAGAAGATTTTTTCGATGTGGGTGTATCTAGTTTCATATTCCATAATTTTACGGCTTATATAGTAAACCACTTGCTCCCTGTGTTTCTTGTCGCGATGAGTGAGCATGGCACCTAAGGAATGATCAATAGTAGAAATGTAAAGGTAAAATGGTTGTTCATTCTTAGGGGTAATGAGCATAGGTTGTTAAAGGAGGTATTGTTTTAAGGTGTTAAAGGATTTGTGGCATTCATCATCCCATTTTAAGGAGACATCCTTTTTGTGGAGATGATGAAATGAATGGGAGCGGTCGAAAAGTTGAGAAATAAAGTGACAAATAGATTACAACTTTCCTTGTAAACTAGAAAGGTTAGTAGGTGGAGACATTTCAATAATAGCCTTTATTTTAGTGGGGTCAACTTCTATGTCATGCAAAGAAATGATAAAACCAAGGATCTTTCCTGAAAGAATAGTAAAGACACACCTCTTAAGTTGAAGGAAAACATAGTACTTGATGAGACGGTCAAAGATGACCTTAAGGACTGTAAGGTGTTCGACCCAATTTTTGATTTGGTAAGAAGGTCGTCAACGTAATCTTCCAATATGTGATGCATGATGTCATGAAAGATATAAGTCATAGCCTAATGATATGTGGCACCAATGTTTTTAAGGCCAAAAAGAATGACTCGATAGTAGAAGGTCCCCCAAGGAGTGATGAAGGAATTTTTGTGTTGATCTTCCGGGGTGAGTAATATTTGGTTATAACCTAAGAAACTGTCCATGAGTGATAGCATCTCATGGTTGATGGTAAGATCAACTAGTTGGTTAATAATAGGTAGAGGAAATTCATCTTTAGGGAAATCTAAGTTAAGGTCATAGAAATCCATGCAAATGTGGAGTCCCTCTGTCACTTTTGTGATAGGAATGATCTTAGAGATCCATTGGGGATAATCAATGGGTAGGATGAAGGAAACTGAGAGAAGGCGTTGGAGTTCTTTGACAAGAAGGGAAATGCAAAGATGTATTTTCCAAAACTTCTATTTCATGGGTTTGGATTCAACAATAGTGACGATATTGTGCACCACAATGTCTAGGTAAATATATAGCATATCAGCGTAGGACCAAGAAAAAGTGTTACTATGATCCCAAAGGAAACAATTAAAAGCTTCTTATTCAGCAACATCTAAATATTATCCTATCTTTAGAATGTGTGGATCGTACCGATTTTTAATATTGATTTTGATAGCTGACTCATTTAACACATTTTTGTATCAGAAGGAAATGGTTGATGAATATAGGAATCTTCCGCACCAAGGTAGGTGAAAATAGACTCATCATGCTAACATTGAATGATGTTAATAGAAGGTGAATTTTCATCGATCATGTCGAGGATATAGTAAGGGAAAGGAAGAGGGAGCCTTGTCATCTTGTTGATAAGTTAGAGGTCCTAGGGAAATGGTGTTCACGAAAGAAAACATTAGGAGGAATAGATTCTGTATCTATAGACTCCGTAGGTGAAGGTGGTGAAGTTGGTAAATGGGGTGAAGGAGGTTCATTGTCTTCAAAGAGTTTAACATGGGATTTTTTTGGAAGATGGTTCTATAAAGCCAATACCACTGCAGTCTTTATGTTTGTGGGTGGTGCACGAGATGATAGTATGGAGGCCTTGTTTGTAGAAACCAAAGCCAAATCCCTTCCATGCACAATGATGGAGGAAGGTTTAAGTGAATCAAAGATTGGTGAGAGATTCAAGGTCGGATGAAAATGGTCATGTTGGGGAAGGTGGCTCGGACACGTAGGTAGAAATATCAAGTCCCCCATACGTTAGGTTGCTATGAAGGTGGGGAGGAGCATAAGGGAAAACCTCACCTATGTGGTGATCATAGTGAGGATGTTGGTGAAGGTTACCATACTCTTGAGGAGTAAGGAATGTGTCAATTTTGTACAGGAAATACTCCCCCAGAGTGAGATGTTGAAAAACACCTTCTAAGGGATCGGTAGTGGATATGTGGGTCATGGGAATAGATGAATCGAGTAGGCAATTATGAAGAAGAAGCATTGGTTGGTTGAGAAGTAGATGGGTTAGTGGATGGGTCAGCTATGGAGGCTATGAAAGCAGTGGGAATTGAGGAATTAGGTGTGGGAGAGGTAGTGGTAGCATTGGTGGATAGGGTTATGGGTGAAGGAAAAGTGGCAGTGGTGGTGGATGCCTTAACTAGTATAAGAACATCATTAGGTCGATACAACATGTTACAGGTTTTGAATGGAGAAGGGTTAGCTGGAATGGTATAGTTATGTCCTTCATGTTTAAATTTTACATAGTGATGTAAGGTTGAAGGAACACAATCCATTACATGGATCCAAGGTCGGCCAAGAAATAGGTTTCTTGGAATCCCCTCTAAGATAGAACAATTCGGAATAGTATGGGGGCCCATAGAAACATGGAGAATGAGGGTACCAAGGGTGTAAGTGATGATATCATTGAATGAACATAGTATAAGCTGAGTTATTATGCATGAAATTGGTAGGGATGCATATTTTTCATATGCATGGGAGGAGATGATGTTGATGTTGTCACCACCATCGATCATAACATGTCAAACGCGTATATTATCAATGTAGACAGAGATGAATAGGGTTGGATCAAGATCATTTGATTGGAGAGGTACAATCTCGTCACCATAAAAGCGAGGGTTGTTACTTGATGAGTGGTGGTAGGTGTAGAAGAAGGGGATGAATTGGTGAGAGAGGCCACATGATGAGGGGTGATAATGGAGGCCACCAGCATAGGGTCGTTAGGTAAAACCTCGATGGATTGTAGAACTTCCATGAGGTCCTATCGATGAGATTTAGAGGTTTGGACAAGGTCATACAATGACATTTTGAGAGGAGATTGGTGTAATTATTTTATCATTGTATGATGGGTGACCCCATTAGAAATAGGGTATGTGGGTCCTCGAATGGTGATTTTTGGTGTGGGTGTAGATGGTATATTGGGAACAAGATTGGAATATGGGCTGGTTGCTTTCTCCTTTCCTTTGTCTTTCTGGGCATGAGTAAAAATGCTAACCGTATTAATACGGGGTGAGGGAGAAACCGAGTCATGATAAGTGTAAAGCAACAAGACGTGAAATAGAATGATCAAGGCATATCTTGGTATTGTGCAAAGAAATCAGCGCATTGTCATTTTAGTGGAGGTTTGGATAACTCTCTTATGTAGACCATGTTGATCTCAAATTTAGGAGGAGGATAAAAGGGTTATGGGTGTGGTGGTGCAGGTCACTTAATAGGTAGTGGGTGAGGATGTGCGGTGATAGGTGGAGGTGGGACATGGTCCTCATCTAGAAGATCATAATCATCAAATTTTCTTCAAGAGGACATAGTTGAAGTAGATCAGTTTTAAGATCCTTATAACTCTCTACATCATCCCCTGACGCACAATGGTAGGCAAAAATTTTAGTATCATCAAATTATTTTGGTTTGGGTTTGAGTGGTTCATAAGGTCCGAGTAGTGGCAATGTGATGACATAAGTCTCCAAAAGGTTACCTAGAATGTTGGCACAAGACCCGCCAATGGATCACAATGTGAGGTGAGTGTGGGTCGTGATTGAAGTGTGGGTGATTTTGGTGGGAGAGGCATCACAGGAGGTGGAATTAGATGTGAAATGGGGTTGACCACTAGTTTGGTAGGTAGTACTGTTTTTGGTTTGGGTTGTACCTTCTTGGGTAAAGGCGTAGTAGATGAAGTAGTGATAGAAGGTGTTGTAGGCTTAACTACCTCTTTGGAGGGTAGTGGGTTTTTCAACTTTGGTTGCACCTTCCTAGGTAAAGGTGAAGATGACGTGCATGATGTAGAAGGGAAGGCATATGGTGGTAGAGGTGTAGTGAAGGTTTTAGAAGAGTCAAGGTGGAGGATATTGGTTGAAGAGTGGGAAATCTCATAAGTAGGGATAAGGTTACTATAGGTGGTGGGGGTATAGATGGTAAGAAAGATGTGGGTAATGGAGAAGGTGTACATTGTGTAGGTAAGTTAGGTGAAATAAAATACCATGATGAAGAGGCGGGATATTGTGCTTTTTATTTGCCTTGGATAGGAGTTTTTTTTGGCCAAGGTCGACAGGTGAGGTCCTAGGATGGAGGGAAGTGGTGAAGGTGATAGAGGAGTAGTGGGAGAAGCCAGTGTATGTGGCCAAGAAGGTTGGGTCTTCATTTTAGATGGGGAAATAGTATTTGCGTGAGCTTAGGAATATATGGCTAAGTCAAATTTGATAGGAGGATGATCTAGGTCTGATGTTGGCATGAATCCCAATGTGGTGATGGTTTTGGCTACAAGGTAAAAGTATAGGTGCAAGTAGGTTATTAGGCATAGGATTAGGTTTGATTGTGGGTAAGGGTTTAGGTGTAGGTGAGGGTGATGAATAAGAGGTTGTTCGACCTATATGGGTGTGGTTGGTTGATTGTCTGAAATACCTTTGGATAAATTGTAGAGGTATCAACAGATGACATTTGCATTTGGGTTGAAAAGGGTAGTCGGAGATGTCCCCAAAGCATGGAATTATCAACATAATCCAAGTGATCTACCAGGCATGAAAATGTAATTTTTGTAATAAGATATGACATTGATTTAGTAGTAATCCTTGTGAAGGATGTCTGTGAGATAGGGAGCTAGTTGACTTTGTACTCTATGGGTAAGAGACACGAGAACAAATCAACTAGATCTGGAAGGCTAATGGGGAATTATCACCAACAGGTAGTGGTACTTCTAAAGGATCCTCTATTGATAGGGGAGATGATAGGTGGGATGAGGTAGGTTCCTCTTTTAATGGAGAGGGAGGTGAGCATGAATCTCGGTGGGTAGGAGAGTTAACACTGCAGGTTGTTTATTAGGTTGTGAGGGGAGTGATGAAATGGCATCGACAGATATTGTGGTCTCCTCTGTGGGTGAAGGAGTAGATGAAATAGTCTCCTTTGTAGATTCTAGAATCTCCTTGATGGAGGGGATATGAGGAAATTGAGGAAGGGATGGTATGGTGTCAAACATAGCATGGACCTCACAAACATTATTGTCATTAGTTTAAGGTTATTTGGTTTGGTTAGATGATAGGGTGTGATTAGGAAATGGATTCTTGAAGATATGTAAGTTTTGATTAGCCAGTGCATTTAGGTTGTCTAAGATGAGATCTCCATTGTCTAACATTTCCTAGAAAATGTTTTTGAAGGTTATACAATTACCATCGCTATGACCTTTAACATAATGGTAGTTGTAGTAATCATGTTCCTTATACCATGCAGGCATAGGATGAGCAGGGTCAAAACTAGTATGTGGTTTGATGGGTGGAAGAGAAATTGCTCTGGCTTTTAGAAGTTTTTCTAAAACCAATGAATAGGGCTCTCCTATGGGAGTGTACTTTCATTGCTCTCACCTAAACTAGAAAGCTTGAATGGAGAAAGGTTAGAAGAAGGTTTCGATTGATTGGATGGGTGAGATGGGACAACTTTTAAAACTACCGCATTGGCAGATCCTTTGGCTTTGGAATAATTATTTTGGGGTTTGGAAGAGGAAGAGGCCTCATTTGACTTGAATGTAGCATTTTTGTTATGTAATTGAATTTTCTTCTCTTCTATGGCATGGATTTCAAGTTTTCTAGCCATGGTGAATGCTTCATCAAAGGTGCAATTTGGACTTGGAGAGTTGGTGAGATGTGCCTAAAACAAGCCCTAGTGAACAAATCTATAATCTCGGTTTGAGGTAGTTGGAATGTAAGTTGGTTGATGAGGCTCCACCAACGAGTGACAAAATATGCAATAGACTTGTCGTCGTATTGTCATGTTGAGTACAAGTCGAGTCATGGTGACCTTCTTAATGATATTGATTGAAAAATGGTCCAGGAAGGCTTGAGCCACTTGGTTAAATGAGTAAATGGAATGTTGAGGTAAACCACTATAGAAATCCAACACGGGTTACATTAAGGACATTAGGAATGAGAAATTAAATAGCACCCATGTTTGAAAGATCACAAGTGTTGTTGCGGGTCTTCTTTACTATTGAACCGGTTGAATTTGGGCATTTCCCAATGTGTAGGGTATGGATGAATGGGAATAGATGGATGAATGGGCTCATTGTAGATTTCATCATATGATAAAGAGTTGCGAGAGTTTAAACCGATGCTTTTAATGGTTGCATCTTTTCCATCATCATTTTAATAAGGTTGTTGGTAGGTTGTGATGAATGGTCACCCCATTCGGTGTAAGAGGGTTGATGATGAATGTATGATGTGGATGAAATTCTAGTATATGGTGGTGTTGAGTATGAGAACTACAAGGGGGAATAGATGCGGGTGTCAAATATCCCGAATAGGTGATAAATGATATAGGTGGGGTGGATGTAGTGATCCTTATATTGATTGGAAGTAAAGACTACGAGATGGAGAGGACAATATTTTGGAATGAAGTATGAGTTTTCGAGACACCATGGGTGCCTGTAATGCAATATTTATATACGAGTTGACATGTGTAGATGGGGTTATGCTTAAGGTGGCTGATGAAGAAATGGTTGACACCATGGGAGAAACTGATGTGAAAAGTGTGACCGATGTTTTAGGTGCCAAATATACGATGATACGTGGTCAAGTTAGGATACTATAGGCGGTAAGGTGGAAGAAGGTAAGGCCGAGTTAGTACTAGCCGACGCGGAAGTTGGGGTGAGGGCAAGGGGATGGAAACAGAATGTCGTATACCAGTTTTCTGATGAATCCCAAGTAGATGAATGGGCAAGATAATGTTGTAAGGAAGCGGGGTTGTGGTCAATGATTCTTGTGAACTCCTTTTCACCGGTACTGATGATAATGGGCTGAGTAGGATCCATATGTGACAAGATGGAAGGTGGAAATGGGCTAAGTAGAAGTGGTTGAAGGATTTTGTGGAATACAAGGGTGTTGGCTTGACTATGATTCAAACCCATGTGGGTTAGCGTAGGCTTGGAAATTCGTTCTCTGTAAATGACACAAAAAAATAAAAGAAATGGAGAAAAATAGTTCCGGGAGGTAAAAACAGTTGTTGTTTTAATTAAAATTTCAAACATAGGAACTGATGACGGTGATAGGGTGAGCGATTCTAGTTAGGTTAACCAATACCAGTTACTATAGGAAATCAAAAGTTTTGAAAATGGGGAAATAATTGATGAAAATGATTAAAAAAATGGATCTGACAGTGATTTTAAAGATCCAAGGGTATGATGATATGTCTGAGTAACTTCAAAAAGAACAGAAAATGTGGTGAGTGTTATTTTTGTAAAATGACCAAAAAGTAGATAACCGACAATGGTTAGGTAAACCAATGATGATCAAAGTAAACCGATGTCGGTCATTAGACTAATGTCGATCCTTTGTGAAATTTAAAAAGATAGAGAAATCTTATTTTTGTGACTTAGATTAGGTAAAATATCAACCCAAAAACCTGAGTATGATAGTGATGGACCCTAACACACTTAGAAAAAGTTGGAATACACCAACTATAATTGTGGAGTGTGAAAGGAAGAAAGAAAAAAGGATAACATGTCCTCACAACTCAAAACACAAATCAAGCAAAATTTAAGAAACACGAAATCCTATGGGTGAATTTTATGTTTTAGCTTATGTTATTTAAGATTGAATCATGAACAAAACAGAGTTTTTTGTTCAATAGAAGGTATCATATGAAATCCAAGATCTAAGGATGGTTTCAAGTAAATTTTCAGTCGGGGGTGGTCCTTTCTCTGAGATAATGAATGGACAGAGAAACCAAATGGGTGTCCACTATCAATCCTATGATTGTGTGATCATTGATAGCTTCTTCTGGTAGGAGGATGTTTTAAGAAGATGTGTAAATTATGTAAGTGGTTTGGTATAGAGAGAGTGTATGAATCAACTACAATTAAATTTTTCAACCATCAGCTGGGCATGACTTCTAATGTATAGGTTGCCCTCAAATTAATGTGAGCTATAATGCAACAATCCTAGAATGAAATGCAAGTGTTTTAAGCCCAAATCCACAATTACGTTTGATGTAACAAATGGAGAACAAGAAGAGGGATGCTCTTTCACTAGTTAGTTAGGATATGTTTAGACTTGGTCTTAGGCCACTAATGAGGTATGATTAGGTGATTGAGTGAGGTGGCTAGGTGAGGTGGTTAAGTTAGGATATTAATTAATTTAATTAAGATAATTAATTTAATTAACATGTACACTAGGGGATATGAATAGGTAGGATATGATTAATCTAATTACCAGTGTTTAAGGGGAGTATGATTGACTTTGGTGTCTACAACTTGATATCACCTTTAATGTGAATAAGGATTCATTTTTCATCTAGTTAATCCATCTGGAGGTATTTAATGTATGTATAAATGATTTTATGAGCTAACCTTTGGAAACAATATTTTTGTAGGTTGATCTGGTGAAGGCAAAAGTAGTTGTGGTTTGACGCGATGAAATTTTCATGACTTATAACTTTCTTATAAGTTTTATACGAGGTTCTTCCATTTCCATTGAGTAGAAACATGGAATGTTTTTGTTCTATATAAGTGATTTGGTGGCCTTATGAAGTTTATAGGGTGTTAAAGGTTTCAGAAACAACTTTTTGAGAATTGTAAAGTGAACTAGGCCCAGTAAAAGAAATAATTTGATTGGTTGAGATAAATTGCAAAAATATATGAATGATAAATTTTATTTTACTAATATGTAATGGGTTATGGGTCATGAATAAATTTGGTTTTTATGTAAGGGTATTTTTAAGAATGTGCCCATTGGGTTTTGAGCCATTTTGACACATATAATGAGGTTTTTAGCTAGCTGACCTAATTGGTTCAGATGTGACTATTGTAATGATGTTATTTGAATGTAATGAAGGTCTATGGGTTGAATTTTTAATTGAAGACTGACCTCCTTTTGGTTAGAGAGAATAAAAGCATATAAAAGTGAATTTTGAGCTCATTTTGTGAGCTAGTCTTACATGGGTGAAGAGTGCAAACCATAGGTGAGTGAATTGGAGTTATGGTGCAAGAGTTTGAGGTCTGATGAGATGTGATATAGGTTGAATTTTTATTTTAAGACACGTGTGTAAGTGTTTATAAGAAAGACAAGTCAAAGAAGACAAAGAAAGAGCAAGATTGAAGATCTAGGGTTTGAGCAAAGTTGTGTGAGTTAAATAAGTGATCTATATCAGTTGTGGTAGAAACATTATCAAAGATCAATCATATTCAAGAGGCTGAGTTGGGGCTTGGTCATCCTAGGGGTTGTAACTTCCTTGTGGAGTGGGTGATTCACTAAATTAGGGGTTGGTGGTCCTTATAGATTTGGTACTCCTTCTGGGGTTGGTGCCTCACTAAATCAAGGGTTGGTGCTCCTTGTGAAGTTTGTGCTTCACTAAACATATTTTCTTTGTGTAATATAAGTAGAGTTTCAGTGGGTTTTCTTCCCCATGAGGGTTTCACACTTACATACTATGTTATTGTGTTGAGTACTTTTTTACTTGCTCTTGTGATTGATGTTACATATCTAATGCACACATATGGTTATGGATGTTTAATGGATGAATGAATCAATGAATGTATGTGATGGTAAATTAATTAAAAATTAATTTGTAGGACTAATTCAACCCCCTCTCAGTCCATTGTTCTTCCAACAATTGGTATAAAATAAGGTCATTGAGAAGTAAGTCTTTCCACTTGAAGGAGATCCTACTGACGCAAAGGTATTGAAGATTATCAAGTTAAAGTTGAAGGGAATCCATTGATCAGATTGAGATCTTGTTTTAAATCCTTAGGGTTTGACATATGATAATCCAGCTATGAATTTTTCACTCCCTCTCCAACAATTATAGATAATAAAAACAAGTTCTTATAGTGTTTTTGAAGGAGGTTGTCCTAATGGCAAGGATGAAGTTGATCTAGAATATGATTATGATGAATATGACTTCAAATAAGATGATGAAGTTGTTGATGATGCCTCGGAGTTGAAATTCATGTTGTACCTGAATATATCAATGTAAAGGATGATTTAAATATGTTTTGGACTTTACAGGTAGAAGAAGGATGTTGTGATGATCTAATCATGATGACAATCAATGAAGTAATCCTAGTGAACCCTATGATAGAGAAGACAAGTCATGAAATGTAGATCAATATAGTTGGATCTATGAATTTGATAATTCATGGAGGGTTTGAGGCCAAGAAGGGTTTGATTCTTCCAAGAGGACATCATGGTTCATCAATTATTCAAATAAGGTATGAGCCTTGTTTTGAGTACTCCTTTTCATTCAAGCTAAGGGGTCATAGGAAAATTGACAAGTGGAAGGATTATGTATTTTTGTCAAAAGAATTTGTGTATGTTGTTAGTCTCATAAGAACTCATGAAGTGAGTCCTAGTCCGGTTACGAGCTCCCAAGGTTTGTGTGTGCTCTCAAGTATGTGTATTTATGTCATGTTCTTAATATGAGTGTTACATGCAAGTTAATTATTCATGCCTATTTTCGTGAGAGAATCTAGAAAACAATGTCATGTTTAGTATAGAACCCATGTCAATCATGTTATGATTAGAGTTCATTGTTGTGGTTTGAGTCTTTTTAAGGTTGTGTTTCTAGGAGGTTTATATTTAGGAAGAGTATTTTTCTATACACAACCATGGTGTATCATTAAATATTTAGTATGAAGCAAAGTTATTTTCATAGTCTATGTGTGAGTCAAGATTGATATCTCTTCATGTGTTAAAGTATTTATGCTCAAAATATTCTATGCATGGTTATAGGTTTATCAAAGTATGTGAATTTGAAATGTTTCTTAGTCAATAGAAAGAAGTTGGTCCTTAAGTTATAGGTCGGTATACATGATTCCAAGTGTCTATTTGAGTGTCAAAGAAGTTGATGACATTAGAAGCTTGCAGGAGATACCATAAAGTTTTAATAAGAAGGTCTAAGTTTTAGGTATAGTCAAGAAACCCTTAATAATGTGAAATGACATCAAGTGTACTATTTAAAAGTCTTTGAAATAGTTAATAAAGATTATGTGCATGTATTTCATCGAGAGGATCAGTGTTTATGTCTAGAAAATGATGCACAAATATTTCTCGGCTTAAGTATGAAGGAGTGACATATTTTCAAATAATGTTTTTGTGAGAAAGATTATTGTTTAAACATTGATTGGTTCTTTGTCACGAGGTCTTGATGTCATCAAAGAAAATATACATAGGTTGATGATATGGAATAAGTTAAAACTCTTTGTTGTGAGTAGATATGTGCTTTTAAATCATGAAAGTAAGTTTGATACATCATGAAGTGTCAGTCCATGATAGGTGTGTCTTGAATTAAAACACTACATTGAAATTTTGATTACTTCAAAGAGGATGACATGAAACATATAAATCTTGACATAAAAGGTCTGAGAAAGGTGTGCTCAAGGGTTTGAACATAGAACATTTATCTTTTTCTCTATTGATTAGACAACACTTGATAGAAATCACACAAGAAGTCTCTGTGTGGGAAAGCAGTCATATTCAAAGGCATGAATAGATAGGAAGAACATGCACGTGGGGGGGGAAGTTCAACTTTCGAGACTTAGCCATTTTCATTCATGAATGTATATTTTTAGAGATGGTGTGCAGATCATACAAACAAGGTAGAGATGTGTGTGCCACAGATTGGCTATTCTTGGAGGATTGGATACAAAGCACTTTGCATGGACACAAGTGAAATAGATCCGATACTTTCGGTTAGCTAGTAGTAGTTTATTGTTAGCGCACTTGGATGTGTGTCTATTTTTGGAAATGGCATGTGGCTATTAGTAGCATGTGTCCTATTTTGGGAATAGATAAGTGGTGAAGGGAAAGTCCCCACCCTTATAAGTATGTAGGAAAATGTGTAATAGAAAGATGGACATATCCAGAGGTATGCGTACATAGTGAGATTATGCTACTAAATATGTTACGCACATACTACTATTATTGTAATGAAGCTTCTGTATACTTTTTACATTGAATATAATGGAGGATATTGGCTGAATCTAAGTGTTAGTTTTGTGTGTATCTGAATCTAGCATGTTTTTTATCTCATCATGGTTAATATTTAGTTTTGTTCTCCTTAGGTATAGATCTGGTATGCTCTATAGAATGATGTGTTAGTAATGGAACTATATATGTTAAGTCTTCATCATGCTAACATCCTACAACAGAAACCCTAAAGAGGGACCTGGTACCTTTGTGTACTTCAAGTGAGTGCTTAGTCTAGGTGAGTGATGTGTTAACGCGTCTAGGGTCTTATTGGATTTGTATCACCGAATTCTAGGTGTATCATTGGTTCCATTCACGGGACCTCTTTTTCATTTATTTTTAGGATGGTTCCGATGAAAACATATTGGTTGATGTTAGCAAGTATTGAAGAATGGATACATGATCTGGAAGAAAAAATACGCACGGTGATTCAATACTAGATCTAAGTTTAATGCACACATGTGGGTGGAACATAATCTGTATGGCAGTTTATATGAGATATATTTTTACTATCTTTCCAGTATAATTATACGAGTGGTTGATTACTTATGCACCTAAGTGGAATTGGAGGTATTGCCCACTTGTCTAGATGCAAGAAGAATTCTAGGCCCTTTATTATGTTGATCTAATTTGGACTCGAGTTGTGGATATGTGGTTTCGTGGTGTCTTGAACATTTATATCTTAGAATACTTAATTTCCATGTATTCGTGTCTAGAGGTAGCTGAATTCTAGTTTTTATGACATCCAAGGGGAGCTTACCTATAAGGCATTCCATTGGAAATCAAGATCTTGATGGTACCTTTGAATCGGAGAGTAAACCAATGGCTAACTAAACCCCACCATGCGTGGGGGTAGGAGTAGGTTTGGTGAAAGATGGAAGACCTAGCGGTAGAAAGGAAGAGAGAGGAAAGGAAGCTTAAGTATAATGAGGTGCATGCGAGAGGGAGATAGAGAAGTAGCGTAATGTTGCAGAAAGTATGGCATTGAGGAGAGAGATGGCTCACGAAGGATTTGAATCTCGCGTAGAAGACATGGAGAAGAGCATTAGGAACTCCCCATCTATGAAATCATAATAAGGATCCCCCCTCGGCCTCACATAGAAGTGCACTAACAGAGACTACCTGGGTCATGGGTGCACATCTAAATCCACCTGGTAACCTTGCCCTTGTGTTTGAGTTTTCAGCATCTAGTACAATAAGCAGTCAACAAGCTAGTTCAAGCAGTGGGAGAGTAGGAGCGAGTCGATAAGATGCATAGCAATGGTAGCACAAAAAACTTCATTGTTATACGGGAGTACTTTTTGGGTGTATCATCAACACAGAATAAAAGCACGCCAATTTTTGATTAACTTCTGGGAGTAGTAACGCTTCGCAGACTATCAGTGGAGTATCAGTTCAGTTCTACTATTGGGACATAGGGAATTACATCTTCTAGTCTGACCCCAGCTACAGGTTTGGGATTAGGTGGCATAGGTAACTCTTGTTCAAGTGGATCTGGTGGTTCGGAGGTAGGGGAAACACAAAAGGTTCTAGATTAGGTGGGCAAGGTCAACACCAACCCCAAAATATTTACATGGAAATATCTCTTCATCTTCTAGAGTATAGGGGCATAGAAGATGCCACTGAACATGTGCACATGTTTGAAATAATATGGCACATAAAAGGAATCATGGCTTTTGAGCATAGGGCAAGCCATTTAGCTACTACGTTACAAGGGTGTGCACATAACTGGTACAAAAATTTTGACCCTGATCAGACTTATGTAGATTATACAGTTTTAAAGGATGTATTCCTTAAAGAGTATAAGTGCTTGAGGATATAAAGCAAGGCACTACTAAAAGTGTTAGAGAGTATGATGCACAATTTAAAACATTGTTATCAAAGATTTCTTATGACATACACACAAGCCAGCATGCACAATGGTTCATTGGGGGCTTGATTACCCCTTTTAGGAGGGCATTATCACATAAGACATACACTGATCTCGTGTGAAGCACTTGAAGTAGCCTTGTGTTCGGGGCTAGTTGGAAGCATAGATATTGGGGTGAGTCCATTTTTAGAAGCACAAATAGAAGCTATGGAAAAACACTTGGAGAAACTATCAGAAAATTTGACACACGAGATGCGTATAGGGATTTGGTGCACAGATTGTGAAGTAGAAGGTCACACAAAGGATAGTTATCCTCACATAACAATACACTCATTGCTGATGGATTGTGAAATATGCCACTTAAACCATGATGCTTGCTACTCTTGCCCATTATTATAACACACGATAAGGAAGAATGTATCAAGCTACTGTAAAATCTTCAAGTCCATGACTCACGACACGTAGGAATTCTAGCTTATTGGATAGATCCATGATGTTATAGATATTGATGTATGGAAAATAGGAATTTCAGATAACTCTAAGGGAAAGAATGAGCATCAAGACCGGGAGCATAATCAGACACGCTATGATCGAAATGAGGGGCATTTTGAAGGCAGTCGTGGCAAAGGTTGAGGATACCACGGTGGATTCGGAGGACGAGGTTGTGGTGGTGGAAGAGGTGATTTTCCCCATGGAACATGTTATACATGCGGTTCTCTTGACCACTATAGGCATGAATGTCCTCAAAATATTACATGTTCTTTCTACGGGAAGAACCATAGCTATGAAGAGTGCTTGACTTATATGAGCATCTGAGTAAGCAACTTAAACAAGAAAACACAGTGCGGGGATGGTTAGGATATAGCAAGCTATTGATAATCAATGGATGCCCAAGATGGAAGCAGAATCCAAGGCACCACAAGTGATGATCACGACCCGTGTTGAGGAAGCACGTGAAAGGAAAGCATTGCAGAAGAAGCCTACCATCACTAAAGAGGAGGTTCTTCATGCATTGTACCTAGATCCTACCTATCAAAAAAGAGGTTTATTAGGAAACCTTGGAAGTTCTAAGGAATCTTCAGGGTGTGATACAATACTTAAAGGAGAAGGAGAAAACATCAAAGATGGTCCAAACTGATATAGATGACTTGAGAGAAGTGTGCAAAATGGTGTGTAAGGAGAACAACATTCCACTGTTAGGGAGTTGGTTAAAAGGAAACACTCCACATGCAAGTACTAAGATTGGATGGTAGATCCCGCATACAAATATCCATCCTCATGGCCTAGATTATGACAAGAAAATAACTCGAATGTTGTTTTAGATGGGTGGTTGTTGAGTAATATACTGATTAATATAGGTGTGGAAGTCAATGTTCTTACCTTGAATGCATGGGTAAAAATGGTAACACCCCCATTACATCCATCCTCTAATGTATTATTCATGGCTAATTAGACTAAGGCCACTCCCATAGGAGTTTTGAAAGGTGCATCCATTACCATACAAGGATCCAAGTTCACTGGAGACTTTGAAGTTTAAGTCTTTGGCAGATTCGAGATAGCTTTCTAGCTCTATTGGGGTGTCCTTAGTGTTATGAAAACAATGTTGATCTTTGGTTCAACAAGGGCTATATCAGTTTTGAAAATAAAGAGGAAAGAGTATTATCCCTTTAATGAGATGGAAAGTATGCACCCTATGTTGAGCCTTTAAGTGAAGAAGATCTGAATAGGATTTATGTATGTGTCATCCGAGATCCAGAGATGATTAAACCAACCAAAGAAGGACTAATTCAGTGGGAGGATGCACAGTCTATTAGCAATACTACAAGTGTTTCTTGTGATAATTGGGCTCACAACACTTATGAGTTGGTAGGGTGCAAAGTAAAGAGCATATTCCTTGAGGCACAAAACCACGTTATGTCAGGAGGATAGGTAATAACTCGGTACCTTGTTACACAAGAGAAGGGGATCCCATGGTATTCCTATGCACCATGGAAGAAAAATGGATAGACCCACTAGAAAGAAGAAATATGCTAGCATATACACTATGTGGGACAACAACACACTGGTGGGTGGTCCACAGGGATAATCTTGTTGGATGGAATGAAATTGGGATTTCTCTTACTACTAGGTTCTTCAAGAGTAATGCACCTACTCAAATCTGTATTTATCATGGTAATCAACTTGTTCAGCACCACGTTTAGAAGTGTGAGAGACTCTAGATAGAAGGGAAGGAAGCTTTACCACATTCATTATGGGTGTACGGTTTTATTCCACTTCACAAGGTTACGTGTGTGCTTGATATATATATGCGAGAACTCCATAGAGAAAGCGGTAATTGAAATAATTTAATTACAAGAATGGCCAGACATTTTACTTCTTCTAAAAAAGCCTCATGTAGAAGAAGCATTGAAAGTTATCAAGTGCTTAACTATGGGGGACAGTGCAAAGGTGAAGAACTCCATCAAGAGTTATTAGATGAAGAAGACTCAGAGTGTGTCTTGATAAAGAACCGAGAGGCCAATGTAACATTGCTTCAACATGCTGCTTGCCTTGAGAAAGAGAAAGGAAAAATGGTCTACTTAGTAGATGATGAAGAAGTAGATAAACTGGATGTAAACCATTCAACAGAGAGGCATGAGGTATTGGATAGTGTGAATAAGACCACGCGTGCCTATTATGAACAAATGTAGACAAATCAGGTGAATATTGAAATAGATTTTGAGCCTAAGGAAGCCATAATTAGAGACTATTGGTTAGACTACGAAGTGGCAAAAATCATAGAGTTAATAAAGGATTACAGGACCTATTTCCTAGGGGCTACCATTAACTTAAAGGCATGCATGAATCATTAGGGGAGATAAAGATAAATCTTAAAGAGGGTGCGCACCCGGATTAGAAAGAGACCTTACATAATGAACCCTAATTTTTGCAAAAAGGTCAAAGAAGAGATTGATAACATGTTGAAGTCTAGAATTATCAAGCCCCTTGATGATTAAGAATGTGTTAGTCCAATGGTGATCAGTATCAAGAAGGATGGACGGATTAGAATATGTGTGGACTACAGGGAGCTGAATGTTGCATGTGTAATTGATCCATTCCCTACGCCATTCACTGAGGAAATACTAGAAGGAGTTGTAGGGTGCGAAATATATTTGTTTACAGATGGGTTCTTTGGGTATCATCAGGTTAGGATTTCCCAGGAGGATCAAGAAAAGACTACATTTACTATTGAATGGGGTAGCTTTTCCTATACTATTGTAATGCCCTTTGGTCTAAAAAATGCACTTGCTATATTTTTGTGCATAGTTGTCCAAGCATTCAATGAATTCATTCACAACTTCTTACAGGTATATTTAGACGATTGGATGGTGTATGGATTAGTTAAGGATCACTGTGACAATCTACGCTTAATGTTTGAACAGTGTAGATAGTTGAGTATCTCTTTGAACATCAAGAAGTGCATATTTTCTACACCATTTGGGATACTTTTAGGACACATAATCTATAAGGAGGGTTTGTTAGTTAATCTAGCAAAGGTTGCAATCATTATAGGCCGAAGGAGCCTACCATTCAAAGTGAGGTGGGCTGAGTTTTGCATCATATAGAATATTACAAAAAGTTTATCAAAGGCTATGCCAAAGTTGTCACACCATTAGAATAGTTGTTGAAAGGGAAAGGTACACTCTCTGGGGAGAACAACAAAGTAGCGTGCATTCAAGACATTAAAGGAGAAACTTACTATCACGCCTATTCTACATTTTCCTTTGTGGGAAAAACCATTTCATGTACATGTTGACACCTCTAGCATAGCCATTAGTGTGGTGTTGGCCCAACTTGGAGAAGGTATTGTAGATCATCCTATCTATTTTGCTAGTAGAAAGTTGACTCCTATAGAACAGAATTACACAACTACAGAGCGTGAAAATTTGTCAATGATCTATGCACTACATAAATTCCATTAGTACCTACTAGCTACACCATTCATCTTTTATACATATCACATGGCATTGAAGTATTTGGTCAATAAACATGTTTTACAAGGGCACATATTTCAATGGGTACTCTTATTTCAAGAATTTGATTTCACAGTTGTGGTAAAACTAGGAAAAAGTAATTATGGACTAGACCATCTATCAAGAATATAGTTACGAGAAGAAGAAAATGCAATTGAGGATACCATGTTAGATGCATAGTTATACCAGTTACAACCTATGCCATCAGAACTAGATGAAATTGTTGTCTTTCTATGAATAGGGATGGCACAAGAAGGAATGAAATCCTTGGAGAAGAAACAACTTGCTATACATGTTGCACCTTATATGTTAATCAGTGGTGACTTGTACAAATTGGGCCGAGATGAAGTATTGCGCCGTTGTGTATTGGAACATGAGCACATAGATATTATGGAAGAAGCTCATGGTGGAATTGTAGGTGGCCACTATGCAGGTGATGCCACAACACGCAAGATTCTACTTGTTGGATTATGGTGGGAGACAATCTATAAAGATTGCAAGGAATTTTGTAAGACATGTGACCATTTTCAACATCTTGGAAGACCGGTGTAAGCGAGATGAAATGCCCTCGAGACCTATTGCTTTTTGTTCAAGTATTTTATTGATTGAATAGGAAGTGTTCATGATTACAGATCTTGGAGTTGGCATGTACCAACATCCTATGATATCACCTCATATGGAGGTACATATCTAGCTAAGAAGTCAATTACTTGCTTATTTTTTTAATCAAGATTTAATTTAAGCAAGCTCTTGCTAAATCCTAATTTATTTGATCATTAAGGTTGCTAGCCATAAATGATTTACAATTACCATGCAGATAAATATGCAACCAATCCCTCTTCCCGAAGGTTTGTGTTTCATTCTTTGGTATATTATTTTAAGATTCAGACTTACAAACAAAATCAGCATACCAACAGTAAGATTAACTTACTTAGCTCAACTAAGTTTAAGCATAATTGAATTCAAATTTAGATTCCTTAATAATAGACTTCATTAAGATGAATTCTATTTGTTTCTTATATATTTATTCTTTTTCAATTACCTTATTCTAATTATAATTTAATAAGAATAAGTATACTATCCTCTTTCCAAAGATCATTTGATTATAATTCTCAAAAATTATTAATGGAATGCTTATCCCTACAGGATGTTTGTCTTTCCTATGACTTATATTAGTTAGGGTTCATTGGAACCATTACAGTGTACAAGATACATAATGAGTTTTCACTTTCATAATCATCATTTAATGTGTATAATGACTTAGTTAAATGATCAGCAGTGGATGCCAACTTAACAAGTTGCATTTAATTAAGGAATAGAATATCCATTCCCTTTTCACTTATTCATCTTAAGTTCAACCAAAAAAGTTCAAAACAGACATGAACATGAAATAATAAGAATAAGGTTTGTAAATTTATTTTTATGGAATGCCCAAAGAGAATGACACATCAAGTACAATTAACACTCAACCCTTTTTCCATTCATCAAAGTAAAATACACCTTTTACAAATCTAATCCTTCCAGACTTCTTTTATGCCAATCAACATTAATAAACTCAAATAAGAAATACAACTTTTCCCTTTTTCAATTACATTTCAATAAGAATCAAGGTTCCTCATAAAATATCCAACCCTTAGGTAAACATAAGAAGCATCATAAAAGAAATTTTCTTCTTTTCTCACTTACAAAGTCCATCTGCAACAATTGCTAGCATGGTTCAGTTTGTTGAATTGAGAATGATAAGCACTAAGCATTAAAATAATGTGCTTTCAACTAACTGTTTCATAAAAAGAACTCTTCTTTTATGAATAGTAAGGAAATTCAGATAGATGCCTCATAAAGAAATAAGGATCATAAAAGGAAGAACAGAGTGAGTAACCACATTACATTAAGTAAAGATCATGATCAAATCAACACTCTTCAATCAATGATTTCATAAGAAAATTACAGTAGATAAGTAATATTTCATCCAAATTACTTATCTCATTCTTACTATAGTTACCTATAGTTCATTCTTGATTCATGTAACTAGATCAAAGAAAGATACTAACTCTAATAGTTCGAAAATAGAATTAATTTAAAGAAGAAATGAATCACAATACGCAACTTTAACATAATTCTTCATATAATACCAAAGACCAACTTCTTTCAATCTTAAGGATAGAATTTAGGATGAACCAACAATATCCTAAAGCAAGAGTTCCCTTCTTTCCAGTACTAACCCAATTTCAAATCCAGTTTCAATTATCGGTTCAAGGAGAAGTGTAGGTTTTCCCTCTAATTACCCACTCAACTTCAAACAGGAGTATTACAGATGAGAGAAAAGTGAATAGATGTAAAAAGGAAACAACTTAAGTCTTCCTTCAGAGTTCAACAAAAACAACATTGTATTCTACAACACAGGAAGGAGAGAGAAGTCAACAACAAGGTCAAGAGAGAGGATCTCATTATTCTTTCCCAAAAAAGAAAATTATATCAGAATAAAAGAAATGATCTGAGAACCAATCAAGAGATCTTTAAAATCTTATTGAATAAAGAAAACATAAAACTAATCGGTAATGAACTGAAATATAAGACTGCAACATGCAAGTCAGATATCGAATATGGGTTTCTCTCAACGTACAACAAAAACAACCACAATAACGCATTAGTTATGACTTAAGGAGATATTCAATGAATTTAGTTACAACTATACATGAAGTATCAAACAACAATTGATCATTCACTTTCATCCAACATTAATAGCTTCAGACACTACAAGTAAAGCTTAATCATCCTTGTAGAAAACGATTACAAGATTATAGTCAAGTAACACATATTCCCAACTTCACAGGATAAAAGGAACCATCTTTAGATAAGAAGGGAAGGATTCTAACCAGATTCAAATACAATGGGGAAAAATGAAAGAAATTGTAACCCCCAATACATATGCTCAACATTGAGTTCAAAAGGAGAAGAGAAAACTGTAACGTTCCAACCCAATTCCTTCAGGTAAACAAAACTGAACTAATCCAAAGTTCAACTAAGAAACCCCAATCCTACCACACTCATTTGTGGGTATCAAATTTAAGAGTTAATAACAAATCATTTCATGACAGGCAGTTGTGAAAAACAAATTGTCATCACAAAGTCTCAGAAGAAGCTAAATCACATTTTATCACACTTTGAGAAAGGAAGAATAGTTCAAAACAAAATCCTTACTTAGTGGGGAAATCTACCAACTTCTTCAAAACAGACCCACAGAAGTTCACAAAAACAAGTCATTTCAAACTCAAGAAAAGTAAATCTCATTTACTGTCATTTCAAGACAAAACTGAATCCACAAAGTGTTGAATCCAAACAACCATTTCAGCATAATCTCAACAGAACAACAAGATTTGAGACAATTCACATTTCAGCAAAAGACATCACATTTCATACTTCTTCCAACAAATGAAAAACAACCCATATAAAATCTTTATCAACAATGTTTTCCCTAATTCGTTTAGCACAAGAAATAGAAGTTCTCATAATTTTATCAACATTCAAGTTCTAACAAAAGATAAAGCACGATTTACCCAAACATTCATCAAAGAAACTACCCATATCAAATCTTCTTCAAACAACAATTTGAGCAAGAGAATACAACAAGAATAAACAAGCATGAATGAAAGATATAAACATCACAAACAAAAACCCATTTTTTTCCAAGAGCAGAGTTATTTTAATGAAGATGTTTAGTAAAAAGCAGAACAACTTAATGAGAAGAGTCTATCATGCCTGATAGAGCTTCCTTTTGATTTACAGAATATTTCCAGCCGAGCCTCCAAAATATCCTCTTTCCAAAACAACATCAACAACCAAATCTTCCTGCTTCCCTTATACTTCCATAGGTTCGAGAATAGCTCAAATATAAAAAGGATAGAAAACAGAATTGCTGACTTGAAGAACCAGAACCCTCATGTAGAGTGAAAAACTAAAAAGAGAAAATGACCAAACAACTTCCCACAAAATCTGCTCCACATCTTTCCTAGGTAGTTTCCTCACCATGATCGAGGTCATTGAATGCATTGAATGCCACTTTCCCTCCTCTTTCTCTATGCCACCACCATTTCAAATTTGGTGAGGTTCCATTTCAAAACTTTGCATGCATTTTATATTTGGTAATGATGCCAGCCAGGCATCCCACTAACCCTCCATGCCTCTGCCAAACTTGGCAGATTTAAGATGTGACAACAGAAATCAATTCCCATAAATGCCTTAGAAACCATCACCACCGATGCCCCACTTGCCATGTAATCCTTAGTTTCCCTTTTCTTTGCTTAGCAATAGTTTAGGTTACATTAACATTAGCTAGGTTTCCACCTTAGTTCTTAGGTAATTAGCATTTTCCTTAGGTTATTTCCAAAACCCCACAACCATTAAACATACCATCTTAGGTTAGGTTATAACCCTTAGATTAGAATCCATAAAGGATAGGACATCACAACATAGGTTAGGGTATAAACCTTAGTAGTTTAGTAATAGGTCCTAGGTAGGTCTTATTTCCTTAGGTTAAAATCACATAGTATGGAACATTCTGATTAAGGCTAAGGTACTTTCCTTAATTTCCCATTAATAGGCCTTTAATCCTCTCACACTATTTAGTGTTATAATTTATTTATCAAGGAGGTCCAAGTTCACCATTTTCAGCATGATGCAAAGTAAGGACACCTAATACTGGTTTCCCCATAATCATAGTCGAAACAAGACTCAGTTCCTCATTACCTTTCCATTTCAGAATGTTAGCTATCAAGATGATAATAAAGAAGAATTGAATCATACCTTGGATCAATGGAATTGATTCAAGGTGTGCTATTAAAATAAGGTAAGTATGAAAACAATAGTACAAGTTCACAACTTACATATCACAGAGTAGAATGATTTCATTTCAAGTAAAATGTAATTACATCAAGTATGAATTTCTAAATAGTAATAAATTATCCATTGCAAACATGATTTCCAAACATAAAAAGAATACATCTTCCCGAGACAAATCACATGTAACCATTTGTAATGTCAAAAGTGGAAGTCATCATAGTAACAACCATACCAAAGACGTAATGAAATATTTCCTGATTTGGATGGGTCCATATGTCATCAATATCAAGTATGATTTAGGAGCTTACTATTTAGCCTCCCTCGATGGTACATTTGAAAAGGAACCTTTGAATTCCTTACACTTGTGTCATTTTTACTGTTAACACATTGACTATCATGATAGTAGTCACATTAAAGATCTTATTTCAATACCAACCCTTCACTTCCTTACGATAACGATTTAAAATCATGTTTTTTCCATCATTATCCTCAAAAACCTTAAAGATGAGCACCATAGCACTGTTCATCATATCTTTGACATGGATGAGCTCTTTATTAGAAAATTCTCATCAATCATTACATCCATCCACCTTGTCAACCAACTAAATACATGTTATAAGGCATGTGTATGTAATATTTGCATGTATCCATTCCCCTCCTCAAAGTGGTCTATTAGGCTTGGCCTCGTATAAAAATAAACTCAAAAATATCCATGGATGCATCTTATCAAAAATATACTGATCCCTCAAAGGAAATTTGTCTATCAAAATTGTAGACCACTCCCTAAAAAAAAAGCTATCCAAAAGAAAAAAGAAAAATTCAAAAATTCAAAGGATGGCTACCGAAAAATAGCAAGAGTGAATTCTCGGCTTGCCATACGCTGCCATAGCGTCACACCACCGATCTTCTGATCCAGGTGGGAATATCTGCATTAATTTTGTATTGATCACCTCCCCGCCCCTTGGGCGGTATATATAATGACCACCTCCTCGGGCCATGCATCTATTGATGTTGGTCTTAATGCAGGAGCTCTGGAAAACAATGGCACCGAAAAGAGTAAGGAAATTTGTTCCGAAGGTATTCGACGAGGTAAGGATTTTGATACTCCTTCCCCGATATTGTGCTTGATTTACCTACGTTTGATAAAGCATGCAACTAGTTTGAATCTTTTTCTCTTGTTGCTTACTTTGTGGGCCGAGTTCCCCCGGAAGGCATCCTCCGTCAATGGATTCATAACCATTGGCAACCCCACGGTGTCAAAGTTGAAGGAGTTCAAAATATGACCAAGGGTTTTTTTCTATTTCGCTTTGCTAATGCTGAGCATTGCAAAGCTGTCATCAACCATGGTCCCTGGTTTATCCGTAACACCCTTGTGGTATTCTCCCACTGGACTCGGGACTTTCAAGTCTCTGAGCAAGCCAAACTCAAGATTCCTATTTGGATTGAATTTCCAGGTCTGCCATTGCCCCTATGGGGATTTATTGACCAGCTTGTCAAACCCTTGGGTCGTCTCATCTACCATGAACAACCCAAATTTTACTCAGCCCAACCCCAGAAACGAGTTTGTGTGGAAATTGATCTCTCAAAGGACCTTAAGGATACCCTTGACATCCAGGTGGGGGATACTCACTTTGCATGAAGGTGCTTTATATTAACCTGCCCAACACCTACTTTCGGTGCCAATCTACCGATCATATGATCAAGGATTGTCCCCTCATGCAGCAAAACTCTCTCCATTTGTTGCCTTTGAAAAGCCCCGACCGACCCTAAATCCAACACCCCCATTCTGATGGATGGACCACCATCATGGTCAGTAAACCTTGCTTACAATAAACCCCAAGCTGCCACTTATAAACTAGTGAATGCCTCCACTTCTGCTCCTGTGAAATCATCCACTGCGACCCTTCCCAAACCCTCATCTGCCATCTCCCGGACTCCTCAAGCTACTATTGTCATTAGTTCCCACCCATCGGTACCTATTTTTTCACACCCCTTGATTACCGAACCCTCAAGCCTCATGGATAACACTGCTAGTGGTTTGACTATTCCGACAGAGAGAAAATCAGCCCTACACCATTCACGAAGTCCCTCCCCTCCTTCTGATGAGGAATTTTCACAGAGACCTCGCCGACAGTTTGAGCTTGGAGACTATTTGCATGGGAATACACGGCAAGTTGCTTTTTCTAACCGTTTTGGAGCATTATCCAGCCTCGAGGAGGAAACCATGCACCTTGATAGTTCTCCATGATTGTTTACTCATGGAATGTCAGGGGGCTCACTAATCTGACTCGCAGATATCTTTTCGAGAGACGTTATAAGTATTTTAAAAAGTTTCAGGTTTTGTGTTTGCAGGAAGTCAAAATCACTGGCTTCCATCTTTCTTCTGCTATGCATACCATCTGGCCTGGTTCTCTCTGCCAGATGTCAGTGCATGATAATGGTCGAGGTGGTGTTGTCACTCTTTTAAGTCCTGACCTCACCTCCAATATCATATCGTGGGGCTCTGACCCCACCCATCGGGTGGTGTGGACCCTTTTTTATTTTGACGGTCATATTCTTGGGCTGGCAAACATTTATGCTTCCAATGATGCCTCAGAGTGCTCTTCCTTTTGGCGGTGGCTGGCTGATCACTTGCCTTCTGCTACCTAGCTTCTTTGTGGTGATTTCAACATGGTGGAATCTCCCACAGATAAATTGGGTAGGCTTCCTATGTGTTGGTGTGCTGGGGAGCGTGAAGCTTGGTTTTACTTGTGCAATAAGCTCTGTTTATTTGATCCCAACCACCACAAGCACTCAAATTCTGCCACTCCATGGTTCACATGGTCCAAATTTGAGCTAGCGATGATAGAGTGTATAAATTCCTTGACAGAGCTCTACTCTCGAACAACAATGGTTCTCTTTTGATATTTCACACAGCCTCCCGGTCTCGGTAGTGGATACTGCTTTGGTCTCTGACCATAAGCCTATTTTCTTTGGGCTCCAATGGAACTTTCAGTGTCCCAAGCCCAAATCCACTCAGTTCTACTTGAATACGTCTCATCTTTCTCACCCTAAGACTTTGGATTACATCAGACATATCTGGAATCTTGATCCAAGACCGGTTGATGGGATTGGCTGGATTGATTGGTGGTCTCATGCCATCACTCGCACCACTACTTTTCTTTGGCTTTATGGGAAACAGGCTACTTTTTTCCAAAAAAATGCTCATGAAGCCTCTCATATTGAATACTCGAGATACATTCAAGAGCTTAATATGTCTCCCTTTAACACCTACATTCAAGTGCAGGCTGCTCATTGGAAACATAAACTGCAGCTTGAAGAGCACTATAAGGCCAGAGGAGCTCAAGTTTGAGCTAGACTTCACTGGCTTAGAATTGGTGATAGAGTTACCAAAGAGTTCTTTACTTCTCTTAAATCTAATCAAACTCTTACCAAAATCAAAGCAATTAAGGAAGGTAATCAAAGGCTTACCCTTTTACCTGACATTCTGTAAGCTTTTGTGCATCACTACCATGCTTGTGTTTGCTGCCCAGCCTGCTACTCCGGCTCGTGATGCTGCTCTCCTCCAATGTATTGAGGCTGTTCCCTGCAAGCTTTCTGAAAGTCAACGTGTTGCCTGCGATCGGCCTCTCATGCTTGATGATTTGAAGGAAGCTGCTCTTCAGATGGCTTCTGATAAATCCCCTAGGGTTGATGGTTTTCCCTATGAGTTCTACCAGGATTTGTGGCCCACTGTTGGTCTAGATCTCTACCAGGTCTATCTGGAAGCTATGTCCTCCAACACTCTGGGAGCTCTGATCAACCAAGGTAACATCAAATTCATACCTAAGACTGGTGATCCAAAACTTATCACCAACTGGCAGCCAATCACTCTGCTCAATGTCTCATACAAGATTATTGCCAAAGCTCTGGCTAACAAGCTTACCAACCTATTACCTTTGATCATCAGGAGTGAACAAACTAGCTTTATTAAAAATAGATATATCTTGGACAACATTATTGCAGTTTGGGAGGGCATGGAATATGCGCCCAAACTTCTTAGTGCCTATGTTTGTCAAAATTGATTTTGAAAAAGCCTTTCATTCTTACCATGCTACTGTGCTATTGGCTTCGGACCTCGGTTCATCCACTCTATTAATATGCTCTTCCAAGATGTTGGTGCTTGTATTACTATCAATGGTCAACAATCTGAGTAGTTTTCTCTTCATCGTTCCATCCGAAAAGGTTGCCCTCTTGCTCCTTCTCTATATGTCATTGCTGCTGAAGGTCTCAGCTATTTGCTTGCTAATGTTGCTCATGCTGGTTTAGTCCAAGGCATTCATCTGCCTTCTTCTCCTCATCACTGATTAACGGTCATTTCGCTGATGATTCTTTTCTCACCCTGGCTGAGTCTGAGGCTTCTGTTTCTAATGCTATGCAATGTCTTGACACCTTTTGTCTTGCTTCGGGTTCTGCCATTCAATGGAAAAAGACTCAATGTTACAGGCAGGCAGTGGGTCCCAAACCTCCTTGGTTAGAGGGATTTCAATGGCTCTGGATTGAACCTGGTGTTCAGTTTAAATTTCTTGGCATCCCCTTTGCCTTCATGGCCTCCCCTGCTGACCTTTGGGATTATGTGATTCAACGAGTTGAAAAAAAAATCTCCTTTTGGCTCACCAAACATTTGTCTCTTGCTGGCAAATTTCAAGTTTGTTCCAAGGTTCTCGCTACCACTCATGTCTACTATTCCTCCTATTGGGCTCCTTCTAAGGCTACTTACCATTGGTTGGAAAAAATTCTATGTGAATTTCTTTGGGCCAACTCTGAAGGGAACCATGGTTTTCACAGGGTTGCTTGGGATGTTTGTTGTATGCCCAAAAACACCGGTGGTCTTGGCCTTATCAACATACAATTACAAGGGGTTGCTCTTACCGCCAAATGGATTCTTCATGAGCCTTGAAGGTGAGGAATCTTGGAAAATTCTGCTCAGACATTGTATATCTCAAGGGTCTCCTCTTAATCGGAAGGCATGGCAGGGTTTGAACTACTATTCTTTATTGCTTTGCCCTGTTCCTATTAAAATTGGTGGTTCTTTTGTGGCTAAAAGTATTTGGAAAGCTTGGGAGCTCCTCAAACCCCACCTGCTTTGGTAGGGTGATGGTTTCCGAAATGGGCTCTCTCTCAACTCTCTCAGCTTATGGTGGAACCCAGTTCTTCAACATCAGGAGAAACCGCTTGCTCTTTCAGTGTAGTTTAAGGGTATGCATCTTTTCAGAAAAGGGGTTAAGTTTATTCAGGACCTTTTCTGTCCTACCACCAGGGATTGGCTTCCATGGATCAGCCTGAAAGCTAAATTTTCTCTTCATGACAATGATAAACAAGCCATTTCTCTAATACAAGAGCTCATACCTGGTGATTATTTGCATAAAATTGGTATTCATACGCAGCGCCCATGGTGGTTTGACTGGCATTGGCCCGCTGCCACCCCCTTCAAAAATTACAAACCTCGAGTGGGCTACAAGCTTCTTACTCAGAAGCAGCTCCCTCTCACTAAGCTCAATTCTCGTTGGAGCTTGCATTCCACCTATTTTGGTTGGAAACAATGCTTTCAGGTTGTCTGGGCCATTCCTATAGAGCCCAAAGTTTCTCACTTCCTTTGGTGTATTCTCCACCAAGGGCTTCCTATGGGAAAATGCCTCATTCTTATGGGAGCTCCTTCATGCTGCGCTGCCCTTTTTGCAACCACATTGAAACTCTTCTTCATCTTTTTTGGTTCTGCCCCCACGCTCAGTCTGCTTGGCACTGGATTCATACCCTTTTTCAACCTTTTCTGCCCATGTTCTTTACGTGGAAAATGGTTCTGCTGGGGGACCCAGCCTTTGTTCCTACGAATTTTTCAACATTTGGCATTCTTTTTGGGCTACTATTTTATATCACATATGGAAAACTAGAAATTCAGCTATTTTTAACAAAGAGACAGTGGATAGAACTTTTATTATTTCTAACAAACTGGCTGTTATTTCCAATGTCTCACTTCAAATCCAAGTTCAAGTGGAGAAAGTCTCGCATTGAGGTGGAACACCTTCAAGACCCTGTTGGATCACTGGGGAAGCACCCCTTGTGCTATCAGTCGTGTTCTCGCCTGACTCTCCTCATCACCGCTCCCGTTCACAAGGTCGCCACTCCCGTTCCGTGGGTGACACAATTTTGATCGGGGTCCAGTTCGTGGGTGGCAGAGTGCCTCCCCTCCTCGGTGGGTCCTTCTCCACCTCCTTCTTGGGCTCCTCCTACATCAGGGGTGTTTGGCTAGGCTGGGCAATGGCGGTTCTAGGTGGCAGGCGCCTGATCAATCCAAGTTCCCTCGGCTCTCCTTAGCCATCTCGCCCAACCAGCAGGGCACTGAGGAGGAGCAACTGCAGACTAATGGCTGGATGTCAATTTATGACACCCCACCAACCCTCTTGGTGGGTGGGGTGACCACTCGAAGAGCCTCCCACAATCGCCTCCTACCTCCATGTTCGCCACCGCCACCTAGCTCCATGCCTAGCTTGGTTTCTGCAAATTTTTCTCCGACTTTTTTTTATTGATAAGCTTATCTTAATATGATTATGTAATATGTGCCACTCGTAGCCTTTTTTATGGCTACTTTTGCTCTGCATGTGGGGTGTGATCTTTTCCACCCAATTTTGTATGATTAGCATTGTACATTTCATCATTATTATATGGATATGCTTTTCAATAAAAAAAAAAGGATGGCTACCCATATCAATGTAAAATGACTTCCCACATTGATTATCCTTCAAAAAAAGTAAAAATAAAAAAATTATACTAGGAAAGCTTTATGCATCAATCATATTTCCCATAGGAGAAAACTTCTTGCATCGATCAATTTGCATAAAAATAAAATGTATAACTAGGGCATCTCCCTATGAAACCATTAAAAGGAGAACCTACTTTCCCACATAGCCTACATATGTCAACCCTTCCCATGTCCTAGGAAGGTATACATCCTCTTTCATCTATATCCAAGATCTTACATGTAACTACCTAGTGTTAGTCATGTATTAACATTTGTTATAAGGCAAAAAAGTGCAAGAGCCTTCACTCTATTGCTTCCCATCATAATATATATTAATCCAATATAAAAGTAATCACTTCATGTTTTATTCTTAGCCATGATTAGGACACATTTTTATATACATTAAATTCACTTTAAAATAAAATATCAATAATACATCACATCATCTACATAACATCAACATCTATTAACATCTATCAATATCCATACAATCATGATCACATCTCAATATTACATTGCCACATCCAAAACATCACATTAAAGTAAAATCAACACATAGATCATAAATCAAAATCATAATCATATATCATATCAATGTTTCTCTATACATCATTTGGAGTCTCAAAAGCTTTATATATCAAAAATAACATAAAAATAGGCTTCACAAAGAGTCATATACATAAAAATATCACATCTAATCAGTAAAATAAACATTCATCGAGTGAATACCTCCTTGAGCACTACTCCTATAGTCACCACCCTCACCTCTATCTGGTCCTCTACTAGGTGTTGGATTTAGAAGGGGAAATATAATCAACAGATTACAGATCCACCATTAAAATGCTGATGACTATAGATTATGATGTGAGTTAGAGAGTCACAACAATAGCTTAAAATAGATAGAAAATTACAGAGTATAATGAGTAAGATTTGAAAGAAAATAATAAACAAGAACAGAGCATATGAGACTATATTTAAGTGAAGAAACCCGAAGTAAAAATCTCCACTAAAAAGCATTGTCTTTATTAAGAATTTAACATCTTTAACCCAACACTTCTAATTGACTCCTTAGTCTTTCACAATGACCACTGATATTTTTTTCTTGATCATCTAATAGAATGATCATCGACTATATCTTATAATAAGATCTTGGTATTTATGTCAGTCTGTATAAATATATACATTGTAGACAATCAATCCTGAGAAGGATCACCCAAATCAATATGGGTGGCTAACTCGGTCAAGTTGCTTCACTCTTAAATGTGAAATACCTTCACAATAAAATTTGATGGACAAACTTTTATAGAATATTAGGGCATATTGCAGTGGTATATTCCACTTGAAATTATCACCCCAACACTCTCCTTAATGTTAAGTGGGAATAAAAATAAGACATGCCAAATTTACCTTTTTCTACAAAAGGATTTATAGATCCTTAAATCAACAACTGTGATTCAGGATATCATGCAAACAAGGGAAATCCACATATATTCCCATACATAAATTCTTAAGACTAGTGCTTTACATATGAATACTTACATCAGATTATGGAGCCTTTTATAAACTAAGGCATGCTCATAACTTAATATTCACTAGGATTTACAAGTAACTTAACATAGAGTGATACAAATTTACTTATTACAAAATTCATGAAGTATTGGAAGTTTACAATGAACTTCCTTATGCATTTACTCATGATACTTGCAGTTCACACACAAAGTTACAACCATGTGTAACCAATCCCTAAAGGATCACTTTGTTACATACAAAGTGGGTGGTGATGATCCACTCTTACAAGCTAACATGGGTCTTTTATAATAATCCATTAAGAGGTGTAATTGTCATACACACCCCCCTTCAATGGAAACTTGATAGGCACAACAAGGCACAAAAGTTGTAGTAGTTCCCAACACACAATGGCTTGGGAAGGTATCTACAACATAATCTATGATTTTGAAATGCATTCTTTATCAAGAGAAATTTGACCTTCACATAGAGGAGGAATACTTCCTTTAGCTCCTATGTATATCACTACCAGCAGCCTCTTTAGGAACATGGCCCTTTTCTTCTTCAAGTGATGGCATATGCATCAATACTTGAACATAAATGCCAGTTGTATATCCAATGACAACATTAAAATGGTTAGAGTCATGATAGATAACATAATAATAGGCATAACAACTAACCATGTTACATTACAAATATGTTGAAAATATTTCAACATATTATACTACTAAAATATTTATTAGATGCAATTAGTATTGGATGTCTCCAATAAAAACAAAGGTGTCCCCAAGTGTCATTTGATATGCATATAATAATATTTTACTAATCACATAAAATGATTTAACAACATATGTATATATTCATATTATAAGTATTTACATAATGAGATAAGACTTGATAGATAACACATCTGAACAAATAATCAAATTATTCAAGAATAATCAAGCATTCACTGAAACCATTATCCATTAAACAGTGGACACACTCATGGATTTATGTGAATTTTGCTTCAAAAATGACCATGTAAGCATCCTTTTGAAGTCTATACATGTCATATATGATCATATTTTTATGCCAAAAAACATGATTTAACAGTCAAAAACATTGTCTTACTTATCTTGATTCTAAGAATTATATTCTTGTTACTACTAAGAGATCATGATTGTTTTGACAAAATAATCATTATTAGCAAAAATAGTTAGAGAAACCATACTCATGAAATCACCTGACACAAGAATCCTAGTCAGAGTCAAGGATTGAAAGATATCCCCCTCAATGTCTACATCCATTATATCATAAGGAAATTGAAAACAAACTTGTAGAATAGTTTTAGTTTTAGGATACTCAGAGGAGGGCAGAGAGGAAGATTTACAAAAAATTTCTCAAGAATATGCACATATTCTTTGTAACCTCTAGGTACAACTTTCATGATGTATAAATGCACTTGATGCATTACAAAATATGATATCAACTTCTATTCTAATTTTGGATAATCCTTTCTTTCTTTCTGACAAGAAACTTATTCACATGGTTTAGGATTTCTTAATTACTCTTTATAGGGGTTCATGATGTCTAATTATTATCATGTAACTATCAAAATTCATCATGAATCAACATAACTTACATGTATTGAGATAGGGGCTTCTGGTTTAATATATTACTCTCTTAAAGACTCAGATCAAGAAGGCCTCTTAAAAACATAACAGAACTTTTTGATGAAAGACCTTAGACTTCACAGAAATCCCTTAGATCTTTCAGACTTTAGATGAATAATAATGCCCTTTTTTTGCAAAGCAAACACTAATCTTTTAAATCAAAGTTGAATATCATTCCTTAAAAGAGGAAGAAGAAAAAACATTCAGACACATAGCCATCAAGAAATATAGAATCCATTTTTTGAATGCTAGAAGCAATGACATTACTTGAATTTTTCTTTAACATACCATTTATAATGCAGCAAAACAACTTTACAATTTTCTTTAGTTAGCTGAGAGTAAGAAAAAGATTCTTTTTAGTTGAGGAACATACAAGACATTCCTAATTATCCCATTTTCCAATTTAACATTTCCACAAGATTCATATCTAATGATGGATTCATCTCCTAGATATATGTTTTCTTCACATTTGACAACATCTGAAAGAATTCTAGAAATACAAGTCATGTATCTAGAAGCACCACTATCTAGGATCCATTCATTGTCATTAGAAGCTAAGAGAACTATATATAAGACAAAATATTGCTCAATAGTATTTACATAATATTGCTTCTGATTTGGCTTATTAGTTATAGTGTTCTTAGTAGGTTTGATAGTTGTTACTCTATAATTAGACTCTTTGTGACCAAATTTTCCACACTTGTTACAAGTTCCATTGAATTTGGCTTTATAGTTCTGACTGTTTTTAGCATGCTTAGGCTTAGGATTAGATTTGAATCTAGATCTGATATTAGACTTCTTATTAGGATTACTATTAATCCTATCTTGAGAAGACTTATGATTTTGAGAGAACAAGGCTTGAGAAGTAGTCTCTTTTGAATCAAAATTCTCCATTACTCATTCTTCTTGAATTAATAGTGAAGACAGAGTATCTAAGTTAGGTAGATCATTCTCATTCTGATACTTAGAGTTAAGAATAGAGATAAAATTTCTAAAATTTTCATGTATATTGATCTGTATAATGAAATATAGCATCTTATCTTGAAATAGTTCATAATTACAACCATCTAATTGAGCTTTAATGTCCTTAATTTTAGCTAGGTAATTGAATATTTTCTCACCCCCCTTCATGGGTATTGTAAATAGATCTAAAACTAGTTTAATGATCTTAGACAATCTACTACCTTCATGCATGGTTTCTAATTGCTTCCATGCATCTGCAAGTGAGTCCATATGGCCTATATGCATCAATAATTCATCTCTAATGCTTTGCAATAGGATGGATAGAACTTTGTGAGATTTCTGAGAAAAGGAGCTAAGGTTTTCAGGGGTATCTTGTCTCCTTGTGGGATGTTTTTGACACTAGTTATAAGATCCCAGAGCTTTCTTGCAATGAAACAAGATTTTAATAAAACTCTCCATATGTTATAATTTGTTCCATTCAAAACCTAAGACTTATCTAATGAAAAAATAGCAGAACTAGCCATTTTTAATGCTCAAATGGAAATGGAGACAAATAAAGAAAAAAATGAATCAAGGAAGCTAAATGGAGACAAAAAATAAGCTACAAGATCTTTTTAATATCTATATGAATGAAAACAACTTGAATTTAGTAAAAAAAGACTAGTTATGATCGAGATTAAGATCGATTTAACAAAGCTTATTCGGAGTCGAGCTACAATACTTTTAGAAGACAAATTAGTTAATTAATTAATTAAGGGCTTAAGATTAATTAATTAAGAGCTTAATAAAATGACAAAATTTAGAAAAGTTTTAAAAATAAGTATTTTTGGTTGAGTTTACAGGTGAGATAATCGAGCTCGCTAAATCTTGAGTCGGGTTATAGTAGCTAGATGCATTATTTAGCAAATTGAAGGGGGAAGTGAGCTATATGAGCTCAAAATGAGCTACTTAACAAATAAAAAAAGTTAAAAACAACCAAGGTAGGGGGAGACACGTGGTATAAATCAACAATACCAAGAGAGGCACATTTTGGCTTTAAAATAAATTGTGGGCGGATGTAAAGCTTTAAAAATTAAAGTTAATGTCTTTTTGAGTCCACAACAAAGTTATAAAACTATAACATAAAAGGTGGACATGAAGTTCCAATAAATTAAATTAGATAGAAGAATTATCGGGTACATAACAATAAAAAAATAAACGTGCATCAAAAAACTATGACAAGAATGAAAATTGTGAAAAGTAAATACACGTGTCGCTTTTCAATTAGTTCACACCTTTTAGTGTAGATAATAAGTCATAAAATAATTAATAGAAAAAATAGGCAACAAAGTCGTATAATATGTCTTTAATTAATTAGTTCACTTTTTCACACTCTGACACATTGTGAATAATATGTGAAAGCAAATATAGTAAAAAAGACTCAATCAAATGTTGTCACTTGTCAAAGATCTAACAATTGACAAATATACACTTGGTGGCTTTTTGCCAAACTTTAAATATAGATTACCTTGGGTGGACTTAAGGTCCCTAGAATAAGCCAAACTTAAAATAATGTTTGGTCTGAAAAATTATAAGACATGTGTCACAATCATAGTGGATAAGTCAAAAAAAGGATGACACCATGACACTTATGAAGAATAACATAATTAAAAGATTAATATGTGTCCAAATGCAATTGGTTCACACTTCGTAAATCTGGCAAAGACTAAGCCAAAGAATAAGATACATGGAGCCTTTTAAATGGCTCGCACTTCACAAGTTTGACACAGAATGACACCGTGAAAAACTAGTGTATATGTCCAAATGTTATTGGTTCACACTTCGTAGTGCAACCAAAATGACTAAAGAAAACTAAAGACATGTGGAGCCTTTTAAATGGTCACTTTTTGCAAGACTAAAAAACACAGACAAATGCAAAAAAATGGCTAATTCTTATTGGATAACCACTTCCACAAATAAAAAACTAACAAATGTGAAATATGGAGCATTTCTATTGGCTCAATTTCACAAATCTAAAAAATGTGAAATAAAAATAAAATTGGAGAATTTTTAATAGTTCAACCTTTACATATGACAAAATCAAGATAAAAAAAGGTCTGACAACGTGAAATATTAAGTGACTTGGAGTTTTCCTATTGGATCATATTTTCGAATGACAGAGGATAGCTAAACAAATTCGACAACATGGAGACATGCATAAAGCCCTTATTGGCTCACATTTCGTGATGACCACATAACAAATTTATGAAGTGTGTGGAAAAATATTATTGGTTTGTACTTCACAAATGACAGAAAGATGAGAGAATATTGACAGAGTGAAACACTTGGAGAAAACCTATTGGATCATGCTTCACAATAGTAGAACTTTGAAAAACTCAATTAAAAAACTGATCGAGCAAAGCCACTTAGCACTTAAATATTGAATCAGTTTCATGCAAACATGAAGAGAACAACATGAAGCTACTTAGATAAATATTATTGGCTCGAGCTTCACAAAAATAAAACTAGTGAAAAATAATTATTTTTACTACTAGAACGAGACTTAGAAGCCCCAAACAAACTAGATGTAAATAAATCTTTTGGATTCAAAGTTAAAAAATAACCCAAAAATGGCTATACGCAACATGAAAACTTAAAATAACCTCATCGAGATGATGGATTTAATCCACAAAAGACTAAAACAAGATGTAGAAGCAAAGATCTAAGCATACAAAAGATCAAACATAGATCTAAACATCCATTTAGCCAAATTTTAATCAATATTTCAAGCAATACTTAGGTGGGAAATGGAATTTTAAATATGGTTTGCTTGAAGAAGATTCTAGAACTTTTAGGGTTTTTAGATCCATGAATAAACTTCAAGCTTATTTACTCTAGAAAATCAAAATTTAAATCATCCCTACACACACATAATCACCATGCTTTAATACCATGTTAGATTTAGAAGGGGAAATATAATTGAAAGATTACAAATCCACCATTAAAATGTCGATGATTATAGATTATGATGTGCAATTATTAAACAGTCACAGTAATAGCTTAAAATAGATAGTAAATTACAGAGCATAATGAGCAAAGAGATGAAAGAAAATAATAAACAAGAATAGAGACAAATGACACCAGATTTAAGTGGAGAAACCTAAAGGAAAAAACTCCATTTAAAATCACTATCTTTATTAATAATTTAACAACTTTAACCCAACACTTCCACTTCACTCCTCAGTCTTTCACAATGACTACAAATATTTTTATCTTGATCATCTAATACAATGATCATCGATTGTATCTTATAATCAGATCTCGGTCTTTATGTCAGTCTATACAAATATATATGTTGTAGACAACCAATCCTAAGAGGGATCACCTAAATCAATATGGGTGGGTGAATCGGTCAAGCCGCTTCACTCTTAAATGTGAAATCCTTTCACATAAACTTTTGATGGACAAACTTTAATAGAATATTCAAAGTCTTGCATTGGTAGATTTCACTTAACATTATCACCCTGCCACTAGGACCTCCTCTATCTAGACCTTGTGGTGGCTGACCCACATTCATAACACTAACACTAGGTCCCACTCAACTCCATGCCGATATACAAAACAATAAGGCTCATCATGAAGATTTCATCGAAATATCTCATACCCCACAAATCTAAAATGGTTCTAGAAAAGATAATTTATTGACTAAGTGATTTTACTTAATGAGCAATTAAATTCCTTAGATAATTTTAAAATTAGTACTTTGAACCAATGTGAGGTCTTAAAGAAGCAAGGTCCTTAGAATGACCCTACCGAGATGGATGATTTCAAATGAATACATTAAGGACTTTGGAAAGTAATTACCTTGTTGTAATTGATATTCAAAACATACTAAGTAATATTGTTATGATAATATTATTACCTAGATTTGACTAATTTGAGGGTATGGTATTCATATAACCTATTCATATCTATAGTCCATAGAATTACAATGGGGTTGTCAAACCAATACTATTATACAATGCAATGATAAGCTGAATAAAGATATGGACTTTGATATTAACGTGATAAGCTAAGGATGATCTTGTGACTTTATGAACTTGAGGTTGATGAGGATTATTAGCTTGAAATAATATTAAGGCTATTGTTCTATAGACCTTATCCTGGTAAAATTATCCTATGGGAGATTAGTAACTAGCTTGAATCATTATATGCTGAATAATTGATTTACTAAACATGTAAATAACTTGTGTTATCAAAATGACTATTTGACTCATGCACGTAAGGGTTTTGTGTATTGGTTACAAGTTGATAAGTATGGCATATCGGTCAAATTGGCCATGCATTATTTAAGGGAGTCATTACTAAAAGCTAATTGTGGGCTTATACCATAAGGGCCTTAACACAGTCGACTAAGGTAATAGTTATGATTAATACAAGAATTGTTGCAAGGTTTATGGACCGTAGTCCATTAAAATAATGAAAGATCTCAATTATTGTAAATCTTGATTATTGTAATTCATAAACATGCAACTTACCAGGTTAATAACCCGATAACATAATGACTACCTAAGGTTAGGAACCTGTCGGGATGACATTAGGGAGTCATCAATTGTTAACTATGTTATGTTTAAGACTTGAGCCTAAAATGGACCAAGACTACAATATATTGGAGTATAATGGGCTATAACAAGGAAATAATAACTTTACTCCATCAATACAAAGGTAATGTGGGTTTTGTTTAATGTCATGACTATGTGTTTGACTTAATGATTATACATATCAATATAATCGAACTCCTTAGTATGAAGTTACCCTACTTATCTTTGGAAAATTTGGTAATCCCTTACATGTGAGTTGATTTACTTTTTAGATGGTCATAATGACCCCTCCCCCGTTAGGATAAATTTTATTATCCTATTATTAATTATGCATAGTAGGATTATTTAATTAATTTTATTAATTAAATAATTAATGATTAAATTGTTATATGGTTAAACAACCATATTTGTCTGTTTGCACATTGTTATATTGTTATAAACAATATATTTGTCTTTATGTAATTTTGCTTCCCGGATGTTATTGGAAGCTTGTGAAATCTGGTTTTTGGTTGCACCTGTGCAACTCATTTTCCCGGATGTATTTGGCTGTGCAATATCTATAAATATTGCAGCCCATTCTCTGTAATTGTTTACTGATTGAGATTAATAAAATATCACAGGCTTCCGTCCCTGTTTCTCAATCTACATTTGGTACCAGAGCGAAATTCTGGCCCTGTGAAGGAGTGGAAAAAGAATGCAGCAGAAATAGAGAAGATTGGAGAAGAGTATGCAGCAATAGAGAGCCTGTGCAGCCTCCTGCAACCTCCCAGCCTCATCTCTACCTTTCCACATTCCCCAGTTCGTTCCAGGTGTTTGGAACGCAAATTTTTTTTGCACTGGTGCACTCAGCACCAGGCAAAAATTGCTAAGGTATTGAATTTTTTAAAAAAAAATAATTTCCAATCAGGTTTTGTTTTACTGTATTTGGAGATTGTGTTCCTTGTTTGGAGGACTGTCTGTGCACCTGCAGAGAATACACAGAGCAAAGAAAATAAAAAAAAAAGAGAAGAGGCGTTTTTCTTGCTCCAGCAACCTGTACAAAAAAAAACGTTTTTTGAGAGCATATGCGCCCTTTGCTGTCCCATGCGCGGCCAGCATAAGAAAAACGTTTTGGAGCTAAACCACGCCCTTTGCTGCCCCAAGCGCCTGCACAAAGGAGAAAAAACGTTTTTGAGAGCACATTCAGTCAAAAAACGCGCCTAGGCAATACCAGGCGTGAAAAAAAAGGAAAAAAACGCAGTCTAAAGCAATTACAGCAAAAAAGAGATGCGCCCCAAGTAAAAAAACGGCCCAGCAATCAAAAAAACGCAGCCAAAGCCTGCAATAGACACAGAAGGGACCTGCACACATGAAAGAAAAAAAAATCATTCAAAATCAATAACTATAGGCGCCCAAAGCAAGAAAATGCGGCCAGAACAAGGAGAAGCGGCCATACAAAGGCAAACAAAAAAAAATACAGCAAAAGGAGGCGTTTTTGATCCATTTTTGATCCATACGAACCCTAAATCCGCTCTCACCAGTTGCTGCCACGTGGATCCTTCATCTAGGGCGCATTTTCTAAGGTAAGCCATTTTTTCACATACTTTAAATACAAGTTTGCTCATCTCTACATCAAGCGCCCTTAAGTGGCCAAGTTGGATAGAGGGAAAGCCTTAGAAGTGGGAGGTGCATGGTTCAAATCCCACCCCCAACTTCACATTTTGAATTTGGCGGAATTTTTAGCGGAGCTGCTAAATTTAGCAGATTTTTTGAATTTAGTTATAACTAACTAAATTTAGCGGAGAATCCCTAATTTAGGGTAAAAAAATTTTTTTCTCCCATTTGGTCTGTTTTCTCATTCCAGACATTTTTTGCAAAAGGAGACCCACCTAAAAATTGCATTTTCAGCTATTTTTTTGCAATTTTTAGCATTTAGGGCTCAGGAGGCCACCAGGACCCCGAAACTGAAATTTTTTGCCTGTCATTCAAATTGCACAATTTTTTGAATGTAAATTGTATACTGCTGCATATTGTACTAATTTGCAGGTTGCCATAGTCAACTGCAAAACTTTGTAACTGCTCAGAAACTGGCAGAATTGTAATCAAAAATAGTAAATTTGGTTCTGTAACACTCACGAGATCCTAGATCTCATTCGCAGCGTTCGGTATATACAGTGCCTCTGGGAAGCACTTACGGGTAAAGCCGTCGCGACTACTACTGCACTTAACGCCTAATATAGCTGCAACAACGTCGTCTGGGCATCGTCCCTATAAATCGACGGGGAGTAATAAGGTCACAGTGCACACACTATGAACCATCCCATCCGTCTGTGAACGATTGCAAGACATAAATCCAGACCGAGAAATTATCCAGAGTATAGCTGGTTACGCGCGCGTATGAGGATATTTCTTTGAGCCGGTGTCAATAATCGCACAGACCCCATCAGTACTGTCTTGGTACCACGTATCGAATTCTTTCACGTACGTTAACGCCTCTTTCACGTACTGCTAGGGTATATAGAAAGGGCGAGCTTCTTCCACGTATCGACGGGTATATCGGAAGGGCGCGTATATAGAAAGGTTCGGTATATCGGACTGACGGTATATAGATTGGGAGACCTAATACCTGGAGTGATAAGAGCCAAACCCTGTCAGTGATCTCTGCAAAATGGGCACCAATGCCCCCAAATTTTTTCTTCCGGATTCACAATTGCTCGAGAGGAAGCAACTATCTTTGCTTGGAAGACAAAAATCAAGACACATGACTTGAGTTTGAAGAAATCTGGCCTGTTGTGATGGTACTCTAACCAGATCACCAACGGATGCAACACAACAACGACAATTTGATAGAGCAGATCAGAAAGCAAAGCTCATCATCTTGTTTGGAGTATCCGACGATGTGCAAGTCCACATTCGAGATGCCACATCAGCAAAAGAAGCTTGGGATAAACTGAGCACAATATATGAGGCCAAGAACAAGAATGTCATACTCAATTTGCAGAGTCAGTTACATACGTTGAAATTCAAACAGAATGAGAAAATTGAAGCCTTCCTAAGAAGAGTTGCAGAGTTGAGGGCTTCACTTCTAGCCCTAGGAGAAGAGGTCAAAGATGAGTCTCTCGTTCCCATCGTTCTGAGAGCTCTCCCTTCTTCTTATCGAATTTTTGTCACAACTCTAAACTTGTCAGATAATGACAATTAGTTTTGACAAGTTAGTAAACCTACTGCAACAAGAGGAAGCAATGCACAACAAGGATGATGAAGAAGAGCAGGCACTGTCTTCACATCAAAAATGGAAAGGAAAAGGTAAAGGAAAACCTAAATCCTATCAGAAGTCCCCACATCAGAATCAGTATCATGGGGACAATCAACAGAAGAAGCGATGTCCCATTTGCAAAAGAGGACATGACTTGCAAGATTGTTGGTTTAACACATATAAGAAAGGTTCATCAAGAAATTCTGGACCACAACAACAACAAACTTACAAGGGACATTCAAACAATTATCACGGGCAGAAAAAGGGGAAGCTGGAAAGAAGACCCCACCAAAGAAGGTAATATTCTTTGAGCAACAAGATCAGTCAGACAATGAAGACTTCTTGTTCACTGCTCGATCAAGTGAACCATCCACGTCATCTAGTGAAGTCTGGTATGTTGATTCGGGAGCCACTCGACACATGACCGGCCACAGAGACTGGTTTATTTCAATGAGGGACACGCCATCGAAAAATCATGTTTCGTTGGGAGATGATTCTTCATATACAGTTCAGGGGATTGGAAACATTTCTCTACCCCTTGGTTCACGCAAATGCAAACTATCAGATGTTCTATATGTCCCTAGGTTGACAAAGAACCTTCTTTCGGTCAGTCAACTCCTAGATCACAACCTGAAAATTGACTTTGATAGTCAATCCGGCAAGAAAATGTGTTTGATTCGAGATAAATCCAGAGGCTCAAAAATAATTGCAAAAGCCTCAAATGTGGGAAGAATGTTTCAACTTGATTTCATTCACAAAAATGATCAAGCACTCGTGGCTAAAAACTCCACCTCAGCTCAGTTGTGGCATAGGAGATTTGGTCATGTAAGTTTCAAATATCTCAACACACTTCGCCGGTGTAATATGGTACATGGGATACCATCTCTTCAGAAGGATACAGACAAGTGTCCTCACTGCTTAGCAGGGAAACAACACAGAGTTTCATTCCAAACAAGTACTTTTCGAGCTCATGGAAAACTTGACCTGGTTCATACCGATCTGTGCGGTCCAATGCAGCCAAGTCATTCAGGGTTCCAGTACTTCATGCTCTGTGTTGACGACTATTCACGCAAAATGTGGATTTTTTGTCTTCGTAAGAAAAGTGAGGCCTTTGAAACATTCAAAAAGTTCAAAGTGGCAGTTGAGAAAGAAACTGGTCGTCACATCAGAACTCTCCGCTCAGATCGAGGGGGGGAATTCACCAGTGATGAGTTCAGAGACTATCTACAAACTCACGGGATTCGTCGACAAATGCCTCCTCCACACACACCGCAGCAAAATGGTGTTGTTGAGAGAAGAAATCGTACTATCATGGAAATGGTGCGATGCATGATCGATGATTCCGGACTTGCAAAGACATTTTGGGCAGAAGCAGCAAAAACAACAGTGTATTTGCTAAACAGAGCACCCACAACTGCTCTTGATGGAATTACACCACAAGAAGCATGGTCAAAAGGAAACCATCCATTGCACACCTTAGAGTATTCGGGTGCAAAGCAAGCATGCACATACCCAAACAGAATAGAAAGAAATTGGACATGAAGTCACAAAATCTCATCTTCATTGGATACAGTGAAGAGACTCTTGGGTACAGACTGATGGATCCTAAGACCAGAAAAGTCTACACAAGCAGAGATGTTGAGTTTTTCGAGAAGAAGGAAGTAGAGACTCCTCCTCCGGACTCGCAAGATGTAGATTTTTCACCAGTTGTAAAAACTGAAGCAAATGTTCCCTCAGAAGATGAAAGTGATGATGGGGATGATGGTGTTGATCAGATAGGACCACAACCCATGGGAACAGCTCAACGTATGCCTAAATGGTGTACAAGCACATTACGAGATGCAAGACTGGATGCTCCACCGGATACATCCACCCCTGGACCACGGACTCGCAGTAAAGCAAGAGAAGAAGTTAACTTTGCTTTGATGAGTAGAGTTATTGAAACAGACGAGCCATCTACAGTCCAGGAAGCCCTACAGTCAAAAGCTTGGAAAGATGCCATGGATTCTGAATATCAATCAGTGATGAAGAATAACACTTGGCAGCTTGTCGATCTTCCACCAGGGAAGAAACCCATTGGTTGCAGATGGATATTCAAAACTAAGTACAAAGCAGATGGGACAGTAGACAAGTGTAAAGCAAGACTTGTAGCAAAGGGGTATGCACAGAAAGAAGGCATTGACTATGAGGAGACATTTGCTCCCACAGCTAAGATCAAAACGATCAGGATGATCTTTGCTCTAGCTGCTCAGTTTGGATGGAAAGTTCACCAGATGGACGTAAAAAGTGCCTTCCTGAATGGAGATTTGCAAGAAGAAGTCTACATGACTCAACCTGAGGGATATGTAGTACCTGGTCAAGAAGAAAAGGTATGCAGACTCAGGAAATCTCTGTATGGCCTAAAACAAGCACCCCGGGCATGGTACATCAAGATTGATGAGCATCTCGTACAACATGGATTCATCAGAAATCCATACGATCCCAATCTCTACCTCAAAAAGCAAGGGGGGGAGATGGTGATTGTTGTAGTTTATGTCGATGATCTAGTCATCACTGGCAGTTCAGTGAAGATGATTGATGAAACGAAGACAGATCTTAAGCGATCATTCGACATGACAGATCTCGGGCTTATGCACTACTGTCTTGGACTGGAAGTATGGCAGAAAGAGAATCACATCTTTGTTTCTCAGATGAAATATACCAAGACAACGCTCGAGAAGTTTAGGATGATGGATTGCACACCAATTGCTACACCTATGGAGAACAGATTACAGTTATCTCGTTCAGATCCATCTCCTGAGGTAAGTGCCACTCTCTATCGGCAGCTGATTGGGAGTCTCATTTACCTGACCTACACTAGACCAGATATCAGCTTTGCAGTAAGCTATCTATCCAGGTTCATGCAGGAACCCAAAGTTTGTCATTGGAAAGCAGCAAAGCGCATCTTGAGATATCTCAAAGGATCAGTGGATCTTGGTCTAGAATACAAGAAGAATGAAAACTTCTTCTTGATTGGATATTCGGATTCAGATCATGCAGGTAACATTGATGATAGAAAATCCACTTTTGGATTTGTATTCTTTATGGGATCTGGACCAATATCATGGGGAAGTAAGAAACAACACTTTGTTTCTCGCTCTTCCATGAAGCCGAGTATCGTTCTGCAGGAGAAGCTGTCTGTGAAGCGATTTGGCTACGTCGCATACTGGAAGGACTTGGAATACCACAGGACAAACCGACCACCATGTATGTTGACAACGAAGGTGTTCTCAAACTTGTTCGCAATCCAGTTTTTCACGAGAGAACAAAGCACATTGAAGTTCAGGTTCATTTCATACGCGAACATGTATTGAAGCACAACATCCAGCTTCAATTTTGTCCAACAGCTGAACAACGAGCAGATATTTTCACAAAGTCACTTGCACGTGACAAGTTCGAGTTGTTCAGAGCATTTCTCTCCTCATCTCTTCAGACAATGCACAATTAAGGGGGGGAATGTTAGGATAAATTTTATTATCCTATTATTAATTATGCATAGTAGGATTATTTAATTAATTTTATTAATTAAATAATTAATGATTAAATTGTTATATGGTTAAACAACCATATTTGTCTGTTTGCACATTGTTATATTGTTATAAACAATATATTTGTCTTTATGTAATTTTGCTTCCCGGATGTTATTGGAAGCTTGTGAAATCTGGTTTTTGGTTGCACCTGTGCAACTCATTTTCCCGGATGTATTTGGCTGTGCAATATCTATAAATATTGCAGCCCATTCTCTGTAATTGTTTACTGATTGAGATTAATAAAATATCACAAAGGCTTAGTCCCTGTTTCTCAATCTACACCTCCTTACATAAATGAATAAGGTTGAATTCTAAATGTCACTATTTATATTGACAGAATTGTTGAAATTTTAGTATAGATAATTGGGGTTTAAGATGAGAATTAGTAAGAGAGTTGTGTGGTGTCCTCACAAACATTAAATTGAATTAAAAACCATCCCCAGACCTCGGGGCATACGAGATTCAAAGTGGAAGGATTTGGAGATGGTGGGGTTTTGTGGCTTCATTCATTTGAAGCCTTTAATATGTGAAGCTTTCATGTATAATGTTTTGCCATTATTGTATTGATGGTTGTTTATAAGTTGTTGCATGTGTTATGCAATCACCAGATTGGAAGCTATTATGAGGAACTTGAACAAACCTGTTATCCATAAATAAGATTAAGGTTCCTTATGGATTGGTTAAGGAATCAATTTTCGGATTTGACTCGTTTGAAGTGGAGAATATTTCAAAGGGTTTTGTAAGAGAATAAATCAATAAATGCTCTTTTTTCTCCTTGATAGCTCTCTTCATTTTTTAATGAACTTACCTAGACCTAAGCCAAGGAACTATTACCTATTTTGGGTTAAGCACACCAAGTATGGATGGGGTGGGTATAGTTGAGAGAAAACTTTAAAACCTCGAATGTATTACCTGGTCACTAAATACTATTAATTGGGTTCTTCTATTAGTTCAATTGGGACCGCATTTAGGGTATGGTTGTCATTTGGAATGAAGAAAAAATCAAAGGTACAAAGCTTCTTAATAGAAATAACCATACGCTTGTGCTTTACAGGATAAGAAGTCCAAAGAGTTTTGGATCTTATCTAATATTTATTCCCCAAATATTAAAAGTGAAAGGAAAAAACTCTTGGCCGATCTCTCAAATTCCATAATGTGATAAAAGGGATGGAATGGGTGATTTTGGGGGATTTTAACACCCCTTTGTGTCCTGGGGAAAAGAAGGGAGGAAATGTTGATCTTACTGAAAGTATGGAATACCTTCAAAATTTTATTTCCCTCAATAACCTTATGGATGTTGAGCTAAGAGGGAGTAGATTTACTTGGTCTAATAGAAGAAAGGGTAACCAGTTGATTCAAGTTAATCTCTTGGGGATGGTTAAACAAAGAATATGGTTTGTTTTCCCTTCCTCGCATAGGATCTTATCACAATCCTATCCTCTTCTAGATCAAGGACAAGGATAGGTGGAGAACCCCATTCAGATTTGAGAAGATATGGCTACAAGATGAGGATATTTCTTGTTTTATTAAGGGATGGTGGACTGTGAAAATCAAAGGAACAACTTTATTCAAAATTGTTAAAAATCTTGCTCATTTTTAAAAAAATATGAAAGAATGGAATAAAATAAGTTTTGGTAACATTTTTGAGAAAAAATAGTCTCTGGCTAATGAGATTTCACTCCTACAGGGAGATTTAGAATCGTCTAGGGAGGGCAATTCTATGCTCCCCAAAAAAATGAGAAGGATTTACTTGTTGAGTATCATAACATCCTATGGAAGGAGGAAATTTTTTGGAAACAAAATCTAGAGTCCTATGGCTCAAAGATGGTGACAAGAACATGAAGTTATTTCATATCTCTACTCTCAAAAGGAGGAGTAATTGAATTCTCTACATTAAAAATGAAGAGGGAGTTATGCTCAATGATTCTAAGGAAATTCAACAAGAGGCATGTTCTTTCTTCAGTAGGCTTTTGGCCTCATCTAGAGATTCTAACAGCATGAAGGAAGAGAAGTTTCTAGATGTTATCCCTCATCTGATTAATGATGAATACAATGTCATGCTCACTAAAATCCCTTCAGTGGAATAAATTGAATTCATGATAAAATCCTTAAATCCTGATAAATCTTTAGGACCAGATGGTTTCCCTTCTTTCTTCTTCCAAAATTTTTGGGAGATTGTGAGGGATGATACCTGTAGTTCTATTCAAGAATTATTTAAGAATAAAAGGATGCTTTAGGAGTTAAATAACACCTTTCTTGCTTTTATCCGTAATAATCATGATCCTTCGGAGTTTAAAATTTTAGACCCATAATCCTTTGCAACTGTGTTTACAAAATGTGCTCCAAAATTTTGGCTTTAAGAATTCAGCTTGTGCTACCCTCGATAATATCTAAGCAACATGGAGGCTTTGTTATGGGAAGACAAATCCAAGATGGTATTGTCACTATCCAAGAGACCCTCCATTCGATGAAATAGAACAAAAAGGAATCCATGTTTATCAAGCTTGATATGGAAAAATCCTATGACAGAGTTTCTTGGCCCTTCCTTTTGAAGATTCTTTCTAGGTTTGGCTTTGGAGAGGACTTTATGGAGATGATTCTCTCATGTATTTCCACATCCAAGTTCTTGTTCTTGGTTAATGGGACCCCTTGTGGGTTTTTTAACAACATGGGGTTTAAGATAAGGTGATCCTATCTCACCCTTTCTTTTCATTATTATGGTTGAGACCCTTAGTAGAGCTCTTAATAAGGCTACCGTGGATGGAAGAATCAGAGGTATTTCTCCTACTATCAACCGTAATAGAGTTTATCACCATCATTTTGTTGATCACACTATGTTGGTTGGTGTTTCTCGTGTCTGAGGCCAACGAATTCAAATATAATGAAAAAAGCTTGATCAATCTTCTTTTATCAATACCCCGAAAGAAGAAGCAACAAAATTGTTTGTATTCTTGGTTGTTCTTCTAAAACTCTCCAAACTTGGTATCTCGGGATGCTTATTAGGTTGGAAAAACCAAAGAATGTTGAATGGAATTTCTTAATTGATAGATTCCTGAAGAAACTTGAAGGATGAAAAGGTTCGTTGCTATCTCATCTCGGAGTAAATCTGTTCTTCTTCTCAAATGATCGATTTAGAATTTACTTGTTTATACGATGTCTATCTACAAGTTACCCTCTGAGGTTGCTAGCAAGATGGAAAGCATACAAAAAATATTTCTATGGAGTGGCTCCGAATCTAAAGACATAATTCCTCTAATTTCTGGGAAAAGGTTTGTGCAGGCCCAAAAACTTTGGTGGTCTTGGTATCAGAGATTGGACCAAAAGGAATAAAGCTATGCTATCAAAAATGAGCTAGAGACTAATTAAGGAAGAGAGTTTTTGGACTAGTATTATAAGAGGGAAATGTTGGCCTAATTTTTTGCTAACAAATGGTTCTTCAGCACCCAAACTCTAATGATTCTTCTTATTTCTGGAAATCTTTAAACTGGGCTAAACATGTTGTCTCTGAGGGAAGAAAATGGTTAGTGGGAAATGGGTGAACCATTAACTTTTGGGAGGAAAAATGGTTAGAGGACCTTCCTCTCAAGGCTATTTACCCAACAGTCTATAGAGATTCTATGACCAAATATGGGACCAAGGTCAGATATTTATTCAATTTAGATGATCCTTTGGGACAATGGAAAACCATAGCTTTGGATCATTCTAATAGCATTGATATTTCTTCTATTAACAATAGATTAAGAGGAGTTATTATTAATAAAGAGAATCCTGAAGAGGATAGTATTTACTGGTCAAAGGAAGATAATGGTATTTTCTCAATCAAAAGTGCCTACAACTCTTTCTTTCCAGAGGGGGAAAGGGAAAATTATAATTGGGGAAGTGTTTGGGTCAAAGAATTAATACCCAAGATTAATATGTTTTGGTGGTTGGTTATCCATGACAAGATTCTTATGGTCAACAACCTAAACAAGATAAATTTCCACATGGTTAATAGATGTGTTTTGTGTGAATCTGATTGTGAAGATACCTCTCACATGTTCCTAAATTTCCCATTTCTTTTCTTGGTTAGGAAAACCATTCTCAATCTTTTTGAAGTCAATTGGGTTTTTCTGACTCCATAAAACTATTGTGGACCCAATGGTCTAACCCTTTTAAGAGCCAAGGTTTACATTTTTATGGACCTTCTCTATTATGCATTTGTCTTGGGAGATATGGAAGGAGAGAAATAGAAGAATATTTAAAGGCAAAAAAGAGAATCCCAAAAAATTGGAGCCCGTTGTGTGAAATCCATTTTGGCTAATTTCTCTAACTTGAACTCCCAAAAAAAGTCCTTTTTTCATAATGAATCCAGATTTTCCTTGAAGTGGGGTTTGGGATCCACTACCATTAGCCCCATGTTCTTAACCCTAGACTCAAAGGTTGGGAGAAACCTAGCAAGGAGTGTTTAAAATTGAACTTTGATGGTGCCTCCAAAGGAAACCCTGGTCATGTTGGCTATGGCGGGGTTTTTCGTGATTCTGAAGGAAGTTTTATTCTAGGGTACCATCACAATCTGGGCACTCAAACTAATAACGTTGTTGAGGCTGCTGGGGTCTTTTGGGGGATGTCTATATCTCTTCAACATAATTTTGTCAATCTGGAGGTGGAAGGAGACTCCCTGAACATAATTAACAACATAAATGGGAAAGGATCCATCTCTATTTCCAACCATAACTCTATTAAGAGTATTAAGGAAATGTCCCTTTCTTTTAATCTTATCACCTTTAAACATGTTTATAGGGAGGAAAATTCCATGGCAAACTTCTTTTCTAATATGGGGGTTAATGGTTTTGAGTTGACACTTATGAAGGAGGTGGAAATCCTCGATCCCAAGGTGCGGGCACACTTATTAAAATACATCAATGAACACGTATAAGGTCCTTTCATGGGGTGTCAATCTCATAATGGTCACATCTCGTAGGATGATTGTAATTTTATCTTTCAATAATGAGAAGATCGGGAAGGAGATCCGCTCGTGTTCTTGGAGAGCTCTTATTGCTTCTCAGGTCTGTAGAAATTTCACTTCTTGGCATGCGAGTAATCTTCTGGTTTTCTGGATTTTGGGTCTTTTTGTGAAGAGGTTTTTGTTGTTTGGCCAAATGGGTGGTGATCTTGTCAAAACTAAACTTTTTGACCTTGAAGGAGTCATTCCCTGAAGCTATGGCTTTGTTTAATAACAATCTTTTACACCCTTTCTAATTTTTTGAAGGGCATTATGAAAATCTTAGCAAAGATTTTTCTAGCACCTAGAAAGTGACCAAAAAAGGAGTGGTTGTTGAAATGAAGGGGATCAGTATGGAGGATCATTGTTGATTTGATGGCCAAAGTGATGGGCATCCCTAATGTGGGGGGAGGTCTACAAACCTAAGAAGGAAGCCTCCTATGAAGAATTGAATCTTTTCCTTAAAGGTAATGAGAATCTCACTTCCCATTTTTTTGGTTACCTTCGAATGTCTTTACCTAATCCTTATGATGAGGTGGCTCTCACCCTTATTCAATTTTTAACTCTTGAGGGTCACCACAAATGTATTTATGCCTACCACCTCCCTATGCTTAATCATTTTAGGTGTGGCTAGGATTTTAGTTTTCCCTACTTTTTGTTTCTCTCCTCGTGTGCCTCTATTTCATAGTTCAAAATGAGAACAATCTTTATCCCTCTCCATCAAATCTTTAACCTTTCTCTTGTTAAAAGAGCTACTTTGGACATAGATAAAACTAGCTCCCTTACCACGGCTCTGGAAGCTTATGCGGATGGCAGTGGTTTGGAATCAAAAGATGAGGATTCAAGTGACAATACCAATCTCAAGATGGGGATTTTGATGATGACCAGGATGGGGTGGAGGTGGTCGGGCCAGAATCTTAAGGATTTGAAATCGAAGCAGGTCCCTTGTACTTCACCATACACCAAGGGTGAGTCTAGTAAACAGTAATTCATGCCCCATATCAATGCTCAACAGAACAACACTTCGAGGCTTTGGGTCACGTTGGACTAGTAAAAGGGGAAAACCATTTGGCAAGGATGGCGGTGGATATTGAGGAACTCAAGGGTGATATGTAGCTCACTAAGAGCTCGGTTTAGTTTTTATTCAATGACTGGCATAAGATGAAAGCGCAAGGTGAAGGAAGTAGTCAGCAATGGGTATGGTGAGAGATTAAGGTTTTAAAGGCCAACTTTGGTTTCATAACCAAAGAGTTGGATCATGTTTAGGCTATCCTCCATAGCTACATGGAATGGAGTGTAGTCATGGTGAAATCAACTCTGCAACACCTTCAGACTCTGGGGCAGCTCACCAATTCCTATTGTGTCATGGATAGTTAGGGAAGGAAGAGAAAGGAGACCCCTGATGGTTTCGACCTGGGTACCTTGGGTAATATTGATGCTTTGGCAAAGGAATGGGCTAAGGTGTTAGAGGGGCTTGAAAAATCCTATAAATGATCTAGGGTGGGATGTTTTGGTTTTTTTACTGTCTTTGATCTGGTTGTTACTTTCATCACTGTTGTTAGTTTCTCTATGTTTTTTTTTGTTGTTTGTTTTGCTACTTGAGCTCGGAGAGCTCTTATTACTATGAACTGTTATATTTTTTTTTTGATGTTTTATTTTGTAATTATCTTCTCTCTTGGAGTGGTGTTGGTGAATGGGTTAGGGCCCTCTCAACCCTTTTTTACCTCTTATCAAAAAATAGAGTCACCTTTAAGGTTATAATAATGGAGCCAAAGTATTGTTGTTGATTTAAATAAGGTTGGCTTAAATGTCGAGTCAAATTTTAAATAGCCTAAACCGAGTGTTGACTAGATGATTGAGTGTTATCTTATATTGAAAATTTAATTAAGTATCATTGTATAAATGTACACTTGAAAGTTTAACACAATTATTGAGTGATTAACCTAGTCTAGAATATATGAACAAGGTATATTTAGTTGGGACTATACTTGTTTGTTACATCAAACTATTATCTCGCATACCTAGAATTGAATTTTTGAACAAGTATTGTTTATCAACTTGTATTTGAGAATGATTTTATAAGTTAATGTTTATTTAGATAATATTTGATTACTTGACTTCTGAATGCTTGATTGGTGTCTTGATTTATGATCTAAACCTTTATTTGTTATTTTGTTTTCTAAGGTATAGAAAGGATAATGTGAGAAGAATTTGAGAATAAAAATTATTTTATTTTATGAATCAATATACTAACCTCTGCATTATTATGTTGATGGTATCATTTAATTTTTGCATTAAATCCTTAATTCAAATACCAAATGACAAGAGTTTTCAAGTGGAAAGAAGGGTTTTTATTACAAGTTCATGTTTAACCGACCTTGCCAAAAAAAATTGTAGATGGTATAATCTAGTTTGCATGGAAAAGTAAAATGAAAGAAATTATTTGTTGATCTAACTGATTCAAGTTGAAATGTATTGCTTAAGTGAAATATTGTGATTGAGTAATTTTTGTTGTACTTTTTAAGTTGAAAGAAGGCAATGACAATCTGATTATTATCTCTATTTTTGAAAAGAAAATGAAATGATTGTGTTCTTTACATGTTAAGCATTATCTACTTTGGAAATTTGTAAAATAAGTTTTTTTGAACTGAAAGGTTTAATTATCTTGAAATGTTATAAATGAAAAGAGATTGTTAATTATCGTGATCAAATACATTATATCCCGATTTATAATTTCTACAAATAGTAAATGTATAAATGTCCTATGGTGTTTGTAAAATTATTCCAGATTATATATTGAATGAAACCCAAGACATATTTTTAAATACTTATAGTTAAGTTGTATGAAGTAAGGTGTTTTCAGATGATAGAATTAAATCATACTAAGTGATAACATATACTTTGTAAGATATTACCTTACTTTGGTTAAACAAAATGTCTTCGGGATGCATGATGAGATCATGTACTCTCTAATTATAAGCTTTCTTCATTTTAATCGATGGTAAAAATGGAATGTTTGGGCTGTTACAAAGTCTTATTCCTAAATCATGTAAGCTAATAGTGTAAGCATTATTTGAATGGTTATAATAAGGTTATAAGGTTGTGATAACTAGCTAAGAAAGTAATGACCAAATAATTTGGGGATGTGGCCTTACCTTTCTCTTCCTATGTAACCACAACTAGAATTAATCTTATATGCAGATATATCCATCTCTCTGTAGAGATGTGTTGTTAGTAACACTAAAATGTTTAACTAGGAATTTATCAGACTCTTACCCTATTATAGAACTATGTGTAGGAGGATTTCTTCTTTATAGCAATAAATAAGGTGTAACATAATAAGGAATTATTAAATAATGGTGGGACATGTTAAGATATTAAACTAAACCTTATTAGTTCTTTATAATCTCAATATAAATATAAGGTTAAGTGGTGGAAGCATGGTGGGTCCATAACCTGCATGACCAAGGATTGAAACCTCGCTCCTAAAGCTTTAAAAAAATTCCTTAATAAACTACATGGATATGATGAGCTTAATCTAGGTAACAAGTACGATGAAATATTTGTAGGAATTCAATATAAGGTTAAATATGATACACTTAAATTATAATCAAGTCTAAGAAATAAATTATATGGACATCTTTGTGACTTTTAGGACATCAACTAACCAAGTTGGTATCAATCACCATTACAATTTAGAAATATAATTATCGTTATCCAATAGTGTTGCATCTGCAACAAAAAGGATCTAACATATATGTGCCTTATGATTGGAGTAGTGTTTATGTACATTCTTATTTCAAGTATAATCAATTGACCTTGTAGTTGATATTGACTCAAGGAGGAGGACAAGAATACTAATAGGTAAGAGGACCTATAAACCTAGTAACTTTGAATGGACAAGTTCTAATCTGTTATATTGAAATGGTAAACATAGACATGCACTCCATTAGATTAGTATATATGTCAATGAAAATTATAGGAAGATCCATTAGGATCAATGAGGCTGCCTTATTGGTGGTAACCTTACAAATGAAGGGATTGGAAGGTATCTTGAGAAATGAACCTTATTTTGGCATAAAGATTAATATATAAGACACTCGGGAGGATAAGTATATCACTAACTTTGGTGAAAACTATTCAGAGAGGATAATACAAATGCATATGTGATAGATACTAATTGGAACAAAGGTGTAAAGGTACATCTGGACAACATGATTCAATGAGATTGAATATATGTTTATTAAATGAAAATGATGCAATCTATCATATCTAATAAACATTATGTTAACATTGTATGTTATAGATATGGGTAAAGTATAACATTGATAATTGTTCACTCACTTGGTAAAGAGAGATAATCATTTACATAGTTTGGAAAAGAATCATTATTTGTGTAACAATAAAGATTGGAAGTACATTACTCGGGCATTGAGCTAATCTTATACCTAGAATTTGTAGGTAGAAAAGAAATTGAAGTACTTATAAGAACTACATTTGAGATATTGGAATATAATGATGCGAACCCTAGGTATGATTCATTCGTGGTAAAAGAGTCATGGAATCTAAGGTAACCTATCGTGATTAAATTATTTAAGATACCATGTTCCAATTTAGGACCCTTGGTGGGTCAAATCACTATGGCCACTATGTGGTCATATCCATTTAATGACGATATTCATTATTTGGATACTATCGCATAACATCTATACTGAGTCACCTCATCAAGACCCTGAATTGTGACATGGTAATGCATTAAGTAAAAGCTTCATTAAAGTTACAAGTTTGGATTATACCTCATAGACATGTACCCCAATGCCAACTTAGAATGGCTATGAGAAGGGAAGTGGTCTAGTAATGATGCAAATCATTATAGGGCACCTACCTTCCCATAGGCATTCTAAGTTGTCATAGTGGCATGTCTTCCTTTTGGTAATTTCAGATTTGTACCTTGTATGAGACTTGTATCCGTTTATGGCACCATTATTGAATGTTAATCCATATAATTGAATAAGTGATTAGGTGAGATGACAAGTTCCCAATGGTGAGTGTGTCGTCATGGAACTGAGCATGGCATACATGTCTCTAATTTTTTTATCAAAGTAGTGTAAACACTATTGTGATTTCACCAAGATCTAAGTTGAGCGATGCCTGATGGTAGTTCGTGGTGGAACCCAAGTAGACACTTAGAGAGCATCACTTAATTATCATTTCTTGATAAAGGAAAACCAAAGGATACACTTGTTGTATTGGCTCACAAAGAGAATTGAGGGGATTAAGTAGGATCTATATACTCTTATGCAGTTGCACATGCTTTATGAAAGTTATCGAGAATGGATTTTATTAAGGTTTATGTTGGATTTAAATATATGGGTATTTAAATAGTGAACCATAAAATTTAAAAATCTTTTAAAAAAATTCCAAGATGAGAAGTGAAAAAGTGGTTGTTACATTTTGGTATCGTGAGCTGAAGGTTGCAACTCTCAAGACGTATAGGGTCCTTACACTAATTGAAATTCTATTTTTTTTTTAGAAGAAAAATGGATATGATAAAGATGTATCATGAAGAAAGAATGAGATCAGATTTTGTTATAGGTTCAATGATGCAAAAGTTAGACAACATTCTTGCAATCCTTCGATATACCGAAAGCGGATTGTTTCCTTGGAGTAGCTAGCGATGGGTGAAAATGACAAGTTGGATGAAAGACAACTTGATTTTCTAGTAACAAACAACAAGGGAGTTGTTTAAATGCTAAATTGACCAATGGTGACAATTTTTGGACTTAAAAATCTAAAGACAAAATTAAACCCAAAATTGGGAGATACATTGGATGAACATGGACTTTTTCCTGATAAGATGATATTTGTAAAACCTAGTAGGCTAAAACTTAATCTGCGAGACATTCTGACTCATAAAAAAGAGAATAATCATAGAGTGTTAACTCTTCTTCATCATAGAATGCTAAGAAAATAAGGTGGAAGAAACATAACGAGGAAAATGTGTTTTTCCAGAAATAAAAATACACAAAATCTTGTTGTAATAACTGTAAGAAAGAGCATAATATTGCTGCATATAACAAGATTAGATGTGGTCAAAAGGGACATGGTAGAGTATTTTTCACGTGTGGGAATGGGCCTTATTTTATCCATTTTCCTTTAAAGAATATCAACAAGCATCAATTGACGATGTATGCTACAAAGAAAAAAAACAAAGGAAAGGAACAAGTATCCCTAACAGGATGTTGGGAAAGTTGTGAAGGATTCCCTGAGGTTAGTATAGTACAATACTAAGTAATATGGATTTTGTTGTATCTAATGGATAGCTGAAAACTAATTCAGAAATTTGACTTTTCTTTTTAGTATGGAAGAAAAAATTCTTAAATTTCGGACCCATGTCTGTTAATGTAATATAGATGGTGTTTACCGTCTTCTCGGAATTGAAATTATGATTTGATATAATTGGACTTATGATATATTGCCTTATATACATATTCAATTCCAACATAAATTAGTTATTATTGATGCAAAGACCAAGAAAATGCCAGTAAATATGAGAAAGAAGCAAGCCTTTATGGCAAGGAAAAGGTAGACCATTGTGTACATTTCAAAGAAAATTAGTAATTACACAAGCCAAAGGTCTAGAAAGACAATCAAGTGACGAAATGAAACAACTTAATAAACTAGTGGGAAGATTGAAATATAAGTTTTCCTTTATCTTTTCTACAACATAGGTATATCAAGTAATATTACTATATATAATTGGTAGTAGTGACAAAAACTTTTTCATTTTTCTTTGATTAAGTGATAGTTTTATTGAAAAGAAAGCTATTACAGCTGATAAATTATAGTGCAGATCTGAAAATTTCAAATTTTTATGAAAATGATGATTGTTTCTTCAAAATATTATTGATATAACTTGTATATGATTATTTTGGATTTGACTATTGAGATAAAAATCATCGGGATGATGATTCATTAAGGGGGAAGTATGTCATACCCACAAATCTAGAATGGTTCTGGAAAAGATAAGTTATTGACTAAGTGATTTATGTACTTAATGAGAAATTAAATTCCTTAGCTAATTTTAAAATTAGTACTTTGAACCAATGTGAGGACTTATAGGTGCATGGTCCTTAGCATGACCCTGTTGAGATGGGTGATTTCAAATGAATGCATTAAGGACTTTGGAAAGTAATTACCTTGTTGTAATTGATATTCAAAACATACTAAGTAATATTGTTATGATAATACTATTACCTAGCTTTGACTAATTTGAGGGTATGGTAGTCATCTAACCTATTCATATCTATACTACATAGAATTACTATGGTGGTCTCAAACTAAGACTAATATATAGTGTAATGACAAGCCGAATCAAGATAGGGAGTACGAGCTTGACATGATAGGATAAGGTTAATCTTGTGACTTTATGACCTAGAGGTTGATGAGGATTGTTAGCCTGAAATAATATTATGGTTATGGGTCTATAGACCTTATCCTAGTAAAAGTATCATATGGGAGATTAATAACTAGCTTGAATCATTATATGTTGAATAAATGCTTTAATAAACATGTAAATAACTTGTGTTATCAAAATGACTATTTGACTCATGCACGCAAGGGTTTTTGTACTAGTTACAAGTTGATAAGTATGGAATATCGGTCAAATTAACCATGCATTGTTTAAGAGGAGTCATCACTAAAAGCTAAGTGTGGGCTTATACCATAAGGGCCCTAGCACAATTGACTAAGGTAAAAGTTATGACTAATATGAGCATCATTCCAAGGTTTATGGACCGTACTCCATTAAAATAATGAAAGATCTCCATTATTGTAAATCTTGATTATTCTTATTCCTAAACATGCAACTTACCAGGTTCAAAACTTCGGTAACACAATGACTACCTATGGTTAAGAACCTATAGAGATGGCATTACAGAGTCATCACTTGTCAACTATGTTATGTTTAAGACTCAGACCTAGCATGGACCAAGACTGCAATAGATAGGAGTATAATGGGCTATAGCAAGGAAATAATAACTTTACTCCATCAATACAAAGGTAATGTGGGTTTTTTTAATGCCATGACTATATGTTTGACTTAATGATTATACATATCAATATAATCGACCTCCTTAGTATGAACTTTCCCTAATTATATTTGGAAAATTTGGTAGCCCCTTACATGTGAGTTGACTATTTTTAGATGGTCATAATGACCCCTCCTTATATAAATGAATAAGGTGTAATTATATATATCACTATTTGTATTGGTAATTGTTGAAATTTTAGTATAGATAATTGGGGTTTAAGCTAAGAAATATTAGGAAAATTATGTGTTGTTCTCAAAAACATTAAATTGCATTAAAAACCTCCCCCGGATCTCATGACATGTGAGATTCGGTGGAAGAATTTGTAGATGATTGGGTTTATGGCTTAATTCATTTCAAGGCTTTGAGCTACAAAGCTTGCATGTATAAGGCTTTTGCCATTATTGTATCAATTGTTATTTATAAGTTGTTGTATGTGTTATGTAACCACCAGATTGGAAGATATTCTAAGGGAACTTGGGCAAAATTCAATCCATAAATAAGATTGAGGTTCCTTATGGATTATGGTTAAGGAATTGATTTCAAGATTGACTTGCTACAAGTGGAGAAAATTTTGAAGGGGTTTTACAAGAGAATGAGGAAAGAAATTCTCTTTTTTCTCCTTCATATAACTCTTCATTTTTTATTTCCATTAATGAATTCCTTCAACTAGTATCTGTTGGTTTCTCAAACGTGCACCCACGTCTCAGATCTCGGAAGGGCTGAGGTGTTTGAGATCACAATGGAATTGCGCCTCCAAGTTAGGGGTCCTTGTGAGCTTGGGATGGATCTCAGAGAAGGCCGGTTCCTCTATCTATTTCTACTGCTACTACTACTCCTAGTGCTAAAAGGAAAACTAAGCTAAGAATGCCAAGGGTCCAAGGAGAGAAGGATAACATGAAGTAAACTAAACTAAAAGGCAATAGCACCAGAAAAGAGGGATGAACACTATTTGTTCTAAGCGAGAATGACAAGGAATGTGTGAAAGGAGGCTAGGCATGAGCAGCAAAGTGAAATACACATTCACCAAATCATTCTCATGGAACATAACAAAATATGGAACTACAGGGGACACAAGTAGCACAACCAAGCACACAACGTAAAAGAAAATGCAAGAAGAAGGAATGCAAACATGATAGGATAGAGAATAGTCACAAAACAATGCTTCTATTACTTCCAGAAATGTACTGTAATCTATTATAATGATGAAGGAGGTTGATATCCACATGCAAGAGCCATACATAGAGGTATGCAACTCAAAATACAGAAAATATGGTGTCCTTAGTAAAATGCATAAGGATCCAGAGTGTCAATCATAACAAATGAGGCTTGCTCTTACATTTATAGATGAATCCATGGAGGAAGAAGGGAAAATGAGGGAAAACCTGAATTTGAAACACAACCATCAACAAGAAGCATTCAATGTATGCAAATCCGCTTGAAAATATGTGAAATACACTTCCCCATGCTTGTTTGACATGTTGAAGATAGATCGGGGTGGATCATATAAAATTGGGTGGTTGGAGCAATAATATATGTTCATCAATGTTCAGAGAGACGTTTTCCCATTTATTACCTACTAGATCCACCAAAATTTGAATTTTGAATTCTAGAATTGTAGTTAATGTTAGTAGTTCTTTCATAATTCTAGGCTGTGCCAATCTGAGCTGTATAGTAGAAGATATGGCTGCCAAAAGATGGTAGAGTCATTGGCACACGTAAAAAATGTGGCGTGTGCGGATTGGCTGAAATGATGGCCAACTCTACAACTATTTTTTGTTTCTACCACGTGTCACTTACTGATTTGTTGTAAGGATTCGGTGCCCTATTGGCGCATTTTGACTGGTTGCATGTGACACACTTAAGCATGTCAAAAGATGATCTAGCACAGAAGGGCATGAGGGAAGGGTGCACATAGAAAAAATAGAGGAAGGCACAGAGGGGGCACACATGATGCACACAGGAGATGATGTAAAATGGTGAGGAGGGAATGTATAGTTAAGGTGCGAAACTATTACAAAGTAATGGGCACGGTGTACAAAGGGCCAAGGACTTAGTAGTAAGTGTGAGGTACATGGGATGGGAAGAAGTTGACTAGGAAGAAGGTGAATGTGTGGAATGTGGGTGCAAGGAGAAGTGGAAGGAGAAAAGGAAAGGGCGCATAGGTAAACTGTGACCAAGGAATGTGCCAAGTGATTTTGAGCATGCGTAATTCTTCAATGAATAACTTAGGGCCAAAATGTGTATGCAAGTTATCCAAATTACTAGGAGAGCTATTTGGATAACAGTTTTGGTAACTTTTGGGGCCATCTTCTTGCTAGATGAAAGAGATAAGTAGCCTAAAGCATCCATTAGGCATGGAGTCTTCTTGTTTAATTATGAAAATTCCCCTATGATCACTTGAGAATCATTTCTACACTCTATTCTAAATCTCACAACTGCTGAGAGAAGCTCTGCACTCTAGAAGTAACAAAAAGAGTGCACGCAGGAAGCATGTGAGAGGAAAGAACTATGTACAAACAAACAATGTGCATGGAGCACACTTGGAGGAATTAAAACTACTCTAATATCTACAACCTGATGTGGTAAACTTAATGGAAAGGTTTGAGATAGATCTCATTTACTAGGATTTGTAATGTGCTTCCATCTAGATGAGTTAACTCGAAAGAGTTAGCTTCTTGCAGGACTTGATGATGTATGGGCCAATCCAAAGTGCATCAAACTTTGAATGGTGCCCTAGCTTAGCTCTATCAGCATCCCAATTTAGAACCAAGTCCCTAACTTTGAAAGCTTGAGGCCTATATTTTCTGTTAAACCATTTCTTTGTTGTTTGCTGATGTTGTTCTAACTTGATCATGACAAAGTTTATGAGTTATTCAAGATGAATCAACTTTTCCATTCTGATTTCTCTCTGGTCCGCACCTACAAAATCAAGTTTTTGGGCAAGATCTAGTGAATTTAGTTCTAGTGTCAAAGGAATGGTAGCCTTCTTGCCATAGAAAATATTTTAAGGTGAAGTTCCTATTGCCTTTTTGACTATGATTCTATCTTCCTAGAGCGTGTGCAAGACCTTCATATGCCACTATCTTTAGCTGATGTTCATTGTGCACTTCATGATTCTGATTAGGTTCTTGTTTGTTGATTCTACAGACCATTTCCTTAGGGTAATATTTGGAAGAATTCTTCAGGTAAATGCCAGACCTAGAGCCCAATCAGTGATTTTGGTACCAAGGAAGGCTTTTGCATTATCAGAGATAATGGTTTGAGGAACACCAAACCTTGTGACTATACCTTCGAGAAAGTCAAGGATGACTGACTCGAGTTGATTCCTTAAGTGCGATAGCTTCTGTCCATCTGGTGAAGTAATCTGTAGCTGTCAGCACCCATTTATGTCTAGCACTTGAAGGTGGATTGATCATGCCTATGAAGTTGAGACCCCATTACGTAAAAGGTTGATCCACTTGGATTGGTCAAAGGGGAAGTGCTGCCAATATTTTCTTTCCTACAAAGAAAGCACATTCCTTGAATTTTGTGACCCACCTATGTGCATCTACAAATAGGGTAGGCCAAAAGATACATTCCATTATGATATTCATTACTGTAGTTTTGGCATAGAAGTGTCCTCCAGAGAATCCATCATGAAATTATGCTAACAACTTTTCTATCTATGCACCATGGACACATATTAACAACACACCATGAAGTTTCCTTTTGAATAAAATTACATCAATCAACACATAAGGGTTAGATTGTAACCTCATATATATTCTCTTTGATTTGTTTAAACCAAGAGGGTATGCACCTCGAGAAAGGAATGTGATCATGTCCTTCATCGAGTCACACGTGTCGAGTCTGTATTCTTCTTAAGATCTGCATGTGGAAGGTCTTCATCTAGAAATAATGAATCCTTAGGTTCACTTTGCACATCCTCAACAATCTACTTGTAGAGTGCATTACCTCTTACTAGTTTTGTGGCCTTAATAGTCACATCATATTCCATGATTTTTATCACCCATCGTGCTCTCTTCTCACCGATTTTTGCTCCTATGATGAAGTCTCTAACATATGAGTGGGAGACTAACACATTGATATGATTTGTGGTGAGCATACTTTTAAATTTTTTGAGTGCATGCATAATGGAAAATACTTGCTTCTCCATGTGACTGTATTTCAATTCATAATCCTTCAACGTCTGGCTAAAGAAGGCCACTAGTTGTTTTATTCCTTATTCATTTCCTTGTGTCAAGACAACAACACTTACATCTGCGCCATTAGCATAAAGGATGAAATTCTTTGAATAATATAGATTGATGAGTGTTAGCACACAAGTGATCTCCTTTTTGATATTATTGAAGCTTTCTCTTCCTTCTACTATCCATGTGAAGGTTATGTCCTTCTTGAGCATAAGGGTGATGGGCTGAACCAGTCGATCCACAGAGTTAGGGATAAATTGCTTAACAAATTTAATCTTGCCAAGGAAGAATTATAAGGCCCTTTTATGCATAGGTAGGGAAAGGGCTAGGATGGCTAAAACACACTTAGGATCAATCACGATGCCATCCTTGTAAACCTTATGGCCCAAGAGTTTTCCTTATGCCACCTTAAAATAACACTTCTTGGGGTTAAGAGATACCCCAAATTCTATAAATCTCTCAAAGACCTTTTCCAAGTGCACCATGTGATCCGTGTTATGCTTTGAGAAGATAGTTATATAATCAAGGTAAACCAATATGAACTCATTGATGTAACCTTTGAAGGCAATATCCTGGTGCCTTTGAAATGTTGCGTCCGCATTTGGATGACCAAAGAGAATTTTCTAATATGCATATGTTCCCCACTTGGTTGTAAATGTTTTTTTGAATTGATCCTCTTCCTTGACCAGATATGCTCAATCTGCTCCATTAAAGGCAAATGATAATGATCCTTTAGAGATGCCTTATTCAAATCTCTAAAATCAACACATAATATAATTTCACCATTTTGCTTATGCCATTGGAACAAGATTCATGACCTAGGTAGAATATTTGATGGGAAAGATAATTTTTGCCTCAATGAGTTTGGATAACTCATTTCTCATGAGGGGCTCTATTTTTGGATTGACTAGACACTGCTTTTATCTGATGGGCTTTATACCAGGATCAAGGTCAATGGAGTGTTGAGAAATACTTGGATTAAAACATTTGAGGTATTCATACTCCCATGAGAAAATATCACTGTATTTTTGATAGAGAGAGATGAAGGCCTGTTTTTCTTCATGCGCACAAGTCCTGCTGAGAAGCATCTCTTTTCCACATGTAATAGTAATGAATGAGCATTCCTCGCATTTGCGTGCACATATATCTTTCTTCACCCTTGAACTCATCATCAGGGCTAAACATTTTCTCTAAGGTGACCAACCCTTTAGGAAACTTATTTGTCTTTAGCTGTATTACTTGGTCACCATAGTTGTTATGCAAGTCAGCTTGCATACTTGATGAAAATTTAGCTTCATTTTGGATAAACTATACAATCTATGTGTCACTATCGAACACACTTGTTAGCTGGTGTTATTATCTGGGATGGATGGTCTGATTACCATCTTAATGTGCTGAGTGTTTCCTTTGACAAAGTCCTCAATAAGAGAAAATTGTGAACCGAGCACGGCCATTTGGTCAGCTTCTTTATTCATTATGCATGGGACTACCTGCAGATTAAGGGCATCAAAGCTCTCAAGTAGGTCCCAAACTCTATATTTATAATATTTAAGAAGATTATTATTTGTTTGGAATTTGTTGGTGACCTAGTGGATGATCAATTATATGTCCCCAAAGATCTACAAGTGCTTTAATTTTCTTCTTTTCAGCAATGAGCAAGCCATGCACCAAAGTGCTTCATATTCTGCCACATTGTTAGAGCATGCAAACTATAGCCTATGCACGAAGAATAATTTCTCATCCTTAGGGAAATGAGAACCACTCTTACTCCCATGCCATTTCTACGGATCCATCAAAGTACAACTTCCATAGACCAGTTTGAACTTTTTCTCCCATGAGTGCATACGGAAGCATAGCATCTTCTTCTAGAATGCAATAAGTACCAAGCCCAGTTTCATAGGATTCCAATTCTTCAGCATAGGGATCAAATTTTTGATGCCTTTCGCCCATTCATCAAGCACTAGGTCTAGAATAGAGGGTGGAAGAGACTACTCTTTAGGAACTGAAACTTTTTCTTCTTGGATAAGACAATTGGCTTAGAGAGGGGATGAGACATATGGCTCTACATGATAGGAAAATATAGGCTCAACTTGTAAGGTAAACCAGGTACCATACCTTGTCTTGAGTAACATATGAGACCAATCAAAAGAAAAGTAACCACCCACCTTGGTAGTAAATTATCTTGATAGACATAGGGAAAACAAAGGAGGTAGGTCAATAATTGACATATCTTGAGTAATTTTCAAGCTTGGACATGCATGGAGGGTTAATTCAAGATCCTTGATGAATCCTAAGGTGGTTAAAATTGAGCCATCAAGTTGTATGACTCCTTTAGACAAAGGGCTATATTTTAGACCTAAGACATCAGCTATCTTCTTGGGCATAACAGAAGTACTAGCACCTAAGTCAATCATGTAGTTATGCACTAGGTGTTTTCCTATAATCAAGGACATATAGAAGGGTGGGGTTTTAGTAACTTCACTTAATTTTTTCTCCTCTTCTTGGTAGATTTTGTGAAGCACATGGCTTTTGCATAATTGGGTCAACATGTGGGAGTTGTGCCAGAGCTTCATGAAAAAGATCCCATTGAGATGGAATGGTCAAGGCATTTCACATTGTGACATTTAAGTTTGTTCTCTTCATTGGTCAACAATGTTGAATAAAAGCCCCCCCATCTTTTGCATTTGAGGAACAACATCCCTTCTTGATTGTTTAGGCACAAGGGGCTTTGAATTTTTGCTAGAGCAAAAGCTTGGCCTACCAAATGAGGGGCGTGTGTTGTTTTAGATGGAGCTTTATGAGGGCCTCCTACATAGGGATTTGAGCACTTTTACTACATGATGCCTTGTCTGATTATTTCTTCTTCTGAGGATCTACTTGCATTTTCGGGGTTATAACATGCACACCTGATTCTAACATTATTTTCTTATATCTTGTGTTGTCTGTAACTTGGGTGTGTGGTCTGTTTGTATCTTCTGCAACTTGGTTGATTGCGTAGAATTCCTCCATGCCAAAGAACATCAAATTGGACTCTAGAGGAACTTCTAGTCTATCTAGATTATCTGCTTCATGTGCATTTTTGAGCACTCATAGGATGAAGCATTCTAGATCATGAAGGCTTGGATACATGTAGGATTAGCACAATGATATTGACTATAAGGCATGTGGTAAGGGAAGCACCATTCTAATTCTTGTGCCAAGTTATTTTGAACTGGAACAAGCACCCGACTCACACTGGGTACTAGGAGAGAAGGCACGGGAGGAAAAATTGTAAGGGAAGATGTGCATTAGGCTACCATATTTCATTTTGTTGATTAGGCGTGTATCTTTGATTTCCATATTGATTCTGCCAAGGATGATTGCCTTGGCCATGCGCCTAATTGGAATTACCTCTATAGGCTTGCTGTTGCTTTTCTAATGATATGACCTTGTTTGAAAAATTTCGATCAAGGCCTTCAATTCTTCATCTTCCTTTTTGTGATGGAGAATAGGATGTTGAGGCAACTGGTTGCATGCTTTTCTTAGGGATAGGAATAGGGGCCACAGAAGGTTGGGGCACTTGCATGACATTTCGGGAATCGGGGCATGGGCGGTCAGAGCCAACTTTCTGCCTGAATGAGACTATTTTCCACCCTTACTGTAATGCTATAAGTAGCTCATAAATTCCTAACCCCCATAGATTGGATCATAACTTAAATATCACTGTTTAGTGCCTTTAGATAGTAAAGAAAAGCATGTTGGGTTTTAGGTCTTACCAAAAGAGGAATTTTGTCCCAATTCTTCTGAAATATGATGTTGAAATCAATTATCTAGTTATTGGGTGCCCTCCTTTTTTTTGTCAGTTACTCCACCAATGATAGATGATCTTACTTATCATCAAAGTAATTGTAAAGAGTTGTTCCTAGCTCATCCCAAGTGGTGATAGATCCAAGTCTCAAGCCTCGGTACCATTAAAGTGCTTTACCTTTGAAAGAGGTTGCAAGCAATCTAACTACTATATCATCATGTGTGATTAGATAGAGTGAACACACATTTTCCACATCCTAGATATGCTCCTAAGGGGTAACTTGATTCTCACCAAGTAAAGTAAGGAATACTCTTGAGCGTGCCATTCGGCATATCATGCTACATGACCAGGACTAAGGGACTCCCTCCAGCAAAGTTTGTAAAGTTTCTTAATGGAGGGGTTGTTGATGTGCCATTGCAAGGTGCACAAGTTGTGTGTTTTGAGGAGTTTAATGGGTGTAGCGTGATGGAGATAGAGATGTGTGCATGGGCCTTACGGAATGAACTCTTCTCGGGGATAGATGGAGGTATTCAAAATAATATTTAATTGCTTTGCCGTTCTTCTTGTGTGTAATCTTCTCATGAAAGGAACTTAGAAGCTGCTGAAAAAAGAGATCTTCAAATATTGGGAGTCACCAGATGTGTTTGAAATGAGCCTCCAAAGGCTGAAACACTAAGTTCATAAACCGAAATTAGAGATAAGAAATTTAAGCTTTTAATGTTGGTCCTATCGGGTGTGCTAGAAACTATTTATTGCTCAAACATGCACCCACGTCTTGGATCTCGGAAGGGACAAGGTATTTGAGATCACAATCAAACTTCCTCTAAGTTATGGGACCTTGTGAGCTTGGGATAGATCTCTAAAGAAGGCCGGTTCCTCTATCTATTTCTACTACTACTTTGTTACTCCTAGTCTTTGAAAGGGAAAACTAAGCTAAGAATGCCAAAGGTCCAAGGAGAGAAGGATAACATGAAGTAAACTAAAATAAAAGGTGATAGCACGAGAAAAGAGTGATGAACACTATCTCGTTATGAGTGAGAATGACAAGGAAATTGTGAAATAAGGCTAGGCACGAGTAGCACAATGAAATATGCATTCACCAAATCGTTCTCATGGAACATAAAAAAATATGGAAGCATAGGGACCGAACTAGCACAACTAGCATAAAACGTAAAAGAAAAGCCATTAAGAGGGAATGCAAACACACTAGGATAGAGAATAGTCATAAAATGATGCTTCTATTACTTTTAGAAATACATAGAACTATTACAATGATGAAGGAGGTGATATCCACATGTAAGAGCCATACATAGAGGTCTGCAACTCAAAATACAAAAATATGGTGTCTTTAGCAAAATGTGTAATTATTCAGAGTGTCAACCATAACAAATGAGCCTTGCTCTTACATTTATAGATGAATCCATGGAGGAAGAAGGGAAAAGGAGGGAAAACCCGAATTTGAAACACAACCACCAACAAGAAGCATTCAATGTCTGCAAATCCACTTGGAAATCTATGAAATATGCTTCCCCATGCTTGTTTGACGTGTTGAAGATAAAGGAGGGAGGATCATACCAAATTGGGTGGTTGGAGCAATCAGATTTGCTCATCAATGTTCAGAGAGACATTTTCCTATTTCTTACCTACTAGATCCACCATAATTTGAATTTTGAATTTCTAGCACTGTAGCTTATGTCAGCAGCTCTCGACAAGTTGAGGCACATTTTGATCTCGAGATCTATAGCAAAAAAGATATGACTGTTAGAAGATGTCAGAGTCATTGGCACACAAAACATGTGGCGTGCATGGATTGGCTGAAATAATGGCCAGCTATACAACTATTTATTGTTTATGCCATGTGTAACTTACTTATTTGTTGTAACAATTCACCACCTTATTGGTGTGTTTTGACTAGTTACACACGACACACTTAAGTGTATCAAAAGATGATCTAGCATAGAAGGGCATGAGGGAAGGGCACACAGAGAAAATAGAGGAAGGCGAGAGAGGGGGTGCACATGATGCACATAGGGAGATGAAGAAAACTAGTGAGAAAAGAACATATGGTTAAGGCGTAACTATTACAAAGTAATGGCATGGTGCGCAAAGGGCCAAGGACTTAGTAGTAAGTGTGAGGTGCACGAGATGGGAAGAAGATGACTAGGAAGAAGGTGAACATGTGGAAGGTGGGTGCAAGGGAGAAGTGGAAGGAGAAAAGGAAAGGGGCACACAAGTAAACTGTGACCAAGGAATGTGCCAAGTGATTTTGAGTGCATGTAATTCTTCAATGAATAACTTAGGGCCAGAATGTGTATGTAAGTTATCCAAATTATTGGGAGAGCTATTTTGATACTTGATATCTTTATATGGTTTTCCATTATGGGTATATTATTTTATAATAAATATGCTGCGAATATGTGACATTTTTCTACTCAAAACACCTAAGTAAGCTAGGTTTTCTATTAAAAATAATACGAAAATAATGTTGATCAAAGAAGAACAAGGTTATAGGTCACTACAGTTGTTATTACCATAAAACCTCAAAGAAAAACTCATTCAACCTAAGAGAATATAACTCAGCTACAATCCATGAAGAAAGGCCTTTGTTCCATCTTCAAGGTTTCCTTATTAGAATTTTTTAACAAGTGACATAAAGATAAATACCCATAATCAATTTCACCCCAAAAACCCATCTAGATCTACATTCGGGTATATTAAACATATAATCCCCTTTTTAAAATGGGTATCGTAGAAATAGAAAAGAGAAAATGATAACCGTAAATGCTATAGGCATGACCAATACCAATAAATGGCAATATCACTTTAGAACTCAATTTACAAGAATTCTAGATCTGGGTATTGTTAGATTCTTGTAAATTGAGTTCTAAAGTGATTTGCCATTTATTGGTATTGGTCATGCCTATAGCATTACGGTTATCATTTGATCGTTTCTATTTCTACCGATACCCATTTTAAAAAGGGGATTATATGTTTAATATACCGAATCTAGGTTGAGATGGGTTTTGCGGGGTGAAATTGATTATGGGTATTTATCTTTATGTCACTTGTTAAAAAATTTCTAATAAGGAAACCTTGAAGATGGAACAATGCCTTTCATGGATTGTAGTTGAGTTATATTCTCTTAGGTTGAATGATTTTTTCTTTGAGTTTTTATGGTAATAACAATCAGCTGTAGTGACATGTAATCTTGTTCTTCCTTGATCAACATTATGTTAATCCTTTGATCTTCATATTGAGTGCATTGGTTGTTTACCCGAACGGCCCAATTAAATGGAAAATGGGAAGAGAGAACTTCCGGTTGGGTCTATAGCAAGGGTGTTGTTTAAAATACCATTATGTTAAAATTTTATGGGATAATTAAGAATGATCAAGGGCTCGATTATAAGAACTTAATATTATGTGTAGTATAGATTACTAAATGGGCTCTTGAATTATAATGGGGTATTTATTGTTACTCACTTTTCAATATCCAAATGATATCGAGTGTCATCTATTTCGAGATATCTCAATGAATGAATTTTTGTACCTTCATGATTAATGTTGACAACTATTTGCTTAAGGTTTCGAGGACTTATGGAGACCATGCAAATATGTATATGGAACCATCCCATTTCTACCCAATGGTATCCCTGCTTTAGTTTAATATTTCGTAAGGATTGGGATGAGTATGTGTGGAACCTTATGATATTTGATACATTTAAGGTGATGAGGTATTCCTTAATATGGTTGAATTCCCCTTGCCTTCCTAGTTAATAATGACCATCAGGATTAGTAAGGGTTGACTTATGAATTGAAGATTCAATTAAGTGCTTGGGGTTAAGTAATACCTAGTATTATGTTATGTAACCTCGAGACTTATTCTATAACCTTGGAGGAGTAGGATTATTTGAATGGGAAAAGATTAGTGTCTATTTAATTGGGAGGCCTGAAAAGTTATCCTAAAATGAGCTTACCCAATCCTAAGCCAAGGAACTGTTACCTAGTTTGGGTTAAGCACACCAAGTATGGACGAGGTGGGTATAGTTGAGAGAAAACTTTACAACCTCGAATGTATTACTTGGTGACTAAATATTATTAATTGGGTTCTTCAAGTTTAGATTAACTTATGTGGCATTGATTTTATACTATTATAAATACATGACAAGAGGTATACTATGCTAAGAATAATCAGTAATGACATATGTTGTTTTGTTTTCTACTCTTGATAGCCTAGCCATAGAGGCACCTTAAAGATTGTAATAATGGAACTAAAGTATTGTTGTTGATTTAAATAAGGATGACTTGAATGTTATGTCAAATTTTAAATAGCCTAAACCTAAGTGTTGACCAGGTGATTGAGTGTTATCTTATATTGAACATTTAATTAAGTACAATTGTATAAATGTACACTTGATTATTTGACACAATTATTGAGTGATTAACTTATTCTAGAATATCTGACCAAGGTATAGTTAGTTGGGACTGTACTTTTTTGTTATTATCTGCATACATGGAATTGAATGTTTGAACAAGTATTGTTAATCAACTTGTACTAGAATGATTGTATAAGTTAATGTTTATTTAGATCATATTTGATTACTTGATTTCTGAATGCTTGATTGGTGTCTTGATTTATGATCTAAACCTTTATTTATTATTTTGTCTTCTAAGGTATAGAAAGAATAATGTGAGAAGAATTTTAGAATACAAATTATTTTATTCTACAAATTAGTATACTAACCTCTACATTATTATGTTGATGATATCATTTCATTGTTGCGCTAAATCCTTAATTCAAATACCAAATTACAAGAGTTTTCATGTGGAAGGAAGGGTTTTCCTTGCAATTAAATGTTGAATCGACCTTGCTAGTATTTTTGAAAATTCTCTAATCTAGTTTTCATGGTGAAGGAAGATAAAAGAAATTATCTATTGATCGAGTTATTCAAGTTGAAATGTATTGCTTAAGTGAAAGATTGTGATTGAGCAATTTCATTGTACTTTATAAATTGAAAGAAGGCAATTAAAACCTAATTATTATCTATTTTTTTTAATAGAAAATTAAATGATTGTGTTCTTTACATGTTAAGCATTATCTACTTTGGAAAGTTGTAAAAGAAGGGTTTTAAACTAAAAGGTTTACTTATCTTGGAAGTTTTTAAAGAAAAAGAGATTTTAATTATCATGATCGAATACATTATATCCTGATTTGTAATTGCTGCAAATAGTAAATGTATAAATGTCTCTCTGGTGTTTGTAAAACTATTCTAGATTATATATTGAGCGAAACACAAGACATATTTGTTAGTACATACTTAAATTAAGTTATATGAAATAAGGTGATTTCAGATTATTGAATTAAATCATACTAAGTAATAACCTATACTTCGTAAGATATTACCTTACTTTGGTTAAAGGAAATGTCTTTGGGATGCATGATGAGATCATGTACTCTCTTATTATAATCTTTCTTCCTTTTCTTCAATGGTAAAATGGAATGTTTGGGCTGTTACAAAGTCTTGTGCCTAAAACGTACCTATAACTAGTTAAACGATCTTCTTAATATTTATTATTCACATAAAAGAAATATATAAGGGATAAGGTATAGTTGATAGTGTAAGCATGCTTTGAATGGTTATAATAAGGTTCTAAGGTTGTGATAACTAGCTAAGAAAGTAATGACCGAATAAGTTGGGGATGTGGCCTTACCTTTCTCTTCCTATGTAACCACAACTAAAATGAACCTTACTGGGAGGTATATCCATCTCTGTAGAGATATGTTTTTGTTAACACTAAGATGCTTAACTAGGAAGTTATGAGACTCTTTACACATTAGGGAACTATGTGTAGGAGGAGTTCTTCTTTATAGCATGAAATAAGGTGTAACATAATAAGGAATTATTAAATAATGGTGGGACATGTTAAGAGATTAAACTAAACCTTATTAGTGCTTTATAATCTCAATATTAAGATAAGAGGTTAAGTGGTGGAAGCATGGTGAGTCCATAACTTGGGGATCGAGGATTCAAGACTTGCTCCTAAATATTTTTAAAAATAATAATATTCCTTAATAAAAGACTTGGATATGATGAGCTTAATCCGGGTAACAAGTATGATGAAATACTTGTAGGAATTCAATATAAAGGTTGAATATGATACACTTAAATTATAATCAAGTCTAAGAAATAAATTATATGGACATAATGTGACTTTTGGGACATCAACTTACCAAGTGGTGATCAATCACCATTGGAATATAGATATATAATTATCTGGATCTAAGAGTGTTACATCTATAACAAAAAGGATCTAACATATATCCGCCTAATGATTGGAGTGGTTTTGATTTACATTATTATTTCAACTATAATAAATAGACCTTGTGGAAGATATTTACTCAAGGAGGAGGACAAGAATACTAATAGGTAAGAGGACCTATAAACCTAGTAACTTGAATGCACAAGCTCTAACTATTATATAGAAATGGTAAACATAGACATGAACTCCATTGAATGATTTTAGATTGTCAAAGAAAGTGATAGGAAGATCCATTAGGATCAATGAGGTTTCCTTATTGGAGGTAACCTTACAAATGAAGGGATTGGAAGGTATCTCGAGAAATGAACCTTAGTTTGGCATAGAGATTAATACATAAGACACTCAAGAGGATTAGTATATCACTAACTTGGGTGAAATCTATTGTAGAGGATGATACAAATGCATGTATGATAGATATTGATTGGCAGAAAGGTGCAAAGGTACATCTAGACAGCATGATTCAATGAGATTGAATATATGTTGATTAAATGAAAATGATACAATCTATCATATCTAATAAACAACATGTTAACCTTGTATGTTATAGATATGGGTAAAGTATAACATTGATAACTTCTTACTCACTTGGTAAAGAGAGATAATAATTTACATAGTTTGGAAAAGAATCATTATTTGTGTAACAGTAAGGATTGGAAGTACAATACTAAGGTAGTGAGCTAAAATTATATCTGAAATTTATAGGTAGAAAAGAATGTAAAGTACTTATAAGAACTACATTTGACCTATTGGAATACAATGATGCAAAACCCTAGGTATGATTCATTTGTGGTGAAAGAGTCATGGAATCTAAGATAACCTATCGTGATTAAATTATTTAAGATACCATGTTCCAATTTCGGACCTTGAGGTCAAATTACTATGGCCGCTAAGTGGTCATATCCATTTAATGATGGTAGTTGATATTTGGATACTTTCTCATAGTATCTAAGTTGTGGCACCTCATCAAGACTCTAAATTGTGACATTGTAATGCATTAAGTACATGTTTCATTAAAGTTACAAGTTTGTATTGTATCTTATAGACACGTATCCCAATGCCAAATTAGAATGGATATAACAATGTAAGTGGTCAAGTAATGATGCATATCATTATAGGAGCACCTACTTTCCCACATGAATTCTAAGTCTTCATAATGGCACGTATTCTTTTTAGTAAAATCTAGATTTGTACCTTGTATGAGACTTGTAGCCATTTATGGAACCATTATTGAATGTTAATCCATATAATTCAATAAGTGATTAGGTGATATGATAAGTTCCCAATGGCAAGTGTTTCATCATGGAATTGAGTATGGCATACATGTTTTTAAACTTTAATTAAAGTAGTGTAACTTTTCATTACACTTTCATGATTTCACCAAGATCTAAGCTGAGGGATGCGTGATGGGATTTCGTGGTAGAACCTAGGTAAACACTTAGAGAGCATCACTTAATTATCATTTATTGATAAAGGAAAAACCAAAGGATACACTTGATGTATTGGCTCATAAAGAGAATTGAGGGGGATCGAGTAGGATCTGTATACTTTCATGCAACTGCACATGGTTTATGACAATTATCAGAATGGATTGTATTAAAGTTTATGTTGGATTTAAATATATGGGTATTAAAATTGTGAAGAATAAAGTTTTAAAAGTTTAAATAAAAGCGCCTAGATGAGAAGTGAAAAAGTGCTTGCTTTTACAAATTATCTCCTCATAGTAGCCCAACTCGTTGCATAAAGATTGGTAGTTATCCAAAAGAACACTACTAGGTGGCGCATTTTCCCACTTACTTTAGATCTTGTTGCTTGTATCTCAACTTCCAAAACTAAATTACATGTAATGTTGAGGGCCTTTCTTAATACCTCTCACTACTATCTATATATTAGTCACGGTCATCTATGACATGTGCTACATCTGCTATACATTAGTTATTTGTTGACCTAGTCCATCTTGCTCACCTATTAAACCATCTCTCTCTATTTTCAAGGAAGCTCACTTAGCTAATATCATGTCCTTCTCATCCTCTAAATGAAAAATGGTGGCATTTAGAGCCCCCTATCATCAACTAAACAAATATCCTCGCCTCCATCTCCATCACCCTCATCATCAACTCCCTCATGATCCCCCTCCACAAGTTCTTGTACTCTTCTATGAGCGCTAGCACATCCATAACCCCGGTATCATCCATAGCCATAAGAACTCCCTAATCATCTACACCCATCACCCCCTCCTCATTGGTGAAGGCATGAATCACTTTAGCTTCGGAAATTGAGTATCTACATCCCTTCATCATTCCTATATGATCTAACTTCCCTCTGGAACATCTTTAACCAGCCCAAACTATGTCTTGACATGACTGAATTAGATCAACTCCACTCTTTGGGCCATCGACCCAGTACCCACACATCCTATGCGGTGGCACTAAGCTCACCCTCGTCCCCCTCCTACACTGGAAACGAAATATACGGTATCCATCTCACATCACTATCTTATAACCTAGCTATGAGTTATCAATAGTGTTCCTTGCCTCACATTAGCGTTATCTCTTCTCTATTCGATCACCATTAGAAAAATACAGCTATCCCTCCAACGCTACTAGGCCTCCCCATGGAAAACCTATAGGCCGAGCCACTGCACTATGCTCATATGCCTAACATTGTAAAACAAAAACCAATATAAATCCCTAATCTCTTCCCTATCCTCCATGACCATAACTCTCTATAAGTTTAGGTAAGTAATGTAGGGGACCATGGAAAGATAATCCTCTAATCCATCATATTTTCCACCACACCTATCATCATCCATGGAAATCGACCTCAGAAGTAGAGTTGAGAAAATCATAGAAAATAATCCCTATCATCATCACGGTCATAAAATCATTACCCTCTCTGTCTCATGAGTATACAAGGTCCCATATGAGAAACCACATGAAGAAAACTCCACCTCATTAGCTTCATAACTGTATAGCCACATCATCACACCATATCTATCTATCTCATCGATAAAATAAATCCACTCTATTTACACATGTAACCACTTTGAATCTTGTGTACATCCTCTAGGGTGATTGTCATCTCACCCGTTGGAAGCCAAAATGTACATGTCATAGGATCCCATATCTCGAGTAAAGAAATAAATAACCCCCGCTACACTGTGGACCCGTTTGTGGTGATGCATCACACCAGTCCTATATCCTTTAAATGATACCAATCGTCATTCAACAAAGAGGCTCAAAATCCTCTAGGATCGGAGGAATCCTATCTCGGATGGTCAATTTTTCCCTTGCATGCATCTAAAAAATAAAAATACTCATTAGAACACTATTTAAATCAAAATTACACAAACAACACAAAATAACAACGAGTCATAAAGTTAATTCACCATAATCGTCTATGTTTCATCCAAATCGCAAGAGATTTTATAAAATCTCCATAAATTCTGAGTCTCAACAAACGTGCCCTAATATGGGCCCCTTTATAATAGTAAAAAAAAAAATTTTTTTAAAAACTAACCAAAAACACATTAAAACATCAAAAAATGGTACTTACCTCTCCTTTGGTGGGCCTCCTCTACGTCCTCAATCATTCTGTAACATCCATCTCTCACTTATCTCTAAAAAATCACTAGATTGAAGCTTTATTTTTCTCAATTTACATGGTAAAAATTAATTTACCATGGTAAATTTGACCATTTCTAGTATACCAATTTTCCTACCCTAGAATCGCCAACAATTAATCATAAAAAAACCTTTATAATAGTAAAGCTATTTTAAACACTCGCATACCCATCCAAGTGGAACATTTTTCTAGTATGTGTCTCATTTTGAAGGTCTTGGTTCCCTTAAAACATTAATAAACCAGCCAATCAGCATCTACGTTGATTATTTATCCCGAGATGAGTCAAGATCTTATACTCATCTCGTGATCCATCATGGATTTTTTTCACCTCATCACTAGTAAGCCATTTGTTTATAGAGTTGTTTAGCTTCCCTATCACTTATCTCCCCGATCTCAAGAAGTTGATCTTTCCATTCACATTTTCTTCCTATGAATCATATGTCTATAGGACACAAGCCCCTTGGCTCCCCTATCACTTGATTCCATGGTGGCACCCATCTTGTTTATATACCTCATCTTGGGGAAACTTAAAATGAAACACGCATGTCAAAACTATCTAATCAACTCAATAAAACTAGTGATCATTACACTTTATCGCAATCACCCCTAGTTTGAGGGGGGATCACCCATCCAAACACAAAGCAAACCATCTCAAACCATTTTTTCCAATAGTTTGTCCATCATAAACCACTCGACAAAAAGGGGAAAATGTAGACATCGGGTTTTCATCACTTCGCCTACTCCCCATTTATGAACATTACTTTATCAAAACCTATCATTATAAACATTACCTAATTCATTCCCCTCACCCCATAAAATCATTTTTACCCCTTGTAAACCACATTTAACTCATCTAAATTTACCTTAACACCCCTTGAAACCACCTAACCATTTCCAAACTATTCTTAACCCATTTTATCCTAACCTCTTAACCTACCCAACTCGTCTAACCTCTTCCCAACCATTTTTCCTTGTCCCCATACCTAAAAATACCATTTAGGAAGTGGTTTCAACCACTTCTAAATGTTTTCCTCAAGTTTTTCAGATCACCGACAATTCTAATCAATTGTCGGTGATTATAAATGGGATTTGTTAAAATTGACAAGGAATGAGATGATGGGTGAATTAGTCTGTGATAAAACATTTTCTTTTCTTCTTCCAAAAATAATCACAAGTGCTTGATCATCATTTGATATAGTCTATTATGACATGCATACATGAAAAACTCGATGAGCTTTTCTTTATTGATATTTAGAACAAAGTACAAAACCTTGATCCTTATCAAAAGTTTACAAGATACAAACAAGAGCTCAATGGCATTCAGCTACAAAACAATAAGACTATTCTCCTTCATCAATTTTTCATTATAGAGACTTCATTTTCTACAATCCACAATAACCAGCTACAAACCTAGAAGAAACTTCTAGGGGTTTTGGGCTATGTCAAAGTGGATTTTCTTTAAAGTAAATTTTTCTTCAAAAAGATAAAGTGGGGTTTTCATCACCTAAGAATGTCGATTAATATACACCTATATACTTTCCTTTGCATGTTAAGCTCATCTTATAAGAGTACAACCTCTTCAACTTCCCTATTGACTTTTTATTTTCATATCCTCCTTTTTGGCTTATTTGTTGCTTCATGTTTGTCTCTTCAAATTGTTTCTCATATCTGCCTTTGTTGTTTTTCGCCTCTCTTTTCAAGTAATCATCATTCCCTTACAATATGTTGTATATTATTTTTCAAGAAAGGAAACAAAACTACACACACAACAAGTATAAAACTTCTTCTCTTCCCTACTTCAAGTAGGCAATATTTCTAACACACTCTTTTAAACTTACACCTTGACTTTTGTTTGAAACTATTAGAATTTGAGGATTCTAATAAATATGGATTTAATCAACTTACATATTACATAATGTTATAATAAATATTTAAATAAAGATTACATCATAACATAAGTAAATAAATAAATACTTACATGAAATAAATAACACATGTGACACAATATTTATAGTGGAAAACCCCAATAGGGTAAAAACCACTTTAAAAATAACCTATTACTTGAGAACTTATTTTACATCCAAGAAGATTACCTCCTCCTTTGAAACCCTATTTACCAAGGGTAAAACCAAATCACTTGATTTTCACACCTTTGATATATTTCCCAAATATATTAAATGAGGACCTAATGTCCCTTTTATATAAGATGATTGGGTATGTCTCCCGACCCACCTTTTCAACCTAAAATGGTTGACACATACACCTAGGTTTATAATATTTAATATTAGAAATATAATCATTTCATGATATTAAATATTTAACCTAAAGTATATATCTAGGTTAGCATATTTAATAATAGAAATATAAATATTTCATATTATTAAATATTAACATATATATTAGTGATGGACCCAAATACATTAAGGGTTGACGGACCACTTAAACAATATGTTCCAACACTCCTCTTAATGTTAAGTGGGATAACATAGGATACGCCTAATAGATTACCTATTTGTGGTACACTACAAGATTTATAATTCTTAAACCATAAAGGTTTTAGGCTAGCATATTGGTTGAACGAATTATAACACCTTTATCATACTCAATTTACCTTTAGGTAAAAAGGATTTAGAATCCCAAATATCATCCCATGATCGGTGGCTAAGTATTATTTGTGAGTTTTATATGTTCTCACAGGTTCTCATAAAAGATTATTAAAAACAAGCATATAGGAGCCTTTTGTACAACCAAAGACCTCCTTAACAATATGCTTGTACTTGATGTTTACTAGTAAAATCAATAGCACTAAAGAGTTTATGAAGACCACCATTAAGATCTTTCTAAACTTCTTTTTAAAAAATAATTCGAGGAGGTATATATGCCCGAAGGTCTTTTACAAATGCCTCGAAGGTATTTTTACAAAACCAAGTTCCATTATGAGGCGACATTTTCATGCACACTCCCCCTTAATGAAAACTCCGACAATCCAATCTTTTCACAAAAGTGACAAAAATTTGCAACACTCAGGGACTTTGTGAAGATGTCAGCAACATGCTCTTCAGTCAACATGAACTTGAGATTTATCTCATCACTTTGCACCTTCTCATGGGTGAAGCGTATATGTATCTCAATGTTCTTTGTCCTCTGATGTTGAACTGGATTCTTAATCAAGAGTAATATAACTCTGACCACCACATATAAGATAAATACTTCCTTTAGCTTCCATGTGTATCTCTACCAACAGTCAGATCATTGTAGCCACATGGATTTTTTACCTTTTCCGTTGTACTTCTCTACCTAGTAGAAAAAATGGAGACTATTGATTGTATTTTTGTTCCAAGTAATGGTTCCTACACCAAAAACTTAAACACATATCCAGTATATTTTATAACACAACATCAAGTATGGTTAGAATCACAAAATCCATATAAGATAGTATTTTCATTCTTATTATAATGCAACCCATAATTGATTGTTCCTTTCAAATATCTAAAAATTCTTTTTACAAGATTCTAATGATCTCTAAAAAGGTTTCTGCATAAACCTTGAAGTAATTCCTTTTGTATAGGAAATATCTGATCTAGTTATAGTTAGATAAATCAAACTATCAACTAACAATGTATATAAAATAGGATTAACCTTTTTCATATGCAGATTTATGATCAATATTTATTCCAACTTCTATTGAAGTAGAAAATGGTTTACAATCAATCATAAGAAATTTTTTTCAATACAATGGTTGTATATTGTGTTTTAAAAAATAACAATAGAATGAAATATAATCATACAAATAACATGATGTGAGAGACCTAACTCATTCATTTTAAAGTATCGCTTCAATTTCTCTTTAATCATATGAATTAAATCAGAATTATCACAGAAATAAGTAAATCATCAATATATATACATATAATGATAATATGCGAGCCTTATTACCTAATGAATATATCATTGTTAGAAGAACAATTAACAAAACCTAACATTGTAAAGAAGGAAACAATTTTCACATACCAAGCTCTAAGAGCTTGTTTTAAAAAACCATACAAGGATTTCTCAACTTACAAACATATTTTTCTTTACTAGTTTTTTTCAAATCCTTTAGGTTGAAACATGTAAAGTTATTCTTTTAAATCGTAATTCAAAAATATTTTTCTTATCCATTTAGTAGATATCCCACCTAAATTGAGTGAAAATTACAAATAAGGCCCTAACAATACTCATTTTAGCTATAGAAAATGTCTCAACATAATCAATACCAAGTTTCTAAGTGAAACCTCTACCAATAAGTCTAGATTTATGTTTGTTAATACTACCATTACCATTATATTTTACTTTGTATATCCACCTAGACCCTATAATACTTCATGACTCAGTTTATACAAAATAATTAATGCATGGTACATATGATGGATTCGGTTATTTTCCTATGGTTAATAGGATTTGAGTTTTCTAATATATATTGAGCCCAATTTAATTTCTTATCTAAGAAGATTAAAGTTTCAAAAATATCTATAGCATCAAAATATCATCATGACCATTTACTAAATCATAATCAAAACCATCAGTTAGAAACATTTAATGAAGTAACTTCAAGAGAAGAAGACAACACATGTAAACTTTTCACTAGACTATATCTATACATTTCATATAAGCTTCGATAATTAACATGTCCTAACCTTTCATGCCATAGTTTTGAATTATTCAAACTCTGAGATATAAAACAAAATGTAAAAGAGAAATCATCAAAAATATATAGATCATTTCTTTGAATTCCTTCAGCTATTATACTCTCATTATTATCCTTGATATACCAAGTATCCTTCATGCATGGATTCTAATTATGTCCATACCTCTTTTGGATGTTTGATATTACCAATGTGTAAAAGGTACTCATCGTTCACATTGCATAGAAAGAGCATCTTACATTCATTGCAAGAATACATTCATGTTATCTACTGGTTTTGATGATGACCGGTGGGAGAAACCTCAGATCTAGAAATAATTGTCCAAAGTTTCCTCACCATAAATTCTATTTTGACCCAAATGTTGTAGCTGGTTTCATTCAGGATCCGGGTTTTGTCAAGACACAAATAATTAGACGTCATTGGTTTCCTAAACACAAAATAGACCCCATTATAATATATAATGTACCTCATATTTAGATACATATTTATCGATAAAAACAACACTTTTAATAGAATCAAATCTAAGTTTTATAGATCTAAGAGAAACTATTTGATCATAACTAATTTTGTCCTTACAAAGGCATACTAATTAACCTCCCATAATCAAAATAATAACCCGCATTAAGGGCTCTGCATTATACCCATATTTATATAAATAACATTTCTGACCATATAGAAGTGAAGAAGAGACCCCTAAGAATGCATAACAACTTCAAATTTCTGAAAAACATTAATGTAGACAAAAATACGGCTAGCTTAAATTTGATGTCTAAATGACCGTTATAATGGTTTAATTTTTGGTTTATCGTGACGGTCATTTGACCGTCAATTTTAATACAGTTAAAGTTTCTTGGAACCTACGAGCTTAAATTTAACGTCTAAATGACCGTCATATTGTCTTATGTTTTGTCTACCATGATGGTCATTTGACCATCAAATTTAATGAAGCCAAAATTTGTGTATTTCCAGAATGTGAAATTCCAGAATTTCTTATTTTGTATAATATTAGGGAGGTTATATTTTAACACATTATAATAACATATTATAATTTATAATGTAAAAATATATACATTTTTTTATAAAAAAATGTATATAATTTATAGAATGAAAAAAAAAAACATGTAGTTCATAAAAATTATAAACTATAGTATATTGTTTTTATATTAAAAAACACATAACCCTTATTAAAGGGGTTTAAATGACATAGACCAGGTTAAAAGAATTTTACCAGGTGCAAGTAGATTTATGAGAGTATAGATTAACTTGCATATTTTACAGAGGGGACAAGTAATTTCACCCGACCAATGAAATAAATTGAAATCCCTATTTTCATGAACCTTGTCTCCTCCCTTCATTTACTCTTAATTTTACCCCGCACACATTTAAAAGTATGGAAATATTATAAAATATTTTATATAATTCCTGCAAGCTAAAAACTTTAAAACTTTTATGTGGCTATAACTACCAATATTTTAATAAATATTTACCACACTTCACGTGGGCCACCAATAAACTAGCCCCTTTTTTAATTCTCTATTTATACTTGAGAGTTCCACATTTATACCTGAGATATTATCTCATTTTATTCTCCACTCCCACTCTTATATAAAAGAAAACCTTTAAATAGGTTTATTTATATAGTTTTTATAAACTATAAGATCTAAATGAATGGGGCCGCCCCTTACATGGATAATATAAATGGTTAGGGACACATGTTAGGTTTTATTTAATAAATATTAAGATTTAAAAAGTAATCCCTTTCATGGCCAAGAAATAAACACAGCCCCCTTAAAAAAATAAGCACTTTGGTTTTTTTTTAAACATATATAAATCAAATCTAATAAATTTATATTTTAAGTAGTTTAAAATAACCATATATATAAAATATGATTCAAACTTAGGTTTGTTTCTTTAAAAAAAAAAACTATATATGCCTAGATTTATAAGTTAAGTTTAAATATGATTTAAACTTAGGCTTAGAATATGGTCTGTTGACTCTTCCCTCAATCCCATGTAATTTTAATATGGTTTAAGGATTTTAATATATAATTTTTTTCAAAACTATATAAATTTTAATATGATGTTTATATAAATTATTATATAAACCTTATTTTATATTATATATATTTTATTTAAAAATAATAATATAGTTTTCAAATTATATAGGATATAGTTATAGATTAACTATAAACTATAATTTTTCAAATCAAATCTTTTTAGAGGGGACCAAAGAACACGGGTATGAATTTACCTTCCAAAATATTTAACCTGCAAACATTTGAAATTATAGAAAACATGAAAATTATTTCATATAGTAATAAATCCTTTCTTTTTCTGTATGTGATTTTCACGCAGGTAAATATTTGAAGCCCCTTTCACCTGTGCACACATCAATCTCCAAAAACATTAATTCTATATATTTACAAAATGTAAATGAAATTAAGAATCATATCATATTACATCTCCTTAAAAAAATTAGGGATTTAAAATTGAAAACCCTAAAAAAATTATCGAGAGTTTAATTGCACAAATGTAATGCCAAAATAAATTGGGGAAAAAAATAAGGGGACCAGATACTTTTAAATACCCTTTTGGGTTGGTTGAAAAAACCCGTACAAATTAAATAAATAAAATACAAAACATTTGATCTTAATTTATTTAATTTAACTCACTCGATACCATTTTAGAATTTGAGGATTCTAATAAATATGGATTTAATCAACTTACATATTACCTAATGTTATAATAAATATTTAAATAAATATCACATTATAACATAAGTAAATAAGTAAATACTTAACTGGAAATAAATAACACAAAGCGACACAATATTTATAGTGGAAAACCCCAATAGGTAAAACCACTTTAAAAATAACCTTTTACTTCAGAACTTATTTTACATCCAATAAGATCACCTCCTCCTTTGAAACCCTATTTACCAAGGGTAAAACCAAATCACTCAATTTGCACACCTTTGATATATTTCGAATATATCAAATAAGGACCTAAAGTCCTTTTTATATAAGATGATCGGGTATGTCTCCGACCCACCTTTTCAACCTAAAATGGTTGACACATACACCTAGGTTTATAATATTTAATATTAGAAATATAATCATTTCATGATATTAAATATTTAACCTAAAGTATATACCTAGGTTAGCATATTTAATAATAGAAATATAAATATTTCATATTATTAAATATTAACCTATATATTAGTAATGGACCCATATACATTAAGGGTTGGCTAGACCACTTAATCATTATGTTCCAATAGAAACCATATGTTCCTTCATATTCAACATATTTTATAATTATGATTTGAGTTGAGTCTCTTAATATTCTCTTAGAGTTCATCAGGCATGTAACTAAAAGAAAGAAAACTCTTTAGCTTCTTCTACTCTTTAATGAACTCAAGCTAGATACATTCACAGTTCTCCAAACTTCAAAAAATAAGAAAATAACCTAGGCACAGAATGTATGAAATAAGTTCAAAGGTTTGAGTTTAAAGTTAATCCAAAGATCTACATTGATATTAACTGGAGTTATGGTTTCATTTGTTAACATTCTAGTTGACATGAGAATCCAATCCCCTACTACCATGCCTTCAGAGAAGACCTTTTGCACCTTGATACTTTATTGAGATCAAAGAGTCATATCTATTGTGAATCCTTCAATCCTTTAAGGAAAAACAACTTCCTTTTTTACGCTTTCGATACACTTCTTTTCTATTAAAAATTTTCTAATGGTTTTAGTCACTTATCATCAAGGATTTTACATTGGAGAACTTTTCAAAGATTGCATAGTGTTTATAGAGTACTTCACATAATTTCTATCACATATTTCTTATATTTCTAGGACTAAAACCCAACCATGCCAATGTTGGAAGAGATCTTCACAACATTTCAAACTTGCTACATGAGATATTAGATCATTCAACAAGAAGAAAGTTCATCAAACCTTGACTAACGAGACTCGTAATAGGTAAACATAGTCTTTGAACCATGTAGTCACCGAATTCTCTTCTAGAATGTGATGAAATCACAAAAAAAAAAATCATCACATTCACATCCCCCAGATAGATATGTCCATAAGATTTATGATTTTTCACCTGGAGAGAACTCACATTTTGAAAAAATTTTATGTCAAACCCTATCACCAAGTTTTATGATACGGTGAGAGCCCATGGACCTTCAAACATTGAGTTTATGCTCAATAATTGATGAAATATAAAAATTTCAACTTTATAAGGTCGGTGAGATGATTCTCCAACTCTTCTAGACCTAATTTCACCTCGCAACAATCACGGTTTGACTTACCATATAAATTTATAAAATAATGGACTACTACAACATGGTGAAATGTCTTGAATGCAAATAAAACACCTTCTTTGTTGCTGTTAAAGGATACATTCTATAGAATGAGGAGAAGAGATGATATTCATCATTCAATATTGGGAGTTCAATCTTCTCAATTGAATATGGCATGTCCTCATTCCATGTTGATATAACATTACAAACATGACTTATAGTCTATACTCTATCCACCAATGATTTTTTCCAATACCCAATGTAACCCCGACATATTCATGCTAGCTAGAGACATGATATATAACATGAGATCCATCAATGATGGAGGATGATCCTATAAGACAAGGGTTAAAACAAGATGAAATAAACTCCACTTTACAACATGTGAGTCAAAAATCAATTGTCTTCAAAATTTGAAGAAAACCTCTTTGTATGACTACATTCTCTAATTGTGCCTAGAAGATGCAACCTATTCCTTGAGAGAGATAGAAGGAATATATAACCCTTGAAAAGTCTTGAATGACTCAAAACCATGGTATCACTAATTTATATTACTTAAACATGATAGAATAGCTCATACACAAGAATTGAAGAAAAATAAACCTCTTTTTCCTCTCGTTAGTTCAAGGAGGTTCTTAAAAGTGAGAAAAATAGTGCTAGAAAAGAATCACATCTTCTTTGATACTAGTCCAAATTGCTTCAAAACTTTTTCACCATATCAAGATAGGAACTATATATAAAATATACTTCTATGATTTATTTGAAGAAGACTCTATAATTTTGTCTCTAGGTGCTAAGTAGCTAGGAACCTCAAAATGCATTTTTCAAGAAGGATCTTTTAGAAAACTTGAATAACTCAAAATCCCCTTACTAATCTAATGAAATTTTACATTGAGAACTAAAATACATCCCTCTACACCTTCCATGTGTTGGTTGGCCATATTTTTCATGTGAATCTCTAAACAATCCCATTTATCTAAAGAAACACTATTAGTTCTCAAAGTCATTTTTGGTGCACTTTTGAATTTTGACTCCAGGAGCTAAATTGTGTATTTTGTTTACTCACACATATTATAGACAATATTCATATTCTATTCCCATGCTCACATTACTTATCCTTGACATGTATCAACTTATCACATCTCATCAGGTACCAAAAATAGGCATAAATGAGCCAATTTCAACTGCACCATTCACCAACCGACTTGATACCTCCTATGAGACATATTGCTCATGTTTACAACATTATTCTTGACATGTGGCCTAACTTAATTCAGAAATCCAGCCTATAATATTCCTCTAGTGATCAAATTATTGTTTCCTTACTTTGGTTTGAGTGGATTCTCAACCTATTATGACTTGACTTGACCTAAAAATTCAAGACATGACCATGTGGACATGTTTGATCTTCATACCACCTTTGAGAGACCCTAGCCACACATGTTCACCTTTGTAAACCTCTAGATCACCTAGCCAACATACCTAGATCACCTAAACCACTGTGACATTAATGGACTTGACATCAATGACAACACAAGTGACACACTTTTCCAACAAACTCCCCCTTTGTCATTGATGGAAACTACCTAGAAACATTGATGGCACACACTCTATCTAGATTTCCTTCATTCATATGTTTCTTGTCACACTTATCCCCCTTTGACATCTATGACAAAGGCATGCATTGAATTGACATGAAACAATGACAACCAGGACAATTCATAATGGAAACAAATCTCATACAAAGACTTACTTGACTAAGAAGCTCCCCTTGGGACTGAATTGTCTTCACTTTGACTCCTTTAGCATCTAATGATCCTTTGGACCTAAAAGGGATCCCATGAGTTGATACTCCTCATATTTCCTTCATTCATAGTTTACATCACTTTCTAGGCTTGATTCATGCTCAAGAACTCCAATCTTTCCTCTAAAACACAATCTCTAAGGCACAATTTTAGTGTACTTAACCTTTTGTTGTTCTCTTTTCTTTTTTGAATCATGAGATTGGGGAAATACATATGTGGCATAACACCTTAACATGCTTTTGCATTTTCTTCAAGGAACACTTCATTGTTTATGTAGCAATTTCTTAGTCTACCAACTTGTGGCTTGACTTTAAGACCTCAAGTACTAATTATGCCTCTTGTAGATTCCCTTTTCAAGTCATTGTTAGTACCTTAACTCATGAGCACTCTCTAGATATCAAGACCATCGTAGGATGCACATTCACAGTCCTTGAACTCATTCTCAAACTTGTATACTATCACAATGGCTTATAATGGACTCAAGATGATATTTTTAGCTTCAAATCTTCTGAGACTTCATGTAGGAATTCTTAAGATCTCTAAAAATTATATGCTTGACACTTCTTGATTATTATCTACACAATTATTTCCTTCAGACCTGTAGATCAACAATTTTCTCTTATGTGCTTGATGTTCTACCTTCAAGAATCTACACCATCCAGAGTTGGTTATCCTTTTCTAACTTTTTAACCTTGATTGCATTTATTAATTTTCAACTTGAGACTAGCATAATTTGTCCTACAATGACTGATCACATACTATAGATCAACTTCAAGCATTTATTACTTTTCTCCATGCACACATACTAACCTCGTAGAATGTAATCATTGATCTTTGTACTTTTCTTGAACCTGAATTCATGCATATATGGAATCTTCATACTCTTCATACAAGCTTCCTTACACTCAAATTGTTCATGAAGTAGTTAATCATTGTACTGTTCTCTTGTTCTGACCTTGTTCTCTACATCCTTTGCTATCACTGTTAGAGTTTTAGCCTTAAACCCTTGTACTTGAACATTGTCCTTCGAAGCTTGACACATCATTGTTCATTGGAGAATACATAATTTACTTTTCTTTCACAATATCTGTTATTACCTACTATGTTATTCATCATATCTAGGAGGATTTTCCCATTTTATACACATATATGCTTTGTTTCAGTGCTTTTTCAAGCCTAAAAACTTACTTGCAGTCATTAAGACTCTATCACATTTAAGAAAAGTTGTGCATCAACTCCTTTAGACACTTTTGATCACCTTCATGTATTTTATTTACCTTGTTAGTTCCACTTAGACAAAATTTTCACTATAAAAGTTATTTGCTCGTTGTTAAATGCATTTGTATCCTTATGATAGAATTGAGACAAAGTATATTTTGAACTTCAAAAACTTGGAGACCATTTTTATACCTATAGCTTGTCAACTGTTTCATTTCCCTAACTTTTGTAGTTTCTTTTACAATTTTATATACAACTTCTATAATCTCAGAGGCTTCATACAAATTTCAACATCCTAAATGTGACTCCACATGCTTGAAACACCCATTCTTTAGCTATATTGACCTTAGTGTACTAGAGATCCAAATTTAAGCATCAAACATGATGGTCTTCAACCAAGTATTCTTCTCAACCATACAAAGACATAAAAGACTTCACCACACATATTTTGAGCACTCCTCATATTGATTAAAAAAATATTGATATACTTGACAAAACATGAGTAAAAAAGTAGGGTTTAGATCACAAACCCTCATCATATTTTACACCATCAAATTGCTCTTAGCACATTCATACATAACAGTAAAAATATACATTATTTGAACTCCAAAACACTTTCATCCTCTAGCCTCGTGAATATAGATGATCCACACAAAAATTTAGATTCTAACTCTTTCATCTTGACCTCTAAAAGTGAGTTTCCTTGCTTACCACTCACTAAGATTGTGAAAACATAGTCAAGGGGTAGTGAAGTAGTGATTTTGGAAAAATTAGCTCTTGATACCTCCAAACAAGAAACACCATCTAGGAATATCCTCATTATATATGTAGAACACATTTTTCAATGATAAAACATTAGAAGTATATTATCCACTCACATGTAGCACTTCATTTGCTTTTAGGAACCTTGAAGCTCAATCTTCTTGACCATATAACTGGATTTTTCATGCTTCATAGTCTTCAAATTGATCAAGTAGGACTTGATCAATCTAAAAATATTCAATGGAATCAGAGGACCATATAATCCACTTCACTCACATGGAATAAAACTTGTTAATCAGGTCATACACTTGTATTTACAACCTATGAAGACCTCATGAGACTTCATAAGACTTAAACATGTCACAATGAATGCCACAGACACTTTTTATCAGTCAAACAACATATATGGATCTAAAGAAGACAATATATTTGGGGTATATTACATGAATACATAGACTTACTATTGATAGACTCGAGTTGTGTTTTTAAAACTCAAGGACACATATATCATGACATAACCAAAAATTTTGGACTCCATAGCTCTTTGATCTTGCACAAATCAAACTTATAAGAACTGTGACATCATGTCTTCTCTTTTTTAGTCAAACCTTCTTAAACCCATCTTACTCCCCCTGGGAGCATACCTTATTAATATTTTAAATAGATTCATAAGATACTCAAAGTCTTGAAGGACATAATTCATTGTCACAAACCAATTGACTTCAAAACATCATACTCAACTACATATGAACTCATGATGCATAACTCAGATAGATAAATAACTCATTATTGACATATATGCTTTGAATAGCAATAACACAAGAAACTTGACATTCACATCATGACTAACTACTTGAACCTCAGAAACTTTAAATGCCATACCTTACATTCAGATGAAGACACACTCTTGACAAAGACAACTCCCCCTCACACCAATACCCCATGAAGGAGCTTGATGAGAAATCTAAGTAGGTCCCAAACCCTCTTCTTTGATATTAATTGTCTCCTCTTTGTTTGATTTCTCATTTGTTGAATCAGTAACATCCTCGAATTCCTTTTTAGGACTTTGATTAACTTCCTCCTTCCTTTTGTATACTTGAGCTTGTGGCTTGATATTTGAGGCTCTTTCTTTAAATTACCTACATTACAGAACCTCACAATGTGCCCTATTTTGTTGCACCTAAAGCACTATGTTTTTCTTCCTTTGTATTCAAAGGAACTATTTCCAAACTCATTACAAGCATAGCAATAGCCATTAAATTTTCTTTCATACCTTCTTGTGTTTGATAGCTCATTTTTGCAATACTTAGGTGTCCTTTTTCATGAAAATGATAACATTTAGATCCATATTTTTCCCTAATTTTTGCTCTTCCTTTTGTTTCTCATATTTATGTCCTTGAATTTTCTCTTTGCAATTTTTTTCCTTTTCAACCTCGAGACTACATACTAGCCCTATGACCATAAGCACCACACTTTTAGAAATTACCATGAAAATAAACATGCCTAAATTCATTTGGCTTCTTCATAGTTAATCTTCCATGAGATGAATGCTTTAAACTATCTCCCTTGACTTGATTCACCTTCATTTTTCTCTATACTGCATGAATCTTCTATGAAACCTAGACTTGTTCTATCACCATATGCCTTTTATTTTCCTAACATCTTATTCATATTTTTGGGCTCTTTTGAAAATATGATACCTTACTTTTCATGATGCTTAGCTCTTTCTTCAGTTCTTCTTTCTCAGCTAGGGCTTCCTTGAGTTGATTTTGAATACACTTGATTAATTCTTCATGAGATACACATAATTTATCCACCTCTTTAAAAATTACTACATACAACAATATGTAATACATATCTCCCATCATTGTCACCAAATATCTCCCTCTAGCTTGTTAAAGCTGCTTCCAAGGGCCTGCTCTGATACCAATTGTTAGAAATGACAAGGATTAAGAGGGGGTGAATCGGTCTTGTAATAAAATTTTTTATTTTCTTCTTCAAACAATGAATCACAAGTTGTTGATAATAATTTGATATAGTCTATTATTACATGCATACATGAAAAAATCAGATCTTTTCTTTATTAATATTCATAATAGAGTACAACAATTTGGTCCTTATAAAAATTTTACAAGATACAAACAAGAGCTCAATCGTATTCAAATACAAAATAATAAGACTTTTCTCCTTAATCAATTTGTAATTATAGAGACTTTGTTTTCTACAATCCATAATAACCAACTACAAACCTAAAATAAATTATTATCACCAAATTATAACACCCTTTGAATTGTGTGTATGTGAGTTTAAGGGGAAATTAGTGTAACTGGGTAACATGGAATTATCTCAAGGTGTGGGACCTTGCAGTTGAGACAATTCTCCAAAGAAGGTTGGTTCTTCTTCCTAAACTAATGCAACAACTACCTCTAATGAAGGTAAATATACCATCCAATATAAATATATGATTCCAAGGAACCAGGAGGGATGAAAATGCATAAAAATGAAGAAATCCTATACTAAGGAGGTGATAACACCAAGAAAATGGAATGAGATATACTACCGAGGGAGAAAATTCAAGAGAAATGCAACCGAGAGAGGCTATGATAGCTTTGACACATTCCCATAATAGAATTTACCACTAAATCCCCATGAAACACAACAATGCAAGCCTAAAAATAATATAAACATGCACAAAATAGAACGGAAATAATAGAGAGGCAAGGATAAACCAGAAAATAAATACAAGGGTTGAGAGAACACCACAAACAAAGATTTTATTGGTTCAAACAAATGCATGGTCCATTATATCTATAAAATAGAGGCACAAATACATCCTATAGGCCCATGGGAAGGATTATAGCTCAATGGAATTGAGAAACCAAAATGCAAGAGTTTCCTAAGTCCCTAATATCTCCTTTAAAAAATGAGGAGAGTTTACAATATATAAAAGTGAATGAGAGAAGAGAGAAAAATGAAACTCGGATTTCTACTCCCACCCACCAAAAATGTCATTAAATTCTCTAAAAAAGGCATGGGAATTCTTACAAATCATCCCCAACACACATTTTAGCTATTGAAAGAAGAAATGGGGTGTCATACTTCATTAATTACAGTGGTTGGGCCTGAACTATGCATTTTTGTGTTGGAGACATTTTCAAACTTTTCACACATCTAACCTCAATAAAATTGAGAAATACAATTCCCATTTCATATGGGACATTGAGACCTTTCCAATGATATAAAATTTATCAAATTTTTAGCTCTGGATCAAAATTTATGGTCATTTTAAGTTTCACGTGAAAAATGTCATTTTCCTTAATTCCACAAATTTTCCTTTTTTTTGCAACTTTCAAGTTTTCCATGAACTTCATTTTCTGTGGCTTCAATGGATTTCTACAAATTCATGGCACTTTATTTCGCATACTTTTTCTATGGATTCTGCAGATTTCTATGGAACTTTGTTCTAAGGACTATTTTTACAACTTCTGCAGATTTCTGTAGCACTTTGTTCCATGGAATTTTTCAAAAGCTTCCATGGATTTCTCGTGACATTCTACGAAACTTTGTTCTATAGAATTGTTTTGTGGATTCCATGCATTTTTGCGACATTCTACGATACTTTGTTCCATGAATTTTTTTGTGGCTCTTTGTTCCACAGACTTTTTCTCGTGGCACTTTATTTCACTAAATTTTCTACTGACTTCCACGTATTTCGCATAACTTTTTTCCATGTACTTTTATGTGGCTTCTATAGATTTCTATGGAATTATGTGGCACTTTGTTCCACAAACGTTTTCTATAGATTTATTTAGTTTAAAAAAATTTCTCTAACATTTTGGATTTCTCTTGATTTGGGAGTTAGAAAAAATGAAGTAGAGTGCCCCAAAGCCAATTTTTCTCAATTTTACTCATTTTTTCTCAAATTTGGATAAGAATTGAACTCCTTTAGTCCAAAACAAGGAAATGCACCAATGACCCCAAGTTCTCCTAAATCAACTACAATTTTTAAAGAACATTGGAATTTGCCTGACATCTCTAGATTCTCCATTAAAGTCCCAATCGACTTTCCAAATCCAATTTCCTCCCTGTGTTGTCCATTTCTATCTAAGAGGGTTAAAATGGATAACAAGGTGATTCATAGGGACATATTCCTACTAGATGAATTGACTAGTGGATTTGAAGCATCCATTGGGCATGGAGTCATCCTAATAAACATAAATCTAATCTAAAACTCTGAAATCTTGTCCCTGAGCCGTTTAAACATTGTTGAGACCAGAGAACTTGTTGATTTCTATTAAAATTAGTTCTCCTCTAGAACATGCCACTTCCAATGAGCGAAATTGTGTGTTTTCTCTTGAAAACTAATCTGTGTTTTCATAGCCAAATTCAATTTTTTTGAGCTCATGTCCTTTGTTGGTGTTTAAGCCAAGTTAGAGATTCAAGAATTTAGTAAAATTCATGCCCTAGTGCTGTTTAAATATCTGTTTTGCTTGTTTTGAGAAATTCTCCATCTCCCGGTCTGTGCACAAAATATCCTCTTTATAATCTCCTTTGTGATCGAATTTTTTTCCTATTCTATGGCCTTTGTCGCCAAATCATTATTTTTCCTCCTTGTCTCGATTCATGAAGGAAATTCAAAATCGGACTCAAAATGATGAAGTTCTCTTCTCTCGTGTATTTTTTCCAAATCGGGATGACGGGTGTCTTTTCCCCTTCAAATTTTGGACCTAATGAATGCAGTACGTGGTCGGATCCTATTGGATGGGAGAAATAGCTTTTTTGGTGAACTTAATACTTTTGGTCATTTTTGGCAAAATGGTAAATTTTCCCTAAGGATCCGAAAAGTGAAATTACCGATTCATGGAAAAAGCAGAATTTTTGTCTAGGCTGCACAAGTTCAATTGGGACACTTAGGACCTAAAAAGCCAAAATTGCTGATTGTGGAAAAAATGGAATTTTTTGTCCCAGTTAAATTAGGACACTTGCAACCCGAAAATCCAAAATTGCTAATTGTGGAAAATGTAGAAGTTTTTTTCCCAAGGTGCATAAGTTCAATTGGGACACTTGGGACCTAAAAAGTCGAATCAATGTAAAATTCAAAATTGTAAGGACATGCCAATGGAAAACTTCAATTTTTTTAGCCTTTTTGCTAAAAAAGGTTAAAAACGATAAAGGTTCACTGCTTTCCTAAATCTTGCAACCAATGAGAGGATGCCATGTGTCGAAAGACAAATTGGAGATGTAGGCCGGTGGATGAAATTCAGTTTTTGAGCCTTATTTTTAAAAATGGTTAAAATGTTTAGAAAAGAGTCATGACCCCATCTCCAACCAGAATGTGCCACGTGTCCTAGTCAAATTAGAGAAGTGGGTCGGTGAGAGAAGTTTTTTTTTGAGCCTCTTTGTAAAAAGGGAAAAAAGTTAAAAAATGACCCGCAACCCCAATTAGGCTATAAAGGTAAAAGTCAAAGTTGAAGCCCACAGGGAAAAAGTCAAAGGTGAAGCCTGCCATATGTCCTAGTCAAATTGGAGTAGTGGGCTAGTGGAGGAAATTGAGTTTTTTATCCTTTTTCCAAAAATGGTTAAAATGTTGAGAAAGGGTTGCGACCCCATTTGCAATCAAAAGGTGCCACATGTCTAATTTGAAAAGTCAAAGTGAGGGTGCATGCTAATTTTTTCCAAATTTCTAAATCTCTAAAAAATCACAAAATGCAAAGGGCTTTCCCCCGTAACCACTCCAATCCCTTCCTACCACATGGACGGCCCAATTTCAAAGCTATAGGAGCAAATCAAATGGTCTATATTTAAACTGGCAAATTGAATGTAACGATTACTTTGCAAGATCTGGTTTTTAACCCACCATGAGTGTTTTCTTCACAACAAAGGAATTTGAAAAGGTGTCAAGGATTTGTAAAGATTGTAACCATTTTGGCAAAGGATATAATGGCTTCTTGACGTCATTCCAAGGGCTGGCGATTGATTTTCAAAAAGACCAGAGTGCTTTGTACCTGGAAAAGACAGAAAACACCATTCTTCTTCTATTTTCTCTTTTCTTCGAATTTCTTCCATTCAAAAGCTATGTACAAACTCTGCTCGAGCTTTAATAAGAAAAGAAGGAATTTTTCCTCCTTGATTGAGGAATTAATTGGTACTTTGTGACCAATGAGTTTCATTCGGTCTTATAGCTTCTCCTATGGATTTGTTTTTCTTCTGATTATAAATGCATGTAAATGAAATTTCTAATTAATGTGTGTGGGCATCTGATATTCTACTCACAACATTAGTTTCTCCAATCTCCATTCTCACTCCCTTTCCCCTTCTTAGACAAAGTTCTTCTCTAGTGAGAAATTGCTAGATTTGCCACAAGGTCAGTGGAGTGCCCCTGTTGGGTCTTTGGTCAAAAGGCCACCATTGAAATCCACTTTTTCACACATGCACATATGGAAGATGCACCATTCAAAAGAGGGACTTAGATTCACATAAAGCATTGGCTTCAAACTCACCAATTTTTCTACAAGACAAATTTTCTAGCCAAAAGTTTTGCGCCCACTATGGGGTAGATTTTGCATCATCTACACCTAGAAAACACCGTCAAGGTCATAAAAAACAAAAAGATTCAAGAAGAAAAGTTTCGGATATTGAATAATCACACAAAATTCATGCATGTAAATCATACCTATTCTAGGAAATCCTCCTATTGAGAGACCTGATTTACTCTTTCACATCCAAGAAGACATTGCTTCAATCTGAGAGAAGCTATTTGGCACAATAGACAAAGTGTCAATCAATACTTCATCGCTACAAGGATTTTGGACTTGGAAGAGGAACGTGTTATCGAATTGGAAAGGCAAAGACAAATTCTAGCACCCTAGAGAAGAGCATAAACTTTCAAGCTAGTTGATAGAAGGTACACCTTGTGAACTGAGGCTTGGAGGAAAAATTTATCCCACATTTGAAGAGCTTGAAAGAGAGGTAATTTCTGAAGAGGAGATAAGGCTCAACTTGAAGAAATAGAAAGACTCCAAATTGAAGCAGAAGAAAGATCAAGAAAGCAGCCTTAGTGAGACTCGGGAGGATAGAAATAGGAATAGAATGGGTGATCATGAGCATGAGGAGTGTAGGCCTAATGTACCATGGGCAAGAAATACTAGTCCACTTGCTCTTCCACAACCACTTCATGACCTCCCAAGAGGCTCAAGAAATAACTTCCCAAAAATCAAAGGGGATGGTTCTCAGCTCCAGGAAGAACATGTAGCAGCATTCATCACTACTTGTGGAGTGTTGGGATTTGAATATGAAGATGTTTCAGTTAGGCTCTTTGTGGAGTCACTCCATGAAAAATTCTTGAATGATTCTACATGTTGCCCCTAGATTTGTCACATCCGAGAAGATATAAGAAGTGCATTTGAACATAGGTTCAAGAGCACATAAGATTTTCAGGATTATCTGGTCTTATTGGTTCATATGAAGAAAGAGACCTCTTAACAATGAGATATTTTGTAGCAAGGTATAATTGGTTGACAAGAAGGATCCTAGAAGATGTGGTACCCCCTGAAAACAACTTGAAAAGGTTCTTCATCAGTGCTTTGCCACCAGAAGTTGGTTTCTTCCTCATAAGATCCCAACCAAGAACATTGAGGGAGGTTCAAGACTTTATAGTTGAGACTGATGATGATCTAATTCTTTCTGGCAAAGTGAAAGGACCAAATGGAAAGCAAAAAGGTCAGAGTTCAAATCTAGTCACCACTAATCCAATGTTCTAAAAAATGGAAAATGACCTAGTTGCTTTGAAGAAGAAGCTGTCACAAATCACAATGAGGAATGCTCCAAGGAGACCAAATCCTCATGATAGACTAAGAATTGATCCACCTCCTCATAGGCTTGCTCTTGAAGCACCACCAGTCAATGCCAATTGTGACACTAGGGAATCAGAAGAAGGAACAGACATTAAGGAAACTGAAGAAGAAAGCATGGATGACTATGAAAACTTTCTTGAAATTGAAGAGGTTGGCATGCATAATGGCCTGATTGAATATGTTGATGATGAGGAGGAAGGTGATGAAGAAGCTCCAAGTTTTTCATGTGCCATTTTCACTCGTGCACAATCCAAGAATGGTGTTTCAGCCTCAACAGAATCGAGAGTAGGAGGAAGAAATAAGATATATCTTCAAATCTACCACTCAACAAGATTATCAGCAAGGGATCACCATTACCACCTTCCATGGAATCAGCTAGAGAGAAATAAAATTCACTAGTTGTAAGGGAACACATTGTTGTGTCAAGTAAGTTATCTTATTCTTTTCCTAACTCAAAATCATTGTTAATAGCAATTCTCTTCTAAATACTGGTTCTATAAGAACATCTAAATTTCAATCAAGGGCTACACCCTCACCTCCTTCCAAGCCAATTTCTACATTTGAAAAGGAGAACCCAACACCAAAAGTAACAAAACCTCTACCATTTAAGTCCTCATCCACTGCTGGAACCTCTTCCTCATCTACCATAACTCCATTTGACTTTGTGGAGCATGCAAGCAAAACCAAAGTTTAGCTCTCTGAGTTTGAATACCTACAAACACATCCTGCCCAATTTGACAGATTCATCAAGGCAGTTTGGGGTGGAAACTCTACATCCCAAATCTCTAATTCTAAAGGCTTACTTCCCACACCATCCATACCACCTTCTCAAAACATGTTAGCCCTCAGTGCCTCACCGCCAACAGAGTTGAGCATTTTTACATGTCACTTCTCATCAAAGGTTTCACCAAATAATTGCATTATAGACTTTAGAGCCTTAGATAATTTGATGCCACCAAAAGTTACAAATTCTCTTTGCCTCACTTTGACTTGGGTAAATGGCACATGCTACTCAATGGAATCCAAACAAGTTCCATTGGCAGGAAGAATCAAGGATGCCCAAGTTGCACTAGCTGATTACCGTGACAAGAAGATACTCTTGACCATTTTGGTGGCAGATATCCCAACATATTTTGGTATGCTTTTGAGTATAAGTTTTTACAGAGATCTAGGTGGGAAAATAAAAATAAATTGGTCATCTGCAACTATCCCAATGAAAGGAGAAATGAAGAAGTTGTTGTCGATCATGAAAATGATATTCACAGTAAGGAAATCTGATGATCCAAGAGCTAACATCATCTTTCAAGATTATGGGATAGGAAACTACTTCCTTACATCACAAAAGGGAGAGAAATTTCCACACCTTGTGGAGGAAGAAGAAGATCATATTTGGACAATGGAGTTTGATGGTAGTAATTCAAGAGTAGGTTCAGGAGTTGGTGTAGTATTATACTCTCCCTCCAATGAGATATATCCTTTTTCTTACAAGCTGTAATTTGATAATACAAATAATACTATAGAGTATGAAGCATTACTCTTAGGAAGAAATGTAACATAGGACATGGGAATCAAGAAACTAAGATGCAAAGGTGATGCTAAGATTGTGGTGAAGAAGTTCTGTCAACAATATTAGGTGAAAAATCTAAGGCTCAGGCACTATAGAAATAGAGTGTGGGACTGCATTAAATTCTTTGATGCATTCTCCATTAAAGCTATCCCTAGGGAGCAAAATGAAACAAATGATTCTCTAATAGTGTCAACTTCCTTAGTAACACCTCATCCTTCTTTTGGCAAGGATAAAGTGACCATTGAGATAGTGTTTAGACCCAATATACCGAGATAATGCAAATCACCTGGCAGGTCTTCCATGATGATAATCAAACCCTATCCTTCTTAGAACAAAGGGATAACTTCAATAATTTGTTCTTTGAAGGAAGTGAAAACTAACACCGTGAATCAATCCCCAAAGAATAGAAGTATCTCGAGGGAATTGATGAAGAGGGAGTAATCACACTAAAAGGAAACAAAATCCCTAAAGGCCTAGTTTCTTTGGAAGACCTCTTTGACAAGCATGATAGGTTCATCCAAAAGAAAGAAAAATAGTCTTCTCGGTGTCCATATGATTTTGATCAAGAAAACATTGGCACTTCAAAGAATCAAGGATTGTTAACATTGGTAAATACTACTCACCAAAAGAGAAGATAAATTTTGTTGCTCGCTAAAAAATTAATAGATGTTCTAGCCTACTCTACGATGAACTCAAATCTTTCTAGCCAAAGGAAACACATTCCTCCATTCCTTTGAAGTAAGGAGCCAAACCCTTCAGGAAAAAACAAAGGCCCTACAATCTAAGGATTTCTGATGTTATCAAGGAAGAGGTGACAAAGATGCTCAATTCTATAATCATTTTCCCCATCCACCATTCAAAATGGGTGGCTAACATTGTGCTAAGTAAGGAAGAAGAATGGGGAAATAAGGATTTGTGTAGACTTCCAAAAATCTGAATCAGCCATCTCTCAAGGACAACTACCCTCTTCCAATCACGGATCATATTTTGCAAGTAGTCACTAGATCTATGATGCTCTCTTTACTTGATGGATTCTCAGGTACAACCAAATCAAGGTGGCGAAGAGGATTGCAACAAAAAGCCTTCACAACACCTTGGGTCACTTTTGCCTTCAACAAAATGAAATTTGGCTTAATCGGTGTTGGAGCCACTTTCCAAAGAGCAATGGACTTGGCCTTCAAAGATTTGAAACATTGCATTGTCATTTACCTTGATGACCTCACAATTTTTCAAAGAGGAGAGGAGACCATATATGTCATTTGGATCAAGTCCTTGCAAAGTGTAGGAAACATGGCATCTCTCTAAATCCACATAAGTACATTTTTGGAGTCACCAAAGGTAAGTTGTTAGGACACATTGTGAACAAACATGGAGCACACATTGATCCTAAGAGGGTAGATTAGAGCTATCCAAGCACTAGCCATACCAACCAGAAGCAAGAAGGGAGTTCATTCATTCTTTGGAAACGTAAACTTCCTTTGTCATTTTGTGCCTACGTTTATTGAACCGACTAAGCATATAAATTCCATGATGAAACATCAAGCAAGTTTCAAGTGGAATAAGGAATGAAAAACAAAATTTGAGGAGATCAAGAAAGCCATTGCAAAGCTCCAACTCTTGTATCTCTAGATTTTAACAAGGATTTCATCATGTATTTCTACGCATCGAACATACACTCTCTGTTGTCCTTTTTAGAAAAATGATGAAATTTTGGAAGCACCCATTGCTTTCATGAGATTTTCTTTGAAAAATTGTGAAATAAAGTATAGCCAATCAAAGAAACATGCCTACACGGTGGTCAAAGTTGTTAAAAGTTTTGATTCTACATTTTCAATTCCCATACAAAGTGGTGATGGTCCTTAGAAGTGCAATCAAGTCCATTTTGACTCAACAAGATCCTGGGGATAAGAGAGGAAGATGGATTACAAAGACCCAAGAGTACGATTTGGAGATTAGGCCCTATAATCTAGTAAGAGGAAATGGTCTATACAAGTTGATTGTTGAAGATGAAACTCTCAAATCTTAGTAGGGAGAAAAAGATGGTGTTTGCTCAAATTGTTCAGAGACATGTCCACAAGCACTCTTTCTCACCACTACCGATGAGTGGTATGCAATTTGACATTGCTTACTATCTCACTTATGGAGAATGCCCTTCTCATCTTGATTACAAACAAAGAAGGACACTTAAGCTATCATTCATTCTTTGGAAACGTAAACTTCCTTTGTCATTTTGTGCCTACGTTTATTGAACCGACTAAGCATATAAATTCCATGATGAAACATCAAGCAAGTTTCAAGTGGAATAAGGAATGAAAAACAAAATTTGAGGAGATCAAGAAAGCCATTGCCAAAGCTCCAACTCTTGTATCTCTAGATTTCAACAAGGATTTCATCATGTATTTCTATGACATCGTAACATACTCTCTACTATCCTTGTTCGGAAAAATGATGAAGGTTTGGAAGCACCCATTACTTTCATGAGATGTTCTTTAAAAAATCATGGATAAAGTATAGCCAATTAAAGAAACATGCCTACAAATTGGTCAAAGCTATTAAAAGTTTCAGATTCTACATTCTCAATTCCCATACGGTGGTGATGGTCTCTGGAAGTGCAATCAAGTCCATTTTGACTCATCAAGATCCCGGGATAAGAGAGGAAGTTGGATTGCAAAGACCCAAGAGTACGATTTGGAGATTAGACCCTCTAATCTAGTAAGAGGAAATGGTCTATGCAAGTTGATTGTTGAAGATGAAACTCTCAAAACTCAGAGAGGGAGAAAAAGATGGTATTTTCTCAACTTGTTTGAAGACAATCCATAATCACTCTTTATCATCACTACATGATGAGTGGTATGCTAACATTTCTTACTATCTCACTTATGGAGAATGCCCTTCTCATCTTGATTACAAACAAAGAAGGACACTCAAGCTAAAGGCAAACAAGTTTGTGATCTGGAATCATGCACTTTACAAGAGAGGCCTAGATGGTTGTTTCCTCAGGTGTGTAGATAAGGAGCAATAAGAAAAGTTACTCATAACATATCATGATCAAGCTTGTGGTGGGCATTTCTCAGCAATGGTCACCACACATAAGATCCTTAGAGGGAGATATTATTGGCCCTCCATATTTGCAGACACTTAGGATTGGGTTTCCAAATGCAAAGTATGTCAACAATTTGATGGAAAGCCACAACTAGCTCTTTGCACCGCCATTGAGTCCTGTGGTGATTGAAGAACCATTTCAACAATTGGGGCTAAATTTTATTGGTGTTATAAATCCTCATTCTAGTAGCAGAACATAATTATGTACTCATCTGCAACTAATTACTTCACTAAATGGGTGGAAGCCATCCCGACCAAGCAATCCATCTCCAAAAGAGTCTCGCAACTTCAATAAGGAGAATATAATTGTTCATTTTGGAATACCACATAAATCTATTGTAGACAATGCCACCTATTTCTCTTCCAAGGAGCTCATAGAGTTTTTTGTGGCTTTGGAATCTCCCTATCTTACTCTTCGACTATTACCCATAGGGAAATGGGCAAGTTGAGTTAAGCAACAAGAAAATTATGACCATTGTTCGTAAGCTGGGAGATGAGAATCAAAGGAACTGCGGCACAAGAAGTTATATGATGCATTGTGGGCTGATAGGATCACTCCTAAGAAGGAAATAGGTATGTCACCTTTCCAAATGTTGTACATGGAGTTGAGGCAGTGATTTCCCTCACAATTAAGATGCCAGCCCTCAAGTTGCTGCAAGAAATAGAAGATGGTCAATACAAAGACTCCATTGACAAGAGGATCCTCTTCCTAGAAAAGCTGGAAGAAAGCAGATGCCAAGTGGTGGATAGAATTAAAGAACACCAATTGAAAGTGAAGAATATCTTTGACAAGAAGGAAAAGGCAAGAGAATTCAAGGTTGGAGATTTTGTTCTGCTATGGGACAAGAGAAGAGAACCAAAGGGCAGCCATGGAAAGTTTGATTCATTATGGCTCGGCCCATTCCAAATTCATGGAACTTGTGGTGAGAATTTTTTTCTCCTCTCATACTTGGATGGAATGCCATTGGAATTTCCTCGAAGTGGGCAATACTTGAAACAATATCATCAATGAAAGTGGGTTGTCCCCTATCTTGTACCATAGGTGATTTTCGTAGGTGTGTTTTTCCTTTTTCTGTTGTGTGGTTTTGGTTTAGTTTTGTTTGGTTTGTTGTGTGTTTTCTCCTTCTTCCATTCTTTCTTAGAATTGTACATGAATCTGTAAGGCCCAATGGATAAGGCACTGGTCAACGTAATATGTTTTGAAACTTGAGATTCTAGATCCTCATGTCGTGCCCTAGCCATTCCTAGTTCACACCATGTCCCCAAGCTAGAGCTAGTTGTTGTCTCCTGAAAAATGCTCTACGTTTTCATAGCCAAATTCAATTTTTTTGAGCTCATGTCCTTTGTTGGTGTTTAAGCCAAGTTAGAGATTTAAGAATTTAGCAAAATTCATGCCCTAGTGTTATTTAAATCTCTATTTTTCTCATTTTGAGAAATTCTCCATCTCCCGGTCTGTGCACAAAATATCCTCTTTACAATCTCCTTTGTGATCAAAATTGTTCGCCTATTCTATGGCTTGGGTCATCAAATCATTGTTTTTCCTCCATGCCTCGATTCACGAAGGAAATTCAAAAATTGAACTCAAAATGATGAAGTTCTCTTCTGCCTGCGTGTATTCTTTCCACAATCGGATGACAACTATCTTTTCCCCATCAAATTTTGGCCCAATAAATATAGGTACATGGTGAGATCCTATTGGATGGGGAGGTACATGTTTTTTGGTAAACTTAACACTTTTGGTCTTTTTTGGAAAAAATGGTAAATTTTCCTTAAGGATCCGAAAAGCTAAAAATTTTGATTGTAGAAAAAGCGAAGTTTTTGTCCCAGGATGCACAAGTTCAATTGGGACACTTTGGACAAAAAAATCCAAAATTTCCGATTGCGGAAAAAGTGGAAGTTTTGTCCCTGTGCCGCACAAGTTCAATTAGGACATTTGGGACTTGAAAACTGAAATTTCTAATTATGGAAAAAGTAGAAGTTTTGTTCCAGTGGACAAGTTCAATTGGGTCACTTGGGACGTGAAAATCTAAATTGGACAAAAATTCAAAAGTGTAAGGGTGGGCCAATGGAGAACTTCAAAAAAATTAGCCTTTTTCTAAAAAAGGTTAAAAAGGATAAAGGTTCACTACTTCCTGAATCCCGCAACCAATCAAAGGATGCCACGTGTCGAAAGCCAAATCGGAGCAAGTAGGCCGGCGGATGAAATTGAGTTTTTGAGCCTTTTTTAAAAAAGGTTAAAATGTTTAGAAAAGAGCTGCGAACCTGTCTCCAACCAGAATGTGTCACATGTCCTAGTCAAATCAGAGAAGTGGGTTGGCAGAGAATTTTTTGTTTTTTAGCCTCTTTGTAAAAAGGGTGAAAAGTTAAAAAATGACCCACAGCCCCGATCAGGCTATAAAGGTAAAAGTCAAAGTTGAAGCCCGTAGGGAAAAGTCAAAGGTGAAGCCTGCCATGTGTCCTGGTCAAACCGGAGTAGCGGGCTGGTGGATGAAATTGAGTTTTGATCCTTTTTCAAAAAAGGTTAAAATGTTGAGAAAAGGGCCGTGACCCCATTTCCAATCAGAAGGTGCCACGTGTCTAAGTTGAAAAGTCAAAGCGGGGGTGCGGGCCAATTTTTTCCAAATTGCCAAATCTCTAAAAAATCACAAAATGCAAAGGGCTTTCCCCGTAACCACTCCAATCCCTTCCTACCACATGGATAGCCCGATTTCAAAGCTATAGGAGCAAATCAAATGGTCTATATTTAAACTGGAAAATCAAATGTAATGGTTGCTTTGCAAGATCTAGTTTTTAACCCGCCATGAGCGTTTTCTTCACAACAAAGGAATTTGAAAAGGCGTCAAGGATTTGTAAATATTGTAACCATTTTGGAAAAGGATATAATGGCTTCTCGACGTCATTCTAAAGGGGGACGATTGATTTTCAAAAAGACCAGAGTGCTTTGTACCTGGAAAAGACAAAAATTCCTTTCTTCTTCTATTTTCTCTTTTTCTTGAATTTCTTCCATTCAAAATATATTTACAAACTCTACTTGAGATTCAATAAGAAAAGAAGGAATTTTTTCCTCCTTGATTGAGGAATTAATTGGTACTTTATGACTAATGAGTTTTATTTGGTCTTGTAGCTTCTCCTGTGGATTTGTTTTTCTTCTGATTATAAATGCATGTAAATAAAATTTCTAATTAATGTGTGTGGACATCGGATATTCTACTTACAACATTAGTTTCTCATATGTCCATTCTCACTCCCTTTCCCCTTCTTAGAAAAAGTTCTTCTCTAGTGAGAAATTGCTAGCTTTGCCATAGGGTTAGTGGAGTGCCCTTATTGGATCTCGGTCAAAAGGCCACCATTGAAATCCAATTTTTCATACATGTAGATATGGAATATGCACTTGTTCAAGTAGAGGGACTTAGATTCCCATAACATTGGCTTGAAACTCACCAATTTGTCTACAAGAAATTTTATTTCCAACACTTTGTGTAAAGCAACCAAGAAGCACTTTGAAACTATGTACAAAAGAGGAAGATCATACATGCTCAAAGTGGAACATACAAAGTGTGTATAAGCACTTATTCTACTGAAAGAAACCTACTCCTACCAAATCACACTAAGCCAAAAGCACTTAGAGGAATGAGAATCCTAAACTAATATGTATAAGAGTGAGAATTCACTTTACTAAAAATTCTTGAGATAGATTTCGTTGAGTGTAATATGAAATTCTTCACCATCTAACTTGTCTAGTCGAAATCGTTGTTACTCTTGCATTTCGTGATCATGTAGGGATCAATCCATATTGCATCAAACTTAGAATGCTTGCTTTGTTTTTCCCTATTAGCATCCCACTTCGCACCAAACCTTCTTCTTGGAAGGTTCTTGATTTTTTCTTCTTATCAAATCTCCTCTTGATCAATGTTTGATCATTCTCTATGGTTTAAATTGCATGCTCTCTTATTTGTTCCTACTCCATGAGTTTCACATACCTAGTTTCCATGGGTTCAAACTCAATGAACTATATCTACTTTAGAAGCTCTAATAATGGCAACTCAAGTGATATAGGTAGCCTTGCTTCTCTTCCATAGACTAACTTAAATGGAAAGTTGTTTGTAGACCTCTCAGGTGTAATTCTATTAGCCCACAAGGCTGATTTGAGCTTTGTGTGTCAGGTTCTCTGATTTTCATCTAGAGTCCTTATGAATCTCAGTAATTGTTTTGGCATGGACTCAACTTGCCCATTATTCTAGGGGTAATAATTAGATGAAGTGCTAAGATATAATACACTTCTAACAACCCATTCAGTGATCTTTGTACCAAGAAATGCCAGGGAATTGTTTTATATGATAGTAAATGGGACACCAAATCTAGTCACTATCCCCTCAGAGAAGTCCAAAATGCTAGATTCATTTACCTCTTTGAGTGTCACTTATTTTGTCCACTTAGTGAAATAGTCTATAGCTATTATAATCCATTTGTGTACTTGGATTGAATTCAGATTAATGACCCCAATGAAGTTTAATCCCCATTGCATGAAAGGTTGATCCAATGAGATTGGATGAAGGGGAAGCGCATTAGATTTTCTTTCTCGGTGAAGAATGAAAATCTCGTACACTTTTAATCCATGCATAATAGTAACTAAATAGCATGGGTAAATAATAACAAGCCTTCATGATTTTGAGGGTTGTTACTCGTGGAGTAAAGTGGCCTCCCACTTCTCCATCATGGAATTCATGTAGCACCTTCTCAATCTGATTTTTTCTAATGCACCTTAAGATAACTCCATTCATATCTTTATTGAACAAAATTCCATCCACAAAGCACATATATGGGATCGATTGCACTGAAATACATTCTTTTTTATTTGTTTAACTCTAGAAGGAATAGGCTGTTAGAAGGAAATTAATAATATCTTGAGTCCAATAAGGAGTGGGCATACCATCCATGGCTTGTTCTTGGTTATCTTGGAGCACGGGATAGATCCTTCTTTATCTTTAGACTCAATATGCTTATTAGAAGCTATTTGCTCACAAAAAACTTTACAAGTAGACTAATTTGGTTACCTTGATCTCTATATCATACTCCATGACACGCGTGATTAAACTCCCCTTTTCTCATTCAAATGATTTTTCAAGAGAAAGTATTTGACCTAGCATAAGAAACTAGTAGTTGAATCTTATTGTTGGAAACCAAGTTTCTAAATTTGTTCGAGCTCCTAATGATAGCAAGACATTTTTCAATAAAATAGTATCTCATCTCATATTCTTCCAAGATCTAGTTGAAGAATGCTACAGGTTCCTTCGATCCTTATTTATTCATTTGTACCAAGATGTCTGAGATTGTATCTAAACCACTGAAGGAATATAGGATGAATTCCTTTGAAAATATGGGTTTATGAGATTTGGGGCCTATGAGATATGGCTTGTTTGATGGCCTCAAAACTATCTTTACTCTCGCAGTTTTCCATTTGAATTTCATACTCTATTTTAGCATCATCGTTAATGGCTTGACAAGAGTGGAAAATTTAGGCACAAATATGTGAACAAAATTTATTCTCCCTAAGAAAATTTGGAGAGCCTTCTTATGACTAGGCAAAGGAAGCATTCAGATAGCTTCAACTCTTTTGGGATCAATGGTTAGCCCTTCGAAAAAATGTGGCCCAAGATATTTCCTTTGTAAGCCAATAATAAACAATTTTTGGGATTTAAAGACACTCTGAATCTCCTACATCTTTGGAAAAAAATCCTAAGGTGAAACAGGTGGCTTGATGCATTTTTTGAGAACACGGTGATATCATCAAGATAGACAAGCAATATCTTCTTAATCAACCCTTTAAATTCCATATCCATAGCTCTATAGAATGTAGCTTCAACATTTTATATTCCAAAAGGAATTTTATCTAAAGCATATGTGCCCCACTTTTTGGTGAAGGTTGTTTTGAACTGATCTTCTTCCTTCACCATTATTTGATTGTAACCTAAGTATCCATCTAATAATGAAAATCTCTCGAACTAGCTAGTAGTTGCAAGATTGTCTCCATGGAAGGGAGTGGGTATTGTCCTTAAGTGAAGCTTTGTTTAGATCCCAAACATTCACACACAATCTACTTTCTCCATTTCTCTTCCACACTAGCACCAAATTTTCTACCCAACTTGAGTTCTTAATTGGAAAAATGATACTTACCTCGATGAGTTTGTTGAATTCCTTTCTTATGAGAGGTTCAACGTGAGGATTTCATTGGCCTTTAGTTTTTACTAATGGACTTGGATTCTAGATCCAATTCAATAATATGTTGTGCCAATTTTACATTAAATCCTTTCAAATCCTTATAACTCCAAGAAATGAAATTTGGAAATATTTGACAAAGTTGGATAAAATTAGACTTCTCCTTTTGATTACTCAAAGATGCCCATTTGTAGCACCTTACCTTCAACTACTGAAATAAACTCGATTCTTCACCCTTGACTTGGATATTTTCTTTCTCTGTCTAGAATTGCTCATTGGGGTTGAAGATTGACTACAAAGTCACAAAACCTTTTAGTATTTTTTTCTCAATCGCAGCACTTTGTCACCATACTACTGCTCTAATTTTTGTTTGTTTCTATTAGAGAACTCAGCTTCTTCTTATAGGAAATTGATGAATTATTGATCACTTTCAAAAACTTACCACCTTGTATTGTTATTTGGAACATCCGGCCTTACTATCACCCTAATATGAGACTATGTTTGATCCCTTTTAATACTTTCAACAATGTTAAATTTTTCCCAAATTTATGCAATCTTGTCCGTAGTCTCATTCTTTTTTGTTGGGATGGAATTGATACTAAAAGCCTCAAATTATTCAATGAGATCCCATACCCGGTTCTTGTATCCCTTTAAGAGATCATTATTAGTAGCATTCAACCCTCTTACTTGGTTTACAATTAACTCATTATCTCCAAATACTTGTGAGTTTTTATACCTCTCTTTCTTGCCCAATGCAATCCATGAATCAATGCTTCAAACTTAGCTATGTTGTTTGAACAAGTAAATTGAAAATGGAAAGCTGAGTAATACTTTATACGTTGAGGTGACTCAAGCATTGCTCTTCGTCTAACACCTTATCTACTCCTTGAGCCATCAAAGAACAATTGTCATACTTCATTATAATATTTGCAATCTAATTTGGTGATGCTTGGGAAAGGTGTATTTTCTTCATGAAAAAATTAGATTCCCAACTCGGTTTCTTTCATTTCCTTGTATGGATCAAAATCATGCCTTTTTGTTTTCCCACTCATTGAGATTTATGTCCTGGAATGCCTCCGAATTTGGTATTTGTCTTTGAAGTGCTTCAAAAATGTTCTTAGTCAAAAGTTGAGCAATGTGCATTGATTGGACTTGGTACATGAGGCTCAATATGGAAGTTGGTAATAGGTTCAGACCAAATTGTAGCCTTATCTCCATGCCTCATTATGAATAACATATGTGACCAATCAGCATACAAGTAGCATCTAATTTTAGCGGTGAAGTCTCAAGATAAGCATAAAGTAAAGAGTGGTGGCAAGTCAATAACTAACACATCTTACAAGATCTTGTGACATTGGGGCAGGCATGTAGTGTAAGGCTCAATCCTTTAATTACACCAAAATTTGTCACTGATGTTCCATCTAATTGCACTACACCTTTAGAAATGACTTCATACTAAAGGACCAGTTGATTAGCTATTTGCTTGGGCATTACAAAATTGCTTGCACCCGAATCAATCATGCAATTGTGTACAAGATTGCTCCCAATAATTAGATAAATATAGAATGACAGAGGCTTCATATTTTTACCTGGTTGACCTCCTTGAATTCCTTCTTATGGAGCTGCATTAGTGAGAGCCTTTACTTGATTCTTGGGTGGCTCATTTGATGCGGCCAATTTTCCATGTCTGCTTGTAATAGATATTTTGGCCCAAGATTGAAAATGACTCCCACATTGAGATGTTGACATTTATTTTCTTCATTTTCTCCATGATATTGAAAGGAGAATAATTATATTTCTATTTTCTTTTTCTTTACACAACCTTCTCTTGCACATGAGCTACTATAATCGCTATATAAGATTTTCATATAAGGCGGTTTGGCCTCGATTATGCACATTTGGATTTGTGCTTGGATTTCTAACTCCTTGTAGAGTGAAACAAAGGTCTTGAGTAGCACTTGGATTAGATGAATTCCCTTCCTCTAAATTCCTCTTTTTAGAACTTTGTTTTCGCCACACCTTGAGAAGAATCTTGATTTATGTCACAAAAATTCATTAGTTTACGATTTCATAATTGTAGTTTCATTTGGAGGTGCTTCTTTGGTAGTTTCCTACTCACCGGCTTTCCTCTATATTTATTTCTTGAGACATAATAATTGTTGTCACCATAAAATCTTTGTTAAGAGCACAATTAAAACATGTTACTTGATTATGAGGTTCACTACATGGGAATCACCATTCATATTTTTGTGCCATGTTATTTTGAGTTGGAACCAAGGCTCTAGATGTAGAAGAAGCATTAGGATTATAAGGCTAAAATGGTCTACTAAGAAGAGGTTTTCATTGGTTCTAATTAGCAACTTGAGCAGGTGGTCTATTTGGCTGATATGGAGGTCTATTGGGTTGGGATTGGGGCTGATATGATTTGAAATTTTGTGTTTGTTTCCTCTTAATTGTCACCAACTCATTTCCTAAGTTTTAAAATTGTTTCATGACCTCCGAAGATCATTTTAGGTGCTAGAAGAAGCAGTAGAAGATTCATTAGAATTATAATTTTTGGGGTAGGAATGGGAGCTAATGTAGGTGTTTGACTAGAACTTGGATTCCCCAATTCTAGATAAAGAAACATAGGTGGCCTAGGTATAATTTTACCACTTGGATCAAATAATTCTCACTCTAATAGTGATGTTATAAGTTTCAAGAAAATTTGTACCCCCATAGATTGTATCGTCATGGCTATATTAGAATTTAAAGATTTTAGCAAGTAGAGAAAAGAACCTTTAGTTGTTGGTCTCGTGGAAATTGAAATCCTATCCCATTTCCTTTGAAATATGAAGTTGAAATCAGCCGTTTTATCATTTGCCGCTCTCTTGATTGTGGTTAATTACTTTGTTGATCAAAGAATACTTGTCAAATATCACACAAGGAGTCCTGTGTGGGATAGAAGGCCAGGAACCAAGGTCACGGAAGGGGGGAGGACCCATGCGCAGATGGAAAGTTCAGCTTTTAGGACTTACTCAATTTTGAGCATGAACACTTATTTTTAGAAGATGGCATGCAGAACACACCAACGATACAAAGATGTGCACACTATGCATTGTCTATCTTTGGAGGATCAAATCGAAGTGCTTTGCATGAAGACAATATGAGAATAAAATTGACACTTGAGTTAAGCTGCAAGGGGACTATATATAGCACACTTGTATATGTGGCTATGCTTGTAAATGGCATGTGGTTATCAATAGCATGTGACCTAATTTTGGAATAGATAAGAAGTGAAGGGCAAGTCCCCACCCTTTATATGTGATGATTAGGTACATAGTAGAAGTATGTGTAAGTGTAATAGAGAATATACAAAGTGTGTGTGTGATATACACATATGAATGAATTATTATATCAGATCCATACATGCCTAGGTATAGATTGATAATATTGTAAGGAGATTCTGTATTTATTAATAGATGGAAGATATTGGCTGAATCTAAGTGTCATTTTGTGTGTAGTTGAGTATTGCATGCTATTAATTTAATCATGATTACTTTTTAAGCTTGTTCTTTCATAGATCTGAGGGTAGCATGCATTGTAGAATGATGGATTAGTTATGAATCTATATGTTTCTTCCTTCATCATGCTAACATCCTGCTACAACAACCCTAAAGAGGGACTTGGTACCTTTGTGCACTTTGGGTGAGTGCTCAGTCAAGGCTGAGTGATGTGCCAGTGTGACTAGGGTGTTATCTGGTAAATTCTAGGCTACATCATTGGTTCCATTTCCGGGACCTCTTTTTCAATTGTTTTTCAGGATGGTTCGCGATGAAGACATATTGGTTAACTCTAGAAATTATTGAGGAATGGATACATGATCTGGAGGAAGAATATGCACAATGGTTCAGCAGTGGATCTAAGTTTAACGCACGCACTTAGGTAGAACATAATCATGTATGACAACTTATATGAGATATTTTTTGCTATCTTTCCAGTAGAACTATATGAGTGGCTTTTGCTTATGAATCTCGTGCAGATTTGGAGGTATCGTGTACACTTTTTCTGGACACAAGAAAAATTTCAGCCCTTTATGATGCGATGTGATATGGATTCACACTATGGATATGTGGTTTTGTGGTGTTCTAAACAATTATATTCTGGAATATTCAATTTTGACGTACTCTTTCCTAGAGGTAGCTGAATTCCAATTTTTGTGGTATCCAAGAGGAACATATTTGTAAGGTATTCCACTGGTGATCAAGATCTTAATGGTAACTTTGAACCTGGAGAGTAAACCGATGGCTAACTAAAATTTGCCACATGTGAGGGTAGGAACATGTTTGGTTTAAGATGACAGACCTAGTGCTAGAGAGAGCAAAGGGAGGCAAGGAAACTTAAATATAATGAGGTACGTGAGAGCGAGATAGAGAAGTAGCATTCCATTGTAGAAAGTATGGCATGGATGAGAGAGATGGCTTGTGAAGGATTTACAACTCACGTAGAAGACATGGAGCAAGAGCATTAGGCACTCCCCCATCTTGGAAAACATAACAGAGATCCCCCTCGGCCTCTCATACGAAGTGCACTAGTAGAGACTACCTAGACCACGGCGTGTATCCTAATCCACTGGTGACCTGGCCCTTGCACTTGTTTTGTCAGTATCTAGTATGATAAGTAACCAACAAACTAAGTTGGGTAGTAGGATAGTAGGAGTAAGTCAAGGATTAAGTACATCAATGGCAGGAAAGATGGCTTCAATGTCATTTGGAGGAACATTCTTAGGCACATCATCTACACAGAATGTGAGCACATAGAATGTTGGATTCATCTCTGGAAGTGGAACTACATCACTCACTGTAGGGGTTCAATATGGTTCTACTATTGGAGCACAGGGGAGTACATCTACAGGTCCTATTCCAACTATAGGTGATGGGTCAAGAGGTATAGGTGGTTCTAGTTCGGTGGATCTCGATAGTTCTAGAGGTATGGGGAACACGGGAGGTTCCGGATTATGTGGCCAAGGTCCAGAACAACCATAGAATATCTATATGGAGATGTGTCTTTATCTCCCAGAATATAGAGGTATAGACGATGTTGTCAAACATGTGCATATGTGTGAAATCTTGTGGGACGCTAAAGGGATCATGGTTGCCTTGAGTGAAAGGTGAGTCAATTTGCAACTACATTACAGGGCGTACACACACTGTGGTATATGAAGTATGATCCCGATCAAACTTGCATGGATTATGTAGCATTGAGGAATGCTTTCTTAATAGAGTTCCATATACCCGAGTTTGAGTAGAAGAGTATAAGTGTGCTCAAGGATATCAAGAAAGGAACTATTGAAAGTCTACGTGAGTATGATCCTCATTTTAAGACACTTGTATTTAAGCTATATTATGATATTCATACTAGCAAGCATGCACAGTGGCTCGTTGGGGGAATGATTAGACCTTTTAGAAGGGCACTGTCGCATAAGACATACACCGATCCATGCAAAGAAATGGAAGTAGCTTTGCATGCTAAGGTAGTTGGAAGCATTGATATTGGCATTAGTACATTTCTAGAGGCATAGATTATAGCTATGGCAAAGTAGTTAGAAAATCTATCAGCAAATTCAGCCCATGAAATGCACTCAGGAATTTGGTGTACAGATTCTGAAGTGGAAGGTCACACCAAGGATAGTTTCCCTCGCAGATCTGTATGCTCATTACTATTGGAATGTGAGATTTTCCATTTGAATAATGATGCTATTCAGTCCTTTATCGCAACGTGTGATAAGGAACAATGTATCTTGCTTTTGCAAGATTTACAGGTCCACAACCCATGATACTAATGATTGTCAGTTGATTAGTCAAATCCAAGATGCTATAGACATTGGTGTATGATAGACAAGTATAATAGATAATTTTAAGGGTAAGAATGAGCACTAAGATCGAGATCATAATCAAACACGTTATGCCAAGAATTAGGGGCGTTTTAAAGGAGGTCATGAAAGGGGACGTGGATATCATGGTGGATATGGAGGATGAGGCCGTGGTGGAGGAAGAGGTGATTTTCCTCATGGAACATGTTATACTTATGGATCTCTTGACCACTATAGGTGTGAATGTCCTCGAGAATATTGCATGTTCTTTCTACAGGGAAGAATCATAGCTATAAAGAGTGCCGGATTTATGTGAGAATCCGAGTATGTAGCATAAGCAAGAAAACAAAGGCGTCGGGATGGTTAGACTCCAATGTGCAGTAGAAGATCAATGGATGCTTAAGATAGAATAAGGACCCGAGGAATTGACAGTGAATATTACTACACACGCTGAAGTAGCATGTGTGAGAGAGGCATTGCACGAGAATCCTATGATCACCAAGGAGGAGGTTTTGAATGCAAGATACCCAGATCCTTCTCATCAAAAGGAATTTTACTAGGATACCATGAAGTGCTAAGGAATCTTCAAGGTGAGATATAGTACCTAAAGGAGCAGAAGAAATCATCGAGAGATAGTTCAAACCGATATCGATGATCGTGAGAGGTGTGTAAGATGTTGCACCAGGAGAACATTATTCCACCATTAGGAATTTGGTTAAAAGGGAACACCACGCATGTAAGTCTTAAGACAGATGACAGATTTTGCATACAAATCTTCCCCCGATAGCATTGACTATGACAAAGAAATTATTCGAATTCTATTGTGGATGGGTGGACTGTTGAGCAATAAATTGATTGATACAAAGTGTGGAAGTAAATGTGCTTACATTATATGCATGGGTACAAATGGGGAGGCCTCCATTTTAGTCATAATATAATGTGTTATTTATGGGAAACCGTACTAAGGCCACTCCCAGGAGTTTTGAAAGATGCATCTATAACTATACAAGGGGCAAGTTTACTAGGGATTTTGAGGTATTAGCACTTGCAGAAGTAGACAATTTTCCATCCCTACTTGGATGCCCTTAGTTTTATGTGAATAATTCTGACTTGAGATTCAATAAGGGGTATATCAGCTTTGAAAACAAGGAGGAAAGGGTTGTGATACCTTTTATAGATGGAAATTATATGCCATATGTTGAGCCTGTAAGTGAGGAGGACTTAAATAGAGTTTATGTGCGTGATATTCAGGACCAGAGGTCAATGAGCCATCAAAATAAGGCATCCTACAGTGGGAGGATTCTCATTCTATTAGTGATACTACGAGTATTGCTTGCAACAATTAGGCTCATGGTACATATGAATTAGTAGGATGCGAGGTGAAAAGCATGGTTGCATGTAAGAATGGACTTTGTTTGATTCGACAGATAGGTAGCACAGTACCTTGGTATACAGGGGCAAAAGATCTTCCTACATTTTTGAAGGCCATGGAAACATAGTGGATAGATCAAATTAAGAGAAGAGATATGTTAGTATATACACTATGCGGGACAGTAGTGCACTAGTGGGTAGTCCACAGAGATAATATTATAAACTGGGAAGAGATTGGAGTCACTTTGTCTACTAGGTTTATAAGGAACAATGCACCTACACAAATCTATACTTATCATGGTGATCAACTTGTTCAACATCACATTCAACAGTGTGAGAGACTCTAGACAGCAGGACAGTGAAGCATTACCACCTTCACTCTAGGTACATCGAACCGTATTCTACACTACAAGGATGTGCATGTTCCTAGTATGTATATGTAGAACTATGTCAAGAGACTGTAAACTAGCAATATTTGACCGTAGGAATGATCCAAAATTTCAACTACTTATTGACTAAACCATGTTGTAGGAGAGACATTAAAATTTTTCCATCACTTAACTATGGGAGATAGTGCAAAAGAAAAGAGCGCGTTCAGAATTATTCGGTGAGGTAGAGTTTGGAGCATGTTTTGAAAAGGAAGAAGAAATGGACTCCATACTACTTGAACGTGCTTGCCTTGAGAAAGAGAAAGGAAATATGATTTACGTCGTGGATGACGAGGAATTTGAGAACCTAGATATTGAACATTCACAAGGGGTGCGCGAGGTCTTGGATAGTGTAGACAAGGATACGTGTGCCTACCATGAACCCATGAAGACAAAGAAGGTGAATATAGGTTTGAAGGCTGAGCCTAAGGAGGCCATAATTGGAGACTACTGGTCAGAATCAGAGGTAGCAAATATCATCAAGTTAATCAGGGATTATCAGGACTTATTCCCTCTAGGGTGTCATGAACTTAAAGGCATGCATGAATCCCTTGGGGAAATGAAGATAAAACTTAAGGACGGTGCACAACTAGTTAGAAAGAGACCTTATAGAATGAATCCTAATTTGCACGAGAATGTAAAAGAATGTAAAAGAAGAAATTGATAAAATGTTGAAATATGGAATTATCAAGCCCCTTGATGAGTTAGAATGGGTTATCCCAATGGTGATTAGTATCAAGAAGGATGGATGAATTAGAATATGTGTGGACTACAGGGAGCTAAATGTTGTATGCATCACGTAACTATTCCCTTCGCCATTCATCGAAGAAAAATATAAGGATTTGTAGGGCATAAAATATATTCCTTCATAGATGGATTTTTCGGGTATCATCAAAGTTAGGATTGCTTAGGAGGATAAATAAAAGACAATATTTACTACTGAATGGTACATTTTTCCTATACCGTGATTCCCTTTGATTGAAAAATGTGATTGTATTCTCACATGTAGTTGTTCGGGCATTTAAATATTTTATTCACGACTTCTTACAGTTCCACCTAGATGATTGTACATTATATGGGCTTGTAAAAGATCATTGTGACAATCTACACTTAATGTTTGAGTGGTGCAGGAAATTGAGTATCTCTTTCAACATTAAGAACTGCATATTTACTACACCATTTGGGATACTATTAGGACATATAATTTGAAGGAAGGTTTGGTGGTTGATCCACCAAGGTTGGATCATTTTATGCATGGAAGTGCCTACAAGTATTACTTGAAGGGGAAAGGTACATTTTATTGGGAGAAACCACAGTAGTGCACATTTGAGATATTAAAAGAGAAACTTATTACCGCACCCATTCTACATTTTCCTCATGGGATAAACCATTTCATGGGCATGTGGATGCTTCCGGCATGGTCATTGACATTGTGTTATCTCAACCTGGTGAAGGTATTATAGATCATCTAATCTATTTTGCTAGTAGGAAGTTGACTCCTACTGAATGAAATTATACAACTATAGAGCACGAAGCTTTGTCAATGATCTATGCATTGCACAAGTTTTGGTAGTACTTTGTTAGCAACACCATTTGTGTTTATATACATATCACATGGCATTGAAGTACTTGGTAAACAAGCCTATCTTACAAGGGCACATATACGAGATGGGTGCTCCTATTTTAAGAGTTTGACTTCATAGTTGTGGGAAGCTAGGTAAAAGCAATTCTAGACGAAACCATTTATCTAGAATCAATTCAGAGAGGATGCACAGACAATTGAAGAAACAATGTGGGATGCACAGTTTATATAAGTTACAACATGCACCCATGGAATTAGAGGATATTGTTGTCTTTCTGAACAAATGTATAACACCAAAAGGAATGAAAGCATTAGAAAAAAGTAGCTACTATATACGCGCCACCGTTTATGTTAATCGGTGGTGACCTTTACAAGCTATGAAGAGATGAAGTATTACATCATTGTTTATTAAAGCATGAACGTAAGGATATCATGAAAGAAGCACATGGTGTTATTGCATGAGGCCATTATGTAGGTGATGCAACTTCTGGAAGATCCTACTTGCTGGATTATGGTGGGAGACATAGTATAAGGACTGTAAAGAATATTGTAAGGCATGTGATCATTGTCAGCACCTAGGAAAATTAGGGTAAAGAGATGAGATGCCTTTGAGACCAATTACTAGTGCCAAACCATTTGATAAATGGGCCATTGACTTTGTAGGACCTATTTCACCATCCGCATGCAGGACTAGATCACGCTATATCATTATTTGCATAGATTATCTCACACGGTGGGTAGAAGCAGAACATACCAAGGACTTTATGGAAGTTACAGCAGCTAGGTTTCTATGGGAGAATGTTCTTACAAGATATGGATGTCCCTTAATCTTGACAAGTGATAGAGGTACACACTTTTGAATGAGACAATCAGGATCCTATTAGATGAGTTTATGGTTGCACACCATAAAACTACACCTTACCATTCTCAGAAAATGGAACTCCTGAGGCCTTCAACAAGATTTTGAGCGAGAATTTTAAAAAAATTATGATGAGGGAAGAAAGGATTAGGATGAAAAAGTGTCAGCTATTCTTTGGGCATATAGAACAACTTACAAGAGATTGAACAAAGCCACACCATTTCAATTGGTGTTTGGCGTGGAAGTTTTTCTTAATACATAATTTATGTTACCTTCTTTGTGCATTGTGTGTGCTAGAGTTCTAACTAATGAACAGGATTTAGAAGATTGTATCGAAAAGATGATTTGACTAGATGAGCACCGAGCCATAGTACGATGGAGTCGAAGTAGGAAAAGGCCAGCAGAAAGCATGACATGACAAAAATATAAGGGATAAGAAGTTTGAGATTGGACAAATGGTACTTCTTTATAACTCAAAGTTCTTGTGCCATCTAGGAAAACTCAAAGCACATTGTTTGGGGGCCGTATGTCATCACTTCTATACTTGAATCAAGTTTTTCTACTTAGAAGCACTTCATGGAACACGGCTACCTAGTTACTTTAATGAGAGTAAGTTGAAGCCCTACTATAAATAAGTCTTCTTGGTGTTTGTAATAAGGTAGTATTTCCATTTAGCTTAGGTTTTCAATTTTGTATTTTCCTTAATGTATTTCCTTCATTGTCGCTATGCTTTGTCAATTTAGTTATTGTTTTTATGTAATAAGTGCACTTGTGCACATGAAGCCAATTACTATATGAATAATGTTTATGCAGAGAGGAATGCACATACTTTTAGTGTGGGGTACCTATAGTTATCCAAGTAAAAGATTGTGGGAATTGAAGGGTGAAAGGAATAAGTCGCTACATGGTGTGCTTTAAATCAAAATAACATTTCTTTTCAAAAGTGACCAAGGATGGAGATGAATGAAAGAACAATATATTGTGAGGTAAGCGGAGGCCATGATAGCTACTAGAGAAGGCATTGATGAGGTACTTATGTGCAGGAGCATGCACACTAAAGAGAAGTCTATGACCAGAGGGTATGGGGGGTGCTAGAAGGTTATAGCTGTGGGCACGAAGATGTACCACATGGAATGAATGAATTTGGCCAATGAATGAGGGGATATTTCGTAGGTGAAGGATAATAAATGCATCAAAATTTGAAAAACTTATATAAGGATGGAATGCATATTCATTTTTACCATTGTAACTAAGATTATTTGAGGAAAGAGCCAAGTGTGAAAAGTCGAGTGATTGAGTTAAGGTACGAATGGTGTGAAACCAAGCGTGACAACCATATCTGTGTGATAAGAAGCTTGCATCCCCGATGGTGAAGGGTTTGATTGAAGCAGGGAGATAGAAAAGAGTTAGGTTACAAAGTTTCCACATAGGGCATGATTGAATCAAGCTAGGTTTGATTCACAAAGTTTCAGAGTTAAAGAGGAGATATTTTGCAAGGTAAAAATGGCACCTAAGAAGGCATCTGCAGCAATAGTAAAAGGAAAGAAGAAGGTGGTCATCGAGGAGGAAGAGATGGCACCCAAAATCCATTTTTCAAAGATGTAATATCCAGAAGGAGTCATCATCAGCCAAGAATGGGATTCACCCATCAAAAAGAGAAAAGTAAGTGAATACAATCATAGGACTTCGTAGAGAACAAGAAGGAGCTCGATTCCTTGCTCACTTCTAGGATGAACAAGTGCACGAAAGATGACATGCCAATGTATGATGATGTAGGTGAGAATCTTTTGAAGAGAATTGGGGTCTACTAATTATATGAGCTTCCATATTTTGGGAAGTATGATCCCTTGTATTAATGGCTCATGAGCAGGGTTCATGAGGACTTCTACTTTGCAGGATGCAAAGTTAGAATCTCATCTACACTTGTCTCATCAGTTACAAGTCTGAAGGCCATAGGAGAGGACATAAAAGGTGATCTCACAAATAAAGCCACAATTTTAAAGACTAGAAAGGAGTTGGGGTACTTGAAGGGTGTGCATAGAATGGACATAGACAAATTGAAGCACTATTCAGTTGTGCAAGCTACAACACACCTTGTTACCAAGTTGAATGATCAAGAATGGTGGTCACAGGTAAATACTATGTGGTTACATGTGGCACATAAGATTCGAAGGGACAATCTATAACATTGTAGGCTATATTGTAGAATAAATAGTCAAATAAGTGCACAAAGAAGGGAAAATAAGCTTTGGGGTTGTTCTACTATCACTTGTATTCATGGAGATTGGAGTACCAGATGGATCAAAGGAAAAAGTGTGGGAATACCCCATGGAGAAAAAGTCATTAGCTAAAATATTCAACAAGTACCTATGTAAAGGGGCCATCACAAATGACGTAAAGTAAAGGGAAGAGAAATGGTATGACAAACTCTCTATAGCATTTGGGAAAGAGTGGTGCATCTTAAAGGACCTACCAAAGAATGGTAGGGAAACAAGTTTAGTTTTTTTGTATATCAACATTTCTGCATCATGTGCTTCCCAATGAAAGATGGAGTCTAGAGCCCTTGGTGTAAATTTCCATACGCATTCACTACAAGGTATTTCCAAGTATCTATTCATAAGTTTATAGACATGCACCGACCGGTCTTCAAATGATATAAGGTAAACTATGACTACCATACGTTGAGGAAGAAGTATGTGTATCTTGAAAAAGTGCTTATATAAAGAGGATCATTTTAGAGGTGCTGAATATTAAGCTAATAAGTCTAGTTATAGTAGATGTGGGGGCAGCATTGGTGTATCTCTAGTTGAAGCCAAAGATGGAGAATAAAAAGTATGTGGAAGGTGAGTTTACACTTCCAGCACCACCAAAGGGAAAGCATACAATGGAGAACATCCCAGTGCCTAAGCCCACAAATCCAATTGAAGTGGAGGATGAGGAGGAGGAGCGTGAAGATAGTGGTGGTTTAGAGCATAGGGGTAGGAGACATCCTACAAATAAGGGTGAAGCTAAATGTGTCATTACACCACCTCAGCCACAAGAGGGGGATGATGAGGACTTGAATGCATTCTAAGGGGAGCATAGGTTTAAGAGGGTATTTAGGAGAACAAGAACCCAAGGTGCTACTCCAACCACTATGTGCAAATCACCTAGACTCTCTTCACAAAATGAGGTAACCATGCAAAGAAGGAGGAAATTGAAGTTAAATGAGGAGGCGGAAGAGTCAAAGGAAAGTGCACCTAATTCTCCTACACTTCTAGAGAACATAGAAGAATAGGGTGAGGAATCAAAGGAAAAGAAGAGGATGAGAAAATACCGAGGAGACAAATTTGTAGAGAATGTTTAGGACATGGAGACACAAGTCCCAAATTTAGAAGCTAAAGTTCCTAAGTAACAAAGGTCTAGAAGAATAATAGAAGTTCACATTCCACCAGCCATGGGGTATGCATAGGACATAGGAAACATTATCCGCGCCCGCTTCCAAGAGCACAATAGCACAAAAGGATTTATTTGGCTAGGATCTAAAGGATGAGGATACGGTATTTGTGCACACAAAAAAAAAATATCATGGTCAATGCACACCCACATGGATGAGCCTGACCTTGATGTGTGTGAAGATTCATGCATTTCAAGACAACTAAAGAAGGCACCCTAAGCAAGACACATGACAATAAATCCTATTGTCATGTCAGATGATCAGGTCAATAATGCATTGGTGAAGGTTTCTATAGAGGTGGCTAGAAGAAACATGGACAAGGCTGCCACGATAAGAGTTCCACATGAGGAGATGAAGATAAAAGATGTAGAGATAACACACATAACGTAGGAGAGGGACTTTGTGTAGAAGAAAAATGAGGTATTTATCAGCATCACAGAGGATATTGGGGACAATGTCATCAGAGCAAGGCCACACTTGGAGGCCAAGGTACCACATGCATTTCCTTCAGTGATACACTATGTGGGAAAGTTGGTGGACTTGGTACTTGAAGATGAACCTCTATGCATGTAAGGCCCCAGAATCTCAAAATAAGATGTCGAATGGGAGAAAGCATTAGTGATGTGAAAGATTGCATCTTATGAAGGGTCATAGGGCATTACAAGAATTATAGAAGAAAGTAGACCAATATTTAAACCTATGCACAACTACAGAGGTGTTTATCAACATCAAGACCCTAGAAGAGAACAATGAGGTCCAGAAAGTGATGAAGGATGAGACATTGGGCCACGTAGAAAGATTGTCAATGGTTAAACAAAAGCGCAAGGCCCTTGCAGCAACACAAGAGCCACACAAGACTTGGCTGGAAGAGCTTGGGAAGCTAATTGCACATAAGATGGACCTTTTAGAAGGAATAATGACATCAATGTCTAGTGTTATGTTAGTTCTACAAAATGAGAAAGGAGAGATTACAAGGGATGAGTTGGAATCCATTATTGTGGACATCCCAGAAAAAGTAGAGCAATCACTCACTGAATGGTAGGTTTTGGAGGCCAAAATAAAGGAGTATCTAGAGTTGATACTACAAACTGATATAGAGGAGGCTGCCTCATAACCTCATAGAAATTATTTATTTATCTAAATTCTTTAATTCTTATTCTTTCAATTCTTCTATTCTTTACTTCAATTTTTGAGATACCCATTGTCGAGACGATAATGAGATTAGTGTGGGTTAATGTTAATCAAAGAATACTTGTCAAAGTTCACACAAGGAGTTTGAGGGGGATAGAAGGCCCGAACTAACGGTGAGGAAGGACAGGAAGGACCCACGCATGGAAGGCAAGTTCAAATTTCATGACTTAGCTGATTTTGAGCATGAAGACCTAGTTTTAGAAGATGGCGTGTGGAACACACCAAATGAGAGATGTGCGTGCCATGCTTTGTCTATCTCTTTGAGGAGAAAATCAAAGTTTTCTGCATGGAGAAGAGATGAGAATAGAGTTGACACTTTGATTAATCGTAAGAGGACTATAGATAGCACACATGCATGTGTGGCTATGCTTGTAAATGGTGTGTGGCTATCAATAGCATGTGGCCTATTTCTGAAATAGATAAGCGGTGAAGGGAAAGTCCCCACCCTATATATATGATGATTAGGTATATAGTAGAAGTGTGTGTAAGTGTAACATAGAATATGTAGAGTGTATGTGTGTGATATACACATATGACTGAATTATTATATCGATCCATACGCACCTAGGTATAGATTGAAAATATTGTAAGGAGATTCGTATTTATTATTAGATGGAAGATATTGGCTGAATCTAAGTGTCATTTTGTGTGTAGTTGAGTAGTGCATGTTATTAATTCAATCATGATTACTGTTTAAGCTTGTTCTTTCATAGATCTGAGGGTAGCATGCATTGTAGAATGATGGATTAGTTATGAATCTATATGGTTCTTCCTAAAGAGGGATCACGTACCTTTGCATGCTTTGGGTGAGTGCTCATTCAAGGTTGAGTGATGTGCCAGCACGACTAGGGTGTTATCTAGTAAATTATAGGGTGCATCATGCTCCAATAGAGATAAGTTATCTATTTTTCTTAAAACTAGCCACAAATAGTTGTGCATAATTGATCTCAATTATTAATTGATCCTTCTCCAGGCTCTTGAACCATTGCGAGCCTTTCCTTTGAAATAAGAGGCTAATAATTTGGCTGCCACATCTATGTAATTAACCTCATGTATAGCATAGACATTTGTAATGTATTGAATGGGATCAATCATTTTCCCCTAGTGAAGTATGCAATATTCTTCAATGCTACAACGAATTGGGTTTTCCTTTGAAGCAATCTGGCTAGTGCTGCTACTTCTTAAAATTAACCTCATGTATAGCATAGATTTTTAATGTGGATCAATCATAGTTGGTGATTTTCCTTGAGTATCAATATTCTTCAATGCTACAAGCTGGAATTGGGTTTTGATTGAGTCTAAGAACTTGATTTTTTGTGGTGGTTGTTGGAGCCATTTTGATTGGTCTAAGAACTCTAGTTGACTGAATAAATGGCCTACTAGGTGGAGGTGTTGACAAGGTTATGTTTGAAGTAGATGGTGATCTTTGAAATATTCTTCTTCTTCTTCCTTTTCCTTGAGATAGCTATAGATATTTGAAAATACCTTCTTCTCTTATTCTTGACCAGGTTTGAATTCTTCCTATGAACTTGAAAAACATGGGCTGATAAAACCATTGAATTATTCCTTTTAGATTTGCTAGATGTGTTGTTACAGATCCTCTTAAAGGATGAAATTTACAACAAGAGCACACCCATCTTGCTACAATAAAATAAAGACTTCTTGGTACCACACAGCGTGCTAGAAATTTTATCACCAAATTACGGCACCCTTGGATTTACTTGCATTTGATTTTAAGGGTAAATCAATATAACCGGGTAATATGGAATTGTCTCAAGGTGTGGGACATTGCAATTGAGATAATTCTCCAGAGAAGGTTGGTTCCTCCTCCTAAACTAATGCAATATCTACCTCTAATGAAGGGAAATTTACCATATAATCCTAATCTATGATTCCAAGAGACCAGGAGAGAGTAAAACACATAGAAATGAATAAATCCTCCACTAAGGAGGTGATAGAATAAAGAAAAGGGAGTGAGATACACTTTGGTGAGGGAGAAAAATTAAGAGAAATGCAAGCTGAGATAGGCTAGGATAACTTTGACACAGTCCATAAATAACATTTAACACCAAATCCCCATGAAACACAACAACATAAGCACGAAAATAATAGAAACATGTAAAAAAAGAACATAAATAATAAAGAGGTAGGGAAAGACAAGAAAATAAATGCAAGGGTTGAGAGAACACCACAAACACAAATTGTATTGCTTCAAATAGTCGCACAATCTATTATATCTATAAAATAGAAGCATAAATACATCCTACATTCCCATGGGAAGGATTACAACTCAATGGAATTGAGAAACCAAAATGAAAAAGTTTCACCAAGTCCTAGAATATCTCTTTCAAAAATGAGAAGAGTTTATAATATATAAAAGTGAATGAGAGAAGAGAGAAAATTGAAACTCGGATTTCTTCTCCCACCCACCAAAAAATTTCATTGAATGATCTAAAAATGGCATGGGAATTATTACAAATCATTCCCCCCACGCACTTTATCTTCTGGAAGAAGAAATGGGGTGTCACACTTCATTCATTGTGGTGGTTGGGCCTAAAACTATGGATTTTTATGCTGGAGGAATTTTCCAACATTTTCAAACATCTAACCTCAATAAAATTGAGAAATATAACTCCCATTACATATGGTATATTGAGACCTTTCCAATGATATTAAATTTGTCAAATTTAGAAACCTTTGGATCAAAATTTATGGCATTACTTTAAGTTTCGTGCAAAAACTATCATTTTCCTTTGTTATGTGGATTTTCTTGTTTTTGCAACTTTTTAGTTTTCCATAAACTTCCTTTTCGTGGCTTCTATCATTTTTGTGGCACCTTGTTCTGCGGCTTCCGTGGATTTCTATAGCATTCTATAACACTTTTTCTATGGACTTTTTTGTAGCTTCCACGGATTTCTGCGGCACTTTGTTCCACAGACTTTTGTCACTTTTGTAAATTTCTACAACATTTTGTGACACTTTTCTCTACATATGTTTTTGTGGCTTCGTGGCTTTTCTGTTGCATTTTTCAGCACTTTGTTTTGAGACTTTTTTATGTCACTTTGTTTTGTTAAGTTGTGGAGCTTAATTTCTTCACATTAACATGATATACGAACTTACTGGAATACAAAGTAATTGACGTCGATCACACGGGACTGGTATCGATCAACGAAAGGAGGAGCCAACATCGGTTAAGGTAACCGATGTCGGTTTCCTATGCATGAATTTTTATATTTAACTCACGAGAATTAGATCTAATCTTTGTTGTAAAGTTGATCTAATGGTTGTAAACACATAGCTAAGGTTCCCTAAGTTGGTATATGTATAAAGGCATGATAATTAGGGTTTAAATGGGTGTGAATTGCATTTTGTTGAATGTAAGTTTCCTTGGAGAGAAAGAAAGAGTAGTTGGTGAGGAGAAAGCATTGTACATCCTGTGAGGTGTGGAAGATCATAGATCTTCATTGTATTTCGGTGTACTGATCTTGAATAATAATATAGGTCATTTCTTGGTCGACGTATCCCACACTAGGTCAACCACGTTATATCTAGTGTTATCTTTCTCTTATTTATTTTATCTTTTGGTTAAATTCCATGTTTATTACTTGTATTCTTTAATTGATTATAGATCTGTAAAATAGTTGTGTTATGTTTGTGGAGCCTATTTTCATGTTAGAGTGTGGTACACCTTTTATGTGTTACACTCGAGTATTTTTACGGTGGTCCCGCTCGCCGGTGAGCGGGTCGGGGGTTCGGGGGTGAAGCCTCAAGCAAATTTTCATGGGTGGTTTATTAACCCATGGGTAATGGGTAACCGTTATGGGCTATTTTTGGGCCCATGGTTTTGGTACCCATTATTTTGTAAAACCGCCTCTTCGGCTACCCATAGGTTTATGGGACGGTTTTGTTTTTGCCCATTGTTTGATACCCATGGTTTTGTAAAAATGCTTAAGTAATTGTCTATTTATATGGTCTTATGCATATGATAGAAAGACAAGCAAATGTATTCTAGATGTGTTTTGAATTCGGGTGTGAATTCTGTAGAGTTTGTTGAGCATAGCTCCAAACGGATCACTGGGGGTATTATATTGAGACACCTGGAGGCATGTAATAAAATCAGCAAGTGATTCTTGGTGGACGTAGCCCAAATTGGGTGAACCACGTTAAATCTTGTCTTTCTGTGTTGTGTTATTTATTCTACACTTTTATTTGAGATCTATAATATTTTCTGCATATTAGTTTCTACTTTGTTGCGATTTTGTAAGGGATTATTCCACATATTTTATCTCTTATTTTCTAACAAGTTGTTTATAATTTAACCCCAACAATTGGTATCGAGAGATTTGTTTGGAGGTTTTGTGTGTTGACAAGATTTACTATTAGACAATTTTCTGATTGAGTGGGAGCACAACAATGACATAATATAGCAAATATAGAGTAGATAAATTTGACAACCATAATTATCAATTATGGAAGACACAGGTGGAGGATTATTTGTATCAAAGATATTTATATTTATCATTGGATGAGAAGGAAAGGCCTGCAAAGATGACTAATGAAGAATGGAAGATTCTTGACAGAAAGTCTCTAAGATCTATAATATTGAGCTTGGCAGCATATGTAGCTTCGAATATAATAGAAGAAGCAACCATGGTAGATTTAATGAAATATTTAGCAAACTTATATGAAAAACTAGGTGCATTGAATAAAGTTTATTTGATGAAGAAATTATTTAATTCTAAAATGCAAGAAGGTGAATTTATGTCAAATCATTTGAATGATTTATGTTTTATTATTAATCAATTAAAATTGGTTAATATTTTGTTTTATGATGAAGTGAAAGCACTTTTATTCTTATGCTCTTTATCCAGATAGTTGGGATAATTTGGTAATGGTTATTAGTAATACAACATTTGCTTCTAATATTTTAAAGTTTGATGATGTGGTTAGTATAATCTTGAATGAAGAAATACGTAGGAAAAGTACAGGAGAATCATCATCTGGGAATGCTTTGAATGTGGAAAGTAGGGGAGATCTAAAGAGAGATCCAAGAGTAAGAAGAATGGTAGAACAAAGAATGAAAGATCTAGATCCAAAGTCAGAGATATAATCTATTGGAATTGTGGAAAGAGAGGACATGCAAAGGAGTGTTGGTTCAAGGAAAACAAAGAGAATATACTAGACAAAGGTAAAGAAAAAGGTAAAGAGGCAAACATTGCAAGTGAGGTAATGCAAGATGCTCTTATTCTCTCCTTGGATAATAAAGTAGAATCATGGGTTTTAGATTCTGGAGCTTCTTTCCATGCTACCCCTAATAAGGGTTATTTTAGAAATTATGTTCAAGGTAATTTTGGACATGTTTATTTAGGAGATGATGAACCATGCATGATTACTAGTAAAGGTGATGTTCGTATTAAATTTCAGAACACAAATACATGTGTATTGAAATATGTGAGACATGTGCCAACCCTCAAGATAAATCTAATTTCGTATGGAAATTAAGATAATTTGGTTGTATGGTTACAATCCACGGTGATTCTTGGAAATTTTCTAAGGGATCCCTTGTTTTAGCAAGAGGAAAGAAGGTAGAAACATTGTATGTGTCTACCTTTGTTCATCGATTCCTTTTCTGTGCTAGCTACTTTAGATTTAGATGCAAGCATGTGGCATTATCAACTAGGCCATATGAATTAAAAAGGAATGCATATCTTAAAGGTAAAGGGTAAGTTATCAGATTTGAAACATGTATATCTTGATTTCTGTGAGCATTGTATATTCAAAAAGTAGAAGGTGATATTTCTTAAGGTTGGGGAAACAAAGAAGGAACAAAAGTTGGAGCTTGTTCATTTAGATGTATGGGGACTAGTGTAGTCTCTATTTACCTCTTTCTTCATCAATCAACCCCAAGCATGTCGACACATCATCTAGATTGGTCTAGAAGCTCACCCAAGGCACACACAAGTGTTGAGCCCTCCTTTATGTGAGCTTCATGAGAATTTTATTCCTTAATAAGGGGGTGTTACACAAACAAAGAATGACACACCCATTCTTGAAAACCAGATTTAAGCACTAACTCCTAATCTAATGCACCAGAACATAGGATAACATGATCATATTACAATGGAAGTAGAACTAAATCATGATTATCATCAAGAAAACTAGTAATACACCCATGAACATAAAAAGGAAATGTACAGATCAAGATCCATCACATAAGTGCTTTAGAATCACTTCATTATATTCATTAGCCAAAGTACAATAGCCAAGATTACATCAAAAGAGTTCCATGTATGAAGATATTTATAGTAGCAGAGCTTCAACACATTACAGAGCTTGCCATCACACATTACACATATTTTCTAACTATCTTCCTCTCTTTCTCCCATACTCGCACACACACCTCTCTCATAAAACCATACATATGAGGAACTCTCAAGGAATCTCCTCTTAACCACTCATCATTACATGAGAAAGCCTGAAGGAATCTTTCATGATTTCCCTACCACTACCCAAGAACATGTCAAATTTCATCATGTATTTCCCTAATTGAGTTTCCTTAACATGCATGTGCTTACTAATCCATAACACACTTATTTCCTTATCCTTTCATGATAATTGTATTGATGCCCTGGAATATCATTTTCTTGAGATGTAAGTCTCCATAGCTTATCCATATCTATATATGGTCTCTTTTTCATTCGTTCCCTAAATTCATCCTTTCTTGCTATCCAAAACTCACTAAGTAACAAATCCATCCCTCCTAGGCATGAGCCTTCGCGCTTCTCCAAGAACTACTTCCACGCGTGCTTCGAGCCCTTCTTCCACACACTACCAATTTTCACGCCTTAGTTACTTAGTTAATTTAGGGGTCCAACATCACCCCACACCAATCTAATTGGCTCACCAAAAATCCTTCACACTTCCTAATAAAATTCTTGATGACCAAAATCTACTAAGGAAATAATGTTGTTCCTTTAAAGAATAAAGAATAACAGAATTGAAAGAATCCAAATAAATAATTGAAGACTGGAAGAATATGCTATGCGACCAATTGGAGGAGTTTAGGGAACTCCGTGTCTATCTCATCCTTCAATTTCTCCTAGGCCTTCAATTCTGATAAGGCCTTCCTAGTGCTTCTCCCACAAAGATTGGGCACTTCCTCCACCTTCCCCTTTAGTGCATTTATAGCTACCACCAGTTCCATGAAAAAACCTTCAAAATTGTCTTATCTACTCGGTGATGGAATCCCATAGTTTGTTAATCAAGTCTAGCTTCTCATGCTTTGTTTTGATTTTATCCTTCTAAGTTATGGTGTTAACAACCAACTACGTGCATTCATCCTTATTAGTGGGGATGGTCTCCTGTAAATCCTTGAGGGAAGCCTCCTCTTGTCACTCATGTGTTAATGATGGGCTTGCATTTTCTACAATCATTGAAGCCCCTATCTTCCAAAGATATTTATTTCCTTGAGTTGGGTGAGCTAGTCCTCCAATTATCTTGCCTTATCATTTTTCATACCTCCCTGAATTCATCTATATCCTTATACGAACCCTCGTTTCTTTTCTTTTACTCTAACTTTCTCAATTTCTTCTTTAGGAATTGGATCTCTCCTTGTAGGCTTCAAATCACATCCATGGTTTCTTGATAGACTTCTTTCTGATGAGAAGGGTCTAGATACTTCCCATGCACCACCTCTTCTCTAGTAACTAGTAGTTTTTACTTTTGTATCTCCTTGGTGCGCACGCAGCCTCATCATGCATTGTCACTAGCACAGGTTCCAAATCTAGCTCATGCGCCACCCTTGGCATACACTGTAAGTCGGCTTTATTCACACTTACCATCCTAGTGCCTTTTCCCTTCCACTATTGTTGGCTCTTGTGTTCATATAATTTTGGGCACTCCTCATACATGTGCTTCTTTCCACACCAAGAGAATTATAATAGATTGGGGCATTCGCACTTATATTGTTCCATACACCGAGTGGTTGTAACAAGTTCCATGCGGGAACTCATTTCTTCCACCTCCATGATTGCCATTCCTCTAAATCCTTCATGAAATCCTCTTCTATGACTCCCTCCATCCACATGCCCTTCATAATGATGGCCCTCATCCTTGGAACTTCTTGTAATACTAGTCTAGTGCACACCAGTATCAATGGCATCATGTATTTGGTCAATAAATCTACAATCCTTGGTGTCATGAGTAGTAGAGGTGTAAATTTTGCAATAGCAAGACACATTCTTATGGATCACACGCTGCAGTAGTGGACACCTACTTGCATCATGATCTCCATGGAAAATATCATAGTCTACCGTCATCGTGCATACTAATCTCCGAGGACAAATTTCCTTCGTATGCCCTTCTACCTCACAATTTGTACACCATAACCCATTTGTGAGTCTCATGAGATGAGTTCACGCAGAAAATTTCTCCAGTTGTTTTTCCATTGCAATAATTTGGGCTTCTAGGAATGGACTAACTCCTGTATCAATACTTCCTACTACCTCAACATGCAAGGCAGCCTCCAAGGCCTCACGTGGATCTGTGAAAGTCTTTTGTGAAAGCACCCTCCTAAATGGCATGATCATTCCTCTGACAAACCATTGAGCATGTTGCAAAGGGTGAATGCCATAAGATAATTTAGATAGGATATTCTTGAAATGTACATCATAGTCCCACACACTCTCTACCATTCCTTATTGAATATCCTTCAACGCGTTGATTTTTTTTTGTTCAAACTCAAGTATGTAGAACTTTTCCAAAAAGGAATTATGCAATACAATGTAATCCACCATTATGTGGTGTGGGTCATACTTCATGTACCATCTATGTGTGCCTCCTTAATACATGGTTATAAATTGACTTTCTTTCCGCTTCATGGAAGTGATTCCCTTCATCCACCATAGTAACTTTCACTTGTGTACATGTTCGTGACATCCTCAACTCCCTTATAATCAGGTAAGTAGAGTGACATCTCATAAAACACTTATTGATGTTGTTTTGGAGCTTGTTTGCTATATCCAAGACCTTGATTCCCTCTGATTTTAATCCACCACCAGACCCACTAAATCCACTAGTACTAACTCCTCCAGATCATCCTCCTGTCATAGGTAAGGGGCTTAACATAGTAGCACCCTGCGAACCCACCATCGTACTAAACTATGTGCTGAAAGTTTGTGATATCAAACCACTCTTAGATATGTTTCTCATGTCACTCTCGAGATGCGATACTCAAACCATGTGATCCCACACCTTTCCCAAATGTTGTGCTATAAAAAATACCCCCAAACAGAGGAAATGAATTTACATCCATAGATGTACCAAATGAAAAATTATACCTCTTAGGTATCGCTCAACTATGAATACCAATACCAACTAGATTATCAAAAATGATTTCATGAACTCAAAAACTAAGCATAAGGGTCTGGTCACCATGTGGGTTAATATGTATGCCTACAGCTCTTCTCCTTTCTTCATAGGATGAGTTCTCTCCTAAATTTTAGGGGGTTTCTTTTCCATGCTTGCCAAGATGGAATAGCTCAGACTTCTCAGTTCCCCGTCCTCCACACAAACCTCAAATCCTTCCCGCAATGTTTGTCTCAATAAATCCATCACTCCTATAGCTTCACGTTGTATTTCCAACTCCCTATCTTGAGTTTCATTAACCTTGAGCCACCTCTCTTCTCTCTCCATTTTTTCCGCAAGGTCTAACATCCACTACCATGCCAGCTTTTGTGCCCTGTGCCTAGTAGGAGTTTAGCTAGCCATGGGAAAGGATTCCAAATTCAAAGTAATGACTTGGATCTTGATAGCTAATGGAATAGAATGTAAGAACGATCCTTTAGGATCCCTCAAAAAATCAAAATCAGAAATCTTTGATCAAGAATACATAGAAATAGCGTATTCAAGGGTATAACTAGTTAGCACTCTACTCCACTAGTGATCAATAGTATGGGTCTAGGTCATATTGACATCATACAACTTCTACTATTCCTTCGGGTCCAAACACAAGGTCTATAGTACCAACTTTTACTACATGCATATGTTGATGGACATTCATACAACTCTACTAGGAAATAATGTAAGAATTTCTCATATATTTCATGATACATGTTCTTCCATTTTCATGCATTAAACTCGAGATCTAGTAATGAACCCGAGAAAAATCATCCCATGTGATTTTCATTCAGGTCTTTATGTTTTCCAAGGTCAATTACTCCATCATCACACATAATTCTCACAACATATTTGGAAAGAGTCCGTAACAAAACCAAAATGTAGTCTCTATTTACCTCTTGCTTCGCCAATCAACCCCAAGCGTGTTAACACATCATCCAGACTAGTCTGGAAGCTCACCTGAGGTGCACGTAGGCACCAAGCCCCTCCTTTATGTGAGCTTTGTGAGAATTTTCTTCCTTAATAAGGGGGTGTTGTACAAATAGAGAATGACACACCCATTCTTGACAACTAGATGTAAGCACTAACTCCTAATCTAATGCACCAAAACATAGGATAGCATGATCATATTATAATGGAAGTAGAACTAAATCACAATTATCATCAAGAAAACTAGTAATATACCCATGAACATAAAAAGGAGATATATAAGTGCTTTAGAATCACTTCATTATATTCATTAGCCAAAGTACAGAGCCAAGATTACATCAAAAGAGTTCCATGTATGAATATATTTATAGTAGCAGAGCTTCAACACATTACAGAGCTCACCATCACACATTACACATTTTTACTAACTATCTTCCTCTCTTGCTCCCATACTCACACATGAGGAACTCTCAAGGAATCTCCTCTTAACCACTCATCATTACATGAGAAATCCTAAAGGAATCTTTCATGATTTCCCTACCACTACCCAAGAACATGCCAAATGTCATCATGCATTTCCCTTAATTGATTTTCCTTAGCATGCATGTGCCAGCTAATCCATAACAAACTTGGCTCCTTATCCTTTCATGATAACCGTATTGATGCCCTGGAATATCCTTTCCTTGATCGCAAGTCTCCATAGCTTATCCATATCTGTATCTGGTCACTTTTTCATTTGTTCCCTAAACGTGTCCTTTCCTACTGTCCAAAACTCACTAAGTCCTGAATCCATCTTGCCTAGGCATGAGCCTTCATGCATCTCCAATAACTACTTTCACGTTTTCCCTCACACCTTGCTTCCATGTGCCACCAAGTTTCATGCCTTAGGTAATTAGTTAATTTATGGGTCCAAAAACCATCACAATTTACTTCTCTTGGAGGATCCCAATATTATGTGACTTTCATTGATGATGCCACGAGAAAGATATGGGTTTATTGTATTAATTAGAAATCTAATGTTTTTGATACTTTTAAAAGATAGAAATATCTTGTGGAAAATAAAAAAAATTAAAGTTAAAGTGGCTTAGCTTTGACAATGGTGGTGAGTATTGCAGCAAGGCTTTCAATGATTACTATTTAGTGAATGGAATACATAGAGAAAGAATGGTTCCTAGAACTCCATAGGAGAATGGAGTTGCTGAAAGAATGAATAGAACAATCATGGAATGTGCTAGAAGCATGAGACTACATGTTGGTTTGCCTTTAAATTTTTGGGTAGAAGCAGTAGATACTGTGGTATATTTAATTAATCATGGGATTTCGAGTGCACTAGATGGTTGAATACCGAAGAAACATAGACAGGAAAAGAGGTATATTTTTTTCTTAGATTATTTGGTTCATAAGCTTTTGTGCATGTTGATAAAAAAATTAGGAAGAAATTGGATGCTAAATCCAAGATATGCATGTTCATTGGTTATGGTTCTGGTGATTTCAGATTTTGGTTTTGGGATTTAGAAGATACTAAGATTGTTAGGAGCTGTAACATTGATTGGAATGAAAAGAGAATGTATAGGGATCAGGTTTTGGTACCCAAGAATGAACTAGGTGAAGAGTTTGTTGAGAAAGATGTATTCTCATATTTAAATTCAAAATCCATAGACATTGGCATCGATCGAGTGACCGGTGTCAATCGAGAAGAATCGACATCTATTGGGTGAACCAACATCGCCACAGAGGAACTAGCATCGAGTTATAGGTGACCGGCATCTCACATTACTTTCAGATATTGATACAAATGTACAATAGGAAAAGACCGAGCCCTAGGCACCCTAAATCCTAGTGATAAGGTCACAAAGGGTAAGTAGACCTCCAAAAATATGTATTACTTCACTTTCTTATTTATTATTGACTGATAATGGTGAACCGAGTGTTTTGTAGAAGTAATTTAGTAGGATACCCACATGCATTGGAGCATGGCATCGATGAGGAGGTGGAATCCTTGGAAAATAATCATACTTGGGATTTAGTGAAGTTTCCAGCAGGTAAAAGGACATTGCAAAACAAGTGGGTTTATAGGATCAAGGAGGAAGAGGGTGGAAAGAAGAGATACAAAGGCTTGTGGTAAAAAGATTTGCATAGAAAGTAGGTATTGACTTTGGTGAAATATTTTCTCCTATTGTTAAAATGACTTCCATCCGAACTATTTTGAGTTTAGTTGCAGTAGAATATTTGCATTTATAATATCTTAATGTTAAGACATATTTCCTTTATGGTGATTAGGAGGAAGATATCTATATGAATCAGTTGTTTGGTTATGAATTCAAGGGTAAGGATAAACTTGTGTGTAGGTTGAAAAAGAGCTTGTATGGGCTCAATTAAGCTCCAAGGTAATGGTATATGAGGTTTGATAGTTTCATGCATGAATATGGTTATATGAGATGTGAATATGACCATTTTTTTATTTCGTGAAGCTTGAAAATAGGAGCTATATTATTGTGTTAGTTGTATGTCGATGACATGCTTATTGCAGGATCTAGTATGTAGGACATTGATGAGTTTAAATAAAAGTTAGCTCACACATTTGCAATGAAGGATTTTGGATCTACAAAGAAAATATTTTGCAAGCGAATTGATAGAGATGGGAAGAATATGAAGTTGTATTCATCTCAGGAGGATTATATCAATAAGGTGTTGAAAATATTTAAAATGTAGGATGTAAAACTTGTAAGTACACCTATGGCTAGAAACTTTAAATTGAGAAAAGATCAATGTCATACATCACATGAGGAAGTAGAGTACATGCCACAAGTTCCATAGACTTCAAAATTGAAGTCTTATGTATGTTATGGTTTTTACCAGACCAAACATTACACAAGAAGTGGGAGTTATGAGCAGATTTATGGCCAATCTAGGTAAAGAGCATTGGAAAGTAGTCCAATGGATTCTCATGTATTTGAGAGGGACATTCAACATGTATTTATGCTATGGATGGTCAAATACTTATTTATGTGCCTATGTTGATTCATATATGGCTGGAGATTTGGATGGTAGGAGAAGCACCACTGGATCTGTATTCGTAGTAGGTGGGAGAAAAGTTAGCTGGATTTCAAGATTGTAGAAAGTTGTGGCCTTATCTACTAAAGAGGTTAAGTATGTTGCAGCTACATAGGCTGGAAAAGAAATGATATGGATGAACAGGTTCGTGGAAGAGTTGAGAAAGGATAAAGAGGATTGCATGTTGTACACCGATATTCAAAGTGTTATTCATCCGCAAAGAGCTCAGCATTTCATTTAAGAACGAAACAAATTCAGTTGAGATATCACTTCATACAGATGGTGTTAGGATGGGAAACTAAAGTTTGAGAAAATTCATATAAATAAGAACCCTATAGATATGCTAATGAAATTGTTGGAAAAGGATAAGTTAGAGATTCACTCCACTTTTTTCAGTCTTCGAGTTTGAGACTTAAAGAGGGATACACAAAGCCAAGGAAAAGGATTCAAGGATGGATCTATACATACATTGTAGCAATATATCTCCATGTGGGATATTGTTGAGTTATGGAGCTTAATTTCTTCACATTAGCATGCTTTATGTTACAATATAGAGTAACCGATGTTGGTCAACCGGGACCGGTATTGATCAAGGTAAGGAGGATCTCGACATCGCTTAGGGTAATCTGGTGTTAGTTTCATGTGCTGAATGTTTATATTTAACTCATGGGAATTAGATCTAATATTTGTTGTAAATTTGATCTAATGGTTGTAAATGCATAGCTAAGGTTCCCTAAGTTGGTATATGTATAAAGGCGTGAGAATTACATTTTTTTCAATGCAAGTTTCCTTAGAGAGAAATAAGGATTAGTTGGTGAGGAGAAAGCATTGTACATCCTGTGAGGTGTGGAAGATCATAGATCTTCATTGTATTTCCTCTGTAAAGCACTGAATAATAAGATTGGCCATTTCTTGGTGGACGTAACCCACATTGGGTGAACCACATTATATCTGGTGTTATCTTTCTCTTGTTTATTTTATCTTTTGGATAAATTATGTTTTTATTACTTGTGTTCTTTAATTGACTATAGATTTGTACAACAATGGTTTATGGTTTAACCCCAACATGTTCTCTGAGACATTTTCTATGGCTTCCATGGATTTCTCGTGGCATTCTCGGCACTTTGTTCCCAGAATTTTTGTAGCATCCATAGATTTCTGTGGCATTCTACGTCACTTTGTTTCTCGAGACTTATGTGGCTTTCGCAGATTTTTGCGGTATTCTATGGCACTTTGCTTCATGGACTTTTTTCAGCTTTATCCAGCTTTTTTAATTTTCTCCTACTTTTCTATAACTTTTTGGATTTTTCTTTAGTTAGGGAGTTTGAAACATTGAATTAGAGTGCCCTAAAGCCAAATTTTCCCAATTTTACTCATTTTTGCTCAAATTTGGCTAAGAATTAAACTCCTTTTCCTCCGTAAGAAGGGAAATACACCGATGACCCAAGTGCTCCCAAATCAATCGCAAGCAAGTGTTAAAGAACATGGAAATTTACCTGACATCTCTATAATCTCCATTAAAATCTCGATCGACCGCCTAAGTCAAATTTCCTCATAGGTTGTCCATTTTTTCCTAGGGGTAAAAATGGATAACATAAACTTCCAGGGTTTTGGGCTATGTCGAAGGGGTTTTCTTTGCTACAAATGTTTCTTCAAATGTAACATAAAAGGTGGTTTTCATCACCTAAGAATGTTAGTTGTTAGGATCTTAACAACCTACAATGTTGTATCCCTTAATGGTTTAGTACTTCGATACTTGAAATCTTAAAGAAGCTTAGTTATTAGCTCCTATCAATTTCATGTCTAACGCAGTGCATCTCGAGTGAATATACCATGCACATGCATAGACTTATAGGGTGGAATACAACTTATGTATCCATAAAGAAGGTGACAAGGCCTCTCGCACCTCCCATCCATGCCTTCTCGCATGCTTGGATGTGAAATGAGGTGGGTTCCTTCCCATGGTAGTCTTGTATTACAGTGGGTGAAATTCTTCAGAGAATCTTACAGAGAACGTGATTCTCACCTCGCGCCACTCTAGAAGGCTAATGCGATGAGTTTTCCACCAATGCGTTTTTGTGCCAAGTAAGTTATAGCTAAGCATTCCTCTTATTTCGACCTCTTTTTCCACTGAGCCTCCATTTATCATAATAAATCATCGTGGTTGGCCCCTCCGAGTAACTTGTCAATTTCCTCCTCCCTGTGTGCCCTCGACTAAGCATGCCTTTGTTACCCTTATCACAAATCATCTTAATTGTCACCCAATCAACTCATAATTCCTATGCGCCCAATTTTCACATGCCAAACTAGTTGTATCACTCATGGACTTAGCATATTAAAACTAGATAACTCCTTTTTAGGGTGAATTACCTTAGGGTCCCTGATAGACTGCACATAGATCCTGTCAATAAATTCTTCTCCCAAGGGCTCAGTATATGGTGTTGATTTTACATTAGTTAAGGGGATGGTGACTGCTCTTCCTTGTTTTCAAAACTTATGTATCCCTTATTGAACCTTAGATCGGCATTGTTTTTGTAGCACTAGGGGTACCCAAGTAATGCTTGAAAGTTGTCTACCTTAGCTAGCGCCAAGACTTTAAAATCCCCAGTGAACTTTACCCCTTGAATAGTGATAACAACATCCTTTAAGACACTAATGGGCATTTCCTTTGTCTTGTTATCCATATATAGAACATTCAAAGATGATTGTAATGGGTGCCTTCCCATTTGATGTCATGCATCTAGGGTGATAACATTGACTTCCACACCTATATTGATCAGAATATTGCTCAAAATCCATCCGTCTATAACAACATTCAAGGTAATCTCCTTTTCATAATCGAGGCCGGGGAGGAAGGTTTGCATGCGAACATGCCTCTCACGCCCTTCTCTAGTGCATGGTACCTTCTCCTAGTAGGGGATGATATTTTCTTACCTCATCATCTTGCATACTTCTCTAACCTCATTCAGATCCTTCAGGGAGCCTCAAAGCAGTCTTCCTTTACTCTAACTACCTTGACTACTCCTTGGGCATTAGATCTCTCCTTGTAGGCTTCAAATCACATCCATGGTTTCTTGATACACTTCTTTATGATGAGTAGGGTATGGATACTTTCCATACACCACTTCTTCTCTAATAACCAAAGTGGCATTTGCCTTGGTACTTACCTTATGCATGCAATCTTATCTCACATTGTAACTATTATTAGTTCTATTTTTAACTCGCACATCACCCTTGGCATCCCCCGTGAATCGGTCTTCCTCACGCTTACCATCCTGGTGCCTTTTTCTTTTTGGTGTTGTTGGCTCATGTGCTCAAATAACTCTAGGAACTCCTCATACTTGTGCTTCTTTCCACACCATGAACATTGTAGTAGATCAGGGCACTCATGCTTGTAGTGCTCCATGGATCCACAGTTGTAACACATCCCATGCAAGAACTCACTTCTTCCTCCTTTGTGGTTACCACGACCATGAAATCCTCCTTGGAAGCCTCTTCCACACACCCTCTATCCACGCGTCCTTCATAGTGATGACCATCATCCTTGGAAGTGCTTGTGAGACTATTCTCGCACACACTAATGTCAATGGCATCATGTATCCGGTCAATCAGGTCTATAATCCTTAGTGTCATGGGTATTAGAGGTGCAAATATTACAATAGCAAGACATATTCTTATGGATCATGCATTGCAAGATCGGGCACATACTCGACATCATGATCTTCATGGAAAATTTCATATTTCACCTGTCATGGCACATACCGATCTTCTAGGGAAATTATCCTTTGTATGCCCTTCTACTTCATAGTCCATGCACTAAATACCACCGTGAGTTTTATGCATCACTTTAGAGATAGATTCTCTAGCTTCTTTGTCGGTGTAGTAATTTGAGCCTCAAGGAAAGGGCCTACACCGGTATCCATGCTTCCAACATCCTCATCATGTAGGGCAGCCTCGAAGGCCTTGCATGGATCTGTGAAAGTCTTGTGTGCAAGTTCTCTCCTAAATGGTGTTATCAATACTCCAAAACCACTAAGCATGCTGAGAGGGGTGAATATCATAGGATATCTTTGATAAGAGAGTCTTGAAATGCATGTCGTACTCTTACACACTCTCTATCATTCCTTGTTGGATCTCCTTTAGTGTGTTAATGCCCTTCTGTTCAAAATTAGGGATATGGAATTCATCCAAGAAGGTATTCCACAGCGCGGTGTAATCCACCACTATCTAATGGGGGTCATACTTCTAGTACCAGCTATGCGCATGCCCTTGCAACATTGTTACAAACTAAATTTCCTTTCACTCTAGGGTATTGATCCCTATCATGCGTCATAGCATCTCACACTTGTGAACATGCTTTGCAGCATCCTTAATACCTTTGTAGTTTGGTAGGTGCAAAGACATCTCGAAAAACACTTGTTGAGGTAGTTGATGTCCTTGTCCACTTGATCTAGAACCTTGATTCCCTATAGTGTGACCTCTACCATCAAATCCACTAGATCGACGGGTATTATCCATCTTGCCCCATCAGATCCTCTAGCTCCGACTCCACCAAATCCACCTCTTATAGTGGTAATGGGCCCAAAATGGTCATTCCTAGTGTTCTCAATGTCCCACTAAAATATGCACCAATAGTTTGTGATATCATACGAATACTAGATGTGTGTCATGTGTCGGTCCCAAATGTAATACCGAAGCTCTATGTACCTACACACTTTGTCCAAACATCATTCCGAGATAATGTCCCTCTAAACATAGGGAATGATTGTGCAACCATAGATGTACCAAATGATAAAATGTATCTAGGCATAGATCGGTCACTCCTACCAATACCAACCTGGGTTGGTAATAATTATCTCTTAATTTTGAAGACTAAGTGCCGGGGTTAGTCACTAGGTGGACTCATATGTGAACTAACGACTCTCCTTTCTACAAGAGATGAACTTTCTTGAAGCCGATAGTATCTCTCTTTCACACTTTCTCGAGATGGGGTAGCAGAAACCTCGGGACAAGAATACATAGAAATAACATATTCTAGGGTATATTTTCTCAAGACTCTTTGTTTCACTCCGATTCTTAGACATTTCTTTGAAATATTGACAAAAAAGATAGGGTAATGAGCATAGGAGGAATACCTATTGAAATGTTGGTTGATGGGTTGTTGTGCGCGTATGACTTCTGAATCCACAGCTGATTGTGAGAGCTTCCTTTTGGCTAGGAGGAACTACTTGTAATGGAAAGCAAGACCACCAAAATATTTAAACAATATGTACAGTGAACTACCTAGTGTGTGCTAGATCCGGAAGTGTGGTACTTCCTAGACGGTTGTCAATCCATTGTTTAAAACAATTTAATGCGGGTAATAAAATAAATCCTATCATAGTTGAAATGATTTGGGTATCTCATCCAAAATACAATAAGAAAGATCTAATCTAACAGGCTAAGTTAAAATAAGATCTGAAGGTCAAGTAACTGGTTCAAGGTCCCTGCAGGTCTGACAAAGGTCTCAGGCAGATCACAAGTGAATAAGGGTGATGTGGAATTAGGTGGATAGGTCATTGTTCTGGGTTGTATGGGCACATACAAAGACTGATGCTGGTTAAGGGTGACCAACGATGGTTGGGTGTAACCGGTGCTGGTTATTGTGGAATTCTAGGAATGCCACAGAATGAGTTTTGGGTCTCCTTTGTGATTACACCAAGGACTTTGGTTGGTTGGAATGAGGTATTAGGTGGTTTGGGTGGGATTTAGCAAGGTTTTAATGGGGATATGGAGGGGTGAGTATTAATGGAGGTCTTTGGGTGGCTAAGAGAACAAAGGGATGAAAATATAATGACGAAATGAAATGAACCAAAGGAATACAATTTTCCACTTACTTGGATTTTGGTCCTGGATGTTTGTGGGTGATGAATGAAGGTACTGGAAAGGGGTTGAATGCTTCTGAGGATCACCAAACATTGGAAAGATCTTGCATGGGCTGCATTGGCATTCTCTTTTTCTTGGTTGGATCAAATCTGTGTTGGGGTGAATGTTGGATGATTATTGGATGCTGTGTAAGAGAAAATGCTTGATCTCCTTCCTTGCATGTGTGTTGTCACTGAAATTCATTCTCAGAAGATGTGATATCTCTCAGGAATGTTCCCAATGTTTTCTAACCTCCAAAATAAGGTTTTTTTGGGGATTAAAAGGTGACCAATGGCAGTTCGCTTAACCGATAATGGTTGGGGTAACAAGGCATCGGTCAAGGTGGGATTTTCTAGGTTTACTAAACTAGGTAGATCCCCTTGATTTTTTGGGATCTCGTGTCATTAACCCATGGATTAGACTAGAAGCTTCTGGTAAGCATGCGGGAATGTGGTTAGAGGGAATGTAGGCATTGATTTTTAGGGTTTGGGTAAGACTTAGTTATGACTTACTAAGAATAGGTCTTAGGGTGAGTTGGCTTGATGAAGTGTCTAGGTGAGGTGCATGTGTGGATATTATCTAAATTAAGATATTTAAATAATAAATATGGTGAGGATGATGAATTAATTTAATTAGATTAATTAAATTAATATTAGTGGAGTGAAGGGGCCATGACTAGGTTAATGTGATGAAGGGTGTTTATTTGTTGAGGGACCAAAGGGGAGTGTGACCTAATTTTAGTGTCTACACTCTTTTCCACCAATGATCAACAGACACGTACAAGTCAAATCAACATATTACAGCCTCTAATATTCATCTTAGATCCAAATGTGAGATCTATGGTACCATCTTGATCTAGATACATATGCAAAAACCATTCATACAACTCTACTGGAAAGAAGCAAAATAAGGTCTCCTATAGCTCATGATATAGGTGTTCTTCTATCCATCTTCATGTATCAAACTCGGGTCTAGTACTAAATCTCTAAGAAAACTCATCTTCCGTGATCTTAAACCATGCCTCGACACTATCGAAGGTCAAGCACTCCGTCATCACACATCATTCTCACATCAACTTCAAAAATATATTTCAGCAACGAAACCAAGATGTAGTCATGTTTATGTACTCTCAATAAAACTTTCTAATCCCATACACATCCTCCTATCACCCAAAGAGTGTTGGGTGCTTACCTGAGGCATGCATGGGTGTCGATCCCCTCCTTTATGTGAGCATTGTGAGAAGATCTTACCATTGATATAAAATTATATATACGAAACAAAATATTCATGCACTCATTTTGAAAGCCTTTGGATGAGTTATTACATCTACATACCCATGCAAATAATAAGAGAAACATTATATAAATAACATATTTGATTCATAACATGAAGAAGAGACACTAGGGTTTGGACCCATGAATCAGATATTCAAAATAGAGCCATATATTCATATTGATCAAGTAACCACATTAGATTCGTAAAGAGTCATAACAGACCATTCATAACAAAAGTATTCAGCCTTATCTCTTGTAGATCATGTCTGGTGAGATATTCTAATTAAGCCCTCCCAGTTTATCCCTTATTACATATTCTAACACCATATAGAGGCATATTACATTCATTAAACCCCTTAGCACTAATGCTCTAAATCCTAGCCTTACCACAGCATCATACTCTTAATGTATTCCCTCGTGATCTCACACCGATTGTCTGTCGGCATCTTCTCCATTCGTGTTTTTCTTCCTTACTCTATAAAATCTCTATAAATAGGTTTAAGACCCACCTCCATGCCTTCCTAGAGGAGAAGATTATTGGCCAAGTGTCCATGTGGTCATCCAATGGATCATGCTAATCTTGTTCCAATCTCTCCACTTTCTACAATGATGTCTTTCGGAAACCTTCCATGTGTGGAATATTCTTTCCTTGACCACCAATTCTCCCAGTTGGCACCTTATCCACTCAAAGCAGCCTAATTGGGTCACGTTTTTCCTCAAGTTCCTTTAGAACACCAAATATGATTAAGTCCTTAGATCTTTTTCCTACCTTACGCGTGCCCCTGGTTTCTATTAAACCTTGTCCCGTGTGCTTTTCCCCACATGCCCTTCTTCTTCCTAGCCTCCACACACACACACACCCTTTGGTACTTAGCAAATATTTCAAGGCACAAAATTATTTCTTCTTCCTTTCTGGTGTCTTTATACAATGGTTTCTAACGATCTTTTTAAGTTGGGAATTTCCGTATTTCTCTCAAAAGTGGGACCTCAATATTCATATTTTTCAACTCTTGAACTAGTGTTGTTTCTTCCTCATTATGTATTTCTTTTAATCTTTCTAGAAAAGGAGATGCATGCACATTCTTATATTTTTCCTATTTATTCATAGTGTCTCGTGTTTGTGGGACATGTCCAATATTCTCACTTTCCATATGTACCCTCTTGCTTTCCTTGGGTATTTCAGGTGATGACTATAGTAGGATTGTTCACTATTTTTCCAAATCTCAATTGTAAGTTATTAATGGCATTAACTCGCATTATCTCACCCCGTCCGCTTCATTAATTGAAATTATTTGTTGATTTTTGGGGTTTGAGATAGGATGGGCTATAAGTTGATTTTGTGCTTTTAGCCCTTGTTGGTAATTTTTTTAGTGGAGGCATTAAATATTTTTATTGTTTTGTAAATCTCCTTGGGTGATTAGAATTTTTGGGGTTCCCATTATTGGTTTGGCCATGGATGTGAATTGGCTGGTGGTGTGCAACCTTGCTGATTGTATGGAGGAATGCATGGTGGTGGTTTTGGGTAAACCATATAGTTTGGTGGTGTCCGATCAAAGGTTATCCTAATTTGGAGAATTCTTATTGGGCCATGGCATCACCTAGGGGTTACGAGTAGGTCTAGGGCATAAACAAACTGATTATTTGATCTTTGAACAAATTTTACCTCTACATTTTCTTGAGTCATAGCATTTAATATTTCTTTCAGCTGAGGTAGGAGATTAAAATGGTTGGTATCATGGTCAGAGACATCAAAGATCAGGCACATTTTTGTAATATCTAAAGGGAATTCTTTCAAAGGATTTCATTTCTTACATCTGGGATAATATATGTCTAAATTCTCTTTTGTGGCATTGTTCTTACTTTCATCCCATCCATGGTTGAAGTTAACTATGTCAAGATGTTTGTTTTCATATTGGCCTTCTCCTCTAGAAATTATGAGGTACCAAAGACATGTTTTGATGTTTTCCTTCATCTAAGGTTTCCCCTTGTTCTAGATTCACTCCTACATAACTCAGTAATCTGTGCCATGGAGATTTTGTGGACTTCACCTCCTCCCATGAGATGGAAATATTCTTTGTTTTCATCATCAAGTCCTTTAAGAAATACTATTTTTGTTATTTTTGTGTTGAACTCATAACCACTTATCCTATGAACAAAAATAAATTTTTCCAAATAATTTTCCATATTTTCATCTTCTTTTTGTTTCATCTGAAATAACTCTTCCCTCCTATCTCTTCCCCTATAGTAGTCTTGGTATTTTTCCAAAAGGAAGTCTCCATCTACTCCCATGAATGAATGGAGTTAGAGGGAAATCCCATAAACCACCTCATGGAAAAGTCTTTGAGGGTGGAAGGAAAGAGCTTGAGTTTCTAGTTATCCATTTTGTAGTCATATGTTTGGCAAGGACTTTGAATTCAAACAAGAATTGGTCTGGGTCTTCGTGGACATTCCTTGAAAGATAGGAAGAATGGATGGGGAAATGTTTTTCATAGGTGCATCCTCATCCTCATTTAAGACAATGGGGTAAGTAAAGGTTATTCCTAAGGGTCTCTCATCATCATCATTTCCATTGTCTCCCATTTTTTGAAAGTTGTTCAGGTTCTAAATAAGATGATGCAAATTGTTCAGTATCACTCTCAAGCGTGGTATTAGATTCAGTGTCACTTACAAGAGTAGTGTTATTAGTGTTTACTACACGTGCTCCAGTTGGAGATATTCTTTGAATATTACGAGGTATAAATATCCCTTGAGTGTCTCATATCCTGTGCATCAATATTTCTTGTGTAAACAAGGCTTAGGATTCTTACTAGTTGCATAGTTCAACTTCACTAACACCCATAACATGGAATGTGAATATAATGGCATTTTTGCTTATAGTTTTCCTAGAAACGGTGCCAAAAATGATGGGTCATTGTAACTTCCAATCATTTAATCAACTTGTTCAAACAATGATGTTAATATAAATCAAGGCTATGTTCAAGTTTGTATGCAGAGAAGTGGTATGCACCTTAGTAATATGGTGGTTATCTTATTGGCGGGTTTGTTTAGTATCGTTTCATGTTTTATACTACTTAACCATGAAAATCAAATACAGTCCTAACTTACTGAAATGTAAAACAAAATATAAAAAGTGTGTTTAATCTATGGAAACAACATTGTTGGAATGAAATGATTTTAAAATAAAATGCTTGATTAATTAGAATACTTTCTCAAAGGAAATAACAATAAGGAAATCTACTAAATTAAGGAAATACAAGATTGTATTCAAATAACCAAATCAAACTAAGATACTGAAACTGAAACTTAGAAACTTAGCAAATATGAAGATCATGCATGAAATACCAATCCTCCAATCTCCTCAGTCAAGTGGGCCCTTTCTCTCCTTTGGGATTGAGGCTCTTAACATGAATAGATACTCAAAATAGCATAGATTAAATTACTCTAAATAATTTCATCACATATTCCTACGGAAACTGAAAATAACTATCAACTGATATAATATTGTATCAAAAATCTCTAACTAGCTAAATAACAGTTTAAGGGTGTGTCTTATAGACATGACTGAGTACAACAAGTTCCATGAATGTAGGAAACAAATTAACTAATAACAACCTCATAAATATTCCATGAAACCTTATGATTCTCGTTGAAAACAGGGTCCTCGTTTCTAGATTATTATGAGTAAATACTCCAAAATTTCATAGTGGCAAAGGACTCAGTCTCCTTGGCTACAATGACCAACAAAGGTGGTATAAAATGTGCCTTATCAACATGCACATGTCATTAAATCACTTAACAAGGAAGTTAGTGGGAGTTTCATCGATCATTAGTTCACATGAGACAAAATAAGGAGAAATACATCACTTTTAATTTAGATACAACTATTTAGAACATCCCCATGCATTAATTAATGTGGTTAAGAGTAAAGTCTATAGTTATATGAATGTTATAACAATTCAATTTATGGACTCATCACTAACACCCCTGAAGCATCTAGCCAATGAGATCACTCCACGCATCTCGCGATGTCATAACTTTGATCTACTTCCTCCGACTACTACGAAGTACTAACCAATATTAAAGATCCATGCCTTTAGGGTTGTAAAAATTTCAATTTTCCTTGACCTGAAAACTACAAAGTGTGAACCAATAGGGAATCTTCATGCACTTTGCGAGTGTTAGGACTGTCTTTAACCTTAGCATTTTTCAAACTATGAAAGGTTATCCAAGAAGATAGCTCCATGTAGCTTCGAGCTTCTCATTCGTTAGATTTTGATGGCTTCACATCGTAACTTGCTACTTTGAGGGACTTAGAAAAAATATCTCTTGAATTTCTTCCATGTAACCACCTTGACCTTTTCGACTTAAACTAGACCCAATGCCTTTATCAATTCTCGTTGATTCTGAGAACTTGAGGTCCATTGAGATCAATCACCTTAGGAAATGTTGGAAGGCTGCCATGTGGTCTTTTTTATGCCTTTGATCTACACTACATGTCTTCATTTCTTTGCTTTATACCACATATTTAATCTTTTATGCACAACACTACGAGGCACTCCCTTTGCATCGTGGGTTTTTAATTTTCCATAGCTATCCTTTGTTTTAAATATTTTCCATGCTTCCCATGGGTTTTTGAATACCAATGGCTAGAGCATTCGGGAAATATAATTTGACATTCGTTTAACCATCTTAGTCCTATTAAAAATGGTTTTAGTCCATTTTTAATGAGTTATCCAAAATAACCTAGGGGTAAATTTGTGATAATGGTTTAGCAAACTCTAGGGGTAATTTTCCTGCTAAATTTGACCAATAGCCTTTATGAATCCATTGGGCATGGATTCAAGCCCAAAAAATTTAAAAACTTGTCTTTTTCTTATAAATTTTTCTCCGAGCCATTATGAACTTAGAATGAACTTAAACTTCATGAAGTTGACCTATGGGATCTTAATAAGTTTTGTAGTTGTCCAACCATATGGTTCCACCATTAAACTAGCTTGGTCTGATTGGGGTTCCTTGGTCCGATCTTGAAGTTGTTTGTTTGGGATTTTTATTTAAAACTTTACAATTGCCCCAAAAATTGCATTTTTAAGAAAGGAAGAGGCACAAATATCTAAATTGAAACCGATCTATTTGGGCTAAAATATACACTTTGAAAGTTTCCCAAAATCTGATTTGGCCATCAAAACTACCCGAACTAGACCGAACTATGCGAAGTAAGAAAAAAAGCTCGCAAAAACTATGTACAAATACAAAGTAATAATCAACAACAAAATCATGGTAATGCAAACATGATGTAGACACCAAATTCGTGTCACATCGTGACCCACATCTCACAACCGCTCATCCTCACATAATTGATAAATCCACATCGCCTTACCCGCCACCTCACTTGCCCACCTCACCATGACTTAGCCCTAACCCTAAACTAACCTAATTAGGACCCATGACTTGGTCTAGACTCACATCCATAACTAATGCCTCCTTACTCGCACCCAAAGCCGACCTTCTAGCCACTTGACCAAGCCCGCAACTGATCTCTCGGGAGAAAAGCAGGGAAGGTGGGCTATTTTACTAAAAATAGCCTACTTTTTCCTAACCGATGCCGGTTCCTACTCGACCGCCGTCGGTTACGTAACCGCCATCGGTTCCCTGTAAATGGGCTCCCCAAACCAAAACAACGGATCGGAATTTCATTTTGGGAGATCAGTCGAAGGATTTTTGAATCAAAGGAGAGTCCAAAGCGATTAGCAGAGTCCAGAACTTCACTTGACCAAGCAGAGACGAGTGAAGAAACCAGAAGAGTTGGCAGCCAAGGAGATCAACTGGCATCTTCGTCAAAAACCAGTAAGTTACATCTTGCATGTCCTCCATTATAACATTTCTTATGCTTTTGGAATTACAGTCCTCCCAAATCCGTTTCTGGATCCATTATCCAACGTACCATTGCCTCTAGCTGTCATTCTTTTGTTTCTAACCATCCCGTTTCCCAAAAACTATCCAAAAATCAGCCATTACAAACTCCACAACCAGCCCAGAAGATCCTAGAACCCACCAGATCGGTTATCAAGAATCGCCATCGGTTATAGGTAACCGCATCGGTTCCTTTGATCAAAACCAGAAAACAACCTTTCCCCACCCCTTCAGCCAAGCAATTTAATTGATATTTTACAAGATTTTGTGTTAACTCATATCTATAGGGAATCGACCACCTTCAAAGGAAGTTTCATATTTCCTGGGCCCAAGGCAGTTCCCTCATTTACTATCTAATCAAAATCTTGTGGTCTTGTGTTCTTATTTGCAGGTAGTCCTTCCAAGACAAAAAGGAGTTCTTCGCAGTCAGCCTGATCTTTCTCTACGGTACGCGCACATCATCTCGACATTCTACAGGTATTCCTCCTAACCCTAACCTTATCTGTTTCTATAAGGAACGAAGCATTTCCGAGTGAAACATTTTGGCACGCCCGGTGGGACCCATTTTGGGTTTCTTTCTCTTGCTTATTTTCATTTTAGGAAGCATATTTGCTGTTGCTGTTTTTGTTATATATTTTAGTAAAGAATTTGTCTTGCTTTCCTGGTTTCGCATTAGTGAAAGTCATCTCTTTTGCTTCATCGAATATCACTTTCGATTTGGGTTTTAAAACACGTGCATTGCATTCCTGCTTGTTGTTCTCCAATTCTAGTGAACATAGATTAAGTAACAGGTCGTACACGTGGGGGTGATATCCACGGTATTGACAGGAAATTAACCTTAGTTTCACTGCACAACACATACCGAATCACTTCACAATTAACACAACAGCTCAAACATCCCCCTTTTCATGTATTCTCCGCCCGATTGAGGTAACCTTATAAGCCAAAACAAACTTGACATTTCCCCTAGGTCTTGTTGTTTAGGATTCTGACATCATCTTACGTCTAAAGGCATAAGCCCACGATAACTAAAATTAACCCTAGGGTTAGTCTCTAGATTTGCGTGTGCCTCTTGCTTGTTTTCAAATCTCGTTTTCTCTGTCATACTTTGTCTTCTCGTGATCAATAAGTTGCTAAACATACTCAACGCTACCAATATCAAATCAGCAGCCTTTTATATCTTCTTATCCTTATTTTTGACACCGCCATCGGTTAAGGGACCGACGTCGTTTGATCTGTGACCGACACCGGTTACTAAACCGATATCGATTGCCATCGTCTTTCATCCCCGACAAACCAAAGCACTTGCCAAATTCACCATTCAGAGGTTGTTTTTGTTCTTGATAGATTGAAACTTTCCGGGTGTTCTAGTCTATGGTTGTCATCACTGAAGCAAGCCGCCGCCATGGTTTCACATGCCCGCTTCCGTGTCTTTCGCCTCGAATCACCCCTTCACATTCTATAGGAACCCTACAGCATACACCAATGAGATCCCCAAATTCCCCGTAGGAGACAAGGACTTTTCCAAATTTCGGATGCTAATCCCAAATACTGCATAATACTATTTGTCTCATACCCCGACCGTACGCCCGATGGTCAGCCTCCTTATGGGCATGCCTATTAGTATAGCTGCTCATTTAGCTCCTACTCCTCCTGATAACAATACCTTACTTCCTGCATCACTAGCCCCATCTCCCAATCCGACAGCTTCAGAGGTTCATACGACCCCGATTAGCTTTCCTTTCGTTAACCTCGGGCCCCACGATCGCCACCACCAACCGCCCTATCTCTGCTCTCTCTTCGCACCACTCCATTCATGACTTACTCTCGCCACCTATTCAAACGAGCTTTCCTTCTCAAGCTCCGCCTACCTTTTCATTCCCATACACGTATCCAGTAACCTCAACACCTTATATGGGACATCCCTATTCTGTGGCACCATCACCTCATCCAACCACAGATTTCATCAAGCAAATGATGGACAAAATGCAAAACCTGGAGGCTTCCGTTTCAGGAAGTCGTAGCGCCTTGACATACGAGCAAGTTTGTCGGGAGCCCATTCACCCTTCTGTCCCCCTTCATTCATATCCTCCTCAATGGGAGTTGCCAAAGTTTACTCTTTTAACAGTAAAGAGGATCCTCAACAACACTTGCGATCATTTAGACATGCTTGTTATTTGATTGCCCATGATGATGCCTTGTTACTCCGCACCTTTCCCATGTCCTTATCTGTGGCCTCGCTTGAGTGGTAAGTTGCTTTTAACCCAAGACTCAATCTTCTCTTTTAACCAACTAGCCCAATCTTTCTTGGATCATTTCTCCATTAACATTGCAAGAAAGTATCTATCATCGACTCTATGCCATCCGACAATTCAAGACGAATCTATCGCAGATTTCGCTGACGATGGCGGGCCTTATCAACCAACTTACGATGCCTCGCCTCAAACCGAACTTATCGAATCGTTTACGCGGGCTCGCGCTAAGCACATCTCCCTACCCTCCAAATTCAAACTTTCCGTACATTCGACGAGGTTTTACTATGGCTCGAAAATTAGAAATTCGAGCCTTAGAGGAAGAGAAATCATGGTCAGGCAACAAGAACTCCACTTTCCGAACTCCCGATTCTACCAATAAACCAAATACCACCACTCCTCACGCGTCCACCTCTTCTAAATCAAAAGGAGCTGTCCACGCAGTGATGGTCAAATCCCAACCACCGTCCAATACTCCACCAAAAACCACCTATAAATACAAAGCCGAACCCATCAGCTACACTCCCTTGGGAGAAACCTATGATGTGATATTCGAGAAATTGCTCAAAGTCGGGCTATCACCTTCCCCTCTTAAACCTCACCGGGTTTGACTCCACCCGCGCAATACCTTCCTGGTACAAAGAAAATGACTTTTGTAACTTTCACCGCGTAAAAGGACATAGTCATGAAAACTGCAAGATGTTGAAAAACATAGTGCAGGAAATGGTTGATGCAGGGGATATAACACTCGATAATCCTAACGCCCCTGCTAACCGAAATCTGAAAATTTTCAACAAGCCATTCCCGAATCACTCGCCCAAAGCAAAGAACGTGAACCAAGATATCTTAGCTGAGGAGAGTGTTCATGAGATCCATGCAGTCTTCGATTCTCAGCCAAAAGCCTCTATCGAGAAAATTTTGAATCAAGCCTCTTCACTAACACAGGAGCCCGAACCTCCTTTACCACCATCAAGCCAAAGCGAAATCGTTCCTTTACCCATAGAAGAGTTAACCGCCCAGGCTTCTCTTCTCATCAATGAGTCTTCTTACACCACATCCCTACAAGACTGTGAGCGGATGCTATCTAATTTATCTATTTCCCAAACGTCCCCTTCTACCACTCTTGCTACACAAGAGGAAGGCTCACCACTCCTTTTGACATCCTTAGACGAGAAATCTCTTACACTAACATCACCACATTCTTTTAATGTGACAGATCTCCTCGAACACGCCCTCCTACCTATTAGTCCCTCATCGCCTAAATCTTTTCAACGACCGGTTGACCTCCTAACATCTATTGATACAAAGGCCTCATCTCGCCCCCGTGTCACACCCGCAATGGACCGGAATTACAACCCACCTTTCTTCCGTACTCAAAATTACAAATCACACTCTGAGACTGCCATTCCACGTAAGATGACAGTGCCCTATGGGAACGCTTTGAGTACCCCTTTTCCTACTCAAATGCAAATGACTAATCCCGATGTCTCCACCATCTACCCGAAGTGCTTACGTGCTTAAAATGCCCCTGTTCTCGCCTTCACCCCCTCACCTCTACCAAATGCCCCGTCCACTTCTATCAACTTAACCAGATCTTCCCCTACGCTGGGACCTCACCAATGCCCAATCTCGACACACCCACCTAAGCGACTCGATCTATCCAAAATAAACCGTCCCGCCACCTAGAGACGAACGCAATCCGGTCTCTATCACAATTAAAACCTCATCATCACACCCACCTTCCATATTGGGACCTCATCCCTCCACATTACACCAATATATCATACCTCCTTTGTTTTCTGCAAAACGACCTACGCCTTTTACACCTATACAGAGATCAAAGGGTATCACAACATCGTTACCCCACGTATCCGGTCCACCTATCAACCCTAAACCAATCCCATCATCAAAGGATTTATTTTCTGTTACTCCCTTTCTCCGTGGTTGTTTCCCGCTACCATGCCATCTGTAGCCTCATCATCTAACCAGCTGAACGTAACTTCTGTGTCCAAGAAACCACGTTTAGTGAAAAACATGTGTCAGCACCCCTCGGCTAAACCACCACCCATACGAACTAAACACGCCCAAACATTACCACAACCCACACAATCAATACCCTCATCTTCTTCTGATTTTGACCCACTCAAAGGATCTTACGCCAAAATCCTTGCTATGTTGGTGGAGAATGCGACCATCTCCCTACCTCCACTTAGACCTTATGACCCGTCTAAGCCCCGACCTGTGGATTATGATGAGTCTAAAATCTGCGCCTATCACCGCACACTGACATGATGTGGAAGGATGCAAAGCTCTAAAACCATCCTTCGCCACCACCTCTTCCGGATAGAAAGATTAAGAAAGACAACTTACGAAGGGAGAGACCTCTAGCGTCAATTCCTCTACTATACCATCCGTCCCCGCCTCACCAAGATCGATCATTATTACAACCCCACCTCTTAAAGACCATGAATTATCCCAACCATCTTCTTCATCTCAGTCTACGAGATTAATATGATTAGTGTCGCTACTCGAGGACGTAAAAACAATGGGAAAGCGAAAGAAACACACACTGCGGCATCTCTTTCTCCTTCAACCATCCCGACATTACACCACCACCTAAAGTGGTTATTCATGACCCGCCTATCCCGCCTCTAATGGAGTTGCCCACCGAACCATGATCAAACAAAGCCTTCATCAATCGCCCGTAAAATGACACTATATGATCTCATTCGATTTCAATCTCATCGACAAGCTCTCGTTGAGATCCTTCAAGGGATAGAGGTTTTACCCAACGAAACCCGCCCGCCTGCCTCCATTCTAACACCCAATCACGTTGCCTCTCTCACCAAACAATCCATCTCCCCACCACTTCGCCTCAAAACAACAAGCCGTAATGTTAGTTTCTAAGATGAAATTATCTTTGGTGCGTAAGACCCCGACTCGCTTCTTTTCATTTCCGCTACGTCCGAGACATTCGAGTACGCCGGGTTATGATTGACGGGGCGCTAGCCTAAACATCATCTCTTCAAAAGCCTTCCAACAAATGAACATCCCTTCTAGTTGCATGTGTGCAACCCCATCATGTCATGCGATCATCAATGACGCTATTACTTCTACCTTAGGCACCGTGATCCTCAACATTCGCGTAGGCCCACGTACTTTGCCCGAACTCTTCTATGTCCTCAAGGAGAGTTCCAATATAATATATTGGTCGCCTTGATTCGAGCCATGGGATGTGTTCCCTCAACATTACATCGATGCATAAAATTTGAGTACGAGGGGAAGTCTTACACTGTAAAAGCTGATCCTCCCCCCTTCAAAACTTGCAATATGTTATACCGCCCAAACGATGTGCTTATACCAATTAAGACACCCATACATTCAACCCAACCTTCCTCTTCAAATGTACCTCAACCATCCACCTCAACTGCACCTACGCCTTCAACTGATGAAACCACCATCGCACAAACCACTTCTCTTCCCGCAGCTAACATCCCAACCTCCGACCCCTTAGTAGATGTTTTTCATCGCCTCACGCTGGGGAGTACCGCCTATATAACGTTAGTTCTTTCCCTACCCCGCAGAGTACTGACAATTACATGCGCATCCCACCTACGATCGCCGCGTGGGGAGGTAATCTCTTACGACCACCCCATCGCGCACTAACCTAACGTATGGGGGTGTTGACACATCCTCCATTATCCCCGAACCTCCTCTTGGTGTGGTTCCTTCCAATCCGATTTTCAATACTTGACAAATCGTCGTTTCGCCCTCACCTTCTTGACTCGCCGTGCGTGGAAAGGCTTTGGTTTTGGCCTTTACGAACAAGGCCGACATACACTCATTCCCGTGACCACACGCAAACATAATGATCGCAGTGGTCTCGGTTTTTCCGAAACACCTACACAAGAGACACCTCCCGTCACCGTATCTCGAAGAGGAAGACGTTGCCCCTACCGAAACATCATCACCTACTTTGCCATCATCACCCACAGAATCGATGGACCCTGAATCTATCCCTCCTAACTTTTTTTTTTCATAAATGCTATCTTCATAGGTCCTCTCACTTATCAACGCGATAATGAGGACCCATCTTCTCTTCCCCTCTCGTATCCGCACATGATCAAGAGGATTCGCTTTGATTAATGTTGTTGAATGCCGTGATGACGACTCCATACTCACTTACCTGGGCGCGGATGATTCTTATATTCAACGCGCCCTACCATCTGAAACCCAAACTATGCTGAATGAATCTACTATAGAAATCAACATCCACACGGAGGAAGATCCTCACATAGTGAAGATTGGACAATCCCTTAACACATCGTAACAAGCCGCCTTTACTACCTTTCTTCGTGTTTCGCAACCAAGCGTTCGCATGGTCTTACGCCGACATGCCAGAATTGATCCTACCATCGCCGCCCATAACATCACCCTAAACCCCGATTCCAAACCTGGGCCAAATGTAAATTGAGAAAATGCATCCACGCATTGCTTCTTCGTCAAAGAGGAACTCCAACGACTCCTTTCTCGCTTCCTTCATTCTCGCCTATCGACTATCCTCAATGGATTTCTAACATCGCACTGCCACTTAAAGCGACGGGGACTTCGGATATGCACGGATTTCCGAGATCTTAACCTCGCTTGCCCTAAGGATGACTTCTCCCAAGTATTGATCAACTTGTTGATCTCATCGCGGGTCATGAAATGCTTTCTCATGGATGGCTTTTCAGATACAACCAAATTTTGGTCGCCCGCCGATCAACACAAGATCGCCTTCATAACTCCTCGGGAACCTTTTGTTATCGTGTCATGCCATTTGGCCTTAAGAATGCCGTGCTACCTATCGCCGGGCTATGACCTACATTTTTCATGACATTATGCACACTATCCTCAAGACTATGTCGACGATCTTTTGGCAAGTCTAAACATCGTAGTGAACATCTCGATGTTTTAACCATTATTTTTGATCGCTGCTATAATATTCTCGTCCGCCTTCAACCAAGAAATGTGTCTTTGGTGTTCTTTCGGGAAAACTTTGGCTTTATCGCTCTTTGCGTGGCATCGAGGTCGATCCATCGAAAGTCAAAGCTATCCTAGAAATGCCCCCACCCAAAATCTCAAACAATCGCGTAGTTTACAAGGTAAGCTCCAATCTATCCGACGCTTCATCTCCCAACTCCCTCGGATCGGTGTCAACCTTTCCATCACCTCCTTAAAAGGATATTGCATTCCAATGGAGCGAAGAATGTCACCAAGCCTTCAAGCTCTCAAAGCTTATCTCTTACAGCCCACCCGTGCTTATCCCACCCCAAGACAACCGCCCTTTCTACCTTTACCTTTCCGCCACCGACCACGCTCGTAGGAGCCATGCTTCGCACATCGTGACTCGAGAATCACGAACAAGCCGCTTATTATATAAGTCGTACTTTGGTGGACTATGAGACTAGGTACACACATGTAGAAAAATTGTGCCTTGCCCTATCATTCTGCCACCAAACTCCGACACTACCTTCTAAATCACAAGACTTTCGTCATCACCAATACAGCACTCCCATCCATTACATGTACGCCAAACCTCATCTCGAACCAACGCATTGCTAGATGGCTCATGCTTTCGCCGACCTCGACCTTGAGTTTATCCACCGTAAATCAATCAAAGGACAAACCATCGCACCAACTTCATGGACGCCTCCTGCATCGGGGAACAATTTACCAATTTCACATTTCCCGACGAACTCATCGCTACTCTTTTCCTCACGGAGGAGTCGTACACCAATGACCTCTTCTTCGATGGATCTAAATGCCGGCCACAAGGAGGAGCTGGCGTTGTTCTCATTCCTCTCAACGCTGAACCTATGCCTCTTTCATTCCGACTTGATTTCCTTGCACTAATAATACAAAGCATAATACGAGGCCCTTGCTGGTCTCAAGTTGCGTTACACTTAGGTATCAAATCTATCAACATTTTTGCGACTCTCACCGTAGTCAATCAAGCTATGGGCGTCTACCAATGCAAAAACGAGGAACTTCAAAAATACAAACACTATGTAGAATCACTTCTAGCTTTATTTACCCACTATTCTATACAAACCATTCCCCGCTCCACTAACAAATTTGCGGATACTATGGCGTGCTTAGCCTCGCAAATTCCCGCCGCGCCAACTGACTCTGAATTATTCATCGTGGTCCAACAACTTTTTGCCCCATCCTATTCAACCCCGATAGTTTGTATGATAAATACTGTGTCTACTAATTCACAGGATACCTGGTACCACCAATTTCACGACTACCTTACAATCTCTGTCCTCCCACCTGATCTTACTAGTAACGGCAAACGTGCTTTTCTTAAAAGTGTTTCGCTATGTTGTCATGGGGGACTCTCTATAAACGTGGCTTTGATGGTATCCTCCTTCATTGCCTAATCGGCATGGAGGCCACTCATACCATCCAACAGTCCATGACGGTATTTGTGGTGGACATTTTAGCTCGCTGCCTCGCTGTGGCCAAACGAATCCTTCGCCTTGGTTATTATTGGCCTACTCAATAACGATCGCTACGAATATGTTAAGCGTTGTTGTGTTATGTGTCAAAGAACATGCCAACCTTCAACATACTCCTAGCCACCCGCTCCAGATCGCTCGAGATCTTGGCCTTTCTCACAAGTGGGGTTTAGACCTTATTGGTGAGATTCACCAACCTCTTCACAACGTCACCGCTGATACTCACAATGACCGAATATTACACAAAATGGGTGGAGGCTATTCCACTCATTTCAATCAAAAAAGAAAAAATTGTCGAGTTCATTAACCACCACATTATCTATCGTTTTGGTGTTCCTCACCGCCTGATAACTGATAATGGAAAATCTTTCAAAAACAAGTTGTTGCGAGACCTTTGTGACAACTTTGGTATCAAACTTAGTTTCTCATCACCTTACTATCCACAAGCCAATGGGCAAGCCGAGTCTTCTAATAAAACACTAACCAAAATCCTCATGAAAGTTGTCAATGAATCTGGAAGAAATTGGCACGATCACATTCCCTTTGCCCTTTGGGCTTATCGTACAAAGCATTCGTATTTCTACTAATGCCACACCTTTTTCTTTGGTATACGGCACCGAGGCTGTTTTGCCTCTCGAAATACAAATACCCTCCCTTAGAATATCTCTTCAGGATATTCTCACCAACGATGATTTCCGCCAAGAGCGGTTAGCCCAATCGAGCTTGACGAACGCCGCCTTACGCCTCTCTTGATCACCTTCAAATCTATCAAAAACGCATTAAACGTGCTTATGATAAGCGACTTCATGAGCGTACCTTTAAGGTTGGTGATCTTGTCCTCAAAGAGAATCAACATGTAACCAAACTAGAAAAGAGCAAACGTGGAAAATTTGCTCCCAATCGATTGGGCCTTATATAATCACTCACATCTATGGATCGGGTACTTATCGTTTAGCTTCGCTTAATGGTAAACCTGAGCCTGAGCCCCTTAATGCCTTGCATCTTCGACCATTCTACTGTTGAAATTAGTGTTATATCACTTCTTATCCGCCTACTGCTCGTCCCTTGAGCTCACATACCACCACATACACTTGTCTCTTACATCTCGAAATAAAATCAAGCTCACCCCTCACCTCCCTTACGATGCCTTCCCCTTCTTAGTCTAGTCCATGACTTCAAAGTATTAAAATAAGCCGTATTCTTATGGGATTTTCTTGAGTCAAACTTCCTACTAAACTAGATGCTTCACGCTAAAAAGAACATCTAGTCATCTAAATTAAATATAGACTGCTCCCTCGAAGGACAGCTATATGCCGAATTATTGCCGTTATTATATATAGATCGCTTCCTCCGAAGGACAGCTATGCATTACAATTATATTCGCTACTATAAATAGATCGCTCCTCGAAGGACATTATATACATGGGCCAGCCTTTATCGAAGCTTCTCGCATTGATCGCCTTCGTGAAGACCTCAAGAATAAAACAATCAATATCCCCGTAGACTTCCCGCATCGATCGCCTATATTCAATAAAATAAAAGCCTCATTCGTAAGAACTTTTGAGTCATGGACTTGTCTATTTAGGGTAGGTTCTCTTTCATCGTAATAATCAGAATAATCTCTCGCAGCTCCCCGCCTATATCAACCACCTCACCTCACCATTTGTCAAAGCAACAAACCTCAAGGGACGTGGCGTATATCCGATATGTTGTGATTATACAACTCTTTTCACCTATCGACTTCTTGCCTATGCAAGGTACCTAGGGATTCAAGCTCATCCTATGTTAATCTGTGGTTTGTTTGGCTCTTCTCAACTACGGGACACCCTTTCCTCTTTGCCTCGCATCTAGGATTGTGTGTTGATCTTAATCAGGACATGGTTCCCTTTTCTTTGGGTAAGCTAACTTTCGCTTTACCTATACCTACATCAACATCGCCCATACCTTACCAACACCAACAACATTACCCTACCAACATCAAATTTTTACCAAACGACAAATTGCCTAAACCATACCAAATTGCCTAAATTCACCCCTCCCTGATCCTAAGGGAGAACTACATCGGTCTGAGGCCCTTCCTTGCTTTGTGCAATGGGCTATGTAGGCAGCACTTCGGAGACATGGGGTCTCCCAAGGTTAGCTCGACCATCCCCTACCATAACCTATCTTGTGTGGTGAATATAAATATTTTTGTGTATTTTTATTTTAATCACATTTCTCTTTATCCTTTTTCGAAACACCGAAAATCAAAACACCGACAATCTTATTATTATCATAACTCAAATCAACATACATATTCAGTTTTATTTAGATGTTAAACAAATACATCTTCTTTATCATCGACACGCAGGTCGGCATCCTTATTTATTCTCATACCTCGCTAACATATACTGCACTCATCACAACTCATCCCGAACTAGGTGATGATCGTGATCGCCGACCCTCTCGCCGGCCTCTCTCGCCTCAAAGGTACCGCGCTATTGGTACCGCCACCGATCCGCAATCTCTCTCGTAACATATGAATACGCCTCTCGCATGGAGAACTCCAGCCTCTAGTCTCGCCGCCCGTGACTCCGCAACCACTACCAATCCTCTTGTCTCATTCACTCGCGTTTGAGCTGCTGAACCAAACGCCGCAGACGATCCTCTTCGCTGTAATCACCGCTATGTCGTGGCGCCACGTACACCTCGCAGCTTCGCTACCCACCATAATCTATAGGCCTCTGTCATTCTCGCATCCATTACCTCGCGATCGGCCGCTATCTCCTCAGGCCCTTCTGGAGGTGTTGGCCGGGGTGGTGAGAATGCTGCCTCGGCATCGATCCTCATATATGGTCTATAAGCCTGTGGTATGTCCTGCACAAATCCAAATTGTCGCCGCACGCGATCTATAGGAATCCTCTCATATTCACCTGGCCTGTGCCCCGCGATCCACCTCAATCGCTCAACACCTCTCAACTCCTCAGCTATGATTTCGGTTACCATATAGTTTCCGTATGGCCTCCAACAGATATCCGCAACCGTCACTCTCTCCCATACCTGCCTGTAATACTCAATATCACCTGTCACGGCCTGGGATCTGGCCTCTTGTTCGCCTCGACCCATCGCTCAATCCCAACCTCGATCTCCGGCCTCTCTCGCTCGATGGATCGGGCCTATTGGTCGCACACAAACAATGTGCTCATAGGCCCAACAAAGTTGTAATAAGTATGAACTATCCAAAGGTCGCTCGTGATTTCGCCTACAAGCCCATAAACCCTCGTATAGCTCCGCCAAATACGCAGTGCCCATGCAAAAGTCACATTCCTTTCTATCATCTCCGTATAACACACATCAATGCCTTTGGAAATCTTTCCTTCTTCCGCCTCGGTGAATGCATAATACCCTACCGCTATCATTAATATCATCATGCTAACCTTGTCTCCTCGTGTGGTGTGCCGTATACATTACCCCATATGAAAACGATAAACCTCGCCGTGTCAAATCTCGTGCGTATGGACCAAATATCGTCGTTATCGCTCCCGTGCTGCTAGGTAGTGCCTCGATATACTGTTCTCCGTAATAGGAAGTCTCAAAATCCAAACACATCTTCCAATGTTATCGCTATTTCACCGCTGGCAGATAGAAGGTATTTGTCTCAGGATTCCATCTCTCAATCAGCGCCTGTAACATACCATGGTTACGTGCGATTCGTGAATAATAACGGATTCCACTTAACCCCAAACGATTTATCAATGTCCATTCCGCTGGTGTTACATCCGCTCGGATTCGCGACAACAGCGCTGGCACGCTATCATTCATCCTCAACCCTGTCTCTGCCTGCATACGCCAAAAACGACAAACAACCATTCAATCCATTAGAGTCTTTTTCAAACATTCTGGAAATTTCTCCAGTAACCGGTACCGGTTATACATAACCGATATCGGTTAAGTAACCGATACCGGTTCTCCCTAACCGCTACGGCCATCACAATTATATTCACCTTCCTTAAAAACAACCACCTACGACAATAATTTGCTCTGTTTATTCCTTTTTATACATGCAAACATACCTGAAACCCCGATTGCCTACCCCGTTAACACTTACCTCACCTGCAACCCTTGTTATCATGTTTTCTTTCTCATATCTACCCAACCTACCTCCCCCATCTTATTCACAAAACATGCAGTAGTTAAATCACAAACAAAATGATACCTCTTGGGTCAGCAGCACTGAGGTGGCCCTTGTCTTCCCTCCGCCCTGCTCGCTGGATGCTTCTCCTCGTTCTGCCATGATCACCACCCTTTTCAACTTTGTCTTTCTGCCTTCTGAACCTCGGATCACATTTACTTTCCTTGTCTCTTTTCTCCTTCTCACCCAAATCTCTCATGCAAATCCTCGCCTCTGCCTGCCAAAAGCGCGCGCTCACGTATTTAACTTTCGCATGGCTCTAAAATTAAAACTTGTGCACACCCTAGCTTTTCTATTTTTAGAAAAGCTCATACCTAAATAACCAGATTCGGTTAGTGACCGTATCGGTCTATGACTACCGATATCGGTTCCCTAACCGATATCGGTTACACACCTTCCTTTTTGAAACAGGGTTCTTTTCTTCATTTCTCCTCTAAATTTTTGTCGCGCCCGCCTCTTCGCCTGCATAAACAACACAATTTACCACATTTTGTTCATCCACCACACATAGCATTACAATTTCATCAACATCATTTATTTTATAAATAAACAAACCATCAACTACAGATACCAAAAACTATCACTCTATACATCATTTAGATCCAACTCATCAGTTACATATATCACATCACACAAAACCACCAATTTATCACATAACCTGACATTCATATATACGCACAAACAAACAAAAACATCAGCATCATCTATCTATCAACATGTCAATTAAACTCATCACACATTCTATATATTACCAACCATTTATTTCAACACATTTTAAACACAGCATGTGGATCAAAACATCATCTATATATATATATATATCCCAGTTTTCAAAAATACAATGTGCCCTACATCGGGGCCTCTGTGATCTCATAATATACCAAAGCCGGCACGCAGGCCGCAATACCTACCAAAAATATCGACTCGGCTCGCAGGCCGGTCTCTCATATCAAAAATATACTGCTCGCAGCCGGTATCAAATGTACACCCCATTTCGCTCGCAGCCAGATATAATAAATAAATAAATCAAAACAATGAATAAGTGTAGGCACGCAGCCTCTATCAATGCAACTGGTTCCGCAGATCGGTGCCCATGTCCCTATACAAAACCATGTCGGGATCTATCGCTCTCCCCACCGCCTCGGCACTCTCCTCGCTGGTCCCTCGTGGTGCCTTCGCCCTCGCCTGTCACGGACACGCCAGCTGTAGCTGCCCCTCCCTGAGATCTCTGGCTGTGCGAGGTCTCCGCCCTATGCGCTGCATACGCCTGATACTCGACTCCGCTACTATCAAGAATATCCTGATAATAACGGGCCTCTGCTCTAACCTCCATATAACGATCTCTCGCCACTGAAGGAACTGGGGCTGGTCCCCTGGCACCTAACACCAATATCCCTCGAGCTCGCACTCGCACTCGTGGCCGTGGTGCCGTGGAGGTGCCGCTCGTGCTCGTACTCGCACTCGTGGCCGTGGTGGTATCTGGGGCTGTGGCTGTGGCCGCGCTGTACGGCCGTACTCGTACTGCACTGCACTCGTGGCCGTGGCCGGTGGTGGTGGTGCCGCCGTGCTCGCATTACTCGAGCTCGGGCTAGTTGCCTCGTAGAGACCCTATTCGTGCTCAGGCAGCAGCCAACCGCCCTCGTAATAGCCGCACTCGCCCGAGCTGATCTCTCTCGCAGAATCGCAGCCTAAGTCCGGCCGCGCAGCAGTACTATCTCGCCGCTTCTCTCGCCCACTCTACTGCACTCGTGATGCCGCTGCACCCGCATCATCCACACCTCACCGCGGGTCTCTCCGCTACCTGGGCCTGATCCCAAGGCGTGGTGCCGGGCAAGTGGGGCCTCTACATCATCCCTCCCGTACCGAGGGAAGGGAGGTGGCTCGCCCCGTGGCAGCCCCATCTCGCTCGCTGCACTCTCTCTAAGGGTATCCGCCAGATTTCCCGGCCTCTGGCCCCGCTATCCGTAATGTATACTGGATCAAAGCGCACTGACGCGGCTCCTCTCGCCAGCCGGGTGACCTCTCGTAGGGTCTCCATATAATGTCATCGCTGTAAGGCCCTCTAACATATGTCTATAGTAGGCCACATCCCGACTCGCAACAACCGCCCGTGGTCGCCCACGATCCCCCAACCACTCTCAAATCCATATTTGCACACGACCCGTGGCCCCTGGCCGCTGGGTAGCCCTACGGCCCGATGCATACGATGTGCTCGTATGCCCAACAAAGGCAACAAAAATGTAGAACAAATACCAAATCTTCCTCCTCCGGCGATAGCCCCATAACTCCTCAGATAATTGCACTGTATACACTGGTGGTGCCCATGCAAAACATGTGTGTGCTCCTCCACCATCTCCAGAAGCACCCCATCAATGCCCGTGGGAAGCGGCCTCCTCTCAATCCGGGAGGGCGAAGTGTGTGATCCCTATCATCATCAACACGGCAAGCCGTGTCTCATGTCTCGTGTGCGCGGTACATGTCACATATCCAATGCTCGCGCTTATGATATGTAAGAAGCGCGGCCGCATCCCCAAAACTCGCAGATGCTATCCATGGCAGCCTTCGACCTACTCGAAAACGGCCTCTCCTCGATCGCAGTAGCCGCAGGATGCGATACACATCCTCTAATGTGACGGCTATCTCTCTTTGGCCGGCAGATGGAACACATCGCCGCCGGATCCCATCTCTCGATGAGGGCGACCATCAGCCGTGATCTCTGCCGATCGCTTCTGCACTGACCCCGCCGAGCCCCACCTCGCGCATGATGGCCCAATGCGCCGCAGATATGTGTGGCCTCATCCGACTCAGTAGTGGAGGCATCCTATCACGCATCGTCAACTGCTGACGTGCCTGCAAAAAAAAAAAAAAAAAAAAAAAACCAACCCACATTCTCAGACCCACTCTTTATTATAACATCTATTTTACCATCTAAACCCCCTTTTGTAACACCCAAAATCTAACCCCTAACCCAATCCCCTACCCCAACTCAACCCAACCCAACACAACCCACCCCACCAAGCCCCCCAACCCACCTTAAAACCTAAACCCTAAACCCTAAACCCCTAACCCAATCCCCAACCCTAAACCCCAACCCAACCCAACCCAACCCAACCCAACCCAACACCCACCCCACCAACCCCCCCCAACCCACCAAAAACCTAAACCCTAAACCCTAAACCCTAAACCCAAACCCCAACTCCCAAAACACAACCCACCCCACCAAGCCCCCAACCCACCTTAAAACCTAAACCCTAAACCCTAAACCCTAACCCAATCCCCTACCCCCAACCCAACCCAACACAACCCACCCCAACCAAACCCACCAACCTAAACCCTAAACCCTAAACCCCTAACCCAATCCCCTCCAACACCCCAACCCAATCCAACACCCCAAAACCCAAACCCAACCCAACCACCCTCAACCCATCCCTCCCCCACCGATACCGGCCGATACGAGACCGATGCCGGTCCCCCCATTTTAACCTCACTCTATTCTTTTTTCGACCGATGCCGGTCGCCTAGTGACCGACATCGGTCACTGTCCACTACCCGAGCCGAACCCGCGCACGGCCCCCAAAACTCATTTTTTACCTATTTCTACCCATCTACCCACCCAAAAACCCTAAAATTTTACACACCTAGCCGCCTTAGCCTATCTAACCTATCTACCCTCTCCCTTTCTCAAATTACCTCCATTTACCCATTATTTCCTACAAACTACCAATTCCTACCCAAATCCCAAAAACAACATAACTCAACCAAATCACCAAAATAAAGAGTTTAGAACCTACCGGTACGACGACACGCCGTCGTGGTGGGATGGGTGGTGGCGGTCCAGCCTGGTCCAGCCTTCTCCAGCCTCCTCCCCGCTCGTGCATGGCTCCAATCCCGATCCGCTGGGTCCCGCCAATCACCTGCGGCCTCCTCAACTATTCGGGCCCACTATCAACTCTCTCCGCCAATCAAATAGCTCCACCTCACTCAATACCCCTCCAACTCAACTCTCCACGTCAGACAAGTTAATTTGGATTGCAAATAACCAAAGTGACAATGACAGGCCGTATTTTTTCTTTTTATAGGTTTTTCGACCTTAACCGATGTCGGTTTCCTTTTTGCCCTAAAAAACCGGTATCGGTCCCTTAACCGATATCGGTCATGTAGAATCGACATCGGTGTTAATCCCAACTTTCCCCCAATTTTATCTTTTTGCCCCTATTTACCATTTGCCTCTTTTTTAACCACATATCGCCTATATCCACCTTTGCTGAACACCATTTGTTTACCTATTCGGCCCGACCTAAGGCCTCAACCTACCAATTGGCCCGACCTAAGGCCTCAACCTACCAATTGGCCCGACCCAAGGCCTCAACCTACCTATTGGCCCGACCTAAGGCCTCAACCTACCAATTGGCCCGACCTAAGGCCTCAACCTACCATTGGCCCGACCTAAGGCCTCAACCTACCAATTGCCTACCGACCTAAGGCCTCGCCAACTCACCTATTTGGCCCGACCTAAGGCCTCAACCTACCATTCGCCCGACCCAAGGCCTCAACCTACCATTGGCCCGACCTAAGGCCTCAACCTACCAATCGCCCGACCCAAGGCCTCAACCTACCTATTGGCCCGACCCAAGGCCTCAACCTACCAATGCCCGCCCGACCAAGGCCTCGCCTAACCATTTGGCCCAACCCAAACCTCAACCTACCATTTGGCCCGACCCAAGGCCTCGCCCAACCAAAACCCACCGACCCAAGGGCAACCAAACCATTCGCCCGACCCAAGGCCGCAACCAAACCATTTGGCCCACCAAGGCCGCAACCACCCATTTGGCCCGACCCAAGGCCGACCTAACCATTTGGCCCGACTTAAGGCCGCACCAATTAACCATACCATACCCACAATCACCGTTTTAATTTATCCATCCATCATGTAGCTTTTTGTTCAATCGAGCTCACCTGTTCGTGTTTTAGCATGATTAGGGTCCTTGACTTGATCTGTCGACCAACTTTGCCTAGACCTAGACCGTGACGTTTATCTCAACCAAACCAACCATTTGGTACTGCCGAACATGCCTAAACGTTCTTGTACCTTACCTGTTATATACCCTGGAGCTACTTCCTATGCCTTGGATACCAGGATTATATCACCCTTGTTTGGATAAACTATCGACCTTTGCCTATACATCGCTGGTTTGCTCGTCAAATCATGTACCCTAGTCATACTATTGCATTTCAACATGTGTATGCTTCCTTGGACCTACCCCACACCTTACCATTCTCTCAACAACATATACCCTTTATCAACCCTATCCCTGATTTCCCGTTCACCCAATCTGTGATAGATTTGAGGGGGATTACCTATACCCTTAACAGGGGAAACCACTTCATATTATTGTCCGCGCAGCTTTACAAAACAAGCTACACGACAATAAGGGGCTAATGTAGACACCAAATTCGTGTCTTACGATCCCTTATGACCCACATCTCATCTCGCAACCTAAACTCATCACCTAAACCTTACACAATTATTTATTAATTACCTCATAATTGATAAATCCACATCGCCTTACCCGCCACCTCACTTGCCCACCTCACCATGACTTAGCCCTAACCCTAAACTAACCTAATTAGGACCCATGACTTGGTCTAGACTCACATCCATAACTAATGCCTCCTTACTCGCACCCAAAGCCGACCTTCTAGCCACTTGACCAAGCCCGCAACTGATCTCTCGGGAGAAAAGCAGGGAAGGTGGGCTATTTTACTAAAAATAGCCTACTTTTTCCTAACCGATGCCGGTTCCTACTCGACGACCGCCGTCTACATGTGAACCGCCATCTGCCTCGTAAATGGGCTCCCAAACCAAAACAACGGATCGGAATTTCATTTTGGGAGATCACCAAGGATTTTGAATCAAAGGAGAGTCCAAAGCGATTAAGCAGAGTCCGTAACTTCACTTGACCAAGCAGAGACGAGTGAAGAAACCAAGAGTGGCATGCCAAGGAGATCAATCTGCATCTTCGCCAAAAACCAAGAAGTTACATCTCGCATGTCCTCCATTATAACATTTCTTATGCTTTTGGAATTACAATCCTCCCAAACCGCTTCGATCCATTATCCAACACTATCATTGCCTCTACTGTCATTCTTTTGTTTCTAACCATCCGCTTCCCAAAACTATCCAAAATCAGCCATTACAAACTCCACAACCAGCCCGTAAGATCCTAGAACCCACCGGTATCGGTTATCAAGAATCGCCATCGGTTATAGGTAACCGCACGGTTCCTTTGATCAAAACCAGAAAACAGCCTTTCCCCTACCTGGGCTTCAGCCAAGCAATTTAATTGATATTTTACAAGATTTTGTGTTAACTCATATCGGCAGGGAACTCACCACCTTCAAAGGAAGTTTCATATTTCCCGGCCCAAGGCAGCTTCCTCATTTACTATCTAATCAAAATCTTGTGGTCTTGTGTTCTTATTTGCAGTAGTCCTTAGTCCTTCCAAGACAAAAAGGAGTTCATCTCGACAGTATTCCTCCCGATCTTTCTCTCTATAAGGAACGAAGCATTTCCGAGTGAAACATCATCTCGACAAATTATCATCTAAAAACATGATAAATACCCTTCATTCAAGGCCTTTGAATCTGATTTGGTCTCCTCCTTGGAATGAAGCTCTTGATGATTGATTGCAACATCTCGGAGATATGTTTGATAGATCACTTAAATCTCTCAAAATTTCTTGTTCACCTTGGAGCTTCTCTTCTTATTATTTCATCTCTTCTTATTAAACCTCCTTGACTTTATAATTTTAAATCAAAATAGGAGGGTCTTTTGAATGGGTTGGGTCACTTCTTCATCTACTATACTCTCATAATCATCTCATTATTCAACAAGTATTACATGGCTTTCAAGAATGGGTTTGACCTCAGCATATTTTGTATAAATTGGAAAAGCTTTACTATTAGGTTCTCGGTGATGAACCTTTTTGGATTTAATTTCAAGGCTCCAATCCTTGAAGCTCTGAATATGATCTATTTTGTTTGGCTCCTTTTCAACCCTGTACCCATGGGTATACATGTTCATCTTGTTGTCTAGAAGAAGGAAGCTCAACCCTTGATACTATGAATGATACATGACCTTGTTTAGTGAGGAATGGATCCTTAGGTAACCAAGAAATTGGTCCCTTACTCTATTGGTTAAGCTCCATTACTTCATGATTTATAACTGATTCTTCATGAATTTCAAACATATGTAGATCTGATTTGAAATGGGGAAAGGCTTCATCCCTTGGCTGACTTTGCAAAGGTTTGGATGGTGAAGGAGGTAGATTACTATCTTGTGAAGGATATGGGGGTTTGGAAGAAAATAGGGTAGAAAATGAAGATTAGGGGGGAGGGAAGAATATGGAGAAGGGGAATCCTTAATGGGAGTAGGTGAAAAACTAGAAACATGGAAAACAAGTTGAGATGGCATAGGTTGGGAAGGAGGAATGGGAGGGATGTAAGATGGTAGTGTAGGATTGCCCCATTGACAAGGTTTCCTAACACTAGATTGGTAAGCCTCCATTTCTTTAGCCCACTTTGTAATTTTGGGAATCATTTCAATCATGAAACCCACATTCTAATGAGGTTTCAACCATCTTGTTATAGGGCCAACCCATGGACAAGGGACCTTAAAACCAATCATGACTTCCTTTATTGAACATGCGATCTTGAGTTGAACCATGCCCATCTCCATTTCTTAAATCTTCCTCAGAAATCAACATTTTCCATGGATTTTCCACCATCATCTGCATAACCCTATTCTTTATAAACATTTTGGTTATAAATGTAACCATATGGGTTATTGGGGGTGGGTTATATGCATATTCTTCGTGATATGGTTCATATAAATGATTTGGAGGAGGATTTTGAAAGTGTGGGGATGGAGAGGACTAGTTTTGCTACTACAACTAGGAATCCTAATAAGTGAATGAATCCATGATTACACAAATTCACTAAAGAGGAAAATGTAATATGGAAAGAAAGGAAATTAATGGAAGGAGATAAAAATTATGAAAGAATGGAAAGGATGTTATGTAACTAAGATAATGGGTTTATTAGAACAATGGAGTCATCGGATATGCTTGATAATGCCTCCAAAGGCTGAGATCTCACTAAGATCACATCAACTTGATGAAATAAAGATTAAACTCAGATGGTGTAATTGAATGCCATGTAAAAAATGACTCAAAGTGTCCCACTAGACATGTCAAAACTGTTAGAGCTCAAAATTGCACCCTACCACAAGTCATAAACAACCCAAGATTTTGAGGCAACATAGTACCATCTCCAATTTTGGTGCCTTGCATTATGAGATAGCACTCTAGTGAAGGCTGGTTCCTCTACCTAATCTTACTGCTAAAACTACTCCTAATGCAAAAAGAAAATCCTAAACTAAACATGCCAAGGGACTAGGGTTAGAAGGAGATGCTAGAAAAGGGAAATCCTAAGCTAAAAGGTAGTGATAACACCAAGAAAAGGGTGAAATACATTGAACACAATCAAAATGGATCATGTAAATGAAAATAATATGAACAATCCATTGCAATGGTAAGAAAGAAGGAAAGACTGCAAATAAAAATGAGCTAGGGTAGAAAAAATGTGCCACAAAATATATTTTCATTGCTTAAAATATGCACAATCCATTACAGTTGAAATAGAAGGAAAGAAGCATTTACTGATGCCAAAATGAAGGCTCAAAGTTCATAGCTACTTGGGAGACCATTTTGACATGGTTCTTTTGCAGATCAGAATGTCCATCCCTTTCAAAATGAAATATTTTACAATATATAGCTCGATTGAGAGAAAGAAGAAAAATAAGAAGGAAAGATAGAAGGGATGTATTTTCTAACTTTCAACCACCAAAAATCTGCATTAAAGTCTTGTGCAAAGCACATGGGCACCCTGTAAAGCCATTATTGTGTCTATTTTTTCCTATAGAATGAAATAAAGCCATGTTTCATCAATTTTAGTGGTTGAGCTACTTAATTTGATCATTTACATGTCAATACTACTCTTTTCTTCATTAGACAACAGTAATCAGTTCGCCATTTTGACCCACCACTAGCTACCAAAATCAGATTTTGATGATTGATCATATTATGGACACTATTATGTTTTGTTTTAATATGATGGTTAGATGTTAGATCATGGATTATTATTGATCTGGATTCAATTAGTATGCATGATGATTACTAGATACATTTCCTTTATGTGGATGATGATATATTATTTGACATGGACATATTATAGATGTTGATTTGGACTTGTGACATTTGATATTTTGAGTAGACCTAGTATGGAATAACATAGATGATGATATAGTTGATTTATGAATTAAAAATGATAATGTTGAATTCTTGATATTGTTGTGATTCATGTGTTTAGATGATCTTGAAATGTTGTTTATATCATTTTGGATGTTCTGATATGGCCACGAGGCCAAAGGAGGTATTTGCATTTTTGTAGGTTAAAAATCACAACAATGTTGGGGGACTGGAGACTAACCATATTAGAATTCTAGGTGAAATCAACAAGGTCACCATGGCAACTGTTTTTGTGTGTGTGTGTTTGTTAGGGATTCCCATGGGGATTTCCATTATATGTGACCATGGGATATGTATTTTATTATGTGTTCCTTTTTTTAATTATTGTTGTATGTATTTTATTAGTAATGTGTTCCTTCTTGTAATTAATTTAAATGTGGTAGATTAATGTGAGAGATCATATAGTTAAACTTTAATTAAATTAAATTGGGATATGGAATGTAATTAATGAAGTTGTTGATTTTAAATATTAATGTTGGAAGAGTGTGTAAGAAATGTGTAAGAAGGTGTAAGAGATATGTAAGAGTTATGTAAGATAGATTTTTGGAGTGTAAGACACTTCATCTCCTTAGGAATTCGAATTTGTCCTTGGAGGCCAAATTTGGAGGCTTGTGGGACAAGTTAAACTTGTCCCACACCTCTTAAAATGACTCACCAACCATATCTATGGTTTGGAGGGTAAATTTAGGCATTTTATTGCATTTTGAAATGACAATTTGGAAGTTTTAATTGCACTTCTCTTACATATTTTAAATTCAGTCCTTTTGGGGTATGGGTTGTGTTGGAGTATGTAAGTTAAATTGTCATTCTTATTTATTATGATTTGGTGGTTGATGTTGATTTCCTCTTGGGGTTGAGGAAGAATGATGTGGCATCCCACATGGATCCACATCATCCTCTTCTCTTCCCTCTCCTTTAAAAGTGAAACTCCTTGCTTATTTTGGGTTGTTGAAACTTTGTCCATTCCTCTTGGGGCACATTTTTTTTTGTATTTTTGGAGCTTGTTGTGGAGGAAGTTTGGAGTCTTTGCATGCTTGAACATTTCTGGTTTTGGACTGCACTTTGACATTTGGAAAGCTTGTGAGCTTGGAACAAACTCCAGTATGGAGAGGTAGGATCTTGAGCTTGTTTTAAATATTTTCTTTCTTTCTCTTGCATGCATGTTTGAAATGGTGATTGTGTTATGTGTTCTTGGCTGGTTGGGTAGACTGCTTAGGATATGGTGTAGGAGAAGGCTATGGGGATTTCAATGGGGGCATAAGGGATTTCCAATGGCACCAATTTTATTATGGAGGGAGTTTTGGATTGGGATCCACCTTGGAAAAGAAACTGCTTGCATTTCTTACTCTTGGGGGCATAAGGGAGAAACTTTGGGGGGGCATAAGGAGGGGTTGGGAGATATAAGGTTTATGGGATTTGATATGTTTATTGGCGGTATGATTTAGGTGGATGCCCAATTCCAAATAGGGAGGCATAAGTAGTTCCCCATAGTTCTTGCTCTTGTTGGCTTGCTTGATCAAGCCTATGTGTTGTGTGAATAATTTCAAATGTAGTTGTGAACTACTATCTTTTCTTGGACTGTATTTCTTATTGTTGTATGCATGTGAAGAATACTATATGTTGGTTGTGGAAGCCATTGTTTCCATGAGTTGATTCTCATTCTCTATTTCAATATGGTTGGGGCTCGGGGGCCAATGAGGAAGGATGACTTCTCCTTTCTCATTGGATGTCTTGGTTGGGTGGAGAGTGTTGCCTTTCCCCCTTCCTTGTTGTGATCAAAGATGAAAAGATGGAGAAACTAGCATGTTGTTGTTATAGAGAAAGAAGAATAAATAGTTTTGACAGTCCCATTCATTTGAGAAAGTTTTTTGTAATCCTTCCCACTTTGAAGTGGATGAGTTGTATAGTAATTGTAATGTGAAGTTATTGTATTGTAAATGGAAGGTTTGAAAATTAGATTGAGAAATGTAAAGGAGACTTATATTTGTTCTCTGTTTTGAAAAAGAAATGTAAATGATGTTATATGCATTGTATTTTATATTTTGAAACCAAATCAAAATGGAAAAATGATAAGTTGTAAAGATGTATTTGTTGATCAATCAAAGATTACATTTTCTCCTCAAGTTTGCATTGTGTATTGGATTTGAAATTGTTGTTGAAGATTGGAACCTGTTGTTTGGAAAAGAAGCATGCGTATGAAATAAAAGACAATGTATTATTCTTTTGGAATGAGTTGAATTTAGAAATGAGACTTTGCATAATTACTATTGAATGGTTGATTGAATTCAATTAAATATATTTGACTAGTTTAGTAACCATATACACATTCAAATGACCAAAATTGATATTCCAATTCAAAGAAATAGCTCACTGTCATACACTTCATTCTAGAAATTCACATTTTAATAAAATGAACAGTTCAGACCTGCACTTAGTAATCAACTTAAAAATGTTATAAGTTATCATGCTAAGACATTATTGAACCCAACCTGACAAAGAAAACTTAAGAAATAATCCAACCATTGCTAAATTTGAATGCAATTCCTCCTTGGGTCATTTTTCTGTCTATTGTCGGAAAAATACAATCTTCAATTAATCAAACAAATTAACTTCCCTAAAACACTCTACACTCTCCCTAGACTAATCCTCCATGTCTGTTTGACATGTGGAGTGAAGGAGGAGATCTAATTTAACCGAATTGAGAAGTTGAAAACTACCAGTTCACTAATTAAAACCATGCAGATTTTTTCATTAAATTTACCTCTCAAAATTCATCAATTTCCAAAATTTATGGTCTCTATGCAAAGAGGGCATGAAGGCTTTCTGAAAAGTCCTTGTTTTCCCAAAAATCGAGCTTTCTAGCTCAAGTTATGGCCATTTGAAGTTTTACTTCAATTTGGCATTCAAAAAAATAATAAGATTTAATCTAACTATAGAAAAATTTAAATTTTAACTTTGGAAAAATTTTCCAAAAAGGTCCGTGGCCCCCACCATCCCGTAACCAATCGGGGCCTACCACGTGGCACCCTGGGAGGGGCGGACCAAATCTAAAACTTATCCCTTTTGAAAATTTTGCCTTGGGAAAATTTTCCCATTTTACCCTGCAAACCCATGTCGGCCCGCAGCTAATCACATGCTGCCACATGGCATGGTGATAGGGTAGACTCCTTTCAAAAATTGAAACTTATGCTTTTGAAAATTTTTCTTGGGAAAAAAATTTTCATTTTTCTCCCGTGGCACCAACGAGTCAATCAGAGGTGCCACATGTCCTCTTGTGGCTACGGTGAGGCACAATTTTCCTTTTGAACTTAACCCTTTTAAAATTTTTGGGAAAATTTTTTTTGCCCCTTGCCCATGGCCAATAAGAGTGTGCCATGTGGCACCTTGGGGTGGCGGCATGTAGGGCGGAACCCCTTGAAATTTTTGGTTTTGGCCTCTGGGAAAAATGTTTAACTTCTCCCCGTGGCCCGTAACTCGCCTTCCCCTCGAACTTTTTCCTTCCATGAGTGTGTGGGACCCACCCTCTTCTTCCTTTTCTTCCTTGTAGGGTTCAATGCACCAAAATATCCCCCGCGGCTCTGCCAAACTCATCACCCCTTTTCTACCTTGCGCTGAGGCTCAACACGTGTCCTCCCAGGGGACCCGTGGGGGCATGAAATACTTTGTGCCTTTGAGCTTTATGGTGGGAAACATTTCCTGTGCCCCCCCATGACCCACCAATCTATCCAAAGTGATTCCCCCTCCTCTTGACACATGTCCCCTAGGGGAAACTTTTCCCTAGAAACTCACCCGCTCATATCTTGAGTTCTACAAGGAGTTAGGAGGACTTCCTTATATCACCGGAAAGGTGAGAAAATTTCCTATCCATTGGGAATGGTTTAGGGAAATTTTGGAAGTGTTAAGTAAGAGAAAAATCTAGTTAAAACTATGATCTGTTAGAGAGCAGGCATGGGGTAAATTACTCCCTGAACCTGACTAAAACATGTAACCCTAAAATTTGAACCCTATGAACTTGATATAAGTTAATAAAGGAAAATTGTGTTTTGGTAAATAGGATTTGTTCTAGAACTGTTAGTGAAAATTGATGTTTAGCAACCTGAATGTAGATACTTTAAAAAAAAAAAATTATTCCATAATTTTTCTAGCTAACCCTAGGTAATTTCTTGGGTCTCAAGTGGTTGTTTAAATGGGCACTATAGTTTGGTATCAGAGCAGTGGTTCAAAGGCTTGGACCATTGGGCACACTAGAAAACTTGAGACATGAAAACTTAAACCTAGCACACTTAAATCTAGAAAACAACTTAGCAAGAATTTGAATATTTTTAGTAAACATGGAAGTTGTGTATAACTTAGCAAATGAACTAACTCTCACTTTGGTCTATGTAGGAGGCTCAGATGGAGTGGGAGGAACCTTCACAGAGACTCAGACTCACCACCACCACCACCACCACCACCGAGATCAGGGTGTAGCAGCCATTCTACCTCAGATTTCTAGACCCTCCAGGATGTTAATGCCGCTCTATGTGGAGGATTAGGTGGAGGATAGGTAGCTAGTCATGATAGAGAGCTCCTTCTATCGAGGGTTAGGTATCTCCTCGACTCGTGAGGAGCATAGAGGAGAGAACTCCCATGTAGAGTTAGTTAGAGTAGAGTCACCACCTAGGAGATAAGGTGACAGAGTTCTAGAGCATAGAGAGAGGTCTCGGAGCCCTAGGCTTAGGGATGAGCATGTAGAGAGACCTAGAGGCCGACAACCACAACATGGATCACATCAGGGAGATCCTGAAGCTTTAGGCCCTCACATTACTTAGGTGATATAGGTGGATTTTAGGTAGAGGCCTGGCTAGTGAGCTTGAGTGGTTGCTTCAAGCTTTGTCCTTGTTCTAGCAACACAAAAGCTCGTGTTGTGATCCATCTATTGAGGGATGGAGCAAGAGTATGGTGGAGGATAGAGGAGTAGAAGCTCCATGTAGATTTAGAGACAGTGACTTGGGAGCTATTTGAGGAGAGATTCAAGAGTAGATATCTATCATGGAGGTTCATCCAGTAGAGGATTGATGAGTTCCATGACCTCCATTAGGCTTCTCTTTCAGTAGTAGAGTATGAGAGTAGATTTCTAGATCTACTTTAGTATGTAGAGTATATGTAGGATGAGTAGGTGTAGATTCACAAGTTCATCTGGGGCTTAAATTTGGATATTGGAGGTGCAGTGTGGATTCACTATCCATAGACTTTAGTAGAGGCCGTTGAGAAGGCCTATATTGCAGAGGAGACTCGGGGTAAAACCCAACAGGCTAGAGACCGAGTCAAGAGCCACATTCAGCAGATGCAGGATGGTAGATTGAGAGGTTTAGTACCTCTTCCTCGTGGTGGTCAGCATTCCTCACATAGTCATCCTTTAGGCCACAACAATAGTAGAGTAATAGTCACTCCCACCCACCTTATAGACCTCCATAGAGAGTTGATGCATAGAGAGGTCGGAGCATGGGGCCTCCTCCTAGGGGTCCCATCAGGACACAAGGTGGACCTAGAGCTTAGTCAGTGGAGCTCACCAGTAGAGGCCATAATAGACCATAGCTGGATCATCAAGATCCACACCACAGGCTTCTAGGGCACCTACTGGAGGTGTTACTTCCTTGGAGAGGATCAGGTGGTTGCTTTGGATGTGGAGTAGCTGGACATTTTTGGAGAGATTTTCCTAGAACCCTAACAAGGGTAAGGCACAGGTTTCTGAGCTGATAGTTGGTGACATGGGACGTAGCCACAAGATTTATGTAGTGGTTGAGAACTACCAGGAAGAGCACCAAAGCACATTCATTGAGACCACATGTAGCATTGGTGGTATTCCTACCTCTGTATTGTTTGATTTTGGTCTCTTGATTCTTTCATTGCACCATCTTTAGTAGAGTGATGTAGGCTGGTGGTAGTTAGGTAAGGTCTTAGTTGGGATGTCGAGATGGCTTCTGGAGCCAAGATCTCTGTGGACTCCTTAGTTAAGGAGTGTGTGTGTAGTGGATTTGGGACCTTTCACCACCACCTCAGATCTTCGTATTCTTCCTTTGGGCTCATATGGAGTCATCTTAGGTATGGATTGGTTATCTACACATAGGGCTAGGATGGATTGTTATCATAAGACTATAGCTTGTGTAGATGATTTGGGAGTTGAGTCGGTGATCTCGGGGGTCAAGAGACCCATTTCTATTCACACCATTTTTGCTATGTAGCTTAAGCGGTGTGTGTGACGGGGTTGTCAGATGTATGTTATTACAGTTAGTGATAGATCAGAGGATGGGTCTAGTGGACCATCACTAGATGATCATCCCATCTTGAGAGAGTTTTTGATGTATTTCAGGGGAGCTACAGGATGCCACCCCACGTGAGATTGATTTCCATATAGATCTAGTTCTGGAGTAGAGCCTATCTCATGGGCACCTTATCGGATGACCACCCCGGAGCTCTGTGAGCTCAAGTTACAGCTTGAGGGCCTTTTGGAGAAGGGCCTTATCCATCCTAGTGTATCCCCTTGGGGTGCACCGTGATTTTCATGAAGAAGAAGGATGGATCATTGTGGTTGTGTATTGATTACCACCAGTTGAACAAGGTGACGATCAAGAATCGTTATCCTCTTCCTCATATTGATGACTTGTTTGATCAGATGAAGGGAGCCACAGTGTTCTCTAAGATTGATCTCAAGTCGAGGCTACCATTAGTTGAGGATTTCAGAGGTGGACATTCATAAGACCACCTTCCACACGAGATATGGGCACTATGAGTTCACAATGGTGCCTTTTGGTTTGACGAATGCCCCTGTAGTGTTTATGAGTTTGATGAATGGGGTATTCAAGGACCTTTTAGATCACTTCATGCTCATCTTCCTAGATGACATTTTGATATACTCACGTACATGTGAGGAGCATGAGGGCACCTTGACAGGTTCTCTCCAAAGTGTCTTCGTGAGTGAGTAGCAACTTTACGGGAACTTGGAGAAGTGTGCTTTCTTTCGATCAGAGGTGTAGTATTTGGGTCATATTATTTTTGGGGAAGGTATCGCAGTCGATCCTTCCAAGATTAGAGCCATTATGGATTGGCCAACACCCACTATAGTGATTGAGGTGTGTAACTTCATGGGTTTAAAGTAGATATTACAGAGATTTGTTCAGACTTCTCTCTGGATTTGCACCCTATCACTTCCCTTCAGAGGAAAGGGAAGAAGTTTGTTTGGATAGATAGATGTGAGTAGGCCTTTAGGACACTGAAGGAGTGCCTCACTACAACACCCATTCTTGTAGTGCCGGATCCACAGGGTGAGTTCTTTGTTTGCATAGATGCTTCTTTAGCAGGGCTTGGAGGTGTGTTGATGTAGGATGGTAGGGTTGTAGCTTTTGAGTCTCAAAAACTCAAGGATCACGAGCTTAATTATCCTACCCATGATCTTGAGCTTGCGGTAGTTGTGCATGCCTTTGGTTAGATGGAGACATTTTCTTCTTGGATGGAGATTCACACTCAGGACAGATCATTTGAGTCTTTGCCACCTCTTCACATAACCCAATCTAAATGCTCGTCAATGGCATTGGATGGAGTTGCTTTGTGAGTATGACATGGAGATAGAGCATGTGAAGGGGAAAGAGAATGTGGTAGTAGATGCTCTCAGCATAGATAGAGACATGTGGCTATGGCTACCTCAGTGAGCACAGATTTGTGGAGTAGGATTCTTCAGCAGCTTCCTCTTGACAACTTCTACATGGCAGTATGAGTAGAGATCGAGTCACAGAGACCCCTTGAGGGGAAGTTTGATGGTTTTTCCTTAGAGGTAGATGGTCTTCTTAGGCATAGAGGTAGGATATATGTTCCCAGAGATGGAGGCTTGAGGTAGGACATCTTGGTAGAGGCACATTGTGCACCCTATTCAGCCCATCCCGGGGTGAAGAAGATGCACACGCTACTTTGAGATAGTTGTACCACTAGAGAGGACTTTTGAGATGTGGCTCAGTTTGTGTCATGGTGTTTAGAGTGCTAGAGGGTTAAGGCTAAACATCAACATCCAGTCAGGTCTTCTTTATCCTCATGCCATACCGGAATGGAAGTGGGACACCATTTCCATGGATTTCATTGTTGGACTACCTATGTCGAGATATCACCATGATGCCATTATGGTCACGGTTGATAAATTGACAAAAGTGGCTCACTTTTCTCTAGTGAAGACCACTTATATAGCTAGAGAAGTGGCATGAGTATATTTGGATGAGATCGTTAGGTTGCGAGGATTCCATGGAAGATCATTTGTGACCGCGATCCTTTGTACACTTCACATTTCTGGACTACCATGTAGTATGTCCTCGGGATGAGGATTAACTTCAGCACAACATATCACCCTGAGACAGATGGATAGACCGAGTGAGTGAATCAGATTTTGGAGGATATGCTCAGGATGTATGTGATGGATCAAGCAGTCTAAGTGGGAGGAGTACTTGTACTTAGTGGAGTTTTCCTACAATAATAGTTTTCAGAGTTCTATAGGCATGGCTCCTTTTCAGGCATTATATGGTAGAGAGTGCAGGACACCCCTTAGCTGGGATAGGTTAGAGGATAGAGTATCTCTTGGACCAACTCTTTTGTAGGACATGGAGCAGTAGGTAGTGTTGATCAGGTAGAGATTGTAGGAGGCACAAGACAGGTAGAAGAAGTATGTGGATCAACATAGGATTGATCGTAGTTTTGATGTGGGCATGAAGGTGTTCCTTGTGTTAGACCACACAAGAGCCCTATCCATTATGGAAAAGGTTCTAAGTTAGCTCCTAGATTCATTGGTCCTTTTGAGATCTTGGAGCGTATCGGCCCTTTGGCTTACCGTCTAGCATTGCCACCCAACTTGTCTCGCGTACATGATGTGTTTCATGTTTTTGTCCTTAGGAGGTACATTGCAGATCCTTCTCATGTGTTGGATGGACATCATTATAGGTGTAGGATCAGGGGAAGGTGATGGTGGAGCCCATCCATATCATAGATCATAGGACCCTGGGCCTTTGAGGTAGAGAGATTGATCAGGTATGGGTGCAGTGGGACAGATATGATGAGACTGCAGCCACTTGGGAGGATGCCACAAGTATTACGAGTTCCACATTTTTTCTAGTGACTTCAGGAGGAAGTCGAGTCTAAGGGGAGGGGATGTAGTGCCCACTTCCCTTTGACACTTTTAGATACTGATTTTGATACTATTGATCATATTATGGACACTATTATGTTTTGTTTTAGTATGATGGTTAGATGTTAGATCATGGATTATTATTGATCTGGATTTAGTTATTATGCTTGATGATTACTAGAGACATTTTCTATATGTGGTTGATGATATACTTGTTTGACATGGACATATTATAGATGTTGATTTGGACTTATGATATTGGATATTTTGAGTAGATCTGGTATGGTAGATTTTGATGATGATATAGTTGATTTATTTAATTAAAAATGATAATGTTGAATTATTGATATTGTTGTGATCTGTGTGTTTGGATGATTTTGAGATATTGTTTATATCATTTTGGATGTTCTGATATGGCCACGAGGCCGAAGGAGGTATTTGCATTTTGTAGGTTAAAAATCACAACAATGTCGGGGGACTGGAGACTAACCATATTGAAATTCAGGTGAAATCAACAAGGTCACCATGGCAACTGTGTTGTGTGTTGTGTGTTGTGTTATGTTAGGAATTCCCATGGGGGATTTCCATTATATGTGACCATGGGATATGTGTTTTATTTATGTGTTCCTTTTTATTATTGTTGTATGTATTTTTATTTGTAATGTGTTCCTTTTTTAATTAATTTAAATGTGATAGATTAATGTGAGAGTCATATAGTTAAACTTTATTTAAATTTAATTGGGACATGGAATGTAATTAATAAAGTTGTTGAGTTTAAATAATAATGTTGGAAGAGTGTGTAAGTTAATATGTAAGAATGTGTAAGAAAGATGTAAGAGTATGTAAGGCAGATTTTGGAATGTTAAACACTCCATCTTTTATGAAATTCGAATTTGACCTTGGAGGCCAAATTTGGAGGCTTGTGGGACAAGTTAAACTTGTCCCACACCTCTTAAAATGATCCACCAACCATGCCTATGGTTTGGAGGTTAAATGTAGGCATTTATAATGCTTTTTGAAGTGACAATATGTAAGTTTTAATTGCACTTCCCTTACATGTTTTTAATTTGGTCCTTTTGGAGTATGGGCATTTTGGAGTGTGTAAGTCATTTTGTCATTTTTATTTATTGTGATTTTTGGTGAAGGATGTTGACTTTCCTCTTGGGGTTGAGGAAGAATGATGTGGCATCCCACATGGATCCACATCATCCTCTCTCCTTCCCTCTCCTATAAAAGTGAAGCTTCTTGCTCTTTTATGGTTGTTGAAACTTTGTTATTTTCCTCTTGGGGTGCATTTTTTTTTTTTTCTTTTGGAGCTTGTTTGAGGAAGAGCTTGGAGTCTTTTTGCATGCTTATACTTTGCTGGTTTTGGACTGCACTTTGACATTGTGGAAAGCTTGTGAGCTTGGAACAAACTCCAGTATGGAGAGGTAGGATCTTGAGCTGTGTTTTAATTTTTTTCCTTCTCTTGCATGCATGTTTAAATGGTGTTTGTGTTTGCATTCTTGGCTGGTTGGGTAGAATGCTTAGGGCATGGTGTAGGAGAAGGCTATGGGGATTTCATATGGGGGCATAAGGGATTGCCAATGGCACTATTTTATTGAGGAGGGAGTTTTGGTTTGGGATCCACCTTGGAAAAGAAACTGCTTGCATTTCTTACTATGGGGGGGCATAAGGGATAAACTTTGGGGGGGGGGCATAAGGAGGGGTTGGGAGATATAAGGTTTATGGGGTTGATATGATTATTGGTGGTATGCATTTTGGTGGATGCCCAATTCCAAATTGGGAGGCATAAGGAGTTCCCCATAGTTCTTGCTCTTGTTGGCTTGCTTGATCAAGCCTATGTGTTGTATGAATTGTTTCAAATGTAGTTGGGAACTACTGTCTTATTTTGAACTGTGCATTTTTTGATTTGTATGCAATGTGAATGTTGCTTGTATGTGATAGAAGCCTTTGTTGCCATGTGTTGATATTCATGCTCCATTTCAATATGGTTGGGGCTCGGGGCCAATGGGGAAGGATGGCTTCTCCTTTCTCATTGGATGTCTTGGTTGGGTGGAGAGCATTGCCTTTCCCCCTTCCTTGTTGTGATCAAAGTTGCAAAGAAGAAGAAACAAGCATGTTGTTGTTTGGAGAAGAAATTTCATAGTTTGACAGTCATTTTTCCTTTGAGTAAATTCAATGTAACCTTTCCCACTTGAGTGGATGAGATGTATAAATGTTGTAATGTGAAGTTATTGCATTGTAAATGGAAGTTGAATTTGAATTGAGAATGTACAAGAAGAATTATACTTCTCTATTTTGCTTTGGAAAGAAAATGTAAATGATATTCATATGCTTTGTATTTTGTAATTTGAAACCAATTCAAATTGGAAAAGTGACAAGTTGTAAAAGTGTTATGGAATTATGAATAAAGGATTGAAGTAGTTTTCAAAATTGTAATGTGCACTAGATTTGAATTGTTGTCCAAGAATGAGATTTGTTTTGAAAAAGAATAAGAAACAATGTTGTATATTTTATGTATTGTATTTGAAATCAAATAGAAAGGAAAGTTGTAATGTTGTATTGTATTGAGGATCAATGAAAGAATGCATTCCTTTCTCAAAAGTGTATTGCACATTTGATTTGAATTATTGTTGAAAATTGATTGTTGTTTGAAAAGAAAAGAAAGAAGCATGTATGGAATGAAAGATAGTGTTATATTAATTACAAAATTGTATATTAAAATTGAAATCAGAGATGCATTTTATTTAGAATTGAATGGATGATCTAATAAGCATTGTATTTGATTAAGTTAGAATCATATGCACATTCAAAAGACAAATTGCTAAATCAATTTAAAAGAAACAACTCATTATTTTAAAACTTAAATCTGGCAATGCACATTTTAATTAAAATGAGCAGTTCAGACTTATACTCAACAATAAGTTATGAAACTTTGAAATTCATACTTAGGAAGACCTAAGGAACTCAAATTCACTAAAAAGTTAAGAATGAATCTCCAAAACTTAATGAATTTCAATTCGGAGCTTGCACAGTCATTTTTTCCGTCTATTTCTGGAAAAATGCAACCTTGAACAAATTGGATAAATTGACTTCCTAAAACACTCTAAACCCTCCCTAGACTGATCCTCCATGTCTTTTTGACATGTTGAGTGAAGGAGGAGTTCTAATTTTATCAAAATTATAAGTTGGAAATTGCCAGTTTACAAATTAAAGGCTGCAGATCATTTTTACAAAATTGACCCTTAAAAATTCATCAAAAAGAAAATTTTATGTTCCCTATGCAAAGAGGGCATTGAGAGATTTTGAAAAGTCCTGTTTTCCCAAAATAGAGCTTTCTAGCTCAAGTTATGGCACTTTGAAATTTTTGAGCTTGGGCGGGAAAATTTGGGAAAATTTTCCCAAATTCGGGCCCCATGCAAGCCAAAAATTTCCCATCATTTTGCCTTAGGATTTTTTTCAAAATTTTGGAATTTTGGGAAAATTTTCACTTTTTCCCTCCACCACCCCATGCCAATCATAGAGGCTGCCACGTGTCCTCAGGGGCTGGAGGTGGGAGGACGTGGATAAAATTTTACCCTTAAAAAACTTTTTGAATTTTTTTTGGGAAAATTTTCACTTTTTCCCCCATGACCCCCTGCCAAGCCAATCAGAGGCGCCACATGTCCCCTTTGTGTGGCTATGGTGGAGGTTTGGAGTTTTTTAAACCTTTTTTTTTTAAATTTTTGGGAAAAATTGACATTTTTGGCCCCCCATCGGCTTGTCCAATCATAGGGATGCCACGTGGCATTTTGCATTTTGAGGTGGAGGAGGGAAGGAAAATTTTCCTTTGGAAAATTTTTGGTTTTGGCTTTGGGAAAAATTCCCAAGTTTTTTCCATGCACCCGCCTGCCGCGCATCATCAATCACGTGATGACACGTGGTAGATCGGACCTCGGTGGGAGTGTGGAGTTATTTTCTCCATTGAGATTTTAACTCAAAAATCTCAATTTCCCTTTTTGCTCTCCGTTGGTCCGCTCCTCCCCGCGACCAATAAGATTTTGACACGTGGCAGGGGTTTTCTCCTTGGCGGAGGCGTGAAAATTTTCACCCTTGGGATTTTGGGCCTAAAATATCCATTTTCATGAATGCTCCACCAGCCCGCATTTTCCCATGCGCCAATCGGGAAGCGCCACGTGTCCCCCTCCCTAAGCCCGCGGACTCCCCAAGGGAAAATTTCCCCCTAAACTCCACCGGCCCATATCTTGCAAATTATGAGGAGTTAGGAGGACTTCTTTATATGGTTGGAAAGGTGAGAAAATTTCCTATCCAATGGGAATGATTTAGGAAAGTTTTGATGAATCTAATTGTATGAAAAATCAAGTTGAACCCTGTAAGCCTTTTAAAGCTAGGGTTGAGAGAGAATTTACCTTCCTAACCTAAGTGATGAATTTAAACCTCTTGTTTGACCTTGTGCTTGTTGCTAATTGTTGCTAGAAGAATTTTTGCAAGTCAGTCTTGATTGTTAATCCTAATCTTGTTTGTGCTAGTTGTGATCTTGTAATCTAGTAGTTGATCCCTTAAAAAAAAAAAAAAATTATCCCATAATTTTCTAGCTAACCCTAGGTTGTTTCTTTGGTCTCAAGTGGTTGTTTAAATGGGCACTACAGTTTGGTATCAGAGCAAGTGGTTCAAAGGCTTGGACCATTGGGCACACTAGAAAACTTGAGACATGAAAACTTAAACCTAGCACACTGAAACCTAGAAAACAAGCCACTCTACGTGGAGGATTAGGTGGAGGGAAGACAACTAGTCATGATAGAGCTCCTTCTATCGAGGGTCAGGTACCCCCTCGACTTAGTGAGGAGCATAGAGGAGAGAACTCCCATGTGGAGTTAGTCAGAGTAGATTCACCACCTAGGAGATAGGGTGATAGAGTTCGGAGCATAGAGAGAGGTCTCGAGAGCCTAGGCTTAGGGATGAGCATGCAGAGAGACCTAGAGGCCGACAGACCACAACAGCATGGATCACATCAGGGAGATCTTGAAGCTTAGGCCCTCACATTACTTAGGTGATATAGGTGGATTTCAGGTAGAGGCCTGGCTAGTGAGCTTGAGTGGTTGCTTCAAGCTTTGTCCTTGTTCTAGCAACATGAAAGCTCGTGTTGTGATCCATCTACTGAGGGATGGAGTAGGAGTATGGTGGAGGATAGAGGAGAAGAAGCTCCATGTAGATTCAGAGATAGTGACTTGGGAGTTATTTGAGGAGAGATTCAAGAGAAGATATCTATCATGGAGGTTCATCTAGTAGAGGATTGATGAGTTCCATGACCTCCGATAGGCTACCCTTTCAGTAGTAGAGTATGAGAGTAGATTTCTAGATCTACTTTAGTATGTAGAGTATATGTAGGATGAGTAAGGTGTGGATTCACAAGTTCATCAAGGCCTGAATTTGGATATTGGAGGTGTAGTGTGGATTCACTTATCCATAGAATTTTAGTAGAGGTCATTGAGAAGGCCTATATTATAGAGGAGACTTAGGGTAAAACCCAACAGGCTAGAGAGGAGTCGAGCCTGCATTCAGCGTAGATGTAGGATGGTAGATCGAGAGGTTTAGTTACCTCTTCCTTGTGGTGGTTAGCATTCAACATAGTCATCCTTTAGGCCATAGCAGCGTAGCAGTAGCAACAATAGTCCCACCCACCATATAGACCTCCACAAGAGAGCTGATGCACAGAGAGGTCGGAGCATGGGGCCTCCTCCTAGGGGTCCCATCAGGACACAGGGTGGACCTAGAGCTCAAGTCGTTGGAGCTCTACCAGTAGAGGCCATAGCAGACCACAGCTAGATCATCAGGATCCACACCATAGGCTTCTAGGGCACCTATTGGAGGTGTTGTTCCTTGGAGAGGATCAGGTGGTTGCTTTGGATGTGGAGTATCTAGACATTTTTGGAGAGATTTCCTCAAAACCCTAACAAGGGTAAGGAACCTATTTCTGAGCTGATAGTTGGTGACATGGGACGTAGCCACAGGATCTATGTAGTGGTTGAGAACCGCCAGGTAGAGCACCAGAGCATAGTCATTGAGACCACAGGTAGCATTGGTGGTATTCCTACCTCTGTATTGTTTGATTTTGGTTCTTCTGATTCTTTCATTACACCATCTTTAGTAGAGTGATGTAGGCTGGTGGTAGTTAGGTAGGGTCTTAGTTGGGATGTTGAGATGGCTTCTAGAGCCAAGATCTTTATGGACTCCTTAGTTAAGGAGTGTGTAGTGGATTTGGGACCTTTCACCACCACCTCAGATCTCTGTATTCTTCCTTTGGGCTCGTATGGAGTTATCTTAGGTATGGATTGGTTATCTACACATAGGGCCAGGATGGATTGTTATCATAAGACTATAGCTTGTGCAGATGATTTGGGAGTTGAGTCGGTGATCTCGGGGTCAGGAGACCCATTTCTATTCACACCATTTCCGCTATGTAGCTTAAGCGTGTGTGTGACATGGGGTTGTCAGATGTATGCTGTTATTACAGTTAGTGATAGGATCAGAGGATGGGTCTAGTGGACCATCACTAGATGATCATCCCATCTTGAGAGAGATTTTTTGATGTTTTCTAGGGGAGCTATCGGGGATTACCACCCCCACGTGAGATTGATTTCCATATAGACCTAGTTCCTGGAGTAGAGCCTATCTCATGGGCACCTTATCGGATGACCACCCGGAGCTCTGTGAGCTCAAGTTGTAGCTTGAGGGCCTTTTGGAGAAGGGCCTTATCCATCCTAGTGTATCCCCTTGGGGTGCACCGGTGATCTTCATGAAGAAGAAGGATGGATCATTGTGGTTGTGTATTGATTACCACCAGTTGAACAAAGTGACGATCAAGAATTATTATCCTCTTCCTCATATTGATGACTTATTTGATCAGATGAAGGGAGCCACGGTGTTCTCTAAGATTGATCTCAAGTCAGGCTACCATCAGTTGAGGATTTCAGAGGTGGACATTCATAAGACCACCTTCCACATGAGATATGGGCACTATGAGTTCACAGTGGTGCCTTTTGGTTTGATGAATGCCCCTGCAGTGTTCATGAGTTTGATGAATGGGGTATTTAGAACCTTTTTAGATCACTTCATGCTCATCTTCCTTGATGACATTTTGATATACTCACGTACATGTGAGGAGCACGAGGGCACCTTCGACAAGTTCTTCAGTGTCTTCGTGAGTAGCAGCTTTATGGGAACTTGGAGAAGTGTGCTTTCTTCCGAATAGAGGTGCGTATTTGGGTCATATCATTTATGGGGAAGGTATGCAGTTGATCCTTCCAAAATTAGAGCCATTATGGATTGGCCAGCACCCACTATAATGACCAAGGTGTGTAAATTCATGGGTTTGTAGGTTCTACTATAGAATTTGTTTAGGACTTTTCTCGGATTGTACACCCTATCACTTCCCTTTAGAGGAAAGGGAAGAAGTTTGTTTGGTCAAATAGATGTGAGCAAGCCTTCAGGACACTGAAGGAGTGCCTCACTACAACACCCATTCTTGTAGTGCCGGATCCACAGGGTGAGTTCTTTGTTTGCAAATATGCTTCTTTAGTTAGGGCTTGGAGGTGTGTTGATGCGGGATGGCGGGGTTATAGCTTTTGAGTCTCACAAACTCAAGGATCATGAGCTTAATTATCCTACCCATGATCTTGAGCTTGCAGAAGTTGTGCATGCTTTGGTTAGATAGAGGCATTTTCTTCTTAGATGGAGATTCACACTTAGGACAGATCATTTGAGTCTTTGCCACCTCTTCATGTAGCCCAATCTAAATGCTCGTCAATGGCGTTGGATGGAGTTGCTTTATGAGTATGACATGGAGATCGAGCATGTGAAGGGAAGAGGATGTGGTAGCGAGATGCTCTCGGTAGATGGAGACATGTGGCTATGGCTAACTCAGTGAGCACAGATTTGTGGACTACGATTCTTCAGTAGCTTCCTCTTGACAACTTCTACATGGCAGTACAAGTAGAGATCGAGTCACAGAGACCCCTTGAGGGGAATTTTGATGGATTTTCCTTAGAGGAAGATGGTCTTATCAGGCATAGAGGTAGGATATATGTTCCTAGAGATGGAGGCTTGAGGTAGGAAATCTTGGTAGAGGCACATCGTGTACCCTATTCAGCCCATCTCGAGGTGAAGAAGATGCACGCTACTTTAAGATAGTTGTACCCTTTGGAGAGGACTTTGTGAGAGGTGGCTCGGTTTATGTCACGGTGTTTAGAGTACTAGAGGGTTAAGACTAAAAATCAGCATCCACCAGGTCTTCTTTATCCTCATGCCATACTAGAATGGAAGTGGGACACCATTTCCATGGATTTCATTGTTGGACTACCTATGTCGAGATATCACCATGATGCCATTATGGTCACGGTTGATAAATTGACAAAAGTGGCTCACTTTTCTCTAGTGAAGACCACTTATATAGCTAGAGCAGTGGCACAGGTATATTTGGATGAGATCATCAGGTTGCATGGGATTCATGGAAGATCATTTGTGACCTGTGATCCTTTGTACACTTCACACTTCTAGACTACCATGCAGTATGTCCTCGGGACGAGGATTAATTTCAGCATAGCATATCATCCTGAGACAGATGGACAGACCAAGTGAGTAAATCAGATTTTAGAGGATATGCTCAGGATGTATGTGATGGATTAGTAGTCTAAGTGGGAGGAGTACCTATACTTAGTGGATTTTTCCTATAATAATAGTTTTCAAAGTTCGTAGGCATGGCTCCTTTTCGGGCATTATATGGTAGAGAGTGCGGGACACCCTTTAGCTAGGACAAGTTAGAGGAATTATTATCTCTTAGACCAACTCTTTTGTAGGACATGGAGCAGCGAGATAGTGTTGATCAAGAAGAGATTGCAAGAGGCACATGACATGCGAAGAAGTAGCGAGATCAAAATAGAATTGATCATAGTTTTTATGTGGGCGTGAAGGTGTTCCTTTATGTTAGACCACAAAAGAGCCCTATCCATTATGGAGAGGACTTTGTCGAGATCTAGCTCAGTTTGTGTCACGGTGTTTAGAGTACTAGAGGGTTAAGGTCGAACATCAGCATCCATCGGGTCTTCTTTATCCTCATGCCATCTTTGGAATGGAAGTGGGACACCATTTCCATAGATTTCATTGTTGGACTACCTATGTTGAGATATCACCACAATGCCATTATGGTCATGGTTGATAAATTAACAAAACCGACTCACTTTTCTCTAGTGAAGACCACTTATACTGCTAGATCGGTGGCACGGGTATATTTGGATGATATCGTCGGGTTACACAGGATTAGTGGAAGATCATTTGTGACCGCGATCCTTTGTACACTTCACATACGGACTACTATGTAGTATGTCCTCGAGATGAGGATTAACTTTAGCACAACATATCACCATGAGAAAATGGACAGACCAAGTGAGTAAATTATATTTTAGATGATATGCTCGGGATGTATGTGATGGATCAACGATCTAAGTGGGAGGAGTACCTTTACTTAGTGGAGTTTGCCTACAATAATAGTTTTGAGTTCTATAGGCATGGCTCCTTTTTAGGAATTATATGGTAGAGAGTGCGGGACACCCCTTAGTTGGGACGGGTTAGAGAACAAAGTATCTCTTGGACCAACCCTTTTATAGGACATGGAGCAAGTAGGTAGTGTTGATCGGGTAGAGATTGCGGGAGGCACGGGACGGAGTAGAAGAAGTAGGTGGATCGAGAATAGTATTGATCGTAGTTTTGATGTGGGCGTGAAGGTGTTCCTTTGTGTTAGACCACAAAAGAGCCCTATCCATTATGGAAAAGATTCTAAGTTTGCTTCTAGATTTGTTGGTCCCTTTGAGATCTTAAAGTGTATTGGCCCTTTGGCTTACCATCTAGCATTGCCACCTATCTTGTCTCGCATACATGATGTGTTTAATGTTTTTGTCCTTAAAAGGTTCATTTTAGATCATTCTCATGTGTTGGATTTGACATCATTATAGGTGCGGATCGGGGACGGGTGATGGTGGAGCCCATCCATATCATAGATCACGGGACCACTGGGCCTTTGAGGCAAAGAGATTGATTAGGTATGGGTACAGTGGGATAAATATGATGAGACTACAGCCACTTGGGAGGATCCCACAGTATTATGAGTGTAATTTCAAAATTTGTTCGAATGACTTCCAAGAGGAATTCAAGTCTAAGGGGAGCGGGATGTAGTTCCCACTTCCCTTTGACACTTTAAGATATTGATTTTGATACTATTGATCATATTATGGACACTATTATGGTTTTTTTAGTATGATGGTTAGATGTTAGATCATGGATTAGTATTGATCTGGATTCGAGTTATTATTCTTGATGATTACTAGAGACATTTTCTATATGTGGTGATGATATCTTGTTGTGACATGGACATATTATAGATGTTGATTTGGACTTATGATATTGGGTATTTTGAGTACATTTGGTAGGGTAGATTTTATGATGATATAGTTGATTTATTTAATTAAAAATGCTAATGTTGAATTATTGATATTGTTGTGATCTGTGTGTTTTGATGATTTTGAGATATTGTTTATATTATTTTTGGATCTTCTAATATGGCCACGAGGCCGAAGGAGGTATTCGTATTTTGTAGGTTAAAAATCACAACAATGTCGCGGGACTGGATACTAACCATATTGAAATTGCAGGTGAAATCAACAAGGTCACCATGGCAACTATTTTGTGTGTTGTGTATTGTGTTTTGCTAGGAATTCCCATGGTGGGATTTCCATTGTATGTGACCATGGGATATGTGTTTTATTTATGTGTTACTTTTTAATTATTGTTGTATGTATTTTTATTTGTAATGTGTTCCTTTTTTAATTAATTTAAATGTGAAAGATTAATGTGTGAAATCCTATAGTTAAACTTTATTAAAATTTAATTGGGACACGAGAATGTAATTAATAAAGTTGTTGAGTTTAAATAATAATGTTGGAAGAGTGTGTAATTGTTGGTGCAAATTAGCAGCACCCCTGGATGTTGATCAGATTTTTAGTTTGACATTTTGGACATCCAGTGTGATTGCACAACATTGAATCTTTTCTTCAAGTGTGGGACTTGTAAAAATGGGAAAAGAATCTCCAGGTTAGAGGAAGGTTCCTCAACTCCTCTGATCAGGTGTATTACTTGCAAGTTGCAGAGGTTTAAACTCAGAATCCTACTCTAAATTCCAATGGGACAGAGATAGAGAATGCAAAAGAAATAAAACTAAGACTAATGAGGTGATACACCAAAGGAGTAGTAGACAACTGCTACTGCAAAACATACATACAATGATCAGGAAGAAATACATCACAAAACATGCATAATTTTCCAAAATGTGGTGAGATGTTAGTAAAAACAATGATAAACATATGAAAGGATTGAGAAACCTTTTAATCACAGAGCATATATTATCATCCCAGGTCCAACACAGTGCATTACAATGACCAAGAGGAAAAATAGGTGTTGTATTTGCATGGAAAGGTAAAAATTTCCACAAATTTTACCAAAAGGAAGAAAAAGGGAAGTTACAGAGCTAAAAGAGTGTCTCTCTTTCAAAAAATGAGCCCATTCTAGCTTTTACAATACAAGAAATGAGCCCAGGAGAGAGAAACATGGGAAAACATGAGAGAGCTTTCAACCACTAACCAAAAATGCAATAAAAAAAGTATGGGCATCCTTAAAATTCCATTCCCGACATTTTTGCCATCTTTGGGAGAGAATGCGAACAATGTTGCATTAAAAATGGTGGTTGAAATATCATTTTGTTCATTTCCACATGCCAAAGGCATTTTTCAGTTTTATCTCTCCAAAATCCATAAAAATACAAAATTGATCCACGAAATCATGTAGATAATTTCACCAATTTTTGTTGATATAAAGAACGTGAAAGCCGAGCTCTACGGATCAAAAGTTATGCTCATTTGAAAATTTAGGGCAAAATAGGCCAAAACGGGTTGGCGGGCAAAAATTTGAAATTTTCCCACTTTTTGCATTTTGGAAAATTTTCCCACTTTCCTCCATGCCACCCGACCTGGTCCCATGTGGTGAGATTTTATTGGATGCGGGCCTTCGAGGTTCATTTTTCATCATTTTGGCCTTTGGAAAATTTTCCAAAAATTCTCACGGCCGATGACTCGAGGACACATGCCATGATGTCATTCACCGCGAGCATTTTCTCTTAAATTTTAAGTCACTGTTGACCATTTTCCTGAGCTAGACACGTGGTGTCACCTTATAGGCCATGGGATTTAATGCTCCTTTTTCCCCTATGGGCTTGGCTTGTGTTTTTGCCACCACATGGACACGTAGCATAATTTGATTGGCTCGGGATTTGGGGGCCGACTCTCCTTTTAACATTTCCTTTGATTTTTCTTTGGGAAAAATCAAAGCAACTTTCCCCGTGCCCCGTTGTCTGGGACACATGGTGAGTTCTTACTAGTTGTTGGCCTTGGGGCAAACATTTTTCTTTACGCTAACCCTTGGGAAAAATTCCCAATTTCTCCCCAACGGCCAAAGCTCTGACGCCCCTTGAGACACGTGGTGAGCTTCCATTCACTCGCGGCCTCGCAGGCCAAAATTTCTCCTTTTCTCTCTCCAAAACAATTCACCAAATTTTCAATTTTACCTCTGCCCTCCGCCACCCCTTTGGCCTAATGACACGTGGCACAATGTGATTGGGTGCGGGCCTGGCGTCGAAAATTTTGTTTCTCAATCCTTAGGAAATTTTCCTAATTTCTTCCCCTTGGACACGTGGCAGCATCCAATTCATCGGCGGGCCTTCGGGGTGAAAAATTCCTTTTGAAAACTTGCCAAACACTTGGTAAAAATTCCAAGTTTACCTCCGCCCTCCGCCCTCCCGAGGACACGTGGCCTCATCTTATTGGCTTAGGCTTTTCAAGGGAAAATTTCCCACAAAATCTCCGCCATGAGCCATAACTTCAAAAATACATGGAGTTAGGAGGAAAACTTTACCTTTTTGGAAAGCTGAGAAAATCTCTATCCAATGGTGCCATTTCCAAAAGGTCTTGAGTGCCTAAAAAGTAAAAAATTATGACTGAGGCACAAGAGAGGGAAGAATGAAGGGAGTTAGCCACAAAATGTGCAAGGGGAACATTTTGGATAACAATTTTGGCGACTCAGAGGGGTCATCTCTCTTTGGATGAAGTTACAATTGATTCACTGAAACAACCCATTGGGCATGGAGTCATTAAATTCTCTTCTTGGTACCCCAACTGATTAGAACACTACAAGGAGGAAGATGGAAGGTAGAACACCATCTGATTGGAGCAAGGCCTGCAAAACACATTTCTTGGAACAGAAAGCTTGTGCCAAAGCACTTAGGGAAAGAAAAGCTAATCTACAAGAAAACAACATGCATAAGCACTTAGAGGAATGAAAACCTAAGCTAATATGTACAAGGTGGAGAATTTCCTTCAGTAGCAATGCTTCAGATGGATTCCATTGACTATAATTTGCAACTCTTCACTATCCAATGTAGACAATTGGAAGGCATTGCTGTCCTTACACTTCGTGACCATGTATGGGCCACTCCAAATGGCATCAAATTTTGAATGCCTCCCCGGTTTTGCTCTGTCTGCATCCCATTTAAGCACTAGATCCCCAACTTGGAAAGATCTATCCTTGGCCTTCCTATCAAAGGTATTCTTGATCAAAGCTTGATCCTTATCCATTGCTTGGGATGCCTGATTTCTGATTTCTTGGAGCTCCATCAATTTTGCATACCTAACTTCCATGGGTCCAAATTCCAACAACTCCAACTGTTTCATGAGTTCTAGTGTTGGAAACTCAAGTTATATGGGCAAAATTTCCTCTCTTCCATAAACAAGCTTGAATGGAGAATTACCCGTAGATCTCTTGGGAGTTACCCTATCAGCCCATAAGGTTGATTTCAACTTAGTATGCCAAGACCTCGATTTTCATCAAGAGTCCTCCTAATGATCCTTACCAAGTTCTTGTTTGTAGATTCAGCTTGGCCATTACCCCGAGGGTAATGATTTGATGAAGTTCTTAGGTAGATCCCATTCTTGACAGCCCATTCGATTACCTTGGACCCAATGAATGCCAATGCGTTATCTCGATATTATTGTAGCAGGTACACCATATTTGGTTGTTATTCCCTCATAGAAATCTAGGATGCTAGATTCATTTTCTTCCTTGAGTGCTACTTTGCTTGATCCATTTGGTGAAGTAATCTATTCTTTGTTAGAATCCATTTGTGCCCTTGGCTTGAATTTGGATTAATGACTCAATGAAGTCCAAACCCCATTGCATAAATGGCTAGTCAACTGAAATTGGATGTAATGGAAGGGCAGCTAGTCTCTCCTTACCCGTGAAGAATGCACAATTCTCGCACCTCTTGATCCATGCATAACAATCACTAAAAATATTGGGCCAATAATATCCAGCCCTCATGATCTTAGAGCTGTCACTCTTGGTACAAAATGACCACTAGCTGTTCCACCATGGAACTCTTCCAACACCCCGTGAATCTGATTTGTACCAATGCATCTCAAAGCAGCACTCCATTCACATCCCTTTTAACAAAACACCGTCAACAAGGGCATATGGGATAGCCTACAATCTGAAGTTTCTTCTTTTGGTCTTGTTCATCTCGGAGGGCATAGAGTTGTGTTTAGGAAGTGCATTATGTCTTGGGTCCAGCAAGGAGTGAGGACACCATCATTTTCCTTTTGAGTGCTTCCTTGCTCATGGCTGTCTTGCAACGCCAAAACAACCTCCTTCTCATTGCATGCTTCCTTGTGTTTATTCAAGACCATTTGCTCACACAATCCTTTTACTTTGACCAACTTGGTGGCTTTGATTTCAATGTCATACTCCATGACACGAGTAATCCAACCTACTCTCTTTTTATTCAAGTCTTTGTTAAAGAGGAAGTCCTTAAGGAAGTCCTTAACTCCCACATGAGAAACCAAGCAATTGAACCTTGTTGTTTGAAACTAGATGCTTGAATTTATTCAAGCTCTGATTCTTGCAAGAACATGCCTCTCAATGAAAGAATACCTCACCTCGTATTCCTCCAAGATTTGGCTAAAGAAAATAACTAGCTGCTCATCATTGTCTTTGTTTCTGTACCAAGATTGCAGAAATAGTATCATCACCCCCAAATGCATAGAGGATGAAATCCTTGGAGAAATCAGGTTAATGAGAGTTGGGGCTTGAGAGATGGCTTCTTTGATTACTTCAAAACTTTCCTTTCCTTTTGCTTTCCATTTGAAATCTATGCTTTCCTTTAACATCTTGGTGATAGGCTTGACTAGGGCTGCAAAATTTGGGACAAACCTCCGAGAAAAATTTATTCTCCCCAAGAAACTTTGAAGGGCCTTCTTGTGGCTTGGCAATGGTAGTGCTCTTATAGCTTCAAATATTTTTAGATCAATTGCTAATCCTTCTTTGGAGACAATGTGGCCAAGGAACTTTCCTTCATGGGCTAGAAAAATACAGTTTTTAGGATTCAAGGTTACTCCAAATATTCTACACCTTTGGAACACTTGTCTCAAATGAAAGAGATGGTCTGCTGCATTTTTGAAAAACTAGTGATATCATCAAGATATATCAACACCACATTGTTAATCAAATCCTTGAATGCCATGTCCATTGCCCTTTGGAAAGTAGCTCTCAACGTTGGAGATCCCAAATGGAATTTTCCGTATGCATAAGTTCCCCATTTGGTTGTAAAGGCTGTCTTGAACTGATTTTCTTCTTTCACCATAATCTGATTGTACCTTGAATAGCCATCAAGTAATGAAAACCTCTCAGAGCCAGCAACAACTTGTAAAATATGCTCCATAGAAGGAAGTGGATAATGATCCTTGAGAGATGATCTATTCAAATCTCTAAAGTCAACACACAATCTGATTTCTCCACTCTTCTTTCTAACTGGAACCAAGTTGGCCACCCAACTACAATGTTTGATAGGGAATATGATACTTGACTCTATCAACTTATTCAATTCTTTTCTCATGAGAGGCTCCATGTGTGGATTGGTAGCCTTTGTTTTTACCCGATGGGTTTAGCACTTGGATCCAATTCAATGGTGTGTTGAGCTAAATTGAGGTTAAAACCTTTCAAATCTTCATAGCTCCAAGCAAACACATCGGGAATTCTTAACAAACCTATGTGAATTCATACCTTTCTTGCTCGATTGTCACTTTACCAACTTGGAGTGATTTTCCCTCTTCCACCAAGATGGACACTGAATCTTCTCCCTTGACTTAGATGTTTTCTTTCTCCTTCCTAAACTAATCATTAGGATTGAAAATGGACTCCAAAGTAATAAGTCCCTTTGGTAGTTTGTTGGTTCTCAGCTATACCACTTGGTCACCATACTGTTGTTCCAACTTTTCCTAATTTTTAGCTAAGAACTCAACCTCTTCTTGTAAGAAATGGATGATTTGTTGATCATTTTCAAACACTTGCCAACTTACATTGTTGTCTGGCAATGAAGGCCTTACAATCACATGAATGCTTGGCTATACTTTTTCCTTTTTGATGCTTTCAACAACATCAAAGGCTGCTCTAACTACTGCAAGCCTGTCAGCAGCTTGGTTCTCTTTTCTAGGAATGGATTTGATGCCAAAGCCCTCAAAATATTCAATGAGGTCCCACACCCTATTTTTTTAGCACTTGAGCAGATCATTCTTGATAGCATGCTGCCCTTAACTTGGTTGACAATCAACTCACTGTCACCAAAGACTTGCAATTTCTTTATTCCTCTCTTGATTGACCAATGTAATCCTTGTATCAAGGCTTCATATTCAGCAGTGTTATTAGAACATGCAAACTGAAATCTAAAAGTTGAATAATACTTAACTATTTGAGGTGAAACAAGCATAGCTCCCCCTCCCGCACCTTTTCTACTCCTTGATCCATTAAAAAACAACTGCCATTCCTCATTGTCATCCTTGTGGTCTGGCTTGGTGATGCTAGGGATAGGCTGATTTTCTTCATGCATGCAATAGACTCCTAGTTCAGATTCTTCTATTTCTTGATAAGGATCAAAAGCATGCACCTTGCTTGCCCATTCATCAAGAGTCAAATCTGGGATACTTCCAACCTTGGTGTTAGCTTCATCAGTGCTTGGATAATCTTCTTGATCAAATGTTGAACAATTGGTATTGATTTGGCTTGGAGTGTGAGGCTCAATGTGAAATTTTGCAATAGGTTTAGATCTGATTGTGGCTTTAGTTCCATATCTTGTTCTAAACAACATGTGTGACCAATCAGCAGATAAATAACCTCCAATCTTAGCTGTTAAATCCCTTGACAAACATAGGGCAAAGAGTGGTGGAAGGTCTATTATAGAGACATCTTGCAAAACAACAACATTAGGGCATGCATGTAAAGTAAGACTCAAGTTTTTATCACTCCAACTGTTGTTATTCTTGATGTCCCATCCAATTGCACTACCCCTTTGGATATGACTTCATAGTGAAGCCCCAACTAATCAGCTATTTGCTTGGGCATTATTGAACTAATTGCCCCAAAATCAATCATGCAATTGTGTACTAATTGGTTTCCAATGATCAACAAAACATAGAATGGAGGGGGCTTCAACATTTTACCCTCTTGTCTTCCATGATTCTACTCAGCAGTGGGCAGCATTTGTGAGTATCTTCTCTTGTATTTGGACCTATTGATTTGAAGTTGACCAGTCCTTCATGGCAGCTTGTAGCAAATCTCTTTGACCTAGGATGGATAGTGATTCCCACATTGATATGTTTACATTTGTCTTCTTCATCTGATCAATGATGTTGAATGGAGATGAAGTATCTCTATTGTCCCTTGGCTGCACATTCATTCCTTGCACATGGGCAGCAACAACTGGCATTTGAGTTGGCCTAGGAGCTGTTTTAGGCAGTCCTTGCGTGTTTGGAACTGCATTTTGTTTGCCAATAATTTGTGGAGTGGTAGAAGGTTGTGGATTACTTGGAGCCAATGGTTGTTCTTCACCCAAATTTCTCCTTTTTGACCTTGTGTTGGCTGTAACACTTTGGGAGATTATTTGATTCATGCCACAAAAATCTTCTTGCCTCTAGTTTACAAGTGTGGTATCATTTGGAGCTGATTGTTGCTGGAATGTTTCTTGTTGTTGGTTATTTCCTTGACTCCCTTCACCCTCCACACCAGTAGTTGTCACCATTAATGCTTGATTTAAGGCACCGTTGAAGCACATAGACTGGTTGTGAGGTTCATTGCATGGGAAACACCAATCATACTCTTGAGCTATGTTGTTTTGCACTGGCACTATTACTTTAGAGGCAGATGTGGCATTGGGATTATAGGGCTGAAATGGTGCATTGGCGGGGAGGTCTTGCTTGATTTTTATTTGTAATTGGATTGGGTGGTCTTTAAGGCTGGTATGGCTGCCTATTAGGCTGAGCTTGAGGTTGGAAAGAATGTCTAAAACCTTGGGCTTGCTGCCTCTTGAGTGTAACCAGCTCATTACCTAAATTTTACAATTGCTTCATGACTTCTTGAAGTTCGTTCGGGCACTAGAAGATGAAGTAGAAGCTTCATTTCAATTCTAATTTCTAGGAGTGGGAATAGGAGCTAAAATAGGCACTTGACTAGTACTTGGGCTCTCTAAACTTGGATACAATGGCATTGGAGGCCTAGGAGCTAGCTTGTCAGCTTGAATCAAACAATTTTCAGCTCTAATGGCAATGCTATAAGCAACAGGGATAGTTGTGCCCCCATGGATTGAATTAACATAGAAATATCAGAATTTAGAGCTTTAAGGTAATATAGAAAAGCACCTTCTGTTGTTGGCCTTACTGCCGTTGGAATTCTCTCCCAAGTCATTTGAAACCTGAAGTTGAAGTCAGTCAGCTGCTCATTGGGAGCTCTCTTGATGGTTGTCAACTGTTCCAAAAGGGACAAGTTATCTCCCTTTTCTCCAAACTACTCATGGAGGGCTATACATAGTTGGTTCCAATTTTGGATAGAACCTGAGGCAAGACTCTAAACCATTGAAAAGCTTTCCTTTGAATGAAGATGCCAAGTAGTTTGAAGCAACTTGCATCTCATTAATCTCATGGATTGCACAAATATTAGCAATATCCTTGACATGATCACCAGGAGTGGTCTAATTCTCTCCAGTAAAGTATGGAATGTTCTTCAAAGTTGCAACTGGGATTGGATTTTGTGAATTGAGAGCAAGTGGGTTGCTACCAGTGAAATTGACATAGGGGTTATGTTGTGCCATTTTGATTGGCCTTAGAACCCTTGTTGATTGAATGAAAGGCCTACCGGGTGGGGAGTTGATAGATTTCTATTTGGTGGAGATGGAGACCTTTGAATTCTCCTCCCTCTTTTCCTTCTTCTTGGAGATAATTGCAAATACTCAAACAACACCTCTTCTTCTCCAACTCTTGACCTTGTGGTAGTTCTTCTCATGAGTTTTTAAGTCTCCGCACTACTAAAACCACTGATTCTTCATCCTTGGAGTCACCGGATGTGTAATTTAGGGCTCCTTTAAGCAAGAAACTTACAAAAATGCACATCAATTTTGTTGCAATGAAGATGAAGACCTCTAAGGTCCCACCGGGCATGCAAAAATTGTTGGTGCAAATCAGCAACACCCACTGGATGTTGATCAAATTTCAATTTTGACATTTTGTACATCCAATGTGATTGCATAAAATTGAATCTTTTCCTCAAGTGTGGGACTTGTAAAAATGGGAAAATAATTCCCGTGTTAGAGAGGTGGCTAGTTCCTCAACTCCTCCGAGTATTACTTGCAAGTTGCAGAGGTTTAAACTCAAAATCCTACTCTAAATTCCAAGGGACAGAGATAGAGAATGCAAAAGAAATAAAACTAAAACTAAAGAGGTGATACACTAAAGGAGTAGTAGACACTCCTACTGCAAAACATACACGATTCAGGAATAAATATAGCACAAAACATGCACAAATTGCCAAAATGTTGTGAGAGGTTAGAAAAAACAATGATAAACATATGAAAGGATTGAGAAACCTTTTAATCACAGAGCATATATTATCATCCCAGGTCCAACACAGTGCATTACAATGACCAAGAGGCAAAAGAGGTGTTTTATTTGCATGGAAAGGTAAAATTTCACAAATTTTACCAAAAAGGAAGAAAAGGGAAGTTGCAGAGTTGAAAGAGTGTCTCTCTTTCAAAAAATGAGCCCATTCTAGCTTTTACAATGCAAAAACGAGCCCAGAGAGAAAAACATGGGAAAAAGTGAGAGAGATTTCAACCACCAACCAAAAATGCAATAAAACAGCATGGGCATCCTTAAAAGTCCATTCCTTGACATTTTTGGCCATGCTTTGGGAGAGAATGCGAGCCATGCTACATTAAAAATGGTGGTTGAAATATCATTTTTGTTCATTTCCACGTGCCAGAGGCATTTTTCAGTTTTATCTCTCCAAAATCCATCAAAATAAAAAATTGATCCTGAAATCATGTAGATAATTTCACCATCTTTCCGTTGATATAAAGAACGTGAAAAACTGAGCTTTGGATCAAAAGTTATGCTCATTTGAAAATTTAGGGCAAAATAGGGCCAAAACGGGTTGGCGGGCCAAAAATTTGAAATTTTCCCACTTTTTGCATTTTGGAAAATTTTCCCTCTTTCCTCTGCACCACACCGATCCAAAGTGCCACATGGTTAGATTTGATTGGATGCGGACCTTCTGCTGCTTCATTTTCATCGTTTTGGCCTTTGGAAAATTTTCCAAAATTCTCCGCCGGGCCGATGACCTGAGGACACGTGGTATGATGTCATTCGCCGTGAGCATTTTCTCTTAAATTTTAAGTCATTGTTGACCATTTTCCCTAAATTTGGACACATGGTGTCACCTTATAGGCCATGGGATTTTATGCTCCTATTTTCCCTATGGGCTTGCCTTGTGTTTTTTTTCCGCCACATGGACACGTGGCATAATTTGATTGGTTCGGGATTTGGGGGCCGACTCTCCCTTTCAACATTTCCTTTGATTTTTCTTTGGGGAAAAATTCCCAACTTTCCCTTAGTTCCCGCCATCTTGGGACATGTGGTGAGTTCTTACTAGTTGTGGGCCCTGCCTTGGGAAAAATTCCCAATTTCTGCCCCGGTGGCCAAAGCTCCAATGCCCCTTAATACATGTGGCGAGCTTCCATTCACTTACGGGCCTATGGGCCAAAATTTCTCCTTTTCTCTCTCCAAAACACTTTGTTAAATTTTCAATTTTTACCGCCTCCACCACCCCTTTCGCCTAATGACATGTGGCACAATGTGATTGGAGTGCGGGCACAGCGTCGCCGAAAATTTTTTTGTTTGTGTCAATCTTAGAAATTTTCTAATTTCTTCCCCTTGGACACGTGGCAAGCATCCAATTCATCGGTGGGCCTTTGGGGTGAAAAATTCCTTTTGAAAACTTACCGAACACTTGGTAAAAATTCCAAGTTTACCTCCGCCCTCCGCCTCCCGAGGACATGTGGCCTCATCTTATTGGCTTGGGCTTTTCAGGGGAAAATTTCCCACAAAATCTCCGCCGAGCCATAACTTCAAAAATACATGGAGTTAGGAGGAAAACTTTACCTTTCTAGAAAGCTGAGAAAAAGCTCTATCCAATGGTGTCATTTCCAAAAGGTCTTGAGTGCCTAAAAAGAAAAAAATTATGACTGAGGCACAAGAGAGGGAAGAATGAAGGGAGTTAGCCACAAAATGTGCAAGGGGAACATTTTGGATAATGATAATTTAATATGTAAGAATGTGTAAGAAAGATTAAGAGTCTTGTAAGGCAGATTTTGGAATGTTAAACACTCCAATTTTAGGAAATTCGAATTTGACCTTGGAGGCCAAATTTGGAGGCTTACGGGACAAGTTAAACTTGTCCCACACCTATTAAAATGATCCACCAACCATGCCTATGGTTTGGAGGTTAAATGTAGGCATTTATAATGCATTTTGAAGTGATAATATGTAAGATTTAATTGCACTTCCCTTACATGTTTTTAATTTGGTCCTTTGGAGAATGGGCATTTTGAAGTGTGTAAGTCATTTTTGTCTTTTTATTTATTGTGTTTCGGTGAAGGATGTTGACTTTCCTCTTGGGGTTGAGGAAGAATCATGTGGCATCCCACATGGATCCACATCATCCTCTTCTCTTCTCACTCCTATAAAATTTAAACTCCTTGCTTATTTATGGTTGTTGTAACTTTTTCCATTTCGTCTTAGGGGTGAATTTTTTTGGTGTTGTTTCTTTTGGAGCTTGTTTGAGAAAGAGCTTGGAGTATTTTTGCATGCTTATACTTTTCTGGTTTTGGACTACACTTTGACATTGTGGAAAGTTTGTCATCTTGGAACAAACTCCAATATGGAGAGGTAGGATCTTGAGATGTTTTTAATTGTTTTCCTTCACTTGCATGCATGTTTAAATAGTGTTTGTGTTTTCATTCTTCGCTGGTTGGGTAGAATTCTTAGGGCATGGTGTAGGAGAAGGCTATGGGGATTTCATATAGGTGGCATAAGGGATTGCCAATGGCACTTTTTTATTGAGGAGGGATTTTTGGTTTGGGATCCACCTTGGAAAAGAAACCACTTGCATTTCTTACTATGCGGGGCATAAGGAATAAACTTGGGTGGGGGCATAAGGAGGGATAGGGAGATATAAGGTTTATGGGATTGATATGATTATTGGCTGTATGTATTTTGGTGAATGCCCAATTCCAAATTGGGAGGCATAAGGAGGTCCCCATAGTTCTTACTCTTGTTGGCTTGCTTGATTAAGCCTATGTGTTGTATGAATTATTTCAAATGTAGTTGGGAAGCTGCTGCCTTATTTTGAGTTGTGCATCTTGTTGATTGTATGCAATGTGAATGTTGTTTGTATGTGATAGAAGCCCTTATTGCCATGTGTTGATATTCATGCTCCATTTCAATATGGTTGGGGCTCGGGGGCCAATGGGGAAGGATGGCTTCTCCTTTCTCATTAGATGTCTTGGTTGGGTGGAGAGCGTTGTCTTTCCTCCTTCCTTGTTGTGATAAAAGTTGCAAAGAAGAAGAAACAAGCATGCTGCTATTTGGAGAAAAAATTTCACAGTTTGACAGTCATTTCCTTTGAGAAATTCAATGTAACCTTTCCCACCTTGAGTGGATGAGATGTATAGTAAATGTTGTAATGTGAAGTTGTTGCATTGTAAATGGAATTTGAATTTTAATTGAGATATATACAAGAAGAATTATACTTCTATTTTGTTTGGAAAGAAAATGTAAATGATATTCTATGCTTTGTATCTTGTAATTTGAAACCAATTCAAATTAGAAAAGTGACAAGTTGTAATAATGTTCTGGAATTATGAATAAAGGATTGAAGTAGTTCTCAAAATTGTAATGTGCACTAGATTTGAATTGTTGTCCAAGAATGAGATTCTGTTTTGAAAAAGAATAAGAAATAGTGTTGTATATTTCATGTATTGTATTTGAAATCAAATAGAAAGGAAAGTTGTAAAAGTGTATTGAGGATCAATGAAAGAATGCATTCCCCTCTCAAAAGTGTATTGCACAATTGATTTGAATTATTGTTGAAAATTGATTGTTGTTTGAAAAGAAAAGAAAGAAGCATGCGTATGGAATGAAAGATAGTGTTATATTAATTACAAAATTGTATATTGAAATTGAAATCAGAGATGCATTTTTAGTTAGAATTGAATGGATGATCTAATAAGAATTGTATTTGATTAAGTTAGAATCATATGCACATTCAAAAGACAAATTGCTAAATCATTTTAAAAGAAACAACTCACTGTTTTAAAACTTAAATCTTGGAATGCACAATTTAATAAAAATGAATAGTTCATACTTGCACTAGACAATAAGTTATGAAACATTTAAATTTATACTTGTTACTACCTAAAGAACTCAAATTCACTATAACAATCAAGAATGAACCTCCAAAACTTAATGAATTTCAATTCGGAGCTTGCACAGTCATTTTTCCTTCTATTGCCGCAAAAATGCAACCTTATACAGATTGGATGAATTGACTTCCTAAAAACTCTAAACCATCCATTGATTGATCATCCATGTCTGTTTGATATGTTGAGTGAAGGAGGAGTTCTAATTTTATCAAAATTATAAGTTGGAAATTGTCGATCTGCCAAATTTAGGCCTACATATTACTTTTACAAAATTGACCCTTAAAAATTCATCTAAAAGCAAATTTTATGTTCCCTATGTAAAGAGGGCATTGAGAGCTTTCGAAAAGTCCTCTTTTTCCCAAAACCGAGCTTTCTAGCTCAAGTTATGGCACTTTTAAATTTTTGAGCTTGGGCGGGAAAATTTGGGAAAATTTTCCCTGGCGGGCCCGCAAGCCAAAAAATTCCCGTCATTTTAGCCTTAGGATAATTTTCAAATTTTGGTCCTTGGAAAAATTTTCACTTTTCCCTCCATCGGCTCGTAGCTAGTTAGAGGCCACCACGTGTCCTCTAGTGGGCTAACGCATGAGGTGCGGATAACATTTTATCCCTTAAACTTTTGGAAAAATTTAGGAAAATTTTCACTTTTCCCTCCGCCGGCCCGTAGCCAATCAGAGGGCACCACATGTCCCCTTGTGGCTACGGCGGAGGTGCAGGGTTCTTTTAAGCCTTTTTTTTAAATTTTGGGAAAAATTGACATTTTTGCCCCCCACAGACCCATGTCCAATCACAGGATGCCACATGCCATTTTGATGATGGAGGAGGGAAGGAAAATTTTCCTTTGGAAAATTGGGTTTTGGCTTTGGGAAAAATTCCCAAGTTTTTCCTGTGGCCCGCCACCTACATCCAATCACGTGATGACACATGGAAGATCGGAAATCAGTGAGAGAATGGAGTTATTTTCTCCATTGATATTTTAACTCCAAAAAATCTCAATTTTCCTTTTTGCTCCTCTGGTTCACTCTTCCCTGCAACCTATAATATTTTGACATGTGGCAGGAGTTCCTCCTTGGTGGATATGTGCGAAATTTTTTCCCTTGGGATCTTGAAAATAAAATATCCATTTTCATGAATACTCTGCCGGCTAGCATTTTTCCACGCCAATCGGGAAGCGCCACATGTCCCCCTCTCTTAGCCCGCGGACTACCCAGTGAAAATTTCCCCCTAAACTCTCGTCGGCCCATATCTTACAAATTATGAGGAGTTAGGAGGACTTATTTATATGGTTGGAAAGGTGAGAAAATTTCCTATCTAATGTTCATGATTTAGGAAAGTTTTTATGATTCTAATTGTGTGAAAAATCAAGTTGAACCCTGTAAGCCTTTTAAAGCAGGGATGAGGGAGAATTTACCTTCCTAACCTAAGTGATGAATTTAAACCTCTTGTTTGACCTTGTGCTTATTGCTAATTGTTTCTAGAAGCATTTCTACAAGTCAGTCTTGATTTTTAATCCTAATCTTGTTCATGCTATCTGTGATCTTGTAATCTAGTAGTTGATCCCTTAAACAAAAAAATTATCCCATAATTTTTAGCTAACCCTAGGTTATTTCTTTGGTCTCAAGTGGTTGTTTAAACGGGCACTACAATATATTGTTTGACATGGACATATTATATATGTTGATTTGGACTTGTGACATTTTATATTTTGAGTAGACCTAGTATGGAATAAAATATATGATGATATAGTTGATTTATGAATTAAAAATGATAATGTTTAATTATTGATATTGTTGTGATTCTTGTGTTTAGATGATATTGAAATGTTTTTATATCATTTTGGATGTTTTGATATGGCCATGAGGCCAAAGGAGGTATTTACATTTTTGCAGGTTAAAAATCACAACAATGTCGGGGGACTGGAGACTAACCATATTAGAATTCTAGGTGAAATCAACAAGGTCACCATGGAAATTGTTTTGTGTGTGTGTGTTTGTTAGGGATTCCCATGGGGGGGATTTCCATTATATGTGACCATGGGATATGTATTTTATTATGTGTTTCTTTTTGTTAATTATTGTTGTATGTATTTTATTAGTAATGTGTTCCTTCCTGTAATTAATTTAAATGTGGTAGATTAATGTGAGAGATCATATAGTTAAGTTTTAATTAAATTAGATTGGGATATGGAATGTAATTAATGAAGTTGTTGATTTTAAATATTATTGTTGGAAGAGTGTGTAAGAAATGTGTAAGGTGTAAGAGATATGTAAGATAGATTTTTGGAGTGTAAGACAATGCTTCATCTCCTTATGAATTCAAATTTGTCCTTGGAGGCCAAATTTGGAGGCTTGTAGGACAACTAAAACTAGTCCCATACCTCTTAAAATGACTCACCAACCATATCTATGGTTTGGAGGGTAAATTTAGGCATTTTATTGCATTTTGAAATGACAATTTGGAAGTTTTAATTTCACTTCTCTTACATATTTTAAATTCAGTCCTTTTGGGGTATGGGTTGTGTTGGAGTATGTAAGTTAAATTGTCATTATATTTATTATTATTTGGTGGTTGGTGTTGATTTTGTCTTGGGGTTGAGGAAGAATGATGTGGCATCCCACATGGATCCACATCATCCGCTTCCTTCCTTCTCCTTTAAAAGTGAAACTCCTTGCTTATTTTGGGTTGTTGAAACTTTGTTCCATTCCTCTTAGTGGCGCATTTTTTTATATTTTTGGAGCTTGTTGTGGAGGAAGTTTGGAGTCTTTTGCATGCTTGAACATTGTTGGTTTTTGACTGCACTTTGACAATTGGAAAGCTTGTGAGCTTGGAACAAACTCCAGTATGGAGAGGTAGGATCTTGAGCTTGTTTTAAATATTTCTTTTTCTCTTACATGCATGTTTGAAATGGTGATTTTGATATGTGTTCTTGGATTTTTGGGTAGATTTGCTTAGGATATGGTGTAGGATAAGGCTATGGGGATTCCCAATGGGGGCACAAGGGATTTCCAATGGCACCAATTTTATGGTGGAGGAGTTTTGGATTGGGATCCACCTTGGAAAAGAAAGCGCTTGCATTTCTTGTTCTTGGGGGCATAAGGAGAAAATTTGGGGGCATAAGGAGGGGTTGGGAGATATAAGGTTTATGGGATTTGATATGTTTATTGGTAGTATGATTTAGGTGGATGCCCAATTCCAAATAGGGAGGCATAAGTAGTTTCCCATAGTTCTTGTTCTTGTCGGCTTGTTTGATCAAGCCTATGTTTTTGTCAATAATTTCAAATCTTTTGTTGTGAACTTCTATCTTTGCTTAGACTATATTTCTTATTGTTGTATGCATGTGAAGAATATTGTATGTTGGTTGTGGAATCCATTGTTGCCATGAGTTGATTCTCATTCTCTATTTCAATATGGTTAGAGCTCGGGGGCCAATGAGGAAGGATGGCTTCTTCTTTCTCATTAGATGTTTTGGTTGGGTGGAGAGCATTATCTTTCCCCCTTCCTTGTTGTGATCAAAGATGAAAATATGGAGAAACTAGCATGCTGCTATTATGGAGCAAGAAGAATAAATAGTTTGACAGTCCCATTCATTTGAGCAAGTTTGTTGTAATCCTTCCCACTTTGAAGTGGATGAGTTGTATAGTAATTATAATGTGAAGTTATTGTATTGTAAATGGAAGGTTTGAAAATTGGACTAAGAAATGTAAAGGAGACTTATATTTGTTCTCTATTTTGAAAAAGAAATGTAAATGATGTTATATGCATTGTATTTTATATTTTGAAACCAAATCAAAATGGAAAATAATAAGTTGTAAAGATGTATTTGCTGATCAATCAAAGATTGCATTTTCTCCTCAAGTTTTCATTGTGTATTGGATTTGAAATTGTTGTTGAAGATTGGAACTTGTTGTTTGGAAAAGAAGCATGCGTATGAAATAAAAGATAGTGTATTATTCTTTTGGTATGAGTTGAATTTAGAAATGAGACTTTGCATAATTACTATTGAATTCAATTACATATATTTGACTAGTTTAGTAACCATATACACATTCAAATGACCAAAATTGATATTCCAATTCAAATAAATAGCTCACTATCATGCACTTCATTCGGCAATTCACATTTTAGTAAAATGAACAATTCAGAACTACACTTATTAATCAACTTTAAAATGGTATAAGTTATCATTTTAAGACATTATTGAACCCAACCCGACAAAGAAAACTTAGGAAATAATCCAACCATTAGTAAATTTGAATGCAATTCCTCCTTGAGTCGTTTTTCTATCTATTGTCAAAAAATACAATATTCAATTAATCGAACAAATTAACTTCCCTAAAACACTCTACACCCTCCCTAGACTAATCCTCCATGTCTTTTTGACATGTGGAGTGAAGGAGGAGATCTAATTTAACCGAATTGAGAAGTTAAAAACCGTCAGTTCACTAATTAAAACCTTACACATTGTTTTCATTAAATTTACCTCTCAAACTTCATCAATTTCCAAAATTTATGGTCCCTGTGTAAAGAGGGCATCGAGGGCTTTCGAAAAGTCCTCGTTTTCCCAAAACTAAGCTTTCTAGCTCAAGTTATGGCCTTTTGAAGTTTTACTTCAATTTGGCATTTGAAAAAATAATAAGATTTAATCTGACTATAGAAAAATTTAAATTTTAACTTAGAAAAATTTCCCAAAAAGGTCCATGGCCCCGCCATCCCGCAACCAATCAAGCCACGCCACATGGCACCCGGGAGGGGTAAGACCAAATCTAAAACTTATCCCTTTTGAAAAAATTTCCTTGGGAAAATTTTCCCATTTTACCCCATGAACCCGCTGGCCCGTAGCTAATCACATGTTGCCACGTGGCATGGTGATTGGGTAGTCTCCTCACAAAAATTGAAACTTATGCTTTTGAAAATTTTTTCTTGGGAAAAATTTCATTTTTCCTCCCTGGCCCATAGCCAATCAGAGGGCACCACGTGTCCTCTTGTGGCTATGACGGAGGCACGGTTTTCCTTTTGAACTTAACCCTTTTAAAAATTTTGGGAAAATTTTCCATTTTGGCCCCACCAGCCCGTGGCCAATAAGAGCGTGCCATGTGGCACCTTGGGGTGGTAGCGGGTAGGGTAGAACCCCTTGAAATTTTTGGTTTTGGCCTGGGAAAATTTCTTAACTTCTCCCGTGGCCCGCAACTCTGCCTCCCCCTCGGACTTTATCCTTCCATGAGTGTGTAGACCCATGTACCCTCTTCTTCCTTTTCTTCCCTATCAGGTACAACGTGCCAAAATACCCCACCACTCCACCAAACTCATCACCCTTTTCTACCTTGCACCAGGCTTCGACACGTGTCCTCCAAGGACCCACGGGGGTGCGGAATACTTTGTGCCTTTGAGCTTTGCGGTGGGAAAATTTCCCTATGCCACCCCGCGACCCACCAATCCATCCAAAGTGCTTCCCCCTCCTCTTGACACGTGTCCCCTAGGGAAAATTTTCCCTAGAAACTTTGCCCACTCATATCTTGAGTTCTACAAGGAGTTAGGAGGACTTCCTTATATCACCAGAAAGGTGAGAAAATTTCCTATCCATTGGGAATGGTTTAGGGAAATTTTGGAAATGCTAAGTAAGAGAAAAATATAGTTGAAAATCTGAGCCTATTAGAGAGCAGGCATGGGGGTAAATTACTCCCTGAACCTAACTAAAACATGTAACCCTAAAATTTGAACCCTGTGAACTTGATATAAGTTAATAAAGGAAACTTTTGTTTTGGTAAATAGGATTTGTTCTCGGAACCTATTAGTGAAAACTGATGTTTAACAACCTGAATGTAGATACTTCAAAAAAAAATTATTCCATAATTTTTCTACCTAACCCTAGGTAATTTATTGGGTCTCAAGTGGTTGTTTAAATGGGCACTACATAAATCCAATAAAGAAGTATGGAAAAGAGAAGTATGCAAAAGGAAATGTTAACCCTAATGTGTAAGAGAGGAGAGGAAATAATTCAGCTGAATAAAATATGCCCATGGGACTATGTCGCAAAGATGATTGGAAAATATAGAGTTGGTAATGATTGTGTAAAAGCTCCAAAAAGGATGGATCTGGACTAATTCCATGGACTAGAGTGTTTGGGAAGGGATTGGGATATCTGCGGGTGCTGCTCGGTCTATAAATTATACACCCTTATCTACTTAAAATCTCTAAAAAGTGTTTTCATAGGGTTGAGAGGTGGTTTGAAACCCTAACTATCTATCGCATCATATTTTTGTCATGTACTAAGTGTCGCCAATAATCCAAGATGATGATAAGACATGCAAAAGACCAAAAGAAATATCAAACCCCTAAAAAATAAATATGTAAATGAATGGGTCGATCGACCTCATCTACACAACAATGGCCTTACTAACTAAGTGTCACACTACATTTCAGACCTAAATGTAGTTCTAGTGAGTGTGTGTGTAATGTGCCCTAGTTGCTCTTCATTGAGTCACACTTTGTGAAGTAGCAAGTGTATGCACTAAAAACTATAGAGTAATGAAATATGAACAAATTAAAAATGCAAACCTTCCCTGTACTTTCTCCAATGCAAACCTCAATAAGGGTTGTGAATACCTTGTCTGTGAAACCTTGCAAGTGAATGTCAGAGATTATTTTTGGGTTCTCTTGAGTGATCTCTAAGATTTGAAGGAAAATGCTACAGACACAATTCAATGATTTTTGTGCTTCAAATTCAAGAGGATTTGAAAGGAAGGTAAGCCTGTAATTTATAGAAGTAGAAGGTAGTTGGAATCAATTACACACGAGATAAATGAGTATGTTAAAAATAACATTGTGGGTAGTTACAAAAGTGTTGGGGAAATAAATGAATTAATTGCAAAAATTACATCCAAAAAGAAGGTTATACATGCATTTTGATTTCTCCCTCCTTTTTAGGATTATAGAAGTGTAGTTAACTAGGGTAAGGATAAGGAGTCCAAGTGGAGTCTAAGTGGAGTCTAGGTGGAGTTTGAACAAGTGGCAGATGACTAGGATGTGCACACACTTAATTAATTAATTATTTAATTAATAAATAACAATTAATTTAGCCAAAGGGGTACAAAGGGTACATGGGATTAATTTAATTAATCCAAAGGGGTATAAGGTATATTAATTAATTGATTTAATCAATTAATCACAAATGGGTGAATAATAGGGTGTACTAGAATAATACTGGGAACAAATAGAGACATAAGTGTAATTTTGGGAGTCTACATTTTCGCCCTCTTTAAAGTGCTAGTGGAGAGTAATAGTGATTTAAATATAGTAGATGCATGTAGATCGACAAGTGGAAAATTTTGAAGCATTGGGATGCCCCTATAAGCATAATGGTAGAGGAATGCCCCCTCAAGGGGATGGATGACACAATAAGGTGGTGGATAGCCGCTTTTTAGGAAGAAAGCAAGGGATTAAAACAAGGATGGAAAGGATTGTGTTCATAGAATGAGTGTTATTTGGAGAGTAATTTTTAGAGAAACCTGATTTTGATGTTGCACAATAGATTTGTCACCATGATTATGAAAGAAACAAGATGGTTAACCCGGATGTGTGTAAACAAAACACACATAGTAAGAAAGGATAAAAAGGAAAACAAACCCAATATAGAAAGTAGGTGTCAAACATCAAGGTTATAAAGGAACCAAGATGTGATCACACTACTTGTAAGAGGTCTAAAAAGAGTAACCATAAACAATGTAACACAAAGCTGAAAAAGAAGACAATCAACCATGCCCCTAATGTGTGCCACAATGATGATTAAGTAGATACAAATGCTCCCAAGTGGGAATAGGATCATCTTTGGAAGAGTGGAGTTAAAGTGACTCCTTAGGACACTCTTGTTGAATCCATTGCGCAAATGATCAAAGTTGAAATTGCCTAGGTGAAGTTATATCATGAAGGAAAAACAATTGTGTGACTTGCCCCAAACAGAGTTAGCATATCATGCAAAGGGAAGAAAGTGATAGTTGTAAGATTGGCACAATCACTAGGGTAATAGATAAAAGTATGACGTTTATCAAGATTGTATTGAGATGTTGAAGGATTAACTTCAAGGGTTTTCCAATTGTAGGATTTCTATGATAAGTGAATATTTGTTCGAAAGTTTTGTAATTTTTTTGATTGATTTTGGATTTTTGAAATATCTAGTTTTTTTGGATTTTGAAAAATATCTTTTTTTTGATTTTTGCAAGTTTGGAAATACAAATGCAAAAAAAAAATGAAGACATTCCATGGCTTAAATAAAGGATGAGGAAAAAACAACACATGCAAATGACAAAAAGATAAAAAATAATTAACTGAAATAAACCCAATATGAACAGGAAAGAACCACACCAAAGTTATATGTGAACTAGGATGTGAATAAATTTCTTGTAATTGGTCCATGAGTGCATTCTAGATACACAGAGTACTGGTTATTCGAACTATCAAACATAAGAAACTAAGCTAAGAAAATACAATACAAAATTCCATATGTACAAATGGTAAACAAGCAAACAAGCTAGTGAACAAAAACACACTAATGTTAAAAAAATCCAATAACGAAGAAAATATATACAAATGTCAAGTTGCCCCAAGAGAAATCCAAAGCCAATTGATGTCCCTATGCAAAGTTACATTGCAAAGAGTGGCTTGATTTATTGGAAAAGATGATTAGGAAAAATCAAATGAAGAATATGGTGAACGAAATTACACGATTATGATTTTTTTTTTTTTGAAAGCGTTTTTGAAAAAAAAATTGTTTTTTTGTTTTTGTTGTATTTTCTAAACAATTTTGTATTGTTTTTGGGATTATGAAAATTTAATATTTTTGTAGCGAGACATTTTTTTGAATTTTTTTGATTTTTTTTGAATTTTGAAACACACACCAAAGAAGAGGGAAAGGAAATTCCCAAGTCAAAACCGACATGCTAAGTGGAAGGTGAAAATGGTGGTAGACAATGGGCATGAAAACCTACCAAGGAGAACATTCGACACACAAAGAAGGAGAAAAGTTACACGTGGGAAACAAATTGAAATGATGAAACATGTGGATGGTGATATACCCAGTACAAGGGTTACTCTTCAAAGAATCGGGAGTAGAACTTATTCATATCAATGGAATTCATAGGCTCCTTCAACTCTTTTCTATCCTCGGTAGATAGTCTGTATGCACCATATCCAAACTTAGTAGTTATAACATAAGGACCCAACCAATTAGGCTCAAATTTTCCATATTTTTCTCATGGTTTTGTTGTGTTCTTTTGATTTTCCTTTAGGAAAAATCACCAATTTCAAACTCTCGAGGTTTGATCTTGTGATTATAATTATGACGCATTTTATTCTAACATACCTACATATGTTCTAATGCACAAATCCATCTCTTGTCCAATAATTCTAGCTCTGCAAGGTGTGCAAACAAGTAATCCTCTTCATGAATGAGATGTTGGAGGGAAATAAGAAGTAAAGGAAGCTCAACTTCGATAGGTAATATGGCTTTAGATCCATATACTAGGGATAAAGGAGTGGTTCATGTAGGTGTATGAAAGGAATTACGATAGGCCCATAGGGTACGTTATATTTGTGTATGCCAATTACACTCATGTTTATTGAATGTATTTTCAAGAATAGACTTGATAGTCTTGTTTGATGCTTTAGATTGGCCATTGCATTGTGGATAATAGGGGTAGCCCATTTTAGGTGGATACTTTATTTCTTAGCTAGAGCATTGAGATCCTTATTTTTGAAAGAACCACAATTGTCGGTGACAATAGCAGTGGGGATGCTAGAATGATAGATAATATGGTTGAAGATGAATTTAGAAATATTGCACCTAGTAACGTTAGTAAGAGGCATAGCCTCAACCCACTTGGTGAAATACTCAGTGGTGGTTATAATAAAAGTATGGCCATCAGAAGATGTGGGCTTTATTTTTCCAATTAAATCAAGTCCCCATTTTGAAAAGGCCAAGGTGAAGTAATAGGTTGTAAGGCTTTGATTTCAGTTTTTGATAAAGCGGTAACTAGTTGTAACAATTTTGGTTGGTCTTGAGTTACAATGTTAATGGTTATCATCTCTTCTACCAACAGCTTGGAAGTGACATTATCTTAAAATGATGATGGAGGCTTGTGTAGATTTTTGGATATTTTGGATCCAAATATACTCTTTTCTAGTTCCTCGAAAAGTTTTCACTAGGAGATGCATCCTTTTCTTTCTTTTTCTTTTTCATTTTTTGTTTCTCGTATAATGCCTCATAAAATTTTCACTATGCGAGATATAATTAGTCTTTTTATGTTTAATTTATTTTTATTTAGTATTGGAGATTGTAGGCTCTTTTTCCAAAGTAAGTGGTAGCATCAAGGTGTATATCGAAACCTTCTTGTGATTCGACAAGGAAAAGGATCCGGACCTCAAGGAACTCCTAGATGGCCTCATTGTTTTGAAAGAGATCCATGGAAATATGACATTGTCTATCCTGATCAATGAGGGAAGGATAAACAACATCAAGGGTTTGAATTGATAAGTAGACTAGGAAAATTGTAGTTTCAGCTAGGTCTTAGAAGAGGCTATGTGTGCAATCTGGTCTCAATTTCAAAATCTAAGTCTCGCATCGCTACATAAAACCTCAAAGACTATAGGCCTCTTCTCATATGTCTCATGTCCTAGACCATATGTGTAAAGGTTATACTTTATATCCATATGTTCAATAACACCATGCCCTTTTGGGCCAAGGCCTCTTCCTTTCCAGTTCATTTTTTTCATCATTTTATGGCCCTTGGTGTAATCAGTGGATTTGTAGCATTTTGCCATCCTATCATCATATAGCCAAGAGTCGTCAAAGATTGGAATATGTTCATCTTCTAGATATCCATATCCATATCCATATCTTGTTCGAGATAGTAAGTTTGGAGGTTTTTGTAAATGAGGAGCGTTAGGATGCCCATATCTACGAGGTGATAATGGAAGTTTGCCAATAAGAAATGCATTTTCAAGTGTGTACTCACCTAAGCCTTTATGAGAGAATGTAACTTTAAGTGACACCTTAGATGTAGATGCTTCAGAGGAAGACGTGGAGGCATGAGGAATATCCTCAGGTGACGTTTTAGATGTAGATTCCTTATAAGAAGATGCAGTAGTATGAGGGAATAATATGGCATCGGGATCAATATGGTTGGTAACAATAGAAGTTACACTAGATACGGGTTGTGCTATCAGTAGTTGGACAATAATTTTCCTTTTTGTACCTTGCTTGAAAAACTTACGGTATTCAAAGGGGTCGAGTATCACCAATGTTGGGCCCCTAGAATTTTGGCTAAGTAAAAAAATCACATATGTGCATAGGTCCTAGTTGAAGAGAGGCACGCAAGGACAGAGCACATAGGGTAGGGTTTAAGAAAAGGGTTTAAGGAAGCTCATGGAACGTGTGGTGCATGCAGACAAAACAGAGGGTTCAAGACTTAGCCAAATTGGGCATTCGGGATAGAACATGTGAAAAGTATGACTCGACTACACATGTTGTGTAGATAAGGTGCCAGCCTAGTGACAGGTTGGCCTAGGAAGGAGCATGCCTATGGTAGAAACTTCTAGAAGCACATCATGGTGAAAAGTGGAAAGCTTGAGCTTGGGAGAGCATGCTCACATGGAGGACCACATTTAGACACTTGGCATTGGATCTGAGGGCACTAGAGGATGAGTTGGCAACCCAAAGAGGCTATAAATACTAGCACCTACAGAGTAAATGGGGAGAACTAGAGAATGGGTGGAGCTCTACAGAAATACTACAAGAACTCTGTTAGTGGGTAATTACACTTGGGAAAGGATGTATTAGGTATGGGGATTATAATTTTTCTTTTTGTTGGCCTAGCTACATTAGTCTAGTTATAATGCATGACTACAGTCTACTTCTCTGTGACATTCTGTAATGGCTCCATGGATGTAATGAGGTTACCAGTTTATATATATGAATATCAATGGTTTTATACATACATATTTTTCATAGGTTCTCTTTCATTTATGTTTATGCTAGGTATGGATGTTTGTATACTTCTTTTTGTTATGATACAAGTCATTTTGTTTAAGTACTATCTGTTTAGAATGGCTGCAAGGATCTAGATGTCATTCTGAGCTCTATGGTTCTTTTATGTCATAAATCCTCTTTAAATATCTTACACACAAATCATAGATGATGTTTCCCACTTAACTCGATTAAAAGAGAGACTTAGTACCCGCGCGTGCCTCGGGTGAGTGCCCAACATCCATTGGGTGATAGGTCAGCATGCATGGGGTACCTTTCTTTTTTGATGAGGGTAAAAATGACTACATCTTTGTTACATTCTTTGGACTAGGTTTGGAGGTTCACTTTGTAGAAGAAGTATAGGAAAGAAGAGTTACTGACTTGAGCACGCGTGTTTGGAAAAGGAGAAAGGGAAGTTGGTGTATGTGATTGATGGAGAGGAAGAAAAATCTTGGATGTTATCCATTCTGTAGGGACGTGTGAGGTGGTGGACAATGTTGATACTCACGTGCGTGCCTACCATGAGCCCTTAAAGATAAATAAGGTTAACATCAGTTCAGGAGAAGAACCTAAGGAAGCTATTATTGGAGATTACTAGTCGAAGAAGGAAGTCTCTAAGATCATTGATTTGTTGTGTGAATTTGAGGATTTATTCCTACACGGGTACCATGAGCTCAAAGGCATTCACCATTCCTTGGGGGAGATGAAGATAAAGCTAAAGGATGGTGTGCGCCCGGTCAGGAAGAGACCCTACCGGATGAATCCAATTTGTGTGTAAAGGTTAAGGAGGAGATAGACAAAATGATAGTTTCTAGGATCATTGAAGTAGTGGAAGAATCAAAATGGATAAGTCTAATGGTAATCAACATCAAGAAGGATGGGTGGATTAGGATCTGCATGGATTATAGGGAGCTGAACGTAGTTTGTGTCATTGATCCTTTTCCAACCCCCTTCACTAAAGAAATTTTGGAAGGATTTGTTGGGTGTGAAATCTATTTCTTTACCGATGGATTTTTAGGGTACTGTAGACACCAAATTTGGGTCTTACGACACCTGTACCGTATCTCATCCTTCAACCTAACCCTACCTCAACACTTAAACCTTACACACCTAATGATTTATTAATTACCTTATAATTAATAAATCCACATCTCCAAACTCGCCACCTCACCATGACCTAGCCCTAACCCTAAACTAACCTAATTAAGACCTATGACTTGGTCCATACCCACACCCATGACTCACCACCCCTCACCCGCACTAACACGAACCTAATAATGACTTGACCAAGCCCATAACTGACCCCTCGGGAGAAAAGGAGGGAAAGTTGGCTATTTTACTAAAAATAGCCACTTTCACCTAACCGACAATGGTCCCTACTCGACCGGCGTCGGTTACGTAACCGCCATCGGTCCCTATAAATGACCTCCCTCAACCAAAAGAAAAGGAGGAGGAAATTCATTTGCAAGATCGGAATCCATTTGAGGAGGAAATTCAGAGAGTGAATCCATTTGAAGAGGAAATTCAGAGAAGAGGATGGAGTCCTAAGACTCAGAATCGATCAACACTAGATCTTTGTCACACTTATCCAAGCATTGGGAGAGTCGAGGATAGCTTCATCAGCTCACTTTGATGGTCGGATCATCCCACTTGAGCTTTGCCTTCATCACCACATTCCTTGGACTGTATCCTCTCTGGAAAGAAGTAAGCAAGTATCTTGTATGCTTCTAGGCTCCATTTCATGAACTTTTGATTGAACTTTTATAAGCTCACCCTGATCTAAGGCAGCAGTAGCACCCGGCACCTACCATTCATTCATCCATCCTTATATTGCCCAAAAGATAGCTCTCTCTCTCGAATCTTCTCTATCACCCTACTACTCCCCTCAACCATCTACCAACCTTCCAAACCTCATAACCACCTTACACCAACCTCCATTAAAAATCCCTAAATCACTTCCCCTACCGATCTCGGTTATTCTCTCCGGTACAGTGCTCCGGTTAACTATGATCGTTATCCTGTGACCGCCATCATCACCATGACTTATACCAAAAAAACATTCTTTTACCTATTCACCTCAAAACAACCTCAGATTTGATCTGGTCTATCCCTGTAACTTGATCTGAACGTATCAATAACCAATGACCAAACAAACAAAATGTCATTTTATTATGGGTAGTTTAGTCTCTATTGCTTTTAGTAACGAGGTACCTAAATTGTGATTTCGCAATAGCTTCTTTATTATCATTTGCATTAATTTGTATTAAAAAGGGAACTGACCACCTTCGAAAGGAAGTCTAATATTTCCTGGGCCCAAGGCAGTTCCCTCACTTATTGTCTAACTAAAATCTAGTGGTCTTGCATTCTTATTTACAGGTAGTCCTTCCCAGACAAAAAGGAGTTCTTCACAATCGATCTGATCTCTCTACGGTATGCACACACCTTCCCAACACTCAACAAGTATTCCTCCTAGCCCTAACCCTTATCTGTTTCTCAAGAGAATGAAAGGATAGAAGCAACTCTATTCGGAACGAAATTCTGTGCGAAACATTTTGGCACACCCGGTGGGACCCTTTTCGGGTTTCTTTCTTTCTTGCTTGCTTTCATATAGGGAGCACACTTGTTGTTTCTTTCTTCTAAATATTCACAAAATATTTTTCATTTTGGTAAAAGAATTTGTCTTTCTTTCACATCTTTGCATTAGTGAAAGTCATCTTCTTTGCTTCATCGAATATCATTTTCGATTTGGGTTTAAAACACGTGCATCATATTCTTACTTGTTGTTTTTAATTCTAGTGAACATAGATTAAGTAACAAGTCATACACGTGGGGGTGATATCCATGATTGATGAGAAATTAATCTTACTCTCACTACACAACACATACCAAATCACATCATAATCAACACAACAACTCAAACATCCCCCCTTTCCGCGGTATTCCTCCACACGATTGAGGTAGCCTTATGAGCCAAAACAAACTTGACATCTCCCTTAGGTATTTTGTTTAGGATTGACATCATCTAGCGTCTAAGGCATAAGCCCAAAGTGATTAAAACTAATCCTAGGGTTAGTCTCTTGATTTTCTTGTGCATCTTGCTTGTTTTTTTAGTTTTGTTTCTCTGTCATACACTGTTTCAGTGATCACTTCAAGACAGTTTGGTAGGTATATTAAGCATTGTTATCCCCAAACCAGCAGCTTCTTACATCCTCTCTTTGCTTTCACAGTGACCGACACCGGTCCTATACTACCGACATCGGTTAACTGACCAACGCCGCTACATTCTGACCGACATCGGTTATCTGACCGATATCGGTTACTGTGTTTAACAGTTCTTGACAAACCAACAACCTATCAATTCCAACATTTTGTTGTTGTTTCTATTCCGGATTGATTAAATCCCTGCTGTGTCCTCTTGTCCATGGTTGTTATCACCTAGAAACAAGCTGCAGCCATGGTTTCACATGCATGTTCCATGCCTTTGCCTGAGTCACCCCCTTCACATCCTATGGGGAATCCTACGGATACCAGTAATTTTCCCAAGATCCCTATAGGAGATAAGGAATTTGCCAAATTTTTGGATGCTAATCCTAGTGCCGTACAATATTATTTGTCTCATACCCCTGACCGTACACCCGATGGTCAGCTCCTCGTTGGTATGCCTATTAGTATCGCCACTCACTTAGCCCCTTCCCCACCTAATAACTCCGCTTCACCATCTTCATCCTTAGCCCGTCTCCCAGCTCAGTGGCTTTGGTGGTTCATACTGCACCAATTGGCTTTCCTTTCATTAATCTGGGGCCCCACATATCACTACCATCCACTGACCCTACCTCATCTCTCTCAGACTGACTATCTCTTGTATAACTTTCTCTCTGCCACCTATACACATGAGCTTTCCCTCACAAGCTCCGCCCACCTTTTCATTTCCACAAATTCATCCAGTGGCCTCAACCTCTTATATAGGACACCCTTATTCGGCTGCCCCAACACATTCATCACCATTATCTTATCAACATTCAATCCCACCATTGTCTAGTAGCGGATCTTGGACCAATCCTCCTCTGTTTACAACGACAAGCACCATCATCTAACCCAACCAATGATTTAATCAAACAGATGATGGACAAGATGCAAAATCTTGAGGCTTCTATTTTAGGAAGTCATAACACCCTGACATATGAGCAAGTTTGTTGGGAGCCTATTCATCCTTCTATCCCCCTTCATACATATCCTCCTCAATGGGAATTACTGAAATTTACTCGCTTTAATAGTAAGGAGGACCCTCAACAACACTTGCGATCATTCAGACATGCCTGCTATCTGATTGCTCATGACGATGCCTTACTACTCCATACCTTTCCCATGTCCTTATCAGACTGCCTTGAGTGGTGGTAGTGCTTTAGCCCAGCACTCAATCTTCTCCTTTAACCAATTAGCCCAATCTTTCTTGGATCACTTCTCCATCAATATTTCCAAGAAAGTATCCATTACCGACCTCTATGCCATCCGACAATTTGAAGATGAGTCTATCGCAGATTTCATTGGACGATGGTGGGGCCTCATCAACCAACTTACTTACGCCTTACCTCAAGCCGAGCTCATCGAACTCTTTACGCGGGCCTGCGCTAAACACATTTCTCCCACCCTCCAAATTCAAACTTTCCGCACCTTTGATGAGGCCTTTACTATGGCTCGGAAACTAGAGATTCGAGCCTTAGAGGAGGAGAAATTGAGGTTACGCAACAAAAGCTCAAATTTCTAGACCCAAGACTCTACCACCAAACCCAACACCACCAACTCTCACGCATCGGCTGCTTCGAAATCAAAGGGTGCCGTACACGCAGTGACGGTCAAATCTCAAGCACTGTCTAATACCCAGCCGAAAGCCACCTATAAGTATAAAGCCGAGCCCATCAACTACACTCCCTTGGGAGAAACTTATGGTGTGATCTTAGACAAATTGCTTAAAGCAGGAGCTATCACCTTGCCTCCTATTAAACCTCACTCCGGGTTTGATTCCACCCATGCTATACCTTCTTGGTATAAAGAAAATGACTTCTGTAACTTCCATCGCGTGAAGGGACACAGTCACGAAAACTGCAAGATGTTGAAAAACATAGTGCAGGAAATGGTTGATGTAGGGGATATAACTCTCGATAATCCTAATGCCCCCGCTAATCAAAATTTAAAAATATTCAACAAACCATTTCCAAACCATGCATCTAACAGTAACACAAACCAAGACACCTCAGCCGAGGAGAAGAGTGTGCATGAGATCCATGCGATTTTCAACTCCCAACCCAGGGCTTCCATTGAGGAAATTTTGAATCAAGCTTCTTCACCAACGCAGGGATTCTCGCCCCCTTCTCCTTCATCAGGACAAGAGGATAGTCCCGCTATTCCTTTACCCATAAAGGAATTAACCACCAGAGTTCTCTTCTCACAAATGAACCTTCTTACACCACATCCCTGCAAGATTGTGAGTGGATGTTATCTAACTTATCTATTTCCCAAACATCTCCTTCCACCACTCTTGCTGCAAAAGAAGAAGGCTTGCCACTTTTTCTGTCATCCTTAGAGGAGAAACCCCTTGAGCCTACATCACCAAACTCCTTAATCATGATAGATCCCCTCGAACATGCCCTCCTACCTATTAGTTCTTCATCACCTAAATCTTTCCAGTGACCGGTTGACCTCTTAACACCCATTGATACAGTGCCTCATTTACCCCCTGTATCACACCCACAGTGGACTGGAATCACAACCCACCTCTCTTCCATACCAAAGTTCCTGTTCACATGTGAATATTGTTATCCCTAGAAGATAGACGAGTCTTATGGGAGCATTTGAGTACACCATGCTCTACTCAAATGCAGATGACTAATCCAGACACCTCTACCATATACCCGAGGTGTTTACAAAAGCTCAAAATGCCTATGTCCTCACCTTCACCCCCCTCATCTCTATCGAATCCCTCAGCCACCTCTATCAACCTAACCAAACCTTCCCCCATGCTTGGGACTTCACCAATTCTCATCCTGACACACCCACCTAAACGGTTAGATTTATCCAAAAATAATGTCGTCAATCCATCTAGGAGACAGACCCAATCTCCTCGAGTTCAATCTATGCCTCTGCCACAACTAAAACCCTCACCCCCGATCACACCGATATAGCAGGCATGGCTTCAGCCTTCACCATCACACCTACCTTCTATATTAGGGCCTCACCCCTCCACCTTTGCCTCAATACACCATGCCTCCCACATCTTCTTTAACATGACCTATACCTTTTGCACCCCTACAGACACTCACGAGCGTCTCAACACCGTCGCCCCAGTAGCTATCTACCTACCTGCCAACCCTAAGAAAACTCGATCATCGAAGGACTTGTTTGCTATCGCTCCTCTCTCCCCGTGGTTGTTTCTTGCCACCACGTCAGCTGGGGCCTCATCATCTAACCAACTAAACATAACTTGTATACAGAGAAACCATGCCTAGTTAAAACCAATCATCAAAATCCCTTGCCTAAATCACCACCCGTACGAACCACTCATACCCAACCATTACCAAAACAATCAAAAATCTCACCCACTCAATCAACAGCCTCATCTTCATCTGAATTTGACCCACTCAAAGGATCTTACTCCAAGATCCTTGATATGTTGGTGGGGGATGCGACCATTTCCCTACCCCGCTCAGACTCTATGATCCATCTAAACCTCGACCTATAGGTTATGATGAATCTAAAATTTGTGCTTACCATCACACACCAGGACATGATGTAGAAGGATGCAAAGCTTTGAAAGCCATCCTTCACCAGTCACCTATCTCGGATAGACAGCCTAAGAAAGACAATTTATGGAGAGAAGCCCTTAGCTTTGATCCCTTCTCCTATACCACCTGTCCCCGCCTCACCAAAATCTATCATCATTGCAACCCCGCCTCTCGAGAACAATGACTTATCCGCCATCTTCCTCCTCTCGTATTCATGAGATCAACATGATTAACATTGCTACTCGAGGTCAGAAAAACAATGGAAAAGCTAAAGAAAGCACACCTGTGGCCTCTCTTTCTCCTTCTGCCATCCCGATCGCACCACCACCTAAAGTGGTCATTCATGGACCTACCTATCCCATCTCTGATGGAGTTTCCCATCACACCATGATCAAACAACTTCACCAATCTCCTGTATCAAAATGACACTCTATGATCTCATTCAAACATCTGAATCGCATCGATAAGCTTTAATTGAGATCCTTCAAGGGATAGAGGTCCTACCTAACGAAACCTTTCCCGTCACCTCCATTTTAACACCCAACCATGTCGCTTCTCTCACCAAACAACCTACCTCCACAACCACTTTTCCCCTCTATAAAGCCAAGCCATTGTCGCTTTTTTCCAAAGAAGAAATTGTCATCTTTGGTGCAGAAGATCCTGATCCCACTCTTTTTATCTCGGCTTACATCCAGGACATCTGGGTACGTCGTGTTATGATTGACGGGGGCACTAGCCTAAACATTGTCTCTTCCAAAGCCTTCTAATAGATGAATATCCCTCCTAGCTGCATGTGTGCCAACCCCACCATGTTGTGTTCATTCAACGATGCTATTACTTCTACCTTAGGCACCGTGATCCTTAACATTCATGTAGGGCCACGTACCTTACCCGAACTCTTCTATGTCCTTGAGGGAGAGTTCCAATACAACATGTTGTTAGGCCACCCTTGGATCCGGGCTATGGGATGTGTTCCCTCCACCTTACATAGATGCATCAAATTTGAGTATGAGGGGAAGTCATACACCATCAAAGCTGACGCTTCCCCTTAAAACCTGCAATATGTTATATCACCCTAATGATGTGCTTGTACCAGTCAAGGCACCCATTGATCCAGCCCAACCATCTACTTCAACCATGCCTCAACCATCCATCTTAACCACACTCACACCTTCGACCAATGAACCCACCACCGCGAATACCACTTCCTTCCCCATGGACAACATCCCAACTTCAGATCCCTTGGTAGAGGTTTTTCAACGCCTTACGCTGGGGGAATACCACCTATACAACGTTAGCACCTTTCACACCCCACAGGAGTATGGACAGTTACATGCACATCCTACCTATGACCGTCATGTGGGGGAGGTGATCTCCTACGGACCACCTAATTGCCACACCAACCTAACATATGGGGGTGTCGACACATCCTCTGTCACCCCTGAACCTCCCCTTGGTGTGGTTCCCTTCCAATCTGATTTTTGATATCTAACCAATCGTCGTTTCGCCCTCACCTTCTGTATTTGTGCATGGAAGGGTTTTGGTTTGGTCTTTATGAACAAGGCCGACATACGATCATTCCCATAACTACCCGCAAACACAAAGATCATCATGGTCTTGGATTTTCTGAACCACCTACACTGAAGAAACCTCATGTCAATTGTATCAGGAAGACGACGAAGTCACCCCTTCCGAACCATCATCGCCCATTTTTCCATCTTCACCCACGGAGTCGATAGACCCGGAATCTATCCCTCCTAACTTTTTAAAATGAGCTTTTCTTACGCTCTTGACCACCTTCAAATTTATCAAAAGCGCATCAAGCATGCTTATGATAAGTGAGTTCATGAGTGTACCTTTAAGATTGGTGATCTTGTCCTCAAAGAGAATCAACATGTAACCAAACTAGAAAAGAGAAAACATGGAAAATTTTCTCCTAATTGGATTGGGCCTTACATTATCACTCACACCTACGGATCAGGTACTTATCATTTAGCTTTGCTTAATGGTAAACCCGAGCCTGAACCCCTTAATGCCTTGCATCTCCGACCATTCTACTGTTGAATTTAGTGTTACATCACTTCTTATCTACCTTGCGCTCATCCCTTGAGCTCATTTACCACCTCATACACCTTGTTTGTGCATCTCAAAATAGAATCAAGCTCACATGGTTTGATCATCACCTCCTCTTAAAGATGCCTTCCCCTTTTTAGTCTGGTCCATGACTTAAAAGTATCAAAATAACAAGTTCTCAATTATACGATTCTGGGATATTCTTGAGTCAAACTTCCTGTAAAACTAGATACTTCATGCCAAATGGACATCTAGACCTCTAAGCTCTAAACTAGACTGCTCCCTCAAAGGATAGCTATGTGCAAAGCCACATCTACTATTATAAACTAGACTGCTCCTCGAAGGATGGCTAGTGCAAAGCTGCATCATGCTAATATAATGTGCTCCTCGAAGGACAGCTATGTGCAAAGCCGCATCATGCTACTATAAGTAGACTGCTCCCTTGAAGGACAACTATACAAAGTCAGCCTCTATCAGAAGCTTCTCGCATTGATCAGCTTCGTGAAGACCTCAAGAAACAACAAAATGCATATCCCATATAGACTTCCCGCATCGATCAGTCTATATCCAAAAAAAAAAAAAGCAGTATTCAAAAGCACTTTTGAGTCATGGACTTGTCTATTTAGGTTTGGTTCTCTTTGATCAGAATAATCACCTTATAACAAGTCCTCTACGCCCCAGCCATACCATCCACCTCACCTCACCATTTTTCAAAACAACAAAAGGGACGTGACGTATAACCGATATATTGTGATTATACAACTCTTTCCACCTATTGACTTCTCGCATATGCAAGGTACCTAGGGATTCAAGCTCATCCTATGATAATACGTGGTTTGTTTAGCTCTTTCCAACTATGGGACACTTTTTCCTCTTTTACCCAAATCTAGGATTATGTGTTGACCTTAATCAGGACACGGTTTCCTATGCTTGGGTAAGCTAACCCTCGCTTCACCTATACCCACACCAACACCGCCAATACCTTACCAACACCAACAACATTACCCTACCAACATCAAACTTTTACCAACCAACAAATTGCCTAACCACAACCAAATTTCCTCGAATTCACTCTCTCCCGGTCCTAAGGGAGAACTACATCGGTCTGAGGCCCCTCCTTGCTTTGTGCAATGGGCTATGTAGGTAGCACTTAGGAGACATGGGGTCTCCCAAGGTTAGCTCGACCATCCCCTACCAATAACTCACTCGCCCACACCAACACCAACAACATTACCCTACCAACATCAAATTTTTACCAACCAACAAATTTCCTAACCACAACCAAATTGCCTGAATTCACCTCTCCCTGGTCCTAAGGGAGAACTACATCGATCTGAGGCCCCTCCTTGCTTTGTGTAATGGGCTATGTAGGCAGCACTTAGGAGACATGGGGTCTCCCAAGGTTAGCTCGACCATCCCCTACCAATAACTCACTTACCCACACCAACACCAACAACATTACCCTACCAACATCAAACTTTTACCCACCAACTAATTGCCTAACCACAACCAAATTGCCTGAATTCACCTCTCCCTGGTCCTAAGGGAGAACTACATCGGTCTGAGGCCCCTCCTTGCTTTGTGCAATGGGCTATGTAGGTAGCACTTAGGAGACATGGGGTCTCCCAAGGTTAGCTCAACCATCCCCTACCATAACCTATCATGTGTTGTGTTTTCCTTAAAAATATAAATATTTTCACGTATTTATATTGATAACACTCACCTTTGTAACCAATCAATCGGCCCGACCTAAGGCCGCAACTAACCAATCGGCCCGACCCAAGGCCGCAACCAACCAATCGACCCGACCTAAGGCTACAACAACCCAATCGCCCGAACCAAGGCCGCCACAACCCAATCAGCCCAACCCAAGGCCGCAACAACCCAATCGACCTGACCCAAGGCCGCACCTAACCAATCGGCCTGACCCAAGGCCACAACTAACCACTCGGGCCCGACCACCAAGGCCTAAGGCCATAATAAACCAATTGGCCCAACCCAAGGCCAACCAACCAATCGGCCCGACCCACGGCCGCACCAATTAAGTACCTCGACCGAAGCCCAAAATTATGATTCTATCCACCCATAATGTAGCTGTTTGTTCAATCGAGCTCACATGTTCGTGTTTTAGCATGACTAGGATACTTGAATTGATCAGCCAACTAGCTTTTCCTAGACCGAGACCGTGACGTTTATCTCAACCAAACCAACCATTTGGTACTACCAAACATGCCTAAACATTCGGTACCTTACCCGTTATATCCCCTGGAGCTACTTCCTATGCCTTGGATACCAGGATTATATCAACCTTGTTTGGATAAACTATCGACCTTTGCCTATGAATTGCTTGTTTTCTCTTCAAATCATGTACCTTGGTCGCACTACTACATTTCAACGTGCGTCTGCTTCCTTGAACTTACCCCACCATCTTACCATCATCTCATCATCATTCACCCTTTATCAACCCTATCCCTGATTTCACGTCACCTCAATCTGTGATAGATTTGAGGGGGATTACCTATACCCTTAACTGGGGCAACCACTTCTTATTATTGTCAGTGCAGCTTTACAAGACAAGCTACATGACAACAAGGGGCAAATGTAGACACCAAATTTGGGTCTTACGACTCCTGTACCCCGTATCTCATCCGCAACCTAACCCTACCTCACCACCTAAACCTTACACACTTAATTATTTATTAATTACCTTATAATTAATAAATCCACATCTCCAACCCTGCCACCTCACCTCGCCACCTCACCATGACCTAGCCCTAACCCTAAACTAACCTAATTAAGACCTATGACTTGGTCCATACCCACACCCATGACTCACCACCCTCACCCACACTAACACGAACCTAATAATGACTTGACCAAGCCCATAACTGACCCCTTGGGAGAAAAGGAGGGAAAGTTGGCTATTTTACTAAAAATAGCCACTTTCACCTAACCGACAACGGTCCCTATTCAACCGCATCGGTTACATAACCGCCATCGGTTTCCCTCAGTAAATGACCTCCCTCAACCAAAAGAAAAGGAAGAGGAAATTCATTTGGAAGATCCGGAATTCATTTGGTAGGAGAGAGAGAAGTGAAACAAGTAGAGAAATTCATTTGAGAAGAGGATGGAGTCCAAGACTATAATCGAGCAACTGAGATCACTGTCACACTTATCCAAGCATTGGGAGAGTCAGAGGATAGCTTCATTAGCTCACTTTTGATGGTCGGATCATCCCACTTGAGCTTTACCTTCGTCACCACATTCCTTGGACCTGTATCCTCATCAGAAAGAAGTAAGCAGTATCTTGTATGCTTCTAGGCTCCATTTCATGAACTTTTGATTGATAGTAATTATAAGCTCACCCCTGGATCTAATACCCTGCACACACACCTACCCTTCATTCATCCATCCTTATATTGCCAGAAGATAGCTCTCTCACTCTCTGAATCTTCTCTATCACCCTACTACTCCCCTCAACCATCTACCAACCTTCCAAACCTCATAACCACCTTACACCAACCTCCATTTAAAAATCCCTAAATCACTGCCCCTACCGATCTCGGTTATTCTCTACCGGTACCGGTTTTGGTAACCGCGATCGGTTATCCTGTGACCGCCATCGGTCACTGTGACTTATACCAAAACCAGCCTTTTACCTATTCACCTCAAAACAACCTCAGATTCAGTCTGGTCTATCCCTGTAACTTGATCTGAACGTATCAATAACTAGTGACCAAACAAACAGAATGACATTTTATTATGGGTAGTTTAGTCTCTATTGCTTTTAGTAACGAGGTACCTAAATCGTGATTTCGCAATAGCTTCTTTATTATCATTTGCATTAATTCGTATTAAAAGGGGAACCGACCACCTTCGAAAGGAAGTCTAATATTTCCTAGGCCCAAGGTAGTTCCCTTAGTTATTGTCTAACTAAAATCTGGTGGTCTTGCATTCTTATTTACTGGTAGTCCTTCCCTAACAAAAGGAGCTCTTCACAATCGGTCTAATCTCTCTATGGTACACGCACACCTTCCCAACACTGAATGAAAGGATAGAAGTAACTCTATCTCGAACGAAAGTTGTGTGAAACAGTACCACCAAGTCCGGATTGCAAAGGAAGACCAGGAGAAGACAAATTTCACCACTGAGTGGGGAATTTTTGCATATACGGTCATGCCCTTTGGGTTAAAGAATGTGCCTAATTTTTTTATGTATAGTGGTGCAAGCATTCCAGGACTTCATCCATAAGTTTCTTCAAGTCTATTTGGATGATTGGATAGTGTATGGTCTAGTAAAAGACCATTGTGACAATTTGAGGTTAATGTTTGAGAGGTGTAGGCTAGTTGAGGATATCCCTCAATATTAAGAAATGCATATTTGCTACACCCTTTGGCACATTATTGGGGCATATCATATGTAAGGAGGGCTTGCTAGTAGATCTCGCTAAAGTTACAATTATTGTGGGGTTAGGGGAGCCTACTAGCTAGAGCACAGTGCATTGCGGATTCCTTGGGCATACGGGTTATTACAGGAAATTCATCAAGGGGTATGCCAAGATCACCGCACCTTTAGAGGAGCTTCTCAGACATAAAAGTGCCTTCCATTAGGGAGAGGCGGTACAGAGGGTGTTTGATACATTAAAGGATAGGCTTGTCACCGCACCTATATTATGTTTTCCCTCTTGGGACAAGCCCTTCCATGTCCATGTAGATGCCTCAGGAACTATTATTGGAGTATTGTTTACACAACTAGGTGAAGGTATTGTTGATCACCCTTTATGTTTCGCAAGTAGGAAGTTGACACCAGCAGAGTAGAATTACACAACGACTGAGCGTGAAGCATTTTCAATGATCTACATGCTTTTCAAATTCAGGCAGTATCTGTTGGCAACACCCTTTGTATTTTACACCGACCACATGGCATTAAATTATTTGGTGAACAAGCCCATTCTATAAGGGCGCATATGTCGATGGGTATTGTTATTTCAAGAGTTTGAGTTCACCGTAGTAGTGAAGCCTGGGAAGAGCAATTGTGGACTTGATCATCTATCAAGAATTGATTCAGGGGAGGATGCAGAGTATTGAGGAGATAATGTCATATGCGCAACTATTTAGGTTACGTTGCACGCCCTCAAATTTGGAGGAAATTGTGGTATTTTTAAAGGAAGGTGTGGCACTGGAAGGAATGAAGGTGTTAGAGAAGAAGTAGCTAGCCATACACGCCGCGCCCTACATGTTGATCAGTGGAGACTTGTACAAGTTAGGACGTGATGAGGTGTTGTGTAGGTGTGTATTAGAGCATGAGCACCTCGCCATCATGGAGGAAGCACATGGAGGAAGTGTGGGTGGGAATTATGCAGGTGATGCCACTACGCATAAGATATTAATGGTAGGTTTGTGGTGGGAAACCCTATACAAGGATTGTAAAGACTATTGTAAAGCATGTGACCATTGTCAACGCATTGGCAAGCCAGGAAGGAGAGATGAAATTCCTTTGCACCCTATACCTAGCGTGGAACCTTTTGAGAAGTGGGAAATAGACTTTGTAGGCCCTATTGCACTAGTGGTGCATAGGACTAGGTCACGCTATGTCATCACTTGCACAAATTATCTGACAAGGTGGGTAGAGGTAGCCCCAACTAAAGACTACACAGTAGCCACAGTGGCAACATTCTTGTGGGAGAACATTATCATGTGGTATGGATGTCCTTTGATTTTAACACGTGATAGGGGTACACATTTCATGAATGAGACCGTGAGGATCCTATTAGTAGAGTTCATGGTGGCTTAGCACAAGACTACACCCTATCACCCACAGGCAAATGGAACCATGGAAGCATTCAACAAAATACCGAGTCATACCCTGACCAAAATTTGTGATGTCGAGAAGACAAGATTGGGATGACAAGGTATCAACAGTATTATGGGCTTACAAGACAACTTATAAAAGGTTGAACAAAGCCACACCATTTCAATTGGTGTTTGGCACGAATCTATTCTACCAATTGAATTCATGTTACCTTCTCTACAAATAGCACACACAAGAGGGTTAGCTGATGAGAAAGCAACTGGAAGAGAGAATTGATAAGTTAATGAAGTTGGATGAGAGATGATCACTCGCCAAGTGGAGCCAAATAGTAGAGAAAGCAAAGCAAAAGGCTTGGCATGATCGCCACATAAGAAACAAGAAGTTTGAGGTTGGGAAGATGGTCTTACTTTATGATTCTAAATTTCTGCGCCATCTTGGGAAGTTAAAAGTCCATTGGTTGGGTCCTTACACAATCTCATACATCCTTGATTCAGGCGTGTGCTAGTTACAAGTGTTGGATGGGATGAAGTTTCCTAGACACTTTAATGGGAGTAGGCTAAAGCCCTACTATAAATAAGTCTTCTCGGTGTTTGTAAATAAGGTAGTTTTGCTAGTTAGTTTAGAATTTTCCTTTATGCATTTCTTTTCTTGTGTTTCCCTTTCGCGTTGTTGTTTTGTTTTGCGCCTTGGGTGCCGGTAACCTTATTGCTACTTTTTGAGAATTTGTGAGTGCGCAAAGGACCACACATCATTTTAGTGTGGGGTGGAGTAATGTGAAGGAGTGCATGGTTAAAGTGCCAAGGACGTTGTGTTAAAAATCCGGTTGAATGGCCCTATTAAAAGAGGTGCTTGAAAAGAAAATATGGAAAAAGGATGGTTGGTGTCAAGATAAAGCTACTTTCAGATCCCACGTACAAAGGAGGAGAAAGTGCATTAAGCAACACGAGGTAGGTGAGAGAAAAATTAGGACAAAAGAAGTGCCTTCAGCGCTGGGTACGTACGCATAAGAGTCTCTTGTCAGGTTGGATTGGTTACACGCTAAAAGGTTGGAGGTTTTTCGCACAGGTTGGGGCACGTGAGTGAAAGCGCTAAAGATGGGCTTTGTTTGAAAAATCTACATTAAATGTAAAAGTACAGTGGTAGGTGAAGTAGCACTTAATGCTTAAAAAGGGAAAAACTATAAATAAAGGGGTCGAGGCACTTCATTTTTCACTTTGCGTATAAGAAGAATGAAGCACTTTTTGCACCTTTGCAAACTAGGGCTTCCAAAAAACTGATCGTGTGAAGAAAAATTTGGAGAGATTGAAGCGTGGGTAACCAGTTTGGGTTTACAAACTAGGAGGAAGGGATTTCATGGGTGTAGGAGAAGTTTTGAGAAGGTACCATCTTGTGAAGGGAGTATCCCAGTTAGGGTTTGAAGAACTAGGGCATGGGTTTAAGTAATTTTCTTCACAAGTTTGAGATCTAAGGTTGGAGAGACCAGAAGAATAGAGTAACATAGAGTGATTGAAGTGGGAAGAAGACCTAGATAATGGCACCCAAGAAACCAGCTAGTACACCTAAGAAGGGAAAGGGAAAGGGCAAGGGAAAGCAACAAGAAATTGAAGCACACACAAATGAGGAGTGGTATGCAGAAATGCAGTACCTAGATGGAGTGTTGTTGGGGAAGGAGTGGGAGTCCCATCTTAGGAACATGTCTGTAAATGATTATAATCATTAGACAAACACAATCGAGAAGGAAATGGCACTAGAGTTAGTGCACCCAATGAACAAAAGGACACTAGAGGGTTTTCCCATATATAATGATGATGTGAAGGTCAAATTGGAGAAGGCTAGGGTTATTACAACTCTTTGAGTTGCCCTACTTTGGGAAACCTGAGCACTTATATCAGTGGTTGATGTCGCATGTACATGAGGACTATTTCCACTTTGTAGGGTGCAAGATGCACATAACTCCTCAGCTCATTTCACATTTCATAGGCCTCATCTATGAAGGAGACGGTTTGGAGGATGATTTGACTAACAAAGAAGCGATTAAGGAAACTATCACTACTTTCGCATGCAAGAAGGGGTCAAGGTATTATGATGTCATAGACATTAAGGATCTGGTGATGAAGATGGCCGCACACCTAGTGTCAAAGCTAAATGGCTAGGAGAGATGGACCCAAGTCAATAAGCCATGGTTGAATGTCTGTAGAAAGATTTTAGAGGGCACCATCTACAATTTGTCCACATTCATTGCGGATGAAATTATTAAACGCTGCGAAGGAAGGTGATAGGATCCTCTTTGGAAATGTGTTGCTAACCATCATGTTCTCGAAGATTGGGGTACTAGATGCATCAGATAAGTTTGTATGGGAGTACCCTACTGAAGACCCCTCACCCGCCAAAAGGTTTGAGAAATACGCTTGTGACACTATGAAAACAGTGCACAAGGTGTGCTTGGAAAAGTGGTATACGTGCCTAAGGAACACGTTTGGGGTAGAATGGAGAATTCTTGAACAACTACCAACAACCACAGGGGAGAAGTGGAATTTGTTGTGTACCAACATTTCTATTTGGGTAGATTCAAACTATCAGATGGGACATGGAGCCCATGGTGCAAGCTCCCCTTTTCCTTCACAGCTCAATACTTCCAAGCGGGAGTAAATAGGTTTAGGGAGTCCAAAATTTTAAGTTGGACCTTGGTAATCTAGACCAAGACCACGGGAAATGCACAAAGGGTTGGTGTACCCCGGCAAGTGCATGTATGTGGGAGTACGTATTGCATGAAATTCAGATGACAAGGCCCATGACTCTGCCCATTGTAGATGGATCTACGCACGCGTATACATCCACATAAGACCCAAGTATAAGAAGGGCACATATCTAGAGAATGAGGTATCTATACCTTAGGATCCAACTGGTAGGAAGAGACCCATACCCAAATGGGAGGATAAAGAGCCAGAGAAGAAAATACCAAGTGTGGTGGAGACACAGGCAATAGGTTCCCCAAGACAAGTGCTAGAACCAGTATGTACGCACGCAAGAAAAATCCCATAGTAAAAGAGAAGACTCTAGAGCCAGAAAATCCATCAGACAAGGAGTCATCAGGAGAGGAAGAAACAAAATCACCTACACCAGAATCTCTGGTTAAGAAGAAGCAAAGGGTAGAAGAAGAGACCGTCTCGGAAGAGACTAAGAGTTTGGAAAAGTACATAAGAGAAAAAGATGAGAGCGAAGAGGATGAGAGTGGAGAAGAAGTAAGTGGGGAAGAGGACCCCGGGAAGGATCGAGGACCACCCATCTTCAATATACATGATTCAGAGGAGGAAGGTAGAGAAGAAGAACAAGGGTTCCAGTTCATATGGTGGAAGGATAGCCTAGGTAGGAGAAGGTGCCCAGGACATGGGAAAAGATGAGGAAGCTAGTGCACAAAAGCAAGAGTCTCCAAGTTCTGCACATAGATAGACAACCAAGGTAGTAGAAGGAGAAAATACCAAGAACATTGAGACCATGGTGGAGAACAAATTGGAACACAACGTTGAGCCAGTGTTGAACAAAGAGAAGAAGGAGAGTGTAGAAGAGGAACATGGTAGCACTAGAGGCCCCATTTTGATTGTAAGTATACCTAAGGGTATGCACATGGGAGGAAGGCACACAAAGGGGGAGAGGCTGGAGATGGGTTATATTGATGACCCCAAGAAAGTGTTCCATGTGTGGTTCCAAAGTACCATTCGGTAGAGGAGCTTGTAGCAATGTCATCTTTTGACAAGGAGGCTGCATATCCACAGACAAGGAAGATGCTCTCATGGGCTATAGAGTCCCACCTTGATGAGCCAGAGTTTGAGGTAAGCCACGGGGCAATAATAACATTTCCAGGACCAAGAGAAGACAACCCAGTGGTGGATACCCAGCAGCTCTTAGATGAGAAACTATGCAATGTGCTCAACAAAGTCTCTATTGAGATTGAGGCTAGACTCTTCGGGTAGAATGATAGGGTCAGAGACCTAGAAGGGGAGCTAAAGAAGAAAGAGGAAGAGCTCGCTACTTTGACAAAGGAGCTAAGCCAAGAGAGGTTGATCAGTGCTAGTGGTAACATGAATTGAAGGATGAAAAGGCTAAGGTATGCATTTGTGTACAAGGTGGAATCCATCAATGAGGCTATCATATTGAAGCATCCGGACCTAGCATCACCTGCGTAGAAGTATGGATCAGCCTTGGGATGCCTGGAGGATTTAACGAGGATCCTCACCATGGAAATACAAAGCCACTAGCCTTGGAGTCTGTAGAAGAAGTTGTCATGTACCTAGAAAATGAGGATAAGTTAAAGATCATAGCGCTCGTTGTCACAGAATACAACAAGGTTCTTGTTGATGTAAGGGCTTCTTCTCAGACTGTTGAGGCTGCTGTACGACAATTGTGTGGATAGAGACAAAGTGGTAGGCACCTTGGTCACCACTCATGAAGTAGAACTCAAGGAGTTCCAAGAGAAGAATAAGGGAAATAGGGCGGAAAGGGATAAAATCCTTACCGAGGTCGAAAGGAAATCTGAAGCCATTGAAACCTTAAGAGGTTCAATCAAAAACTAGTTGAAGGAACTATATCCACATATTACATGAAGAATGGACGTGCTAGAGGATATAGGCAAGGATTTGGAGAAAATCACTGATACCATGAGCACGCAAGGAGATGGACTAAATTTTGGGGAGGTGAGTGCCCTAGTCGGCGACATCTACCAGGAGCACATGAAGAAGTTGATGCCTAGAACAAGTTAGAGGTTGACTTGTAAAATTATTTTCCTAGCTTTTGCAATGATTCCTTGAGTCTCCCATTCTTTCTTCTTCCCCCATTCTTTCATCCCCTTATTCTTGTTCTAAGGTGTAAACCTGTTGTATTATTTCTTTCACTTGAGAATTGTTCCCAGATGCAGAGAACAGGCATAGTGTGGGGTGATGTTGGGCCCCTAGAATGTTGGATAAGTACAAAAATTACGTATGCACGTAGGTCCTAGTTGAAGAGAGGTGTGCAAGGACAGAGTGCATAGGGCAGGGTTTAAGAAAAGGGTTTAAGGAAGCTCGTGGCATGCGTAGTGTGCGCGGATAGAACCAAGGGTCTAGGACTTAGCCAAATTGGGCATTCAAGATAGAACACGTGAAAAGCATGACCCGACTATGCATGCTGTGTGGATAAGGTGCCAGCCTAGTGATAGGTTGGCCTAGGAAGGAGCATGCCTGTGGTAGAAACTTCTAGAAGCACATCATGGTGAAAAGTGGAAATCTCAGGCCTGGGAGAGCATGCTCGCATGGAGGACCACATTTAGACACTTGGCATCGGATCTGAGGGTGTTGGAGGATGAGTTGGCAGCCCAAAGAGGCTATAAATACTAGCACCTATAAAGTAAATCGGGGGAGAACTAGAGAATGGGAAGGAGCTCTATAGAAATACTACAAGAACTCTGTTAGTGGGTAATTACACTTGGGAAAGGATGTATTGGGTATGGGGATTGTAATTTTTCTTTTTGTTGGCCTAGCTACATTAGTCCAGTTGTAATGCATGACTATGGTCTGCTTCTCTATGACATTCTGTAATGGCTCCATGGATGTAATGAGGTTACCAGTTTATATATATGAATATCAATGGTTCTGATACATACATATTTTTCATAGGTTCTCTTTCATTTATGTTTATGCTAGGTATGGATGTTTGTATACTTCTTTCTGTTATGATACAAGTCATATAGTTTGTTAAGTACTATCTATCTGGAATGGCTGCAAGGATCTAGAGGCCATTTTGAGCTCTATGGTTCTTGTATGTCATAAATCCTCTTTAAATATCTTAAACACAAATCATAGATGATGTTTCCCACTTAACTCACATAAAAGAGAGACTTAGCACCCGTGCATGCCTTGGGAGAGTCACAGCATCCACTGGGTGATAGGCTGGTGCACATGGGGTACCTTTCTTTTGTGATAAGGGTAAAAATGACAACCACACAAGGTGAACTCTCCACCGTTATGTAGAAACTTTATGCATTGATGGAAAGTGGAAGGTATTGGGTGCATCACATGTATTCAACGTCTACCGTAAGAAGGTTATATGATGTGTCTACGTCAAGTACATGACACATAGTGTCCAAGAGCTATAGGCCTACTTGTATGGGAAGAGTGATGGTGTGACATGATGGTGCTTAGTATTATCATAACCATGAATGGTAATGATATTAGCATCTAAGTCATCTATTGTATGACTAAGGAAACAAAGCATTTTCGTAGAATAGATGTTAAGGTCCACTCCATTATTGATAATAGCTCTCTTGAATTTATTATTGGTAACATAGGCTTTGATGTACAAGAATTTGTTAATTAGATTTGGGTTCAACATATCTTGAGGGCCAAAAGATAGGATAGGATTTTCAGGCGTAAGGTTCATGATCATATCCTGAAACTATTGAGCATTGAGAGTATGAGGAACACACTATTCATTTAGAGCAAGAGTGAGAATATCCTAAAATCTAGGTGACTCTTTCAGTAGTTCCATGAGAGAGATATCTATTGGCGTGGTTGCTAATTATTTGATAAAGTCATACCTGACCTAGAGACAAAGATTTGGCATTAGAATTTGACTTTTGATTTGAAGGAGCAGTTGGTTTGGACATTTGAGGTTCTGTAGAAGATGTGGAAGGTTAGTTTTCCATAGGAACCCATATATTCCATTGGCATGTGGTCATAGCATTATTGAAGGTGTGAATTTAATGGTCACCATTGTAGATGGTACTTCCTCAATAAATGAGATAATTGAACTAAAATTAGCATTATTGGTAGAAGGACCTTTGTTAGCATTTTTATTGTCACCGCCATGTTTGGGAAATGGGTTTGAGAACACCTTAATTTTGTTGTTGGGTTTCTTATTTGGTGATGGTTCTTCAATAGTGATATCTCCACTATCAATGAGATCTTGGAAAAAGTAACGTAAGTGAAAGCATCTATCATTCGGGTGACCATCAATGCAATGAAAATCACAATAAGTATCAGCATTGTACCAAGTAGGCTTGGGTTCTCCCTCAACCAAAGGTCTAGTGATGGGATAAGTAACCATGTTTGCATTAATGATTTTTTGAAGGAAATTTGATAGAGGTTCTCCCAAAGGAGTGAAATGACATCATTTAGAATTGGGAGAGGAAGAAACCTCTTTGTTAGAAACAACAAGAGGTTGTTTACCTTTTTTTGGTCTAGTCCGAGTGTTTTAGATGTTGTGGACATTGCGTTTTCTGTAATACCATGATTCCATATTATGATTGTGGTTAACGTGTTTAGATTTTTCTTGGTGAGAGCTATTAGGATGGTTACTATGTTTCCCATTGTCTTGAGAATGAGGTTTAATCGAGACCTTTTGTGATATGGGATTTTTCAATTTGTAGTCCTTTCTCAATAACTTCTTTGAAAGTATTAAGGAAATGAGTTTTCATGTGAAAGGATATATCACTATCAAGATTGGGTACAAATATGCTCATGAGTTACTTCTTAGGCATGGAGCATGGGAAACAGCTAGAAATCCCATGCCATCTTTGTAGGAATTGTGCAAAGGTATCACTTGTTTGTTGTTTGGCATTACACAAGTCCATCATTGTAATTTCAAACTCTATGTTGAATGAGAAATGTTTGACAAACTTCTCTGAGTTGTCCGCAAAAGTTTTCACATAGCCCTTGGGGAGGAGTAAGAACCATTCCAAGGCTTTTCTTCCTATACTTCGTGGAAAGAGACGCATTAAGAAGACATCACTATAGGCCACCTCTTGGCAAGCCATGTAAAACTCCCTGATATGCTCTCTAGGGTCACTCTTTCCCCTATATTTTTCAAAGTTAGGCATCTCAAAATATTTTGGAAAAGTAACATGTAAAATGTCCTTGTCAAATGGGTAAGGAAAAATTATTCAAAGCTAAATTGTTTGCATTGATGCTTCATACTAGAGATGGTATCCTTCATCATTTTCCATTCTTGGGAAAATGGTGAGTTATTCTTTAAAAAGATAAGGAGCCATCACTTGTAGATATATTGTAATCTTTGGTGTGCATAGTATGAATCTTAAATGAAGCATCACTAGATCTCTTTGGTTCCTCCTTGTCATGGGATTCATTGGTGACTTTGGAATTTAAAATACCAAGTTTTTAGCCATGTCATTAATTTGATTCATGAGGGCTTGAGTAGGATTAGTGGTTGAATCAGTTGATTTTCCTTTGTTCCTTTCATCATATTTTTCTTTGTTTGATTCATTGCTTTGGCATTGTTTGACATGGAATTATTTCGATCATCACTATTCATGTGACTAGGTCCCGACTCATCGTCATTATTTGTTGAAATGAAATATTCACCCTTGTTATGTGGTGGTTTGCCAAGTAATGTTTGTAAACTAGATTCATCAAAGTCGAGGGTAATTTTCCTACCATCTCAAGGAGATGAAGCAAAAATTGGTCTTTATTCATATGTAAAATATTTTCAACACGGGATTGTTCATTGAGTGAGATGTCATTCGATCATCCTCGATTTTTGGTCATTATCACTATCAAAATTTCCAAAAGGATTTTGTTCACCCCTTCCAAAAGGACTATAATCTTTGTATTGTTTTCCTACCATTTTTAAAAGAGGGAGGGAGAAAAAGAGATATGTGAAAGATAACTCAACCTACAGCAAAATGAATGCGATGATGGAAGAGAGGTGTGTAATTAAGTTTGATAATAACTTTTCCCTTAACAAAGTGAATGATGAGATTGGTAAGAGGTTTAGAAATATATGAGTGATGCAACCCTTAACAAAGTGAATGTCAAGATGAAACGTGGTGAAAGTGTTTGATAAACTTGACCCTTGACAAATTGAATGCCAAGATGGAAGTGTGGCGCGATGTGATGAACGTTATCATCCTCTAAAAAAGTTAATGTTAGAATGGAAGAGGGTTATAGTGACAAAATTTGGAATGTGTTCAACCTCTAACAATGTGAATGCTAGAGTGAAGAAGCAAGGATAGATTGATTGCAAAATGCACTCTACCACCTAGCAAAAAATGAATGCTAAATGGGAAGGGGGTATGAAAAAGGATTCAAATTGTATGTGATGTGCTCAAACCTTAACAATAAATTATTTAAGAAGGAAGATACTAATAAAGAGATAAGACTCAAATACCGATAGTGTAAGTATTGGAAAGAAGATATGATGAAGTGTCTAGAACACAACAAATATGTTGTCAAGTTAGAGACATGAAGAAAGAAAATGAATACGATTTAACAATGATGTTGTCAAAATAAAGGTCATAATAGGATAATGAAGATAAAATGTGATGAAATACATTGTGGCAAAGTGAAACACAACACCGCTTAAGATGTGAGTTTTAAGATGAAAGTGCTTGAGTGAGGATGTGGATATCTGCAACTCAAGACTTGATCTTGAAAAGAGGATGAGAACTTAAACTTTAGGAAATGTAATCCAAATGTTCAAGTGTTGAATGAAATGGGAGATGAACTCAAGGAGGTGAATATGAAAGATAGAAGGATTTGATAATCATGAAAGGGGAAGAATCAAATAAGTGAATAAAAAATCCAAATGATGAAGCTCAAAGAAGACAAAGTGATGATGAAAAGAAGAGAAAATTGAAATAATGAAAAAGAGATGAAAGTTTCGAAAAGGGAAAAATTGAGAGTAAAATGAAGGTTAGTGAATGACTGATGACGAGAAGAAAAGAAGATGAGAACAGATGAAACGAGGATGAAAGTAGAATCCAAACAAGGATAGTTTGGAAAAAATATGAAAAGATAAGAAAAGTGAAAGATGAATCCCAAACAAGGAGTATTTGGGACAAAGCGAGCATGGAACACTACTAAAAAAAGAAAGAAAAAATAATAATAAAAAACGTAAAAAAAAAAAAAATGTTTGAATGTTTGTTTTCGGCCTCTACCTTAGATTGGCTTGGAAAGTGTGTGGCTTCTTGGGTGGCTCTCTCAACTAGGTGTCAGTGAAATATCTAAGTAAGAGCGACACTATTTCTAGTGACAGATTTACTTAACCCCCTTTGTAACCCACGAACAAATACCTTGCTCGAGAATGAATCGCACCGGGGTCGTCACTAAGGATATCTCGTGTCTCTAACTCACAAAGGATTTACTAGTCGTGTAGGAGAAAAGGTTCTCGTTTTGTCACCGGTTCCTCAAGGTGTGGACTACTTTGGGGTTTCTAGAACCACCCCTTTATTGTATCTTAAAGCTTATGCCAAGGGGGTTATGTTCTAGTTAAGTGGTCAAGCCGTAGCTCTTAACCAAACCTGCAAATCAAGTGTTTTAAATGTGGTGTTTTTTTTTATCTTTTGATTTAGGTGTGGTTTGGTTGAACTCCGTGGTAACTGTAGTTAGTATTTTTCAATGTTTTAATCCACCTTGTGAGAGCGGGTCCCGTAAACAACAATTAGAAAGTTTTTCGGAATGAGGGGAAAATAACAAAACAAATAAACAAGACAACAAAAGCAAACCCACATTTTTATTTCCAAGATTGCTTAAAAAAGCGCAAGGAAAGAGCATATATGTGGTTTAGCTTTGGTTAAGTGAAATTTTAATTACCCAAAAATGAAAAAGAAAGAAACAACCACGTTTCTGATTCCCAAGATCACTTTCAAAAGAGTGAGGGAAGAGCATATGTGTGGGTGGTTCATTTTAGTCTCACAAAAAGAAAAGAAAATGATAAAGGAAAAGTATGCAAAAACACGTTAGAAAGTGGCTAGTCCAGGTTAGAAAATGATAAATTGTGTATGAAATAGTGAAAAAGTAGGAAAAATTAGACTGAAATGTCCAATAACACTAAAAGTATGATGTTTAAAATTTATCGCAATAGAGTACGTAAAAATGCCCACGAACCCTGCAAAAGCAAATTGCACAATTAGTTAATGTGAAGAGAAGTGGATGATAAAAGACCCAAATTGTAATGATAAAAGGCCTAAGTCAAGTAAGTAAATGAATTGACAAAGTAAAATAGTCTAAGGAAGTAATTAAAAATGAATCTTAATTAAAAAAGTCATGGTTTAAAAAGAAAGCTTAAAAATAAATAAGAATGAAAAAAAACAAATTTAAAATCTAAGAACTAAAGTTAGACTGATGTTTAAATAAATAACCTAAACCTAAACCTAAGCTAGTAACATATATAATATCACCAAAAACCTAAGGTAAGCTAAGTATTGTGTTTTGTGTGTGTGTGTGTGTTTTTTTGCGAGATGGAAAGAGTGGAGGAGTGCAGGAAATAGGCGCTAATCGGGGTAAGTCTATAGTAGAGTGGTATTTGTTTAACACATGGATGGGGCTCGCGTAGACATGTAGGGGTTGGGTAGAATTGGGTTGGGGTTGGGATGGGGTAGGTAGGAATAGAGGTCACGAGAGGGAAGGATGGCTCGGTAGGGGAAGGGCGAGTTGGAGTGGGGCGTGAGAGCAAGGGTTCACGGGGGTTTGGTGGTGAGGGATGGGATGCGTAGGAGTGGGGAGCAGGGAAATGGTGGGGATCTCGGTAGGGATCAGCGTAGGAAAGGAGGAGAGCTAGGGTTGAGGTATTGTAGGATCTACGGGGTGAGGTATGGACACAAGGAAATAGGGAAGGCCGAGGGCCAAGCTGGGTGGGGACGGGATGGTGGGGTAGCTTGGGGAAGGGGTCATGGGGTAGGATAGCTCGGGATGGATGGGGATAGTGATGGGTTGGTTGAGGTCTGTGTGGGGAAAATTGTGAGGTGGCTTAGTCGAGGTGGGTAGAGGGATAGGAGGGTAGTTAGGGTTTTAAAAACAAATTGTTTTGTTTTCAATTTTTTTTTTTTTATTTTTAAAGATCTGTTTGCAAATAAAAACAACAAATATATATAGATATTTGTAAGATATTTTTTTAACAAATAAAATCTAACTGTATTGGGTTTGTTGTCTGTGCAGGTAGTCCAACAGAAGATAAAATGGAAAGAAAACAAAACCTACAAACTAGAGAACAAAACCTGCAAATCTACAAACAATATTAGACCTACAAAATTTGTAAAAAAGAACCCAGGAAATTAGCAACAATAAAGATGTTTTTTTGTTTTTTATATGAGCTTAAGCACAGTTAGGTTGGTGCTTTCAAACTTCTACAACAACAAAAACACTCCAAAAAAAGTTAGACAAACAAAATGAAAAAAAAATTAAAGATGACGGGTAGAAGTCCCACTGTGCATGCGAAATGTATATAGTGAAAAACTACAAAGTAATGAAAGATGAACAAATTAAAAATGCAAACCTTCCCTGTAATTTCTCCAATGCAAACCTCAATAAGGGTTGTGAAGACCTTGTCTGTGAAACCTTGTAAGTGAATGTCAGAGATGATTTGTGGGTGCTCTTGAGTGCTCTCCAAGCTTTGAAGGCAAATGCTATAGACATAGTTCAACATATTTTTTTGCTTCAAATTCAAGAGGATTTGAAAGGAAGGTAAGCTTGTAATTTATAGAAGCAAAAGGTAGTTGGAATCAGTTACACATAGATAAATGAGTATGTTTCACTATTTTCATTACCTTTTCGAAATGAAGAAATGGATAACAGTAAGGGCCAAGGAGGAATCCCTATTAAATGTTGGTTGGTTAATGGTTGTTACGTGTGTTCTAACTTCTTGATCCATAGTTGAATGTGAGATCTTCCTTTTGGCTACGAAGAACTACCTGTAATAGAAAACAAGACCACAAAAGGCTAGTTAAAGGATATATGACAGTGGACTACCTAGCGTATGCTAGTTTTGGGAAGTGTGATACTTCCTAGATGACTGTTAATCCACTGTTTAAAACAAGGTAATGTGAGAAATAAAAAGGTTCTACTGTAGTTAATATGATTTAGGTATCTCATTCAAATACAATAATAAAATCCAATCACAACACGCTAGGCTATAGTTGGATTCGAGAGATGAGATGTCTATCGAGGTACTAGGAATAGTTAGGTCGGGTTCTAGGTTATTTATGTCAACCGATAAGGTGATTATTGGGTTTGTTTTTGGTCAAGGTGTAAAACAAAGAGACCGGTGTCACTAAATGTGAGTGATGTTGGTTCAAGTAGAACCGTGATGGTTGTGGATAACCGGTGTGAGTAGGGTCGGGGTAAAAGAAACTCAAAATATGTTAAATGGTAAGGGTGATCGAGGTCAAATAAAATTTGGGTGAGTAAATGAGGAGGTCCGTAGAGATCTTAGGTATGTTTAGAAGTATACAAATGTGGTGAGAATAGGTGATTTGGTGATATGGGTGAAGGGATATTTGGGTTTACAAGAAAGTGGGTGATAAAGCAATAAGCATGCAAAGAATAGATTGATAACAAGAGTAATAAAGATTACTAACGAAATAAAGCATACTAATTAGGGCCATACTTATTGTGTTAAAGATCGATCGCACTGAGTGGTGGAGGTGGTTGATCATAGAATGCATGTATGGTCCTATAGTGGTGCTTTTCCCGGAGTGCTTTCATGGATACAATGGATCTTTGATTGATGTTGGTGATGGCTCACGGATGTCCTGGGTGCATAAAAGAATACTTGTTTCACTTGCATGCAGATCTAGTCTCCTTTCTTGCTCTCATAAATGTTCCAACTTTGAAATAAGGTTACCAAGGGAATGAAAGGTAACCAAAGATGGTTCTATATTAACCGGCATCGGTTCAAGGGTGACTGGCATCGGTTAGGGCGGGATTCCCTAGGTTTACTACAAATGGGAGATCATGGCAATGATTTCCACAAGATCTTTCTATTCATCTAGGAAAGAGTGGGAGTTACCTTTTCTTCTATGGGAATGTGGTTAGAGGGGATATAGCCTTTGATTTTTAGGGTTTAGTTAGGTCTTAGTTAGTTATGGCAACATACTAAGAATAGACTTAGGGTGAGGTGGCTAGGTGAGGTGTATAGGTGAGGTGGTGGTGTGGGAATTATCTTAATTAGGATAATTAAATAATAAATATTATGAGGACATGGATTAATTTAATTTAATTAATTAAATTAATATTAGTGTGGGGTGTAAGGGGCCATGGTTAGGTGAGTGTGTTCAAGTTGATTATTTAACAAAGGGTCAAGGAGTGTGTGACCCAATTTTGGTGTCTACATTTTGCCCCTTTTTGTTGTGTAGCTTGTATTGGTAAGTGACGCTGAAAAAATAAGATGTGGTTGTCCCATTTGTGGGTGAAGATGAATCCCCCTCAAACTAGGAATTGATGAGGTAGAAGGAAGAATTAGTGAGTAGTTTGATAAAAGGTGAATGTGATGAAGAGGAAGGTGGACAACGGGGTAAGGGGGTAAAGGTCCAATCGGGTAATCTAGGTAATGGGTCAGGGTCAAAGGTAGTAACATTCAAATGCACACACATGTATAAACTACAACACGGTACCAGGTTGAAGAGCATGCAAACTCTACATTTTCTAAGGTTGATAGGTTTATCTAAACAAGGTTGATGTGATTCTGGTATCCAAGGTATAGGATATGGTGCGGAAGTACTTTGTAGGTCAGGTGCAGGAACATTTAGGTATGTTCGATACACTAAAGGTTGGGTCAAGATAAATGGTCATGACAAGAGGCAAGGTACGGTCATTAGGTCAAACAACATGGGTAACTCATGAGTCGTCAATCAAGGTTTAGCAATCACATGAGTTCATAGGTCACTAGCAATATTCGGTCCAAGTAGCTAGGTCACAACATGGGTAGGGCCAAGGTATGGGTAAACTAACAAGTCCCAAAACACAATATAAGGACGAAGTAATATATGGATAAGGTCACCAAAGCTGTCACATTTTAGACAATAGAACAAGTCAATTTTTTTTTTTTGATAATTGCATCCTGGTTCTAAATACATAATTTAGAACTCACAATTCAAATAACCATTCATATAACAGATAACCATATGCAGCTGTAATGACTCGGAGTACCTCCGATCTATTCATTCCATGACTCGGTAATCTACCGATCTATTCATGAGAAATAAGAGTTGGCATTTTTATTTAACACATCACTCTTGCGGTTCTCTTCCCTATTCTGGGATTCAGAATGCTCTGTCCAAGGAACCTAACTGAATAATTGTTACCATTATTCATCGGCATCTCATCCCTTAGACTAGGTGAATTAGGACAACGCAATCAAGCACTTGCGATACTTTGGCCAAAGATTTGAAACATATCTTGCTTATGTCTCGTATTCCTTAACGGCATACTCGTCAATCTCTGGAATACGTCCTTCACCCCATTCCCATGTTATGTAGAATGTCTTATACCGACTTACATCGGTCCTTTTATCCCGATTAATCACTCGGGAGCGGATTAGTAAGGTAACCACGTTATATGGATGCTCCCGAAGACTAGGGATAAGATGACATCCGGGTCAATCCTAATTAAACCAGTGTGTCAAGATACTCCGAGTCTCCTAGGCAGCCATATAATGTGACCACATACCTAATCGGTCCAAAAGTAACTTGTACGAGATCAAGTGTAAATCTTAGCGATCAATGCAAAGGGTGTCGTCATAAGTCACCTGCATTGTTGTAACTTCGAGAAGATCCTAATCTTCTCGGAGGTACAACCCTGCAGTTGACTTGTGCCGTCAACCTTTAAATCCGCCTCGAAAAGATCTACTTAATACAATGCGTTACGCACGTTGAGTTTAAATTACAATAAAGACGTTCCCTTAAGGTTAGCCTTTCCCAAACCCGGGATTCCTCATCAAAGTATGATCTTTCTCAATTAAACCCACTACACAGATGAGTTATTAAGACCAAGGTCTCATCACGGAGCTCTTAGAATATATATGATTCTAAAACAACGGAATTGGTCGATATCTCATAAATTTCTCATGAGATAGCCATCTGAACCCCATTAGATTTATATCAGTTCTCATAACTGAATTTATATCATACTTATTAGCATCAAATATAAATGATTCAGAATCCAATTAAATGTTGTCCTGTCATAATCAGGACTAGGGATTAATAATTTAATTCAGTTTGTTTAGCGTTCTGTTTAGGTATATTTTAATCCTATCTTCCAAAGACAGTTACCTAAATTTCAATTTAGCTTATGATAGAACATACCAGAACTGCTAAACAATCATAAGAATTCAGTCTTATATTCTTGCAAAGCTTACATTGATAATCACAAAAGTCTCCAAATTATATAATAATAACAATGCTCTTTAGATCATTTGAACCGAAGAAGGTCAAACTATCAAGATAAGAATATAGACACATAAGTAACAATATCAATTTCCATTCCTTCAGAACTAATCAAATACATTGTATGCATTCCGCATACTTGATACATTACTCAACTGAAAAAGGAACATCTTTCCTTATATGGTACATTTAGAAAATCAAGATGTAATTCACTTATAAATCAAATTTAATCAATCTGATTATCCTATCAGATCTGCATGCTTTTACCACTTACGGCAACCATCTGCAAAAATAGTCAACATGAGTCAGTTCGATGAACTGAGCATGATAAGCACTAACTCTTAAAACAATTGCAATCCATCAATTGTTTTCATTAAACACCCTGTTTAAATGAGATCAATTCACCAAACAAGTAAACATATTCAGACTATGCCTTTGTAATACAAAAATGACTACAAATGTGTAACTTTATCATCGTTACAGAATAGTCCTAAACACTTCTCAAATATTTCATCAACATATTAGAAATCAAGAAGAACAAAAGTGTCCTAAGCAATTATTCATTGTAAATCCCAAGATGCACAAACATCAGGCAGTCATTATATTCAACTTAAAAGAGGAATATCATATCAATCTGAAACCGTCATTATGTAAAAATGATTACGGATGTTAGTTAAACAATTATATCAACTTATAATTTACAAATGAAGAGAAATAAACAATTGTACATATTTCCCTCTGAACTAGCTCATGACTGTACCATCTTTCCAAAAGCAAGGCATTCACTTAATACACATGCAAATAAATCAGTCGAGTCCATCATCAGCACCACTGTTTTAAAACTTACAACAATGCAACTACAGTACAGTAGCTCCCATGCCAAACAACGGTGTCTATCTACCAAGCAGACTCAGAACGACCTCACGCAAGAAGCAACAGGCAAAAGACAACTACTGCCGTTACCTGTTTAGGTACAGTTAACTCCTAAATTCATTCATACTCAAAAATGGATATCAAAGCAAGGAAGGCGTAACACGCCTACAATCCCAATAACAATCTACAGCCCCTTCAATCCTTTTCAACACTGTAAGGCTTTTATACCCAAGGTCAATTCAAAGGAACTCAATTGTTGCCACATGACCAACAAGAAACTCGAACTCCTTTGAGCAATGACATCTCCCTACGACTTAAGCAGAGAGAATTTTAAACGAAAACCACGCATCACGCATGACCACATCAAGCGGCATGTAATCTTAAAGAAAACACAACATAGAATATCGTAGTTACTTCGAATGAAATCGAGTAGAAAGTATGGTATCCATGACCTACTTCATAAAAGCCATTATACAAGATGTCAAGCTATTCACGAGAAATCCAACAAGGCCAAATAAACATCACATGTTCAATCTTAGGCTTATACGAGAAAGCAGTGACATGATTACCACTCAAGGACTTTAAACTAAATCCGCAAACAGTATTCGCAGTATAGCTTATACAGAAGCCAAAAAAACAAGATATCATCCCATATTCAAGGAATCCACAGGGTCAAATAATAGAGTAAACCCAACAGTCATAATTGAAGCAGATTACTTTGTTTATCTGTCAAGAAATTTCAACCGAGTCCCAACAACAAGTATAAGATAAAAATAGTTAATGATTCTATCTATGCCAACTATAGTAAGCATTCAAAATCAGGTGTAAGCAAATCAAATACCGATTTCATAACAAGGAATTCAACTGAACCTCGTCAAAATTCTCGAACAAGCTTACACATAAGGAAACGTAAATGCATACCCAGGGGGTCTGTACCAAAATTTATTACAAATAACAGAGGTCGTATGACCTGTTACTTCTACAAGACTCCCACGGAATTCAATTTATCAATATTCAAGATGTATCTAATTCCTCAACAACGGATCATAATATACGATTCTTTCAGAGGACTGCAAAGAGTCGTTTCAATACAATAATCATATGTATTTATATATCAATACTATCAATGGGTTGAATCCCCATAACCTCCACGCAAGGGGAAAAACAACTCCAGCAAGGTCGTAAATGAATACTGTAACACAGTGAGTTACCTTTCACAATAACTATAAAATTTTATAACGAAACCAAACCAGAATCATTATCACCACTAGATAACAACCACGACAGAGCTTATAAAAGAAAAAGGTCAATTAACTGAACAATCAAACAATGTCCATCAGTATCTCTTCCGACAGTTTCCACAACAAGCATTGACGACAAAAATCGACAAGCATAACAGTGGCCTGTACCCCTCACAAGAACAATTTATGGGCTCTCGCCGAGCAGGCCGAGCATACATTCTTTTCATATATTTCGCATATTTAAACCAGAATGCAAACACAAAGAAATAAAGCCACAGTTCGAATTTAATAAACACCCATCAAAGGATAAATGAAAAAATCGAACCATCATGAAGATACAAAGTGCAAAATCACACAATGACATCCATAGAAAATCATCTATTTCCATAAATCATTTGAACAGAGTTGTTCTAATGAAATCACTTGAAAGACAACAAGATTTTTAAAGGTTAGGGCCTAACATGCCTGGATATTTGCTCAAAATTCCGAAGCAGACCACTGAAAGAGCTCGGACTTCCTTTTCCTTTTCCAAGTTAGAGCGACCAACAAAATTTTGCTTTCCCCATGACATATATATTTTCCTTGCCAGAGAAAAGAGTTAGATAAGCTCATACTTGCCATGCAACACAAAGAAGACTGGTGCGAAGAACCAGTGAACAGGAAGAAGAAAAACCGAAATTCGCGATAAGCCAAACAAAACAACAACTTTCCACATTGCATGCCTTCTCGCGAATTCCGAGCTCGACTACCAAGCTCATTAATTGCATTTACTCCAAGTTTCCCGCTCAAACTCACTGCCACCGACCGCCAAAGTTGGCGATAGACATATAAAATCTCAAGACCATTTTCAGTTTTGGCGACCTGCCACGTCGGCTTAGGTTAGCCGTTTCTAAAACCTCCGCCAATACCTGTCCTTCATACTTATCCATTGTATTTAATGACATAGAAAATGCCGCCCATGGTTCGCACCCCTCCATAGGTCCCCAAAATCCTTGTTCAATAGTTAGGTTAGTAACTTAGGTTAGAATTTAGGATAATACTTAGTCTAACCACTTTACACATAGATACTAACTTAGAACATTAGCTCTTAGCCTAGGTCTAGGTTAGATTAACACTAATCTAACCCCTAGATTAAGTTTAGTTTTAGGTTACTAACATTAATAATTCCAGTCAGGTCTAGATTCCGCACGCTCAGAAAAAGACTTACAACATGCATTCTTGAACAGGGTTAGCTCCTGTTCTGCCTTAGGATACAGAATCTTATGTAACTGAATTATTACCTGGCCCACGATCGAGACCTTCCAGATATACTTCGATATCGGGTACCAATCCATTTCACATGATCAACCTGAGTTATACTCCGGACTAGTTTATTCAACGAATTCAGACCTTACAACCTGTGAAAGGTTTATAATTTTCTTTTAATTCATCACGAATAACTTAAAGCAATACTTGGATCAATTCCACTGATCCAAGGCTAGATCTTATAGATGGATAACTCTATAATTCATTCCGAGATCAGATTAAACTCAGATGCAAAATGAAATAAATAAAAGAGTCTAATCATATTCAGACTCAGTCAAAGATCTGCAATCTGCAAAGAAGATACAGTACATATCAAGCATGACTTCTCAACCAAAGGAACACATCCTTTTTACAAAAGAAATCACATATCAACACTTGTATGCATAGGAGGAAGTAACACAGTTCAGGGTGTTACATGCTTCCCTCCTAAAAAGATTCATCGTCCCGATGATCACATATTCAATTAACCTTCAGGTCAACTAATTTATTAGTTCTCAAATCAATGCGACTATTTTCCAACTTGAATAGTTCCAGAAATCAATGTCACAACACATTTTATTCAACTTGAATAATGTTTGCCTTCATCTGGCTTTCATAAATACTTAAAAAAAATAAGTTCATAAAAGAATGTTTTGTCAACAGATTTCATTCTGTTGAAAAAGAGAAGGAAAAGCAATTTTCATCTCTTCCGATTTTCCCAAGTTGCACTTTCTTCGTTAAAGCTGGTCCCCTTTGGACCTTACATTGCTGTATTTCACGATTTCTTAAATGCAATTGGTGAGTTTCCAGCACTCGTGTGGGTTTAACCACGATTATTCCTGGGTCTTGGACCTGCAAGGAATTCCAATTTAAAACATGTGACAGATCTGAAACGTATTTCTTAAGCAAAGAAATATGGAAAACATCATGCATGCGAGATAAAGCAGGTGGCAAAGCTAAACGATAAGCTACAGGATTGATTATTTCGACAATTTCGAAAGGTCCCACGAATCGAGGTGACAATTTGGCAGCCTTGCCAAAAGTTATAGAACTCTTTCTGGGTTTAACACGAAGAAAAACCTTATCACCAAGCTCAAACCTTCTATCAACCCGCTTAAGGTCAGCATAGCTCTTCTGTCTATCCGCTGCTTCCTTTAATCGTTCACGAATCAGCTTAACTTGTTGTTCCATTTCTGTGAGAATTTCTGGTCCAATTACCACTCTATCCTCGACACTGTCCCAACTAACAGGGGTTCTGCACTTTCTTCCATAAAGTGCTTCAAATGGTGCCATTTTAAGAGATGAGTGATAAGTATTGTTGTAGGCAAACTCAACTAATGGAAGGTACTCCTCCCATTTATACTGTTGATCCATGCAATACATACGCAACATGTCCTCCAACACTTGATTTACCCTCTCAGTTTGTCCATCCGTTTCCGGATGATATGCAGAACTGAAGTTTAGTTTTGTTCCAAGAGCTGTATTAAGTGTTTGCCAAAACCTTGACGTCATTCTTGGATCTCTGTCAGATATAATCAATTCTAGTACACCATGCAATCTGAAAATTTCGTGTACGAATCTTTTGGCCAGCACTGGTGAATCATCCTTTAGATTTCCAGCGATGAAATGAGCTACCTTAGTCAGTTTATCTACAACTACCAGGATAACATCATGTTTATTCCTGGACATGGGTAGTCCTTGTACAAAATCCATGGTTATTACTTGCCATTTGTACTGCGGTATGCTATGAGGATATAATGAGTCCAACAGAGGTGCATATGTTCTGCCTTCACCCGCTGACATTCCAGACAATGAGTCACAAAATTAATTACATCCTTTTTCATACCTTTCCAAAAGTATTGTTGTTTCAAATCAGCAAGCATTTTTGTGATACCTGGGTGTCCAGAGAAAGGTGAATTATGAAATTCAACTAACAACTTCTTTCTCAAATCATTCAGCATAGGTACATATACCCTGTTTTCATAACGCAAGATTCCTTCATTATCAAAATGAAAACCTTTATACCTTATATCCTTAGGTTCTGCAGCAAGCGCTGCTTTTACTTGTTGAAAGTATGCATCTGATTCTGAGGCACTTTTTACCTCGTCTTTAAACTGAGTTCTTAATGTTATAAGAGCATAAATGTGCCTCCTACGACTTAGAGCATCAGCTACTCTATTCTCCTTCCCTTTGATATAGCTAATATCAAAGTCATATTGTGATAAAAATTCTAACCACCTTCTCTGTCTGGCATTCAGATTGGGCTGAGTAAAAATATATTTCAGTCCCAAGTGATCAGTTTTCAACTCAAAAGGTTTCCCAAGTAAGTAGTGTCTCCAGACTTGAAGTGCATGAACAATAGCAGCAAGTTCCAAATCATGAGGGGCATAATTCAGCTCATGTATCTTAAGTTTTCTACTTTCATAAGCAATGACTTGATCATTTTGTAGCAAAACACCTCCAAGGCCTTCCCCAGAAGCATCCGTTACAACAGTAAAATTCCCATTAGGGTCTGGTACAGCTAATATAGGTGCAGAAGTCAACTGGTCTTTCAGACTTTTGAAAGCCGCTTCGCACTTGTCGTTCCATAAGAATTTCTTATCCTTTTTCTGCAATGAGGTTATTGGTGCAGCTACCTTAGAAAAATCCTTTACAAATTTTCTATAGTAACCTGCAAGACCCATGAAGCTTCTTACTTCATGCACATTCTTTGGTGCAGGCCACTCAGTTATTGCCACTATTTTTGAAGGATCTACAGCAATTCCTTCTTTGCTTATGACATGACCCAAATAGTGAACTTCTGAATCAAAGAAAGAACATTTGGATAACTTACCATACAACTTTCTTTTTCTCAGAATTCCCAAAACTATCCTCAAATGCTCATTGTGCTCCTCAACGCTTTTAGAATAAATGAGAATATCATCCAAGAATACAAGTACAAACTTGTCCAGATATTCTTGAAAAATATTATTCATTAAGTTCATAAAGGCTGCGGGTGCATTAGTTAATCCAAAGGGTAGAACCGTGAATTCATAATGTCCGTACCTTGTTCGGAAAGTTGTTTTATGAATGTCTTCTTCTTTAATCCTTAACTGATGATAACCAGATCGAAGATCTATCTTAGAATAAACCGCTGCTCCACGCATCTGATCAAATAGATCGTCGATCCTTGGAAGTGGATATCGGTTCTTGATTGTTGCTTTGTTCAACATCCGATAATCAAATACACACTGACCTAAGTGTTCCATCCTTCTTTTTCACAAATATCACAGGCGCACCCCAAGGTGAAACACTTGGTCTGATCAAACCTTTTGTCAAAAGTTCTTGCAACTGTGCCTTAAGCTCGACTAACTCTGTAGTAGTCATCCTATAAGGTGCTTTGGAAATAGGTTCAGTTCGGTTTGATTTCAATGGTGAAGTCAAATTCTCTCTTGGGTGGTAACCTGGTAATTCTTCAGAAAAACATCCACGAAACTTTGTATCGATCGAGGAATTTGCTTCATGTAATCACCATCTTCTTCGAAGATTCAGATATCTTTACCGCATAAAGAGTACATCCTTTATTTTTAGCCTTTTTAAGTGCATAGTGACAGTTTTCTAACTGAAATTTCCCGTTTCACCCTTGAATCTCTCTGTTGTTTCAGTGATCATCTAAACACTTTATGTTCTTTTCATAGCAATCTACCTTTGCCTTATGGTCAGCTAACCAATTGACACCAATGATAATGTCATACGATCCTAAAGGTGTAACATAGAGATCAACTTCCGTGGAAAAGTTAGGTAAGTCAAGGACTCGCCCCAAAAAGACACATACTCACTTTGTATGAACAGAGTTATTACCATCTATGTATACCCAAGATTTATCCATTTTTCCAGCTTTTCTTTTAAGTTTAGAAGCAAGTTTATTAGATATAAAACATTCAGTAGCTCCTGTATCAAAAAGAATAGTGACAGGTATGCCGAATAACTTACCGGAACTTCTATAGGTGTCACTTGCTTTTCAGCTTGCTTGTCTGCTACTGCAGCATGTATCTTATGCTGCTGATTACGATCATCCTTCTTCAAAGGGCACTGATTTGCGTAGTGATCTTTGCCACAATTGTAGCAGCCTCCTACAGGTCCCTTTTTAGGCTCAGAATTGCCTCCAGCCTTGTAATTGTCACGTTGTCCTCCATAGGGCTTCTGCCCATTGTTATAATTTTTAGCAAAATTATCCCTTACGTTTTTCCAGCAGCTTATTTACTGCTGCTTTCTTATTGTTATCTCCTGGAAACTTACTCTTGTTTCCAAACTTTTTCCATGGTCCTTTTCTAGGTGCAAGAGAGGTTGAAGAAGGGTTTGCAGTCTTCTTCCGCACTTCCTCCTTATGAGCAGAAATAGCCTTTAATTTCTGTTCTTGCCTTATGGCCTTTTCAACAACTCCTTCCATAGTGGTTGGACTGTGAACATCGACCTCTCCCCCTATTACGGGATTCAATCCCATGATGAATTTCCGTATTCTAAACTTCTCGTCAGTTTGATACTGCGGTACATACTTGAGGAGTTTTGTAAACCGCTCCCAGAATTCAGTTACCGTTAGCTTCCCTTGAGCTAAGTTCTGAAATTCTGTCATTTTCTGATCATAGAAAAGTTGTGGCAGCCAACGTTGCCTAAAATAGCCTTTAAATTGATCCCAAGTAATATTGGTCTCATCAATGTTTAGTTCAGCTTTACGGCTATCCCACCACGAAGATGCTTCGTGGGAAAGCTGATAGGCTCCCCAAATAGCTTTGGTTTCCTCTGAGAAGTTCCTTATTGCAAAGTACTTCTCCATTTCGTTGAGCCAGTTCTCAGCTCCATCTCCTAATGTGGTGCCATCATACTTAGGTGGACTTATCCTTTTTATATCATTAGTGAGTTCTGCTGCCAATCTGGCCTTTTTGTTTTCTGGTTGGACAGGTGCATTCACAGCATTAACATCAACACCCATATTGGGGTTGTCCTCAGGAGGTGGCTGATTATTATTATCAGCTTCTTCATCCTCCTCATTTCCCATCACCTGTTGTTCCAATACAGCTAAGCGATCTCTTGTGTCCAACAGGGCAGCAAGGATCTCATCAAGTTTCTGGGTTGTTGCCGCTCCTCCTTCAGGTGGAGCATTATTCGCAACGTTCCCCCTTGTTCTAACCATTTTCTGTTACAAGAAAATTCAGGTTTTTATCAGATTATGGACACAATAGGTCCAAGAGCTGCAACCTTCAGCTCTGATACCAAGATGTAACATCCTCATTTTAGACAATAGAACAAGTCAATTTTTTTTTTTTTTTTTTGATAATTGCATCCTGGTTCTAAATACATAATTTAGAACTCACAATTCAAATAACCATTCATATAACAGATAACCATATGCAGCTGTAATGACTCGGAGTACCTCCGATCTATTCATTCCATGACTCGGTAATCTACCGATCTATTCATGAGAAATAAGAGTTGGCGTTTTTATTTAACACATCACTCTTGCGGTTCTCTTCCCTATTCTGGGATTCAGAATGCTCTGTCCAAGGAACCTAACTGAATAATTGTTACCATTATTCATCGGCATCTCATCCCTTAGACTAGGTGAATTAGGACAACGCAATCAAGCACTTGCGATACTTTGGCCAAAGATTTGAAACATACTGCTTATGTCTCGTATTCCTTAACGGCATACTCGTCAATCTGGAATACGTCCTTCACCCCATTCCCATGTTATGTAGAATGTCTTATACCGACTTCTGTCAGTCCCTTTTATCCCAGTTAATCACTCGGGAGCGGATTAGTAAGGTAACCACGTTATATGGATGCTCCCGAAGACTAGGGATAAGATGACATACTGGGTCAATCCTAATTAAACCAGTGTGTCAAGATACTCCGAGTCTCCTAGGCAGCCATATAATGTGACCACATACCTAATCGGTCCAAAAGTAACTTGTACGAGATCAAGTGTAAATCTTAGCGATCAATGCAAAGGGTGTCGTCATAAGTCACCTGCATTGTTGTAACTTCGAGAAGATCCTAATCTTCTCGGAGGTACAACCCTGCAGTTGACTTGTGCCGTCAACCTTTAAATCCGCCTCGAAAAGATCTACTTAATACAATGCGTTACGCACGTTGAGTTTAAATTACAATAAAGACGTTCCCTTAAGGTTAGCCTTTCCCAAACCCGGGATTCCTCATCAAAGTATGATCTTTCTCAATTAAACCCACTACGAGATGAGTTATTAAGACCAAGCTCATCACGGAGCTCTTAGAATATATATGATTCTAAAACAACGGAATTGGTCGATATCTCATAAATTTCACATGAGATAGCCATCTGAACCCCATTAGATTTATATCAGTTCTCATAACTGAATTTATATCATACTTATTAGCATCAAATATAAATGATTCAGAATCCAATTAAATGTTGTCCTGTCATAATCAGGACTAGGGATTAATAATTTAATTCAGTTTGTTTAGCGTTCTGTTTAGGTATATTTTAATCCTATCTTCCAAAGACAAGTTACCTAAATTTCAATTTAGCTTATGATAGAACATACCAGTAATCGCTAAACAATCATAAGAATTCAGTCTTATATTCTTGCAAAGCTTACATTGATAATCACAAAAGTCTCCAAATTATATAATAATAACAATGCTCTTTAGATCATTTGAACCGAAGAAGGTCAAACTATCAAGATAAGAATATAGACACATAAGTAACAATATCAATTTCCATTCCTTCGAACTAATCAAATACATTGTATGCATTCCGCATACTTGATACATTACTCAATCGAAAAGGAACATCTTTCCTTATATGGTACATTTAGAAAATCAAGATGTAATTCACTTATAAATCAAATTTAATCAATCTGATTATCCTATCGATCTCGCATGCTTTTACCACTTACGGCAACCATCTCGCAAAAATAGTCAACATGAGTCGGTTCGATGAACCGAGCATGATAAGCACTAACTCTTAAAACAATTGCAATCCATCAATTGTTTTCATTAAACACCCTGTTTAAATGAGATCAATTCGCCAAACAAGTAAACATATTCAGACTATGCCTTTGTAATACAAAAATGACTACAAATGTGTAACTTTATCATCGTTACATGTAATAGTCCTAAACACTTCTCAAATATTTCATCAACATATTAGAAATCAAGAAGAACAAAAGTGTCCTAAGCAATTATTCATTGTAAATCCCAAGATGCACAAACATCAGGCAGTCATTATATTCAACTTAAAAAGAGGAATATCATATCAATCCTGAAACCGTCATTATGTAAAAACGATTACAGATGTTAGTTAAACAATTATATCAACTTATAATTTACAACAGAAGAGAAATAAACAATTGTACATATTTCCCTCTGAACTAGCTCATGACTGTACCGTCTTTCCAAAAGCAAGGCATTCACTTAATACACATGCAAATAAATCAGTCGAGTCCATCATCAGCACCACTGTTTTAAAACTTACAACAATGCAACTACAGTACAGTAGCTCCCATGCCAAACAACGGTGTCTATCTACCAAGCAGACTCAGAACGACCTCACGCAAGAAGCGACAGGCAAGAAGACAACTACTGCCGTTACCTGTTTAGGTACAGTTAACTCCTAAATTCATTCATACTCAAAAATGGATATCAAAGCAAGGAAGGCGTAACACGCCTACAATCCCAATAACAATCTACAGCCCCTTCAATCCTTTTCAACACTGTAAGGCTTTTATACCCAAGGTCGAATTCAAAGGAACTCAATTGTTGCCACAGCCAACAAGAAACTCGAACTCCTTTGAGCAATGACATCTCCCTACGACTTAAGCAGAGAGAATTTTAAACGAAAACCACGCATCACGCACAGCCACATCAACTGGCATGTAATCTTAAAGAAAACACAACATAGAATATCGTAGTTACTTCTGAATGAAATCAGAGTAGAAAGTATGGTATCCATGACCTACTTCATAAAAGCCATTATACAAGATGTCAAGCTATTCACAGAAATCCAACAAGGCCAAATAAACATCACATGTTCAATCTCAGGCTTATACAGAAACAGTGACACAGATTACCACTCAAGGACTTTAAACTAAATCCGCAAACAGTATTCGCAGTATAGCTTATACAGAAGCCAAAAAAAACAAGATATCATCCCATATTCAAGGAATCCACAGGGTCAAATAATAGAGTAAACCCAACAGTCATAATTGAAGCAGTTACACTGTTTATCTGTCAAGAATTCAACTGAGTCCCAACAACAGTATAAGATAAAAATAGTTAATGATTCTATCTATGCCAACTATAGTAAGCATTCAAAATCAGGTGTAAGCAAATCAAATACCGATTTCATAACAAGGAATTCAACTGAACCTCGTCAAAATTCTCGAACAAGCTTACACATAAGGAAACGTAAATGCATACCTGTGGGGTCTGTACAAAATTTATTACAAATAATGAGGTCGTATGACCTGTTACTTACTTCTACAAGACTCCCACGGAATTCAATTTATCAATATTCAAGATGTATCTAATTCCTCAACAACGGATCATAATATACGATTCTTTCGAGAGGACTCGCAAAGAGTCGTTTCAATACAATAATCATATGTATTTATATATCAATACTATCAATGGGTTGAATCCCCATAACCTCCACGCAAGGGGAAAAACAACTCCAAAGAAGGTCGTAAATGAATACGTAAACACGGTGAGTTACCTTTCACAATAACTATAAAATTTTATAACGAAACCAAACCAGAATCATTATCACCACTAGATAACAACCACGACAGAGCTTATAAAAGAAAAAGGTCAATTAACTGAACAATCAAACAATGTCCATCAGTATCTCTTCCGACAGTTTCCACAACAAGCATTGACGACAAAAATCGACAAGCATAACAGTGGCCTGTACCCCTCACAAGAACAATTTATGGGCTCTCGCCGAGCAGGCCGAGCATACATTCTTTTCATATATTTCGCATATTTAAACCAGAATGCAAACACAAAGAAATAAAGCCACAGTTCGAATTTAATAAACACCCATCAAAGGATAAATGAAAAAATCGAACCATCATGAAGATACAGTGCCAAAATCACACAATGACATCCATAGAAAATCATCTATTTCCATAAATCATTTGAACAGAGTTGTTCTAATGAAATCACTTGAAAGACAACAAGATTTTTAAAGGTTAGGGCCTAACATGCCTGGATATTTGCTCAAAATTCCGAAGCAGACCACTGAAAGAGCTCGGACTTCCTTTTCCTTTTCCAAGTTAGAGCGACCAACAAAATTTTGCTTTCCCCATGACATATATATTTTCCTTGCCAGAGAAAAGAGTTAGATAAGCTCATACTTGCCATGCAACACAAAGAAGATCAAAAGTGCGAAGAACCAAGAAGCAGAAGAAAAACCGAAATTCGCGATAAGCCAAACAAAACAACAACTTTCCACATTGCATGCCTTCTCGCGAATTCCGAGCTCGACTACCAAGCTCATTAATTGCATTTACTCCAAGTTTCCCGCTCAAACTCAACTGCCACCGACCGCCAAAGTTGGCGATAGACATATAAAATCTCAAGACCATTTTCAGTTTTGGCGACCTGCCACGTCGGCTTAGGTTAGCCGTTTCTAAAACCTCCGCCAATACCTGTCCTTCATACTTATCCATTGTATTTAATGACATAGAAAATGCCGCCCATGGTTCGCACCCCTCCATAGGTCCCCAAAATCCTTGTTCAATAGTTAGGTTAGTAACTTAGGTTAGAATTTAGGATAATACTTAGTCTAACCACTTTACACATAGATACTAACTTAGAACATTAGCTCTTAGCCTAGGTCTAGGTTAGATTAACACTAATCTAACCCCTAGATTAAGTTTAGTTTTAGGTTACTAACATTAATAATTCCAGTCAGGTCTAGATTCCGCACGCTCAGAAAAAGACTTACAACATGCATTCTTGAACAGGGTTAGCTCCTATTCTGCCTTAGGATACAGAATCTTATGTAACTGAATTATTACCTGGCCCACGATCGAGACCTTCCAGATATACTTCGATATCGGGTACCAATCCATTTCACATGATCAACCTGAGTTATACTCCGGACTAGTTTATTCAACGAATTCAGACCTTACAACCTGTGAAAGGTTTATAATTTTCTTTTAATTCATCACGAATAACTTAAAGCAATACTTGGATCAATTCCACTGATCCAAGGCTAGATCTTATAGATGGATAACTCTATAATTCATTCCGAGATCAGATTAAACTCAGATGCAAAATGAAATAAATAAAAGAGTCTAATCATATTCAGACTCAGTCAAAGATCTGCAATCTGCAAAGAAGATACAGTACATATCAAGCATGACTTCTCAACCAAAGGAACACATCCTTTTTACAAAAGAAATCACATATCAACACTTGTATGCATAGGAGGAAGCAATTTTCATCTCTTCCAGATTTTCCCAAGTTGCACTTTCTTCGTTAAACTGGTCCCACTTTGGACCTTACATTTGTTGTATTTCACGATTTCTTAAATGCAATTGGCGAGTTTCAAAGACACTCGTGTGGGTTTAACCACGATTATTCCCGGGTCTTGGACTGCAAGGAATTCCAATTTAAAACATGTGACAGATCTGAAACGTATTTCTTAAGCAAAGAAATATGGAAAACATCATGCATGCGAGATAAAGCAGGTGGCAAAGCTAAACGATAAGCTACAGGATTGATTATTTCGACAATTTCGAAAGGTCCCACGAATCGAGGTGACAATTTGGCAGCCTTGCCAAAAGCCAAAAGTTATAGAACTCTTTCTGGGTTTAACACGAAGAAAAACCTTATCACCAAGCTCAAACCTTCTATCAACCCGCTTAAGGTCAGCATAGCTCTTCTGTCTATCCACTGCTTCCTTTAATCGTTCACGAATCAGCTTAACTTGCTGTTCCATTTCTGTGAGAATTTCTGGTCCAATTACCACTCTATCCTCGACACTGTCCCAACTAACAGGGGTTCTGCACTTTCTTCCATAAAGTGCTTCAAATGGTGCCATTTTAAGAGATGAGTGATAAGTATTGTTGTAGGCAAACTCAACTAATGGAAGGTACTCCTCCCATTTATACTGTTGATCCATGCAATACATACGCAACATGTCCTCCAACACTTGATTTACCCTCTCAGTTTGTCCATCCGTTTCCGGATGATATGCAGAACTGAAGTTTAGTTTTGTTCCAAGAGCTGTATTAAGTGTTTGCCAAAACCTTGACGTCATTCTTGGATCTCTGTCAGATATAATCAATTCTGGTACACCATGCAATCTGAAAATTTCGTGTACGAATCTTTTGGCCAGCACTGGTGAATCATCCTTTAGATTTCCAGCGATGAAATGAGCTACCTTAGTCAGTTTATCTACAACTACCAGGATAACATCATGTTTATTCCTGGACATGGGTAGTCCTTGTACAAAATCCATGGTTATTACTTGCCATTTGTACTGCGGTATGCTATGAGGATATAACAGTCCAGCAGGGTGCATATGTTCTGCCTTCACCCGCTGACATTCCAGACAATGAGTCACAAAATTAATTACATCCTTTTTCATACCTTTCCAAAAGTATTGCTGTTTCAAATCAGCAAGCATCTTTGTGATACCCGGGTGTCCAGAGAAAGGTGAATTATGAAATTCAACTAACAACTTCTTTCTCAAATCGTTCAGCATAGGTACATATACCCTGTTTTCATAACGCAAGATTCCTTCATTATCAAAATGAAAACCTTTATACCTTATATCCTTAGGTTCTGCAGCGAGCGCTGCTTTTACTTGTTGAAAGTATGCATCAGATTCTGAGGCACTTTTTACCTCGTCTTTAAACTGAGTTCTTAATGTTATAAGAGCATAAATGTGCCTCCTACGACTTAGAGCATCAGCTACTCTATTCTCCTTCCCTTTGATATAGCTAATATCAAAGTCATATTGTGATAAAAATTCTAACCACCTTCTCTGTCTGGCATTTAGATTGGGCTGAGTAAAAATATATTTCAGTCCCAAGTGATCAGTTTTCAACTCAAAAGGTTTCCCAAGTAAGTAGTGTCTCCAGACTTGAAGTGCATGAACAATAGCAGCAAGTTCCAAATCATGAGGGGCATAATTCAGCTCATGTATCTTAAGTTTTCTACTTTCATATGCTATGACCTGATCATTTTGTAGCAAAACACCTCCAAGGCCTTCCCCAGAAGCATCCGTTACAACAGTAAAATTCCCATTAGGGTCTGGTACAGCTAATATAGGTGCAGAAGTCAACTGGTCTTTCAGACTTTTGAAAGCCGCTTCGCACTTGTCGTTCCATAAGAATTTCTTATCCTTTTTCTGCAATGAGGTTATTGGTGCAGCTACCTTAGAAAAATCCTTTACAAATTTTCTATAGTAACCTGCAAGACCCATGAAGCTTCTTACTTCATGCACATTCTTTGGCGCAGGCCACTCAGTTATTGCCACTATTTTTGAAGGATCTACAGCAATTCCTTCTTTGCTTATGACATGACCCAAATAGTGAACTTCTGAATCAAAGAAAGAACATTTGGATAACTTACCATACAACTTTCTTTTTCTCAAAATTCCCAAAACTATCCTCAAATGCTCATTGTGCTCCTCAACGCTTTTAGAATAAATGAGAATATCATCCAAGAATACAAGTACAAACTTGTCTAGATATTCTTGAAAAATATTATTCATTAAGTTCATAAAGGTTGTGGGTGCATTAGTTAATCCAAAGGGTAGAACCGTGAATTCATAATGTCCGTACCTTGTTCGGAAAGTTGTTTTATGAATGTCTTCTTCTTTAATCCTTAACTGATGATAACCAGATCGAAGATCTATCTTAGAATAAACCGCTGCTCCACGCATCTGATCAAATAGATCATCGATCCTGGAAGTGGATATCGGTTCTTGATTGTTGCTTTGTTCAACATCCGATAATAATACACCACCTAAGTGTTCCATCCTTCTTTTTCACAAATATCACAGGCGCACCCCAAGGTGAAACACTTGGTCTGATCAAACCTTTTGTCAAAAGTTCTTGCAACTGTGCCTTAAGCTCGACTAACTCTGTAGTAGTCATCCTATAAGGTGCTTTGGAAATAGGTTCAGTTCCCGGTTTGATTTCAATGGTGAAGTCAAATTCTCTCTTGGGTGGTAACCCTAGTAATTCTTCAGGAAAAACATCCCTGAAACTTTGTATCAGAGGAATTTGCTTCATGTAATCACCATCTTCTTCTGAAGATTCAGATATCTTTACCGCATAAAGAGTACATCCTTTATTTTTAGCCTTTTTAAGCTGCATAGCTGACAGTTTTCTAACTGAAATTTCCCGTTTCACCCCTTGAATCTCTGTTGTTTCCAGCTGATCATCTAAACACTTTATGTTCTTTTCATAGCAATCTACCTTTGCCTTATGGTCAGCTAACCAATTGACACCAATGATAATGTCATACGATCCTAAAGGTGTAACATAGAGATCAACTTCCGTGGAAAAGTTAGGTAAGTCAAGGACTGCCCCAAAAAGACACATACTCACTGTATGAACAGAGTTATTACCATACTGTACAGTCCAAGATTTATCCATTTTTCCAGCTTTTCTTTTAAGTTTAGAAGCAAGTTTATTAGATATAAAACATTCAGTAGCTCCTGTATCAAAAAGAATAGTGACAGGTATGCCGAATAACTTACCCGGAACTTCTATAGGTGTCACTTGCTTTTCAGCTTGCTTGTCTGCTCATCGCAAAGCATGTATCTTATCTTTGTTGATTATGATCATCCTTCTTCAAAGGGCACCGATTTGCGTAGTGATCTTTGCCAATTGTAGCAGCCTCCTACAGGTCCCTTTTAGGGCTCGAATTGCCTCCACCTTGTAATTGTCACGTTGTCCTCCATAGGGCTTCGCCCATTGTTATAATTTTTAGCAAAATTATCCCTTACGTTTCAATGAAGCTTATTTACTTTGCTGCTTTCTTATTGTTATCTCCTGGAAACTTACTCTTGTTTCCAAACTTTTTCCATGGTCCTTTTAAGGTGCAAGAGAGGTTGAAGAAGGGTTTAGTCTTCTTCCACACTTCCTCCTTATGAGCAGAAATAGCCTTTAATTTTGTTCTTGCCTTATGGCCTTTTCAACAACTCCTTCCATAGTGGTTGGTGTGAACATCGACCTCTCCCCCTATCACGGGATTCAATCCCATGATGAATTTCCGTATTCTGAACTTCTCGTCAGTTTGATACTGCGGTACATACTTGAGGAGTTTTGTAAACCGCTCCCAGTAATTTAGTTACCGTTAGCTTCCCTTGAGCTAAGTTCTGAAATTCTGTCATTTTCTGATCATAGAAAAGTTGTGGCAGCCAACGTTGCCTAAAATAGCCTTTAAATTGATCCCAAGTAATATTGGTCTCATCAATGTTTAGTTCAGCTTTATGGCTATCCCACCACGAAGATGCTTCGTGGGAAAGCTGATAGGCTCCCCAAATAGCTTTGGTTTCCTCTGAGAAGTTCCTTATTGCAAAGTACTTCTCCATTTCACTGAGCCAGTTCTCAGCTCCATCTCCTAATGTGGTGCCATCATACTTAGGTGGACTTATCCTTTTTATATCATTAGTGAGTTCTCACGCTAATCGGCCTTTTGTTTTCTCGGTTGGACAGTGCATTCACAAGATTAACATCAACACCCATATTGGGGTTGTCCTCAGGAGGTGGCTGATTATTATTATCAGCTTCTTCATCCTCCTCATTTCCCATCACCTATTGTTCCAAGATAGCTAAGCGATCTCTTGTGTCCAACAGGGCAGCAAGGATCTCATCAAGTTTCTGGGTTGTTGCCGCTCCTCCTTCAGGTGGAGCATTATTCGCAACGTTCCCCCTTGTTCTAACCATTTTTTGTTACAAGAAAATTCAGGTTTTTATCAGATTATGGACACAATAGGTCCAAGAGCTGCAACCTTCAGCTCTGATACCAAGATGTAACATCCTCATTTTAGACAATAGAACAAGTCAATTTTTTTTTTTTTTGATAATTGCATCCTGGTTCTAAATACATAATTTAGAACTCACAATTCAAATAACCATTCATATAACAGATAACCATATGCAGCTGTAATGACTCAGAGTACCTCCGATCTATTCATTCCATGACTCGGTAATCTACCGATCTATTCATGAGAAATAAGAGTTGGCGTTTTTATTTAACACATCACTCTTGCGGTTCTCTTCCCTATTCGGGATTGTAATGCTCGTCAAGGAACCTAATCGAATAATTGTTACCATTATTCATCGGCATCTCATCCCTTAGACTAGGTGAATTAGGACAACGCAATCAGCAGCTTGCGATACTTTGGCCAAAGATTTGAAACATACTGCTTATGTCTCGTATTCCTTAACGGCATACTCGTCAATCTGGAATACATCCTTCACCCCATTCCCATGTTATGTAGAATGTCTTATACCGACTTCTGTCAGTCCCTTTTATCCCAGTTAATCACTCGGGAGCGGATTAGTAAGGTAACCACGTTATATGGATGCTCCCGAAGACTAGGGATAAGATGACATACTGGGTCAATCCTAATTAAACCAGTGTGTCAAGATACTCCGAGTCTCCTAGGCAGCCATATAATGTGACCACATACCTAATCGGTCCAAAAGTAACTTGTACGAGATCAAGTGTAAATCTTAGCGATCAATGCAAAGGGTGTCGTCATAAGTCACCTGCATTGTTGTAACTTCGAGAAGATCCTAATCTTCTCGAGGTACAACCCTGCAGTTGACTTGTGCGCGTCAACCTTTAAATCCGCCTCGAAAAGATCTACTTAATACAATGCGTTACGCACGTTGATTTTAAATTACAATAAAGACGTTCCCTTAAGGTTAGCCTTTCCCAAACCCGGGACTCCTCATCAAAGTATGATCTTTCTCAATTAAACCCACTACACAGATGAGTTATTAAGACCAGGGTCTCATCACGGAGCTCTTAGAATATATATGATTCTAAAACAACGGAATTGGTCGATATCTCATAAATTTCACATGAGATAGCCATCTGAACCCCATTAGATTTATATCATTTCTCATAATTGAATTTATATCATACTTATTAGCATCAAATATAAATGATTGTAATCTAATTAAATGTTGTCCTGTCATAATCAGGACTAGGGATTAATAATTTAATTCAGTTTGTTTAGCGTTCTGTTTAGGTATATTTTAATCCTATCTTCCAAAGACAGTTACCTAAATTTCAATTTAGCTTATGATAGAACATACCATAACTGCTAAACAATCATAAGAATTCAGTCTTATATTCTTGCAAAGCTTACATTGATAATCACAAAAGTCTCCAAATTATATAATAATAACAATGCTCTTTAGATCATTTGAACCGAAGAAGGTCAAACTATCAAGATAAGAATATAGACACATAAGTAACAATATCAATTTCCATTCCTTCAGAACTAATCAAATACATTGTATGCATTCCGCATACTTGATACATTACTCAACTGAAAAAGGAACATCTTTCCTTATATGGTACATTTAGAAAATCAAGATGTAATTCACTTATAAATCAAATTTAATCAATCTGATTATCCTATCAGATCTGCATGCTTTTACCACTTACGGCAACCATCTGCAAAAATAGTCAACATGAGTCAGTTCGATGAACTGAGCATGATAAGCACTAACTCTTAAAACAATTGCAATCCATCAATTGTTTTCATTAAACACCCTGTTTAAATGAGATCAATTCACCAAACAAGTAAACATATTCAGACTATGCCTTTGTAATACAAAAATGACTACAAATGTGTAACTTTATCATCGTTACAGAATAGTCCTAAACACTTCTCAAATATTTCATCAACATATTAGAAATCAAGAAGAACAAAAGTGTCCTAAGCAATTATTCATTGTAAATCCCAAGATGCACAAACATCAGGCAGTCATTATATTCAACTTAAAAAGAGGAATATCATATCAATCCTGAAACCGTCATTATGTAAAAACGATTACAGATGTTAGTTAAACAATTATATCAACTTATAATTTACAACAGAAGAGAAATAAACAATTGTACATATTTCCCTCTGAACTAGCTCATGACTGTACCATCTTTCCAAAAGCAAGGCATTCACTTAATACACATGCAAATAAATCAGTCGAGTCCATCATCAGCACCACTGTTTTGTTTAAAACTTACAACAATGCAACTACAGTACAGTAGCTCCCATGCCAAACAACGGTGTCTATCTACCAAGCAGACTCAGAACGACCTCACGCAAGAAGCGACAGCAAGAAGACAACTACTCGCGTTACTGTTTAGGTGAGCTTAACTCCTAAATTCATTCATACTCAAAAATGGATATCAAAGCAAGGAAGGCGTAACACGCCTACAATCCCAATAACAATCTACACCCCTTCAATCCTTTTCAACACCTTTGTAAGGCTTTTATACCCAAGGTCGAATTCAAAGGAACTCAATTGTTGCCACGGCCAACAAGAAACTTGAACTCCTTTGAGCAATGACATCTCCCTACGACTTAAGCAGAGAGAATTTTAAACGAAAACCACGCATCACGCACATACCACATCAACTCGGCATGTAATCTTAAAGAAAACACAACATAGAATATCGTAGTTACTTCTGAATGAAATCAGAGTAGAAAGTATGGTATCCATGACCTACTTCATAAAAGCCATTATACAAGATGTCAAGCTATTCACAGAAATCCAACAAGGCCAAATAAACATCACATGTTCAATCTCAGGCTTATACGTAAACAAAGTGACATGATTACCACTCAAGGACTTTAAACTAAATCCGCAAACAGTATTCGCAGTATAGCTTATACAGAAGCCAAAAAAACAAGATATCATCCCATATTCAAGGAATCCACAGGGTCAAATAATAGAGTAAACCCAACAGTCATAATTGAAGCAGTTACACTGTTTATCTGTCAAGAATTCAACTGAGTCCCAACAACAGTATAAGATAAAAATAGTTAATGATTCTATCTATGCCAACTATAGTAAGCATTCAAAATCAGGTGTAAGCAAATCAAATACCGATTTCATAACAAGGAATTCAACTGAACCTCGTCAAAATTCTCGAACAAGCTTACACATAAGGAAACGTAAATGCATACCCAGGGGGTCTGTACCAAAATTTATTACAAATAACAGAGGTCGTATGACCTGTTACTTCTACAAGACTCCCACGGAATTCAATTTATCAATATTCAAGATGTATCTAATTCCTCAACAACGGATCATAATATACGATTCTTTCAGAGGACTGCAAAGAGTCGTTTCAATACAATAATCATATGTATTTATAAATCAATACTATCAATGGGTTGAATCCCCATAACCTCCACGCAAGGGGAAAAACAACTCAGCAAGGTCGTAAATGAATATTTGTAACATAGTGAGTTACCTTTCACAATAACTATAAAATTTTATAACGAAACCAAACCATAATCATTATCACCACTAGATAACAACCACGACAGAGCTTATAAAAGAAAAAGGTCAATTAATCGAACAATCAAACAATGTCCCTCAAGATCTCTTCCGACAGTTTCACAACAAGCATTGACGACAAAATCGACAAGCATAACAAAGGGCTGTACCCTCACAAGAACAATTTATGGGCTCTCGCCGAAGCAGGCCGAGCATACATTCTTTTTCATATATTTCGCATATTTAAACCGAGAATGCAAACACAAAGAAATAAAGCCACAATTCGAATTTAATAAACACCCATCAAAGGATAAATGAAAAAATCGAACCATCATGAAGATACAAAGTGCCAAAATCACACAATGACATCCATAGAAAATCATCTATTTCCATAAATCATTTGAACAGAGTTGTTCTAATGAAATCACTTGAAAAGACAAAGAAGATTTTTAAAGGTTAGGGCCTAACATGCCTGGATATTTGCTCAAAATTCCGAAGCAGACCACTGAAAGAGCTCGGACTTCCTTTTCCTTTTCCAAGTTAGAGCGACCAACAAAATTTTGCTTTCCCCATGACATATATATTTTCCTTGCCAGAGAAAAGAGTTAGATAAGCTCATACTTGCCATGCAACACAAAGAAGACTGGTGCGAAGAACCAGTGAACAGGCAGAAGAAAAACCGAAATTCGCGATAAGCCAAACAAAACAACAACTTTCCACATTGCATGCCTTCTCGCGAATTCCGAGCTCGACTACCAAGCTCATTAATTGCATTTACTCCAAGTTTCCCGCTCAAACTCAACTGCCACCGACCGCCAAAGTTGGCGATAGACATATAAAATCTCAAGACCATTTTCAGTTTTGGCGACCTGCCACGTCGGCTTAGGTTAGCCATTTCTAAAACCTCCGCCAATACCTATCCTTCATACTTATCCATTGTATTTAATGACATAGAAAATGCCGCCCATGGTTCGCACCCCTCCATAGGTCCCCAAAATCCTTGTTCAATAGTTAGGTTAGTAACTTAGGTTAGAATTTAGGATAACACCTAGTCTAACCACTTTACACATAGATACTAACTTAGAACATCAGCTCTTAGCCTAGGTCTAGGTTAGATTAACACTAATCTAACCCCTAGGTTAGGTTTAGTTTTAGGTTACTAACATTAATAATTCCAAATCAGGTCTAGATTCCGCACGCTCGTAAAAGACTTACAACATGCATTCTTGAACAGGTTAGCTCGTCTCGCCTTAGGATATCGTAATCATTATGTAACCGAATTATTACGGCCCACGATCGAGACCTTCCGGATATACTTCCAAGGCGATATCGGGTACCAATCCATTTCACATGATCAACTCCGAGTTATACAAAGAAGATATTGACTAGTTTATTCAACGAATTCGACCTTACAACACCGTGAAAGGTTTATAATTTTCTTTTAATTCATCACGAATAACTTAAAGCAATACTTGGATCAATTCCACCGATCCAAGGCTAGATCTTATAGATGGATAACTCTATAATTCATTCCGAGATCAGATTAAACTCGATGCAAAATGAAATAAATAAAAGAGTCTAATCATATTGGAAGACTACCAAAGATCTCGTAATCTACAAAGAAGATACAAAGCACATATCAAGCATGACTTCTCAACCAAAGGAACAAAAGAAATCACATATCAACACTATATAGGAATCAATAGGTAATGAGGAAGGAAAAAATAATGAATTTAAGAAGATGGTAAATATGTAAAAAAGAGTTGTTAATTTTTAATTGATAAGAACCCTAATGAGATAACCTCCAAGGGCCCCATGATCATAGTCCTGGTGAAAAAGGGACCTAAATGTAGGCTTGGAAGATTGACATAAGAATGGTCTCGCAGTAGGTGTTAAGCATGGGTGATGAGGTCATAGGTATGATGTAGGTATGGTTGATTTATTTTTAAATACATGTGGACTAGTATAGGATTTAGGTAAAGGAAGGTGAAGTAAAAAAGTTTAATCGATAAGAACCCTAATGAGTCGATCATACCATGGGCTTATGAACAAAACTTTGTCACTATTTTAAGGGTGAAGAAAAGTCACAAGATCACAAATTCACATTTGCGGAAAGTTCCTTGAGTAACGAGGAATTTAGGTGGAAAAGACAAGGAGGTGAGAATGGGAGGTTTAGCGTAACTTAGTGTATGACAATGTGTTTTAAAACAAGAAACCTGGATCCAAAATAGGCAAGTCCATGATGAAAATTTCATATTTTTCTTGATTTTTTGTTTTTAATAGACTGATCGATGTGGGAAGTCTATATGGGATGAATATATTATATCCTTGAGGTCTTCGTGAAGCTGATCGATGTGGGAAGCTTCTGAATATTTATTATATTTATGTAATGACCATACATAGCTTTCCTTCGAGAGAGTAGTCTATTGATAGTGGTATAATATGGAGAAGAGATGTCCCTTTTGAGGGAGTCATCTTTTTGCTGGATTTTTGACTCAAGGAGTTGTATCCCTTTTTTTTAGATGTTTAAGTCATAAACAAGATTAGAGGATGATTAGGTTCCGGTTTTAGAAGACAAGATCATAAGTACACAATGATTACTTAAGAAAGATTTGGTTTCAAGTGATGAATGACCATGGGATTCCATCTTAAAGAAGACAAAAGTACTCACATTGAAGACAAGGCTAAAAGGTGACGGGTAATCACGTGATTCTTGTTTAATCATGGATCCTCAAAATGGGTAATAATGGAAGGTGAACAATGCTCAAGGGATGAATGACCAATTGATGTAAAGTGATATAGGACTTGATAGCAACAATAAATGGTCAAATATGCAAGGCATTAAGGGCCTTAGGTTCAGTTTACCTCATGAGTGAAGACAAATGATAAGCACCTGATCCATAGGCATTGGTGACAATATAGGGTCTAAGCCAATTAGGAGCAAATTTTCCCTATTTACTTTTCTCATCTTTGGTTACATGTTGATTTTCCTTTAGGATGATTTTTCATAGGCACGTTTGATGTGTTTTTGGTAGATTTGAAGATGGTCCAGAGTGTTGAGATGACGTTCATCTAATAATTCAAGTTGCGCCAAATGATCCTGGTGAAAGTCATCATCGTTGAGCATATCTTGTAGTGAGATGTGGAGGGATGGAATCGGACTTTGAGAGGTAAGACCACCTTAGTTCCGTAGACCAAAGAAAAGGGGGTGGCAGCTAGTTGAAGTGTGAATACTAGTGCGGTAATCCCATAAGGCAAAAGGAATGTGCATATGTCAATCCTTCCCAGTATCATTGACCACCTTCATAAGAATTTTGTTCAAGGTTTTATTGGTTGATTCAGCTTGACCATTGGTTTGTGGGTAATAAGGTGATGAGAAACTAAGTTAGATGCCAAAAGCATCACATAGTTTACATAGGGTTTTGTTTTGAATTGTTTTCCGTTATCTGTGATAATACGGTGAGGGACACCAAAGTGATAGATGATGTGATGGTTGATGAATTCACATATTTTCTCATCTTTTTAGAAATGAGGGGAATGGCTTCTACCCATTTAGTGTAATATTCAATAGTGGTTATGATCCATTGGTGGCATTGTGAAGAATGGGGGTTGATCTCACCAACAAGATCCAAACCCCATTGAGAGAAAGGCCAAAGGTCTCACGTGACCTGTAAGGCATGACTAGGGGTGTGATGGATATTAGCATGTTGTTGGCATTTTACGCAATATTTGACATAATCACAATAGTCACAGTTTAGGGTTGGCTAGTAATAGCCTAGGAGAAGAATGTGTTTAGTGACAACAAGACCACTAAAGTGGCCTCCACAAATCCCATCATGGACTTCCTTAATGGTGTAAGGAATTTCAAAACTGGTAAGGCATCGCAAGAGAATGTTGTCAAAACTACATTTGTATAAAAGACCACCCATGATGACATAACACGAGACACTTTTAAGGAAGGCACATTGTCCATTACGAGTGAGATTGTAGGTAAAATGGAGAGGGAAAGATAGTCTATGTATTGCTTATACCAAAGGTCACTCGGGTCAGGAGCAGCGAGTTCTAATAGAGTAAACTTCATAAGGCAAATAAGAGGGTGATTGTAGTCTTTATATGGTGACAAATATTTTAGAGTCAGTGGGCGAAGTGGGTATCTGAGAAGCCAAGCAGGCCATGGTATCTGTAAATTTATTGGTAGAACGTGGGGTGGTTTGAAGGGCGTAACGGTTGAAGGTGGTCAAAAGTATGTCCACATGATGCTTATACTTTTGAAGTATCTCATTACAACATTGGTATATACCATTGACTTGGTTTATGACCAACTGAGAATCACCAAATATGTTGATTGACTTAACATCTAAGGCATAAGCAGCTTGGAGGCCCAATACGAGTGCTTCGTATTCAACAATATTGTTTGTACAATCAAAATCAAGTTTGAAAGACAAAGGCATAGGTTCACCATCAAGTGGAATGAGGATAACACCATCCCCACCCCCACGTTGACACTTGGAGCCATCGAAGAAGAGTGTCATTTGGTAAGTGGGTTTGTCTAGGGAAAGGGTAGCAATAGACTCATCTAGAAATTTGAAGTTAGAGGGTTGATCCTAGAAATAGGTGCATCAGCCAATTGGTCAGTGATATCTTGGCCCTTGATGGACTTTTGATGGATGAATTTGAGGTCGAGGTCAGCCAGAAGCATAATCCAACGTGCAGACGTTGATTTTGATAAGGTTTGGCATACATGTAGTGTAATGGGTTGGTATTAGTAATGACGAAGGTTTTGTGGTTAAGTAGGTAATGGTGGAGTTTGGTGGTGACAAAAACTAAGGCTAGGAAAAGTTTTTCAGCATGGGTATATCTAGTTTTGTAGTCAAGAAGGGTATGGCTTATGTAATAAACAGCTTGCTCCTAGTGTTGGTCGTCGCGATGAGCAAACATGGCACCTAGAGAATGGTCGAGTGGTGGAAATATATAGGTAAAAGGGCTAGTCATCCCTGTTTCACACAGAATGTTTCCGTTCCGGAATAGACTTGCTTCTATCCTTTCATTCTCTTGAGAAACAGATAAGGGTTAGGGCTAGGAGGAATACCTGTTGAATGTTGGGAAGGTGTGCACGTACCGTAGAGAGATCAGATCGATTGTGAAGAACTCCTTTTTGTCTGGGAAGGACTACCTGTAAATAAGAATGCAAGACCACTAGATTTTAGTTAGACAATAAATGAGGGAACTGCCTTGGGCCCAGGAAATATTAGACTTCCTTTCGAAGGTGGTCAGTTCCCTTTTAATACAAATTAATGCAAATGATAATAAAGAAGCTATTGTGAAATCACGATTTAGGTACCTCGTTACAAAGCAATAGAGACTAAACTACCAATAATAAAACATCATCATCTTTGTTTGTTTGGTCATTGGTCATTAACATGTTCGAATCAAGTTACTGAGGATAGATCGGATGGATCCGAGGTTGTTAGGAGACAAATAGGTGAGAGCAAGGTTTTGGGTATAAGTCACAAGTGACCGATGCCGGCCACTGGATAATCGATCATGGTTAGAGAACCTCTAGTGAGTAGGGGATAACCGACACGGTAGGGTTAGTAATCTAGGTGCTTCGGATAGAGGTTGGTTGCAACATGATTGTGGGGTTTTTAAGAATGGTGGATGGTTGAGGGGAATAGTGCGATGATGGGGAAGACTCAGAGAGTGATAAAACTATCTTCAGGTAATACAAGGATATATGGATGAAGTTTAAGTGCGGGTGGTCTTTGGCGGTGGTAGATCTAAGAATGAGCTTATAATTACTATCAATCAAAAGTTTAGAAATGGTGTTTAGAAACATACAAGACACTACTTACTCATTCTTGATGAAGATTCAGTCCAAGGAATGTGGTGGTGACAGTAAGGCTTAGTTGGGATGATCTAGTATTGGAAAGTGAGTTGATGAAGCTATCCTCGCCTTTCCTAATGCTTGAATGGGGGTGACAGCGATCCAGTGGCTCAGTTGCAGTCTTCGGCTTAATCCTCTTCTCTGCAACCTCTTCTCTTTTCTTCACTTGTCTCTGTCTTGTAAATGAATTCTAGATCCTGGTGTTTTGGCTGGGGGAGGTCATTAACAGGGAACCGATGGTGGTTACGTAACCGACGGTGGTCGAGTAGGAACCGATGTCGGTTAGGTCAAAGTTGGCTATTTTTAGTAAAATAGCCAACCTTCCCTCCTTTTCTCCCGAGGGATCAGTTGTGGGCTTGGTCAAGTCATTATTAGGTTCGTTTTGATGCGGGTGAGGGGTGATGAGTCATGGGTGTGGGTTTAGACCAAGTTATAGGTCTTAATTAGGTTAGTTTAGGGTTAGGGCTAGGTCATGGTGAGGTGGTGAGGTGAGGTGGTAGGATTAGAGATGTGGATTTATTAATTATAAGGTAATTAATAAATCATTAGGTGTGTAAGGCTCGAGTGGTGAGGTAGGGGGTTAGGTTACGGGACGAGATACGGGTACATGGGTGGCATCGTAAGACCCAAATTTGGTGTCTACATTTGCCCCTTGTTGTCGTGTAGCTTGTCTTGTAAAGCTGCACTGACAATAATAAGAAGTGGTTGTCCCAGTTAAGGGTATAGGTAATCCCCCTCAAATCTATCACAGATTGAGGCGACGTGAAATCAGGGATAGGGTTGATAAAGGGTGAATGATGATGAGATGATGATAAGATGGTGGGGTAAGTTCAAGGAGGTAGACGCACGTTAAAATGCAGTAGTGTGACCAGGGTACATGGTTTGAAGAGCAAATAAGCAATTCATAGGCAAAGGTCGATAGTTTATCCAAACAAGGCTGATATAATCCTGGTATCCAAGGCATAGGAAGTAGCTCTAGGGGATATAATGGGTAAGGTACCGGAACTTTTAGGCATGTTCGGCAGTACCAAATGGTTGGTTTGGTTGAGATAAACGTCCGGTCTCGGTCTAAGCAAAGCTGGTTGGATGGTCAATTCAAGTATCCTAGTCATGCTAAAACATGAATAGGTGAGATCGATTGAACAAACGACTACATTATGAGTGGATAGAATTGTAATTTGTGGGCTTTAGTCGAGGTACTTAGTTGGTTATGGCCTTGGGTGGGCCAATTGGTTGGTTGCGCCTTAGGTCCCGAGCCAAGTGGTTTGTTTCGGCCTGGGGTCAGTCGAGTGGTTGGTTGCAGCCTTGGGTCGGGTCGAGTGGTTGGTTGCGGCCTTGGGTCGGGCCGATTGGTTAGGTGTGGCCTTGGGTCGGGCCAAGTGATTGGTTACGCCGTGGGTCAGGCCGGATTGGTTGGTTGCGGCCGTGGGTTGGGCCGGATTGGTTGGTTGCGGCCGTGGGTCGGGCCGGATTGGTTGGTTGCGGGCTTGGGTCGGGCCGATTGAAGTCAAAATAAGGCTAGTCAACAAAGCCGGGGGTAGGTGATGCGGGAAAAAGTGGAGATTTGAGGGGTGTAGAGAGATTAAGGTAGATTACGGGACACAGCCGAGTGAGTGAGTACGAGAGGATTCCTCTAGATCACATGCGGCAAAGCAATTGGATTTGTTCAAGATATACCCATGGCTTATAGACCATACATGAGGATTGACGCCGAGGCATCATTCTCACCTCCCCTACGACACCTCTAGAAGGACCAGAAGAGACAGCAGCCGATCGCAGGGTAATGGATGCGGGAGCGACAGAGGCTTATAGATTATGGTGGGGGAGAGGCGTGAGGTGCAGATGAGAGGGCCGATCGTCCCGACATAGCTGTGATTACAAAGTGGAGAGAGACCGCTGCGTAGGTTTAGTTCACCGGCTTCAAACACAGTGAATGAGACAACGGGATTGTTATAGGTTTCATAGTTACGAGTGGAGAGACTAGAGGCAAGATTCCTCCACGCGAGAGGCGTATTCGGACGTTACAGGAGATGTTGGCGGATCGGTGGGAGGAACCAATAAGTAGTGGCACCTTTGAGGATGGAGAGGCCGGGTGAGTGGCATCGACACTCACCTTCCCCACACCGGGTCGAGATGAGGCGCGGTGGTCCGAGTGAGTTTCATAGGGGTAGAAGAATAAATAAGGATGCCGACACAAGGCCGATGATAGAGAAGATGTATTTGTTTAACATCTAAATAAAACTGAATATGTATGTTGATTTGAGTTTACGATAATAAAAAGAATGTTTTTGTTTGAATGTTTTGAATTAATAAAAGACCAAGGTGAGTGTTATCAATATAAATATGTGAAATCATGTATATTTTAACAACACATGATAGGTTATGGTAGGGGATGGTTGAGCTAACCTTGGGAGACCCCATGTCTCCTAAGTACGCCTACATAGCCCATTGCCCAAAGTAAGGAGGGGCCTCGGATCGATGTAGTTCTCCCTTAGGACCAGGAGAGGTGAATTCTGTAGTTTGGTTGTGGTTAGGCAATTTGTTGGTTGGTAAAAAGTTTGATGTTGGTAGGGTAATGTTGTTGGTGTTGGTAAGGTATTGGCGGTGTTGGTGTGGGTAAGTGAGTTATTGGTACGGGATGGTCGAGCTAACCTTTGGAGACCCCATGTCTCCTAAGTGCTGCCTACATAGCCCATTGCACAAAGCAAGGAGGGACCTTAGACCAATGTAGTTCTCCTTAGGACTAGAGAGAGGTGAATTGTGCAATTTGGTTGTGGTTAGGCAATTTGTTGGTTGGTAAAAGTTTGATGTTGGTAGGGTAATGTTGTTGGTGTTGGTAAGGTATTGGCGGTGTTGGTGTGGGTAAGTGAGTTATTGGTAGGGGATGGTCGAGCTAACCTTGGGAGACCCCATGTCTCCTAAGTGCTACCTACATAGCCCATTGCACAAAGCAAGGAGGGGCCTCGGATCGATGTAGTTCTCCTTAGGACCGGGGAGAGGTGAATTCAGAAATTTGGTTATGGTTAGGCAATTTTTGGTTGGTAAAAAGTTTGATGTTGGTAGGGCAATGTTGTTGGTGTTAGTAAAAAGTTTGATGTTGGTAGGGCAATGTTGTTGGTGTTGATAAGGTATTGGCGGTGTTGGTGAAAAGTTTGATGTTGGTAGGGCAATGTTGTTAGTGTTGGTAAGGTATTGGCGGTGTTGGTGAAAAGTTTGATGTTGGTAGGGCAATGTTGTTGGTGTTGGTAAGGTATTGGCAGTGTTGGTGTGGGTATAGGTGAAGCGAGGTTGAGCTTACCCAAGCATAGGGAGTCGTGTCCTGATTAAGGTCAACACATAATCCTAGATTCGGGTAAAAGAGGCAAAAAGTGTCCCATAGTTGAAAAGAGCAAAACAAACCACGTATTATCGTAGGATGAGCTTGAATCCCTAGGTACCTTGCATAGGCAAGAAGTCAATAGGTGAAAAGAGTTGTATAATCACAATATATCGGATATACGTCACGTCCCTTGAGTTTTGTTATTTTTGAGAATGGTGAGGTGAGGTGGAGGTGGATGGGTGCAGAGAACTTGTTATAAGGTGATTGTTCTGACGAAAGAGAACCAAACCTAAATAGACAAGTCCATGACTCAAAAGTGCTTTTGAATATTGTTTTTATTTTTCTGGATATAGACTGATCGATGTGGGAAGTCTATATGGGATATGCATTTTGTTGTTCTTGAGGTCTTCACGAAGCTGATCAATGCGAGAAGCTTCGATAGAGGCTGACTTTGTATAGTTGTCCTTAAAGGAGCAGTCTATTTATAGTAGCAGATGTGGCTTTTGTGTATAGTTGTCCTTCGAGGGAGCAAATCTATGTATAACTTAGAGGATGTGGCGTTGCACATAGCTATCCTTCGAGGAGCATTCTATGTATAACTTAGAGGTCTAGATGTCCTTTGGCATGAAGCATCTAGTTTTGCGGGAAGTTTTACTCAAGAATATCCCATAATTGTATTATTGAGAACATGTTATTTTGATACTTTTAAGTCATGGACCGGACTAAAAAGGGGAAGGCATCTTTAAGAGGAGGTGATGATCAAACCACGTGAGATTGATTTGACTTTGAGATGCACGAAACAAACTGTATGAGGTGGTAAATGAGCTCAAGGGACAAGCACAAGGTAGATAAGAAGTGATGTAACACTAAATTCAATAGTAGAATGGTCAAAGATGCAAGGCATTAGGGGTTCGAGCTCAAAGCCTAGTTTACCATTAAGCGAAGCTAAATGGTAAGTGCCGATCCGTAAGTGTGAGTGATAATGTAAGGCCCAATCAATTAGGGAGAAAACATTTCACGTTTTCTCTTTTCTAGTTTGGTCACATGTTGATTCTCTTTGAGGACAAGATCACTAATCGAAAGGTACGCTCATGAATTCTCTTATCATAAGTACGCTTGATGCACTTTTGATAGATTTGAAGGTGGTCAAGAGCGTAAGACGACGCTCGTCAAGAAGCTCTAATTGGGCTAACCGCTCTTGGCGGAAATCATCATTGGTGAGAATATCCTGGAGAGATATTCTTAGGGAGGGTATTTGTATTTCGAGAGGCAAGACAGCCTCGGTACCATATACCAAAGAGAATGGTGTGGCATTAGTGGAGGTACGAATCTTTGGTACGATAAGCCCAAAGGGCAAAGGGGATGTGATCATGCCGCTTTTTCCGAATCATTAACAACTTTCATGAGAATTTTGATTAAGGTTTTGTTAGAAGATTCGGCTTGTCCATTTTCCTGTGGATAGTAGGGTGACGAGAAGCTAATTTTGATACCAAAGTTGTCACAAAGGTCTTGTAACAACTTATTTTTAAAAGATTTTCCATTATCTGTTATCAGGCAATGAGGAACACCAAAACGACAGATAATGTGATGATTGATGAACTCAATGATTTTTTCTTTTTTGGTTGAAATGAGTGGAACGGCCTCCACCCATTTAGTGTAATATTTAGTTGCCATGATGATCCAACGGTGATGCTGCGAAGAAGGCGGGTGAATCTCACCAATAAGGTCTAAACCCCATTGTGAGAAAGGCCAAATATCTCGTGCGACCTGTAACAGGTGGCTAGGAGTATGTTGAAGGTTGGCATGTTGTTGACACATAACACAATGCTTAACATATTCGCAGCAGTCTTTATTGAGAGTAGGCCAATAATATCCTAGGCGAAGGATCCACTTGGCCATGGCGAGGCCACTAAAGTGCCCACCACAAAGTCCGTCGTGGATTTGTTGGGTGGTATGAGTGACATCGTGTTGGTTAGACAATGAAGGAGGATACCATCGAAGCCACGTTTATAGAGGAGTCCTCCCATGATGACATAACGAGAAACACTTTTAAGAAAAGCACATTTTACATTACTAGTAAGGTCAGGTGGTAGAATAGAGGTTGTAAGGTAGTCATGAAATTGGTGATACCAGGTATCCCATGAATCAGTAGATACATTATTTACCATACAAACATCCGAACTAAGTAAGATGGGGTAAAGAGTTGTTGGACTAAGACAAATATGTCTGAGTCAGTTGGTGAGGTCAAAATTTGCGAGGCCAAGAAAACCATAGTATCAAGCAAATTTATTAGTTGAGCGGGAATGGTTTGGATAGAATAATGAGTAAATAAGGTCAAAAGTGAATCCACGTAATGTTTGTACTTTTGAATTTCCTCATTTTTACATTGGTAGATGCCCGTAACTTGATTGACTACCAATTGAGATTCACCGAAAATGTTAATAGACTTCACACCTAAGTGTAACGTAGCCTCAGAGACCCAAAACAAGGGCTCGTATTCCACTCTATTATTAGTGCAGGGGAAATCAAGTGGAATGAAAGAGGCATAGGTTCAACATTAAGAGGAATGAGAACAACGCCTACTGCCCCTCCATTACTGGCCGGCATTTGGATCCATCGAAGAAGAGGGTCATTGGATACGACACCTCACCGAGTGAAAGAGTTGTGATGAGTTCGTCGGGGAAAGTAAAATTGGTAAATTGTTCCCTGTAAAGGGGCTTCGCGAGTTGGTCACGATAGTTTTCCCTTGACCGATTTCGGTCGTGTACAAACTCAAGGTCGAGGTCGGAAAGGAGCATAAGCCATTGGGTGATGCGTTTGTTTAGATGAGGTTTGGCATACATATAATGGATGGGGTCAGCGTTGGTGATGACAAAAGTTTTTGATTCAGGAGGTAATGTCCGAGTTTGGTGGCCACGAATAATAAAGCTAGGCACAACTTTTCGACATGTGTATACCTAGTCTCGTAATCGCAAAAGTATGGCTTATGTAATAAACGGCTTGTTCTCGATGCTCGGATTCACGATGTGTGAGCATGGCTCCTATAAAGCATGGTCGGCGGTAGAAAGGTAAAGGTAGAAAGGATGATCATCCCGAGGTGGGACAAGCACGGGTGGTGCAAGAGATAGGCTTTAAGAGCCTCAAAGGCTTGTGGCATTCCTCGCTCCATTGAAAGACAATGTCTTTTTTAAGGAGATGATGGAAAGGTTGACATCGGTCTGAGAGTTGTGAAATGAAACGCCGGATAGATTGGAGTTTTCCCTGTAAACTACGTAATTGTTTGAGGTTAGTGGGTGGGGGCATTTCTAGGATTGCTTGGACTTTAGCTGGGTCGACCTCAATGCCATGCAAAGAGATGATAAAACCAAGGATTTTTCCCAAAAGGACACCAAAGACACATTTCTTTGGTTGAAGATGAACACAATATTGTAACAGGCGATCGAAAATAATGGTTAAAACATCGAGATGTTCACTGCGATGTTTAGATTTGCCAAGAAGATCATCAACATAATCCTCAAGGATAGTGTGCATAATGTCATGAAAAATGTAAGTCATAGCCGCTTATAGGTCGCACCAGCATTCTTAAGGCCAAACAACATGACATGATAGCAGAAGGTTCCCCAAGGAGTAATGAAGGTGGTTTTATGTTGATCGGCCGGGGCTACCAAAATTTGTTTGTATCCCGAGAATCCATCCATGAGAGAAAGCATCTCATGGCTTGTAGTGAGATCAACAAGTTGATCAATACTGGGTAAGGGGAAGTCATCCTTAGGGCAAGTGAGGTTAAGGTCCTGGAAATCCATACATATCCGAAGTCCCCCCATCACTTTAGTGACAGGTACGATGTTAGAAATCCATTGAGGATAGTCAATAGGTAAGATGAAGGAAACAGAAAGGAGTCATTGAAGCTCTTCTTTGACCAAGAGGGCAATGCGTGGATGCATTTTTCTCAGTTTTTGTTTAACTGGTTTCGAGTTGGGTTTTAGAGTAATGTTATGGATAGCAATGTCAAGATCGATTCCTGGCATGTCAGCATAGGACCAAGTGAAAGCTTGGTTGCGGGCACAGAGGAAGGTAGTGAAGGCAATTTGTTCTGATGCGTTAAGAGATTGTCCGATCTTCACAATGTGAGGATCATCCTCTGTGTGGATGTTGATTTCTATAGTTGATTCATTCAACATGGTTTGAGTTTCGAGATGGTAAGGCGCGCTGAATATAAGAGTCAAATCCGCGCCTGTAAGTGAGGATGGAGTCATCATCCTAGCACTCAACAACATTAATTGGCAAGTCTTCTTCAATCATGTCCGGATACGAAGGGAAGAGAAGATGGGTCCTCATTATCACGTTGATAAGTGAGAGGACCCATGAAGATAGCATTTACAAAAAAAAAAGGTAGGAGGGATAAATTCCTGGTCTATCGACTCTGTGGGTGAAGATGGCAAAATAGGTGATGATGGTTCGAAGAGGTAATGTCGTTGTCTTCCCAGATACAACTAACATGAGGTTTCTTTGGTGTAAGTGTTTAGAAAATCCAAGACCACTACAATATTTTGTGTTTGCGTGTAGTCATGGGAATGATTGTATGTCGGCCTTGTTCAAAAAGACCAAAACCAAAACCTTTTCAAGCACAAATGAGTAAAGAAGGTGATGACGAAATGATGATTTGTCGATATTGAAAATCAGATTAGAAGGGAACCACACCAAGGGAGGTTAGAGGTAAAGGAGGGTGCATCGACACCCCATACGTTAGGTTGGTGCAGAATTAGGTGGTCCGTAGGAGATCACCTCCCCCACACGACGGGAAGTAGGTAGGATGCGCATGTAACTATTCATACTCCCGTGGGGTATGGAAAGTGCTAACATTATATAGGTGGTACTCCCCTAGCGTAAGGCGTTGAAAAACATCTACCAAGGGATATGAAGTTGGGATGTTGTCCATGGGGAAAGAAGTGGTATTTCGCAGCGGTGGAGTCATTGGTCAAAGGTGCGAGTGTGGTTAAGGTGGATGGTGGGGGCGTAGTTGAAGTAGATGGTGGGCTAGATCAATGGGTGCCTTGACTGGTACAAGCACATCATTAGGGTGGTATAACATGTTGCGAGTTTTGAAGGGGAAGCGTCGGCTTTTGACGGTGTATGACTTCCCCTCATACTCAAATTTGATGCATCTATGTAAAGTGGAGGAACACATCCCATAGCCCGGATCCAAGGTTGGCCTAGTAATATGTTGTATTGGAACTCACCCTCAAGGATGTAGAAGAGTTTGGGTAAGGTGCGTGGCCCTACACGAATGTTAAGGATCACGGTGCCTAAGGTAGAAGTAATAGCATCATTGAATGAACGCAACATGGTGGGGTTGGCACACATGCTTTGCTAGAAGGGATATTCATTTGTTGGAAGGCTTTAGAAGAGATGATGTTTAGGCTAGCACCCCGTCAATCATAACACGACGTACTCGGATGTCCCGGACATAAGCCGAGATGAAAAGAGCAAGGTCAGGTTCTTCTGCACCAAAGACGACAATTTCTTCTTCGGAGAAACTGACAGCAGTGGCTTCTTTGCAAGGACTGAATTGGTTAAGGAGGTAGGTTGTTTGGTGAGAGAAGTGACGGGAAAGGTTTCATTAGGTAGGACCTATATCCCTTGAAGGATCTCAATTAAAGCTTGTCGATGTGATTGAGATGTTTGAATGAGATCATAAAGTGTCATTTTGACAGGAGATTGGTGAAGTTGTTTGATCATGGTGCGGTGGGAAACTCCATCAGAGATGGGATAGGCAGGTCCACGAATGACCACTTTTGGTGGTGGTGCGATCGGGATGGCAGAAGGAAAAAGAGAGGCCTGCAGGTATGTGTTCTTTAGCTTTTCCATTGTTTTTCTAACCTCGAGTAGCAATGTTAATCATGTTGATCTCATGGATACGAGAGGAGGAAGATGGCAGGGATAAGTCATTATTTTCGAGAGGCGGGGTTGCAATGATGATAGATTTTGGTGAGGCGGGGATAGGTGGTATAGGAGAAGGAATCGAAGCTAGGGGCTTCTCTCTCCGTAAATTGTCTTTCTTAGGTTGTCTATCTAAGATAGGTGACTGGCGAAGGATGGCTTTCAAAGCTTTGCATCCTTCTACATCGTGTCCTGTTGTGTGATGGTAAGCACAGATTTTAGACTCATCATAACCTATAGGTCGAGGTTTAGATGGATCATAGAGTCTGAGTGGGGGTAGGGAAATGGTTGCATTCTCCACCAACATATCAAGGATCTTGGTGTAAGTTCCTTTGAGTGGGTCAAAGTCAGAGGAAGATGAGGCTATTGATTGGGTGGGTTTTGGTAATGGTTGGGTATGGTTTGGTTCATACGGGTAATGGTTTAGACAAGGGGTTTTGATAATTGGATTTAACTAAATGTGGCTTCTTGGTGTAGAAGTCATGTTTATTTGGTTAGATGATGAGGCTACTGAGATGACATGGTGGCGGGAACAACCACGGGAAAGAGGAGTGACAAAGCAAACAAATCCTTTGATGATGGAGTTTGTTTAGGGTTGGTAGGTGGATAGGATACTTGGGGTGAAAGTGTTGGTACACCCATGGATCTCTCGTATGGGTGCAGAAGGTGCGGAGTCATTTTAAAGCAAACACAGGAGGTATGATGTATTGAGGCAAGGTGGAGGGGTGAGGTTGTAATATAGAAGGTAGGTGTGACGGTGAGGGTTTTAGTGTGTGAGAGGCATAGGTTGGACTTGAGGAGATGGGTCCTGTCTCCTAGGTGGAATGGACGGCTTTATTTTGGATAAATCTAACCGTGTAGGTAGGTGTGTTAGGTGGGTATTGGTGAAGTCCCAAGCATAGGGGAAGGTTTAGTTAGGTTAATAGAGGTGGATGAGGTATTCGGTAGAGATGAGGGGGTGAAGATGAGGACATAGGCATTTTGAGCTTTTGTAAACACCTCGGGTATATGGTAGAGGTATCTGGATTAGTCATCTGCATTTGAGTAGAGCATGGCATACTCAAACGCTCCCATAAGACTCGTCTATCTTCTACGGGAATAACGGTCTTCACGTGTGAACATGAACTTTGATATGGAAGAGAGGTGGGTTGTGATTCCGGTCCACTGTGGGTGTGATACAAGGGGTAAATGAGGCGCTATATCAATGGGTGCTAAGAGGTCAACCGGTCGCTGGAAATATTTAGGTGATGAAGAACTAATAGGTAGGAGGGCATGTTCGAGGGGATCCGTCATGATTGAGGAGTTTGGTGATGTAGGCTCAAGGGGTTTCTCCTCTAAGGGTGACAGAAAAAGTTACAAGCCTTCTTCTATTGCCGCAAGAGTGGTGGAAGGATATGTTTGGGAAATAGATAAGTTAGATAACATCTACTCACAATCTTGTAGGGATGTGGTGTAAGAAGGTTCATTTGTGAGAAGAGAACTCTGGGTGGTTAATTCCTTTATGGGTAGAGGAATAGCGGGACTGTCCTCTTGTCCTGATGGAGGAGAAGGGGGTGAAAATTCTTGAGTTGGCGAAGAAGCGTGATTCACAATTTCCTCAATGGAAGCCCTGGGTTGGGAGTTGAAAATCACATGGATCTCATGCACACTCTTCTCCTTAGCTAAGGTGTCTTGATTTGTGTTATTATTAGGTGTATGGTTTGGAAATGGTTTGTTGAAGATTTTTAAATTTTGATTAGTGGGGTATTAGGATTATCAAGAGTTATATCCCCCGCATCAACCATTTCTTGCACTATGTTTTTCAACATCTTGCAGCTTTTGTGACTGTGTCCCTTCACGCGATGGAATTCTGAAGTCATTTTCTTTATACCAAGAAGGTATGGCATGGGTGGAATCAAACCTAGAGTGAGGTTTAACAGAGGCAAGGTGATAACTCTGCTTTAAGCAATTTGTCTAAGATCACACCATAAGTTTCTCCCAAGGAGTGTAGTTGATGGGCTCGGCTTTATACTTATAGGTGGCTTTTGGCGGGGTATTAGATGGTGTTTGATATTTGACCACCACCTTGTGTGTACTACACTCTTTGATTTGAAGCAGCAGATGCATGATAGTTGGTGGTGTTGGGTTTGGTGGCGAGTCTTGAGTCCGGAAATTTGAGCTTTTGTTGCGTAACCTCAATTTCTCCTCCTCTAAGGCTCGAATCTCTAGTTTCGAGCCATAGTAAAGGCCTCATCAAAGGTGTGGAAAGTTTGAATTTGAAGGGTGGTGGAAATGTGTTTAGCGCAGGCCCACGTGAAGAGTTTGATGAGCTCGGCCGAGGTAAGGCATAAGTAAGTTGGTTGATGAGGCCCCACCATCGTCAACGAAATCTGCGATAGACTCGTCTTCAAATTGTCGGATGGCATAGAGGTCGATAATAGATACTTTCTTGGCAATATTGATGGAGAAGTGATCCAAGAAAGATTGGGCTAAGCTGGTTAAAGGAGAAGATTGAATGTTGGGTTAAAGCACTATACCACTCAAGCAGAGTCCGATAAGGACATGGGAAAGGTATGGAGAGTAGTAAGGCATCGTCATGAGCAATTAGATAGCAGGCATGTCTGAACGATCGTAAGTGTTGTTGAGGGTCCTCCTTACTATTAAAGCAAGTAAATTTCGGTAATTCCCATTGAGGAGGATATGTATGAAGGGGGACAGAAGGATGAATAGGCTCGAAAAACTTGCTCGTATGTCAGGGCGCTATGACTTCCTGAAACAGAAGCCTCAAGATTTTGCATCTTGTCCATCATCTGTTTGATTAAGTCATTGGTGGGGTTAGATGAGGATGTTGTCGTTGTAAACAGGAGGATTGGTCCAAGAGCCACTACTAGATAGTGGTGGGATTGAATGTTGATAAGATAATGGTAATGAATGTGTTGGGGCAGCCAAATAAGGGTGTCCTATATAAGAGGTGTAGGCCAACGGATGAATTTGTGGAAATGAAAAGGTGGGCGGAACTTGTGAGGGAAAGCTCTTGTGTATAGGTGGTAGAGAGCAAGTTATGAAAGAGGAAACCTAGAGAGAGATGAGGTAGGGCAAAGTGGACGGTAGTGATATGTGGGTCCCAGTTAACCGAGAGGAAAACCAAGTGGTGCAAGTATGAACCACCGAAGCACCGATGGGAGACGAGGCTAAGGATGAAGACGGTGAGGCGGAGTTATTAGGTGGGAAAGAAGTTTAAGTGAATGGTGATACTAATAGGCATACCAATGAGGAGCTGACCGTCGGGTGCACGGTTAGGGGTATGAGACAAATAATATTATACGGCACTAGGATTAGCATCCAAAAATTTGGCAAATTCCTTATCTCCTACAGGGATCTTGGGAAAATTGTTGGTATCCGTAGGATCCCCCATAAGATGGGAAGGGGGTGACCCAGGCAAAGGCATGGAACATGCATGGGAAACCATGGCTGCAGCTTGTTTCGAGTAATAGCAACCATGGACAAGAGGACACAGCAGGGATTTAATCAATCGAATGAAAACAGCAACAAAATGTTGGAATTGATAGGTTGCTGGTTTGTCAAGAACTGTTAAACACGGTAACCGATATCAGTTAGATAACCAATATCGGTCAGAATGTAGCCGTCGTTGGTTAGTTAAAGATCTCGGTAGTATGGGACCGGTGTCGGTCACTATGAAAGCAAAGAGAAGATGCAAGAAGCTCACTGCTGGTTTGGAGATAACAATGATTAATATAGCTACCAAACTGTCGTGAAGTGATCAAGTAAACAAATGTATGATAGAAAAATAGAACTAAAGAAAAGTAAGATGCACAAGCAAATTAACAAACTAACCCTAGGATTAGTTTTAATCACTTTGGGCTTATGCCTTAGATGTCAGATGATTCAATCCTAAACAAGAGACCTAAGGGAGATGTCAAGTTTGTTTTGGCTCATAAGGCTACCTCAATCGGCGGAGGAATACCGCGGAAAAGGGGGGATGTTTGAGTTGTTGTGTTAATTATGAAGTGATTTGGTATGTGTTGTGCAAAGGAGAGTAAGATTAATTTCTCATCAATACCGTGGATATCACCCCACGTGTATGACCACGTTACTTAATCTACGTTCACTAGAATAAAAAAACAAGCAAGAATGTGATGCACGTGTTTTAAACCCAAATCGAAAATGATATTCGATGAAGCAAAGAAGATGACTTTCACTAGTTCAAAGATTCTAAAGAAAAACAAATTCTTTTACCAAAATGACAACATATATTGTGAATATTTAGAAGAAAGAAATGAAGAAGTATGCTCCCTATATGAAAGCAAGTAAGAAAGAAAGAAACCCAAAATGGGTCCCACTGGGCGTGCCAAAATGTTTCGCACAGAATGTTTCCATTCCGGAATAGACTTGCTTCTATCCTTTCATTCTCTTGAGAAACAAATAAGGGTTAGGGCTAGGAGGAATACCTATTGAATGTTCTGAAGGTGTGTGCATACCGTAGAGAGATCAGATCGATTGTGAAGAACTCCTTTTTGTCTGGGAAGGACTACCTGTAAATAAGAATGCAAGACCACCAAATTTTAGTTAGACAATAAATGAGGGAACTGCCTTGGGCCCAAGAAATATTATACTTCCTTTCGAAGGTGGTCAGTTCCCTTTTAATACAAATTAATACAAATTATAATAAAGAAGCTATTACAAAATCACGATTTAGGTACCTCGTTACAAAGCAATAGAGACTAAACTACCAATAATAAAACATCATGTTGTTTGTTTGGTCACTAGTCATTGACGTGTTCAGATCAAGTTACTGAGGATAGATCAAACCTGGATCGAGGTTGTTAGGAGACAAATAGGTGAGAGGAAGGTTTTGGGTATAAGTCACACGATGTCTGGTCCGTCATTGGATAACCGTCGGTTAGAGAACCGCTACGGGTAGGGGATAACCGACACCGGTAGGGTTAGTAATCTAGGTGCTTCTGGATAGAGGTTGGTTGCAGGGTGATTGTGGGGTTTTTAAGACTAGTGGATGGTTGAGGGGAATAGTGAGATGACGGGAAGACTCGAGAGAGTGATAAAACTATCTTCGGGCAATACAAGGATATATGGATGAAGGTTAAGTGCGGGAGTCTTTGGCAAGTGGTAGATCTAAGAATGAGTTTATAATTACTATCAATCAAAAGTTCAGAAATGGTGTTTAGAAACATACAAGACACTACTTACTCATTCTTGATGAAGATTCAGGTCCAAGGAATGTGGTGGTGACAGTAAGGCTTAGTTGGGATGATCCGGTATTGGAAAGTGAGCTGATGAAGCTATCCTCAGTCTTTTCCAATGCTTGAATGAGGGTGACAGCGATCCAGTGGCTCAGTTGCAGTCTTCGGCTCGATGCTCTTCTCTGCAACCTCTTCTCTTTTCTTCACTTGTCTCTGTCTTGCAAATGAATTCTGGATCCTGGTGTTTTGGCTGGGGGAGGTCATTAATAGGGAACCGATGGCGGTTATGTAACCGACGGCGGTCGAAAGTAGAACCGATGTCGATTAGGTCAAAGTTGGCTATTTTTAGTAAAATAGCCTTCCCTCTTTTCTCTGAGGATCGGTTGTGGGCTTGGTCAAGTCATTATTAGGTTTGTTTTGATGCGGGTGAGGGTGATGAGTCATGGGTGTGGGTTTAGACCAAGTTATAGGTCTTAATTAGGTTAGTTTAGGGTTAGGGCTAGGTCATGGTGAGGTGGCGAGGTGAGGTGGGGGATTAGAGATGTGGATTTATTAATTATAAGGCAATTAATAAATCATTAGGTATGTAAGGTTCGAGTGTGGTGAGGTAGGGTTAGGTTGCGGGACGAGATACGAGGTACGTACAGGCATCGTAAGACCCAAATTTGGTGTCTACACATCCTTAGAAGGAATGAGCACTTGGTTGGTTAAAGGAGGTATTGTTTCAAGGATTTGAAGGCTTTATTGTACTCATCATCCCATTTGAATGAAATGTCTTTCTTGAGAAGATGATGGAATGGTTGTGATGGTGTCGAGAGTTGGAGATAAAGTGACAAATGGATTACAATTTTCCTTGTAGACTACGAAGTTGATGGAGATTAGTGGGTGGCGGTATTTCAAGGATAGCCTTGACTTTAGCATGATCGACTTTTATGTCATGTAAAGAAACAATGAAACCTAGGAGTTTCCTGAAAGTACTACAAAGACACATTTTTGGTTGAAGACGAACACAATATTTGATGAGGCGGTCAAAGATGACTTTAAGAATGGGTAGGTGTTCGGTTCAATGTTTGGATTTGGCAAGTAGATCATCTACATAATCCTCCAATATGTGATGCATGATGTAATTCATTGCCCCGATATGTAGCATCGGCGTTTTTAGGCCAAAGGGCATGACTTGATAGCAAAAAGTCCCCTAAGGGGTGATGAAGGAAGTCTTGTGCTGATCCTCGGGAGCTAGTAATATTTGATTGTAGCCCAAGAAACTATCCATGAGTGATAACATTTCATGGCCAACAGTGAGATCAACTAGTTGGTCAATTCTTGGTAGTGGGAAATCATCTTTGGGACAGGTGAGGTTGAGGTCATGGAAATCTATGCAAATGTGGAGTCCCCTGTCTCTTTCATGATAGGAATGATGTTAGAAATCCATTAGGGATAATCGATGGATAGAATGAAGGAAAGCGAGAGAGAAACCTTGAAGCTCTTCTTTGACCGTAAGAGCAATACGAGGCTGCATTTTCTATATCTTTTGTTTGATAGGTTTAGCATCGGGAATGGTCACAATATATTGTGAACCATGATTTTAGGATCGATACCAGGCATATTGGCATGGGACCAAGCATATGTGTTTCTATGGTCCCGAAGGAAAGAGGTGAAGGATTCATGTTCAATAGCATCTAAAGATTGGCCGATCTTTATAATGTGCGGGTCATCTTGGGTGTTAATGTTGATTTCGATGGTTGATTCTTTCAACATGGTTTGTGTCTTGGAGTAACAACCAAGTGAATATAAGAGTTTCTCGCACTAAGGTAGGTGAGGATGGACTCATCGTCCCAACATTGAATGACATTAATTGAAGGTGTATCATCATTGATCATGTTAGGATACAGGAATGGGAGAGAAGAGGGATCCTTTCCATCACGTTGATAGGTTAATGGTCCCAGGAAATGGAGTTTATAATAATAAAAAGTTAGGAGGTATAGATTAGTATCTATGGACTCCATGGATGAGGATGGTAATGTGAGTGAATGAGAGGGGAAGATGCCTTGTCCGAATAAGTTCAATGCAAACCTTCTTAGAAGATGGAGCATCAAAACCAATGCCACTATGGTCATTGTGTTTACGAGAGGTATAGGAGATGACAGTGTGGTGGCCTTGTTCATAAAAACCGAAGCCAAATCCTTTCCATGCACACTAGTGGAGGAAAGTGTGAGTGAAACTACGGTTAGTGAGGGAGTGTAGGTCGGTGGAAAATGGTTGGGTTTTGGATGGCGGTTCGGGTTTATAGGTGGTCATATCAATTCCCCATACGTTAGATTGGTGGGAAGGTGGGGGAGGGCCATTAGGGAAATCTCACCGATGTGAATGTCATAACTAGGGTGTTGATGCATATTCCCATACTCTTGTGGGGTGAGGAAGATATCGATATTATATAGGCGGTATTCCCCCAGAGTGAGCCGTTGACAAACACCTTCTAAGGGATCAGTAGTTGGTATGTGGGTAGCGGGTATAGATGGATCGCTAGATGAAGGGGAAGTAGGGGTGCTAGCAGTAGAGGCTATAGCTGTAGTAGGGATAGTGAGGTTAGATGTAGCAGAAGTAGTGGCAATTTTGGTGGATGGGCTTGTGGGTGGAGGTGAAGTGGTTTTGGTGGTAGATTCCTTAACCGACAAGCACATCATTGGGTTGATATAGCATGTTACAGGTCTTGAAAGGTGAGGGGTTGGTAGGGATGGTGTAATTATGTCCCTCGTGTTCAAATTTGAGGCATCGATGTAATGTCGAAGGGACACAACCCATAAAGACGAATCCAAGGTTGACCAAGTAGCAAGTTATACTAGAACTCCCCTTCTAGGACATAGAAAAGTTTTGGGATGGTGCGGGGACCTACATGGACATGGAGAACAATGGTACCTAGTGTAGAGGTTATGGCATCATTGAAGGAACGCAACATAATGGGGTTACTATGCATGTAATTGGTAGGTATTTACATTTGGGCATACACATGGGAGGAGATGATGTTAATGCTAGCACCACCATCAATCATAACACGTCGGATGTGTATATTATCAATAAAGATGGAGATGAAAAGAGTGGGGTCGAGGTCATCAGACTAAAAGGGAGTGATTTCTTTGTCTACAAAATTGAGGGTGGCCACTTAGTGAGTTAGTGAAGGTGTAGAGGAAGGAGAAGACCTAATGAGAGAGGCTATATGGTAAGGGGTAATGATGGAGGCTACGGGTGTGGGGTCATTTGGTAAGACTTTGATAGATTGAAGGACCTCCATAAGGGCTTGACAATGTGACTCTGAGGTCTGGACAAGGTCATATAAAGACATTTTGATGGGGGATTGGTGTAGTTGTTTTAGAATTGTATGATGTGTGTCCCCGTCAAAAATGGGATATGAAGGACCACGAATGATGACTTTGGGTGTGGGTGTAGATGGTATATTGGGTACAGGGTTAGTTGATGGGCTAGTTATTTTCTCCTTACCCTTATCTTTATGAGAATGGGTGGTAATGTTGATCATGTTAATCGAAGGGAGGTGGATGAAGAGGGTGTGTCAAGGAAGGTATAGCGGCAAGAGGTTAAAAACCCTAGTGGTGGATACGACCCTTGTGAGATGAGTAGGGAACATTTGCATTTGGGTGGTGGTTTGGCCAACTCTCTTATGCAAACCATGTTAATTTTGAATCTCGGGGATGGATCTAAGAGTTGTAGGCAATGAGGGAAGATCTATGGAAATTGGTGCTAGTGAAATGGGGTCCTCATCAAGAAGATCATCATCGTCAAAGTTTTCTTCAAGAGGACACAACTGGACAAGAGTAGCTTTCAAAGCCTTATAGTTCTCTACATCGTGTCTGACACACGATGGTAGGAAAAAATTTTGGTTTCGTCAAACCCTTTTGGTTTGGGTTTGAGTGGGTCATAAGGTCTAAGAGGTGGTAATGTGATGACAGAAGTTTCAAGGAGGTTGGTTAGGATTTTGGCGTAGGACCCTACTAATGGATCACAATGGGAGGTGAATGTGGGTTTAGGTACAAGTGTGGTTGACTATGTAGGAAGAGTATTTGCAAGAGGGGGAGTGGGTTGGGCTACTAGTTTGGTGTGTGGTGTGGTCTTAGGTGTTGGTCATATCTGCTTGGGTAGGGGCATGGTAGATGAACTAGAAATAGAAGGTGTGGTTGGTTTAACTACCTTATTAGAGGGTAGCAGATTTTTGGCTTTAGGTTGCACCTTCTTGGGTAAAGGTGATATGGGCGCATGAGATGTAGAGGGAAAAGTGGATGGTGGAAGAGGGTGGGTTACCCATGGGGGTAACCGAGGTGCTATGGAGGTAGGTGGTGTGGGTTGGGTAGGAGGCGTGAGTGAAAGAGAAGGAAGTGTTGTGGGTAGTGAAGAATTTATTGATGGTATTGGAGGTATGGGTGGTAAAAAGGTTATAGGTGAGGTGGAGGTTGTGTGGGGCACTTGGGTATATTAGAGGTCTATGATGGGGAAATGGGTTGCTGCATTCTTGGTTTACCGGTGGATGGGGATTTCTTGGCTAGGGTTGAGGGGTGAGGTCCTAGGATGGATGGAAAGGGTGAAGGTGACAAGGGAGTGTTTGGCAAGGTTGGGGTATGAGATCTAGTAGATTGGATCTTCTATTTAGGGGTCGGGTTAATTTTGGTGTTAGTTTTGGAAGACGTAGCTAAATCTAATTTGATGGGTGGATGAGTAAGGCTAGCTATTGGTATGACCCTAAGGTAGTGATAGGTTTAGGCAAGGGAGATGATATAGGCATGGGTTTGGGTGTAGATGCATGTTGGGTTATGGGTAGAGGTGTGAGTTGAGCCATGAGTGGTGTCATGGGAGATTTTATAATAGTTGTGGTTGTGTTCAGTTTGGTCAGCTGAAACACTTTTGGATAGATAGTGGAGGTGTCAGTGAGTGATAGCTACATTTGTGTTGAAATAGGAAGTAGAAGATGCCCATAAAGAAAGGCTATATCGACATAATCTAGGCAATCGGCCAAGTGTGAGAATGGTACTATTCTAAGCGGAGAGTGACATGGATAGAGTGGAAACCTGTAAAATGTGTTTGAGATACCAAGAAATGTCTAGCCTTGGACTCGTGGGTAAGAGAGCCGAAAGTAGATCAATGGGATCTTGAAGGTCTGATGGTGAACAGTCATCTACAAGTGGTGGTACTTCTATAGTATCCTCCATGGGTAGAGGAGAGGATGGGCCAACCGAAGTGGGACTCTCCTTGCGTTGGTGAAGTGGGCTCAAAATTTTGAGGGGTCGAAGGTGGTGTGTTGATTATAGGTTTTTTCACGGGTGAAGGAGAAGATGAAGGGATTCCTCTATGGGTAGAGGAGTAGATGAAATAGGTTTTGGTGTAGGTAGGGGAGCGCGGGATAAGATTTCATCTATGGAAGGAATATGAGGAAATTGGGAAGTAACTGGTGCATCATTAAAAATAGCATGGACCTCGCAAAAAGTGCTATCATTATTTGAGGTATCAACCACTTGGTTGGAAGATGAGGCATGATTAGGGAATGGATTCTTGAAGATGTGTAGGCTTTGGTTGAAGTGAATTCGGGATATCTAATACTAAGTCTCTATTATCTATCATTTCTTGAATGATATTTTTTAAGGTAATTCAGTTATTGTCATTGTGACCTTTGATCTAATCATAGTTGTAAATGTTGTGTTCCTTATACCATGTAGGCATCGGTTTAGGTGGTTGAAACTAGTATATGGTTTTATATGTGGAAGGGTAATGGTGCCAACCTTAACAAGCTTTTCCAAAATGGAAGAATATGATTCTCCTAGGAAGTGTACTTTTGTTGTTCTCATCTGAACTGGAAAGCTTGGACAAGAGAAATATTAGAAGGGGGTTTGGTTAAGTTTGATTGATGAGGGGACCAGCTTTGAGAACTACTGACATTAGCAAACCCTTTGGGCTTTGAATTTTTTTGAAGTTTCGAAGATGAATAAGTATCATTTGATTTAAACTTGATGTTCTTGTTACGAAGTTGAATCTTCTTTTCTTCAATAGCATGAATTTCAATTTCCCTAACATGGTGAATGCCTCGTTGAAAGTGTAAAAATTTTGCACTGTAGGGTTGGTGAGATGTGTCTAACACATGCCAAAGTAAATAGTTCTATAAGCTTGGTTTAAGGCAATTGGAATGTGATCTGGCTGATGAGGTTGCACTAGTGAGTTGGCGAGGTCAACAATAGACTCATCGTCATATTGTCGTGTGGAAAAAAGATCAGTCATGGTAAATTTCTTAACAACATTGATGGAGAAGTGATCTAGGAAGGCTTGGGATACTTGATTGAATGAGTAAATGGAGTGTCTTGGTAGTCCATTGTATAAGTCCAATGCAGGTCCTGTCAGGGACATTAGGAAAGTCCTCAAAAGTAAAGCATCATTATGAGAAATTAGGTAACACCCATGTTTAAAGGACCACAAATGTTGTTGTGGATCTTCTTTGCTATTGAAGCAGTTGAATTTTGGCATCTCCCAATGTACGGGGTATGGTTGAATGGGAATGGACAAGTGAATAGGCTCATTACAAATTTCATCATAGGTGAGGAATCAGTGTGAGCTAGAAACTGATGCTTCTAGTGTTTGCATCTTTTCCATCATCAACTTGATGAGATCGTTGGTTAGTTGTGATGGTGGGACACCTCCGTGGTATAGGGAGGTGGATATTGAACCCTGATAGGGAGGTTGAGAATAAGGAACCAACATGGAAGGCACATATCTAGAATGGGTGACAGATGAGATAGGGGTTGTTGATAGTAGGTGTATGTGGGTGAGATGGTTGTCATGACTCTAATAGTGATTGGGGGAAATGTTTGCGGGATGGAGAGGATGAGATTTTGGAATGGAGTAAGGGTCACCACCATGATTGGTTGTGTTGTAATGGGTATTTGTGAGACAATGGGTGTGGATTATGCTATGGTCTGGATGGTGGATGAGGGGATAGCAGATATGACAAGTGAGAGGGAAACTATCGATGCAACGGTCAGTCATAGCAGGTATGGGTCCTATCTATGAAACTACCAGGGAAAATCAGTGAGGGTAATGCAGCAAGTAGGAATAAGGGCCGAGAGAGATTAATACGGCATGTCATATATAACCCGACCAAAGGAGTCTCGAGTGGAAGAGTGGGAAAGGTAGAACTGTAAGGCCACGGGATTCTGATCAAGGAGTCATGTAAACTCCTTATCACCAGTAGCAATGGTGGTAGGTAAGGTTGGATCCATGGGTGATAGGATGGAAGGTGGTGAGGGACTAGGTGGGAGTGGTTGACGACTAGCATGGAATATGAGGGTGTTAGTTTGGCTACGAGTCAGCACCATGTGAACAAGTGCTGACCTAGTAAGACTGTATTTTGTAGATGACACAGAAAATAGTAAAAATAGAGAATAATGGGATCCGGAGGTGAATTTGGTCAATGTCTATATTTTGAAAAATTAAACATAAGCAACCAACGATGGTCAAGTTGACCGGTGACGGTTCTAAAAACCGATGGTATCGGGATGACGGTGATGGTTAGGAAAACATGGATGAGGGTTTCAAACTCATATTGGTCACTGTGGAAGAACCCAGTCTCAAAAAAATGAAGTGGGAATGTTGGATTTGTACTGGTGAAACTGTGTATGACAAAAATATCAATAAGGGAGAAATATGATGGTGCCCGAGGGCTAGAAACAAAGCGAGAAGCAATAATGAAAGTTGTTACGGTAAAGTAACTAGAAAGACAAAAGTCGACATCGGTTAGGGTTTAACAAATGATGGTTAGATGTGAACCAAATGATGATCACATTTGGACTAATGTCATGTGATGTGAAATTAGAAAGAAATGAAGAAAATTGGTTTTGTGAATTAAATTAAGTGAAGAATCAAACTCAAAAGCCTAAGAATGAGAATATGAGGCCCTGGCACACTTAGAAAAAGTCAGAATACTCCAACTATTATGGTGGAGTGTGCAAGGAAGAAGAAAAATGGGGATTGTAGTCTCACACCTCAAAACACAAGCTAAGAAGAACGCCAAAAAAGCACGATCCTAACAATGATTTTCTTATGTTTGTTTAGCTTATGTTATTTAGGATTTGATCGTGTGTATTTATAACATAATTTTTGGTTGGGAAGGCATCTTACGAAGAAGCATATCTAAAAGGAGAGGTTTTGGTATGTTATGGTAGGGGCATGACGTCCACCGAGATGATGACTCGGCGTAGGAAATGAGCTAGGGAGTACCGCCAATCGATTGTCCGATCACTCATAGATGTTCCTAGATAAGATGTTGTTTAAGAAAGATGTGTATATTTGATTTTGTGTAAGTTTGGTAAGACACGAGAGAGAAAATTTGATTTCTATGATTCTTTGTGTCAACCATCAGTTGGGCATGACTTCTAGCATATAGGTTGCCCTCAGTTTTAATGTGAGCTAATAATGCAACAAATCAGAATGCAATGCAAGTGTTTTTAAACCCAAATCAAAGTGTGATATTCGATGTAGCAAGAGATGAACAGGAAGAGGGATGCTCTTTCACTAATGCAATGCAAAAGAAAGGAAGATGTGTTCTTTTTAAAGCACCAAAAACATGATTGTTTTTAGACAATAGAAAGAAGGAGAATGATTCCAAGGAAGAAAAATTAATGTGGAAGCTTTTCAAAGGAAAAAAACACACAACTCTCACCTAGAAATGAATAAATGTAAAATAACCCTTGATGTGTCCCATCGGTGTGCTAAAATGTTTCACCATTTTCTTTACCTTTTCGAAATGACGAAACAGATAAGGATAAGGACCAAGGAAGAATACCTATTAAATGTTGGTTGGTTAATGGTTATTGCACGCATTCTAACTTATTGATCCACAGTTGAATGTGAGAGCTTCCTTTTGGCTAGGAGGAACTACCTATAATAGAAAACAAGACCAAAAAGGATAGTTAAATGATATATGATAGTGGATTGCCTAGCGTATGCTAGTTCTGCAAACGAGTGTGATACTTCCTAGACGATTGTAAATCCACTGTTTAAAACAAGTTAATGCGAGAAATAAACAAGGTCCTACTGTATTTGATATGATTTAGGTATCTCATTCAAATACAATAAGCAAATCCAATCACAACAGGCTAGGCTATAGTTGGATCTGAGAGATGAGGTGTCTGTCGAGGTAATCGGGACTAGTCGGGGAGTCGGGTTTTGGGTTATTTAGTTCACCTGATAAGGTGATTGTTGGGTTTTTCTTGGTCAAGGTGTAAAACACAAAGACTGATGTCTACTAAATTTTACCAATATCGGTTTAGGTAGAACCTACGATGGTTGTGGATAACCGGCATCAGTAGGGTCGGGGTAAAAGAAACTCAAAATATGTTAAATGGCAGGGGTGATCTGAGGTCAAATAAAGTTTGGGCGAGTGAATGGGGAGGTTTGTAGAGATCTTAGGTATGCTCAAGAAGTATATAGCAAGTGAGAATAGGTGATTTGGTGATATGGGTGAAGGGATATTTGGGTTTACAAGCAAGTGGGTGATGAAGCAATAAGCATGCAAAGAATAGATTAATAACAAGAGTAATAAATATTACTAACTGAAATAAACCATACTAGTTAGGTCCATACTTACTGTGTTAAAGATCTGATGGCTAAGTGGTGGAGGTGGTTGATTGAATAATGCATGTATGGTCTATAGTGGTGCTTTCTCGAAGTGCTCCCGTGGATACAATGGCTCTCGATTGATGCTAGTGATGGCTCTAGATGTCTGGATGCATAAAAGGATACTTATTTCACTTGCATGTAGCTCGGTCTCCTTTCATTCTCTCATAAATGTGTCAACCTTGAAATAAGGTTACCAAAGGGAATAAAATTTAACCGACAATGGTTCCAGGTTGACCGGCATCGGTTCAAGGGTGACCAGCATCGGTTAAGGCAGGATTCCCTAGGTTTACTAAAAATGGGAGATCATGGCAATGATTTCCTCCAGATCTCTCTATTCATCTAGGAAAGAGCAGGAGTTACCTTTTCTTCTAGGGAATGTGGTTAGAGGGGATGTAGGCTTTGATTTTTAGGGTTTAGTTAGGTCTTAGTTAGTTATGGCAACATACTAAGAATAGACTTAGGGTGAGGTGGTGGTGTGGGAATTATCTTAATTAGGATAATTAAATAATAAATATTGTGAGGACATGGATTAATTTAATTTAATTAATTAAATTAATATTAGTGTGGGGTGTAAGGGGCCATGGTTAGGTGAGTGTGTTCAAGTTGATTATTTAACGAAGGGTCAAGGAGCGTGTGACCCAATTTTGGTGTCTGCAGAGTATGCTAAAAATAACATTGTGGGAAGTTACAAATGTGTCGGGGCATTAAATGAATTAATTGCAAAATTTACATCCGTAAAGGTTGTTGTATGTGCATTTTAATCGCCCCACCTTTCTATGATTCTAGAAGTGCGGTTAACTAGGGTAAGGATAGGGAGTCCAAGTGGAGTCTAAGTGGAGTCTAAGTGGATTTTGAACAAGTGGCATATGACTAGGATGTGCACACACTTAATTATTTAATTATTTAATTAATAAATAACAATTAATTTAGCAAAGGGGTACAAAGGGTACATGGGATTAGTTTAATTAATCCAAAGGGGTATAAGGTATATTAATTAATTAATTTAATCAATTAATCACAAATGGGTGAATAATAGGGTAAACTAGAATAATATTGGGAACAAGTGGAGAAGTGTAATTTTGGGGTGTCTATAGCGAGCAATAACTAGATGTAAAAATTTGATTGAATGTGTGCATGGAGAATGAATATAATCCAACCGCCTATGAAGTTTGATGCAAATGTCCTATCCTTGTGCCTTGTGATAGAGCTATATGGATGCAAGTGATCTCCAATGCAATAGATGGATGCAACTCTAGATGAGTGATAGTAGTGAATGATGTTAGTTCCCTCATTATGGTCTCATAACTTTATATTTATAGGATTGTCTTGGTCTAATTTCGTAATTAACTATGAAAATGCCAACCACAAGAAAGATAAAGATCTAAAATCATTAGAAAGATCACAAAAAGTGGCGGGGAAAGTGTAACAGGATCGGGGCACCCCTAGTGGGACCAGAGAACCCACGGGTGCCCTAGTACTAATCTGGGCACCCGGTCAAGGCTAAAATAGCACGGGATGATAGAATCGACTAGGCATATAGGTGCAAGAGGTTGATAATGATGAAATAAAATAAAAAAGATGGCCAAAAGATGGGGTTAAATAGTCCTTTCTTCACTCAAGAACCTTTTAAATAATGTCTAAAGTGCATAATTTTGTGTCTACAATCTGATTATCTTGGGATTATCCTTTGCCAACATGTTGTTTTTCTCGTTTCCATGTGTCTATCTTCCATTGGGTCATAGGATCGGTATCGCTTCCCTTTTTCCTTTCTTTTCTTGTCGTTATGAAAAATGGACAAATAAGACCACACCACACTTCTTCCTAGTGTGAAACTATCCATTTCCCTTATCAAGTACCTCTAGAAATGTGAGCCAATGAGAAGGCTCCACATTTCTTTGTAATTCACCTTTTCAAATCTCTTTGTGACCATTATGAAGTGTGTGCCAATGAAAAGGCTTCACACTCTTGGCATGTCATTCCTTTTGATATGTCCTTCGACACTTGCGAAGTATCAATCCAATGAGATCACTCCACGCATCTCGTGATGTAAGAACTTTGATCTACCTCCTCTAACCACTATTAAGAACTAACCAATAGAAAATATACATGCGTTTGGTTGTCATACTTTCGATTTATCTTGACTGAAAACTTCAAAGTGCAAGCCAATAGGTAAGCTCCATGCACTTCGCAATGTCGACTACCTTTAATGTTTGCACTTTTATACTATGAAAGGTTATCTAATAAGATAGCTTCACGTAGCTTTAGGCTTCACATTCGTTAGAGTTTTATGGCTTCACATTGCAAATTACTACTTTTAGGGACTTAGAAACTTGTTTCTCCCGATTTCTTGCTAGGTAACCCCTTTCACCTTGCTGACTTAAACTAGACCCGATGCCTTTATCAATTCTCATTTATTCTCGGGGACTTGAGGTCCACCGAGCTCAATTGCCTTAGTAAATGTTATATTGTTGCCACGTGGTCTTTCGATGCCTTCGATCTACACCACGTTTCCTCATTACTTTCCTTTTACCGTGGCTTTAATATTTTTACACAACACTACAAGGCACTCCCTTTACATCATGGGTTTCCAATTTTCCATAGCTATGATTTGTTGTGTTGTTTTTTCCATGCTTCCCCGTAGGTTTTTGAATACCAACGGATAAATCATTTGGGAAATATAATTTGACAGTGTTTATCCATCCTAGGCCTGTTAAAAATGGTTAAGTCCATTTTTAATGAGTTATCCAAATTAACCCAGTGGGGTAGATTTGGGATAACAAGACCCTTAGGTGTTTTGCACTTGCAGTTCTTCCTATCTAAAGCTCATAGGGTGTATTATTGTGGTTAATTATGATTTTATATCTATTTAGAATGTATATTGTTGTCCCAATTGCCTCTCTCTAATATCCATCTGGAAATCTTGACTCATTAAGCATAGTTCTAGCCATCTCTTGTATTGTTATATTCTTTCTTTATACTACCCCATTTTGTTGAGGTGTCCTTGTAGATGAGAATTGTCTTCTTATTCCACGAGTCTCACAAAATTCATCAAATTTATTGACCAAAACTCTCCTCTTTTGTTAGACCTTAAGCTCTTGTTTTTGCATTCTTTTCATTTTCCACTAGTGCTTTGAATGCTTTAAACCTTTCTAGTGCTTCTAAATTTTCCTTGAGGAAGGAAACCCATGTCATCCTTGTGAAATCATCAATTAAAAACATGAAATAGCTATCTCCTTGAATGCTTTTAGTTTTGGTTGGTCCTACAAGATCAGTGTGTATCAACTCTAGAGGCTTTGTAGTGGAGTATTCTTTTGATTTAAAACTTCTTCTAGTTTGTTTTCCATGAAGGCATGCTTTACAAAGCTTATCAGCTGGTTTGTTAATCTTAGGCATATTCCTTACACATCCCATAGAGCTAATTCGACAAGATTATCAAAGTTGAGGTGTCCTAGCCTCTTGTGCCAAAGCCAACTCTCATCAACTTTTCTAGTGAATAATTTTTCTTTATTGATCTCCTTGAGAACATACATATTATTTTTGGTTCTTTTTGCCTTACCAACCACTTTACCTAATTTTTTCTTCTTTATGTCACACCCCTTGTCATGAAATAACACTATATATCCCTACTTGCACATTTGACTAAAACTCAAAAGATTGTTCTTTAATCCCTCAACATACAACACATTTTCAGCGATGGTATTTCCATTGTCAAGAATTAGTTTACCTTTTCCCATAATACTAGTTGAGGTATTGTCACCAAACCTCAATGTTATTGAATCATTTTCTTCCAGAGAGATGAACTTACTCTTATTTCCTATCATATGGCTTGAGCACCCACTGTCTATATACCACTCCATGTCTTCACTTTGAGAATGGAAGGTAGTTTGGGATATTAACCCTTGTTCCTTTGCACTTGTAGGATCTGATTTTACAATGTAAACCTTCTTGCTTTACTTTGGAGGTATTTCATAACAAAATTTAGCTATATGTCCATAATTTTGGTAGTTGTAGCAGATCAACTCATCCTTGCTTCTCAAGTAATAAAAATCAAGATGTCTTCCATGACCACTAGAATTCTTTCTACATTTTGAGGCTTTGTGACTAAATTTATTGCATGAAAAACAATATCCATAAAATGAATGAGCATACCTCATAACATGATGTTTCTGCTTGAATGATATTTCTTCTTGAAATCATCTCTCTTACCTTTGGGAGGTTCTTGAGTTGTCTTGATTATCTTCTTGCTTGCTGATTTATCATTCTCATTCTTTTCCTCAAATCCTATACCATATTTTTCATTGACATCTCTTTTCTTTCCTAGAAGATCATCTAGATCATTTGTTCTCTTCTCAAACTTTTGATATGTCTTCAATTTGGTGGAGGTTTGATCCATTTATGTCTTCAGCTCCAATTCAAATTTGAGTTTTAGATGATCTTCTTCCTTGATTTTAAAGGATTCTTCAATCCACTTAATTTGTGCCTCAAATTATTTGAACATGTCTATATGTTCTTGAGTTTCTCATTATCCTTTTTTACCCCTGGTAGAAATGGACAACTTGGGAGAATGAGATTAGACAATGGATAGGGATTTATGGAAGGATCCGGAGAGTTACGAGTAAAATACGGGATTTTGAAACATTTACTGGTTTTCAAGAGGCTTCAGAGTCATAAGAGGAATTTTTTTCTTCTTCTAGGTTTCAAAGGTTTAGATCCCAACTTGAGAGAGAGAAACGGACCCTGGGTACACATTCAACCAAAATGGGTAGAAATAGGAAAAGTTGAATATTTGGTCTCGGGGCATCTCATTGCACCCCATAACCCTCTGGAACTCAAGAAAAACCAAGAAAAAATCAAAAATAGGGAATATTTGGATGAGGGGTCAAAAATATCTTAAGAGATCCAAAATAGCTTGTCAAGCTCTTGAGCGAGCTATGTGAGGAAGGGTTGATTTGGTCCGAGGTTTGGGTTGTTTAGGATTGGGAAAGTAACTTGGTAAGGTGGAACCGAGATGCCTAGTGAGTTAAAGGCTGAGCTCACTTAGATTGGAGAGTTGGCCTGGTTGAGTCAACTCGCATGGTGAAATACACCGATCTCCCTTAGCTTGGTGGGATGTTGCATGGGGGACGAGTTGGGGAAAAGGGTTACTCATCGAGTCTAAAGGAAGAGGGCAGCAAGTGAAAGTTGGGGCTCACAGGAGTCAAAGTGTGGATGGGCGTAGGAGGGATCGACAAGCTCATCGGCGAGATGAGTTTCCAAAGGGGAGGCAATGGTTCAAGGTTGCTAGACATATCGGCAAGGGTCTCAATAGTTGAACGGAGGTATGGTGAAAGCAAGGATTTCGAGTTGACTCAATGAGTTAGGGAAATGTTGGAAGGGCCTTGTTTAGGTATGTGCATCGAAGGAGCTCAAGATGGTGATGAGTGAATTTTTGGGGAGGTGGTGTAAATTTTCAGTGTTTGGGTGGGTAATTACTATCAAGTAATGACCCCTGCATCATTGAGTGAAGTAAGGCCAAGTGTGGTTAGTATTATGGTATTTGGTCGGGTCATTACTTTTAAGTAATTCCCCATAGATCACCGAGTTGAAGCATTGGCGAAGCTCGCAAAGAAGGAAAGTTGGATGGGAGAAGTGGGGTTTTGAGTAGTGAACACTTAAGTTGTAAGGGCTTACTTGACCAAGCCAAGTGGAAGAAATTTCAAATCCCACAAAGTGAGGCACGGGGTTAGGAAAGTAATGAGCTTGCCAATCAACGAGTAGAAGCATGATGGAAACTAGAAATGAGATCGGAGATTCGGGAGAAAACGGGGTTTGAAGGAGTGAACACTTCAGAGTAAGGACTCGGATTACTAAGCCAATTCAAAGAATTCCTAAAGCCCACAAAGTGAAGTAGTGAAGGAGAAGGAGTAACTTGAGTTTCTGAGCTACTTTACTTATCAAAATGATGAAACAATGCATCCCTCAAAATTTGAGGTGGAGCATTGAAAAAACCCAACATAAATGTGATGCGAGTTAGCTTAGGAGTTGTGCCCAACCGAGTGAGAGAAGAGTTGGCTCACTTCCCAAGAAAATTAATGAGCTCCCAAGGTATGCAAAGAAGGTGAATGGGAGGTTAAGTAATGTAGGGATTTAGGACTCCTTCAATTCTCAAAATAAGCAAGTAAAGAAGTTTGCAAAGCTCAAGCAAGCGGTGAAGTAATGCACCCTCTAATCCCATAATGAAGGAAGCAAATGAGTAATGGCACCTTGGTTTCTTGTAGAATGAAGATATTAAAATGGCCACAAATTTTGACTAGGAGCTCCATTTTTCACAAATTGGACTTTTAAAAATCTCTCGTCATCATCTACGCATCAAAAATTGAATTTCTTAATTTAAGCGGGGTAAATTGGTTAAAAATGGGAAACTTCTTTAGCACTCAAATGAACATTTCTAGCCAACTACCAACATTAATATAGACATGGAGGCCATTTTTTTCTCCAACAAGTTAGGGTAGAATGGAGTATGGGTTTTACTAGTCACCTCATCCCTTTTGTAGGTACAATGATGATTTTTTTTGGTGGTTGAAGCAATATTTCAAGTTCTCTCTCTCTATCCTCACTCATTCCTCCTATATATTATAAGGAGGGCATTTTTTAAAAGAGGTTGGAAATATTTCTCATGCTACTCTCTTCTTATTCTCTTCTAGGTAGGAATGGAGCTTCAAGCCTTCACTTTTGGGACATGTAATGGTGAATCATGCCTTCTATCTACATTTTTATGTATTGTGAAAACTCCAAGAGCAATAAAACTTGTGTTTTGTGATAATATTTCTATCCTTACATGGTTTTTTTGTTCTATCTTGCCTTTCTTCATGTTATAGGTATGTTGTGTATTTCTTTATTCCCATTACATGATCAAATGTTGTTGTGTTTAAATGGAATGGTGTATTGTGTGTAATCTTTTCTGTGATGCTTTTCCATCCTCTCCATGCTCACCTTTCTCCATTTCCATGCATTGTGAGTTGTTCAACACCCTCTTTTTCTAGTGTTATCACCTCTGTAGTGTAGGATTTATCATTTTTCCCTTTTCTCCTTCTCCCGGTCCCTTGGAAATCATAGATAGTTATGTGTATTTCCTTCCTTAGGAGTAGTTTAGTGCTAGGATTAGATAGAGGAACCAACCTTCACTTGAGGTTCATCTCAAGTACGTAAGTCCCACAACTTGAGAGATGGTCCAATGTTACCCGATTACACCGATTTCCCAATAAACTCACATGTTAGCAAATAAGAGGGTGTTGTAATTTAGTGATAACACTTGCTTATTTTATTTTTCTTCAAAAATATAAGTTTTCCTTCATACTCTTTCACCATTAATTTCAATTTTTGATTCTTATTTCTTTGATGTTTCATCTCTTCTAGAGCACTAATCAATTCATCCTCACTCTTAAAGATACTAGATTCACCTAATTCAGATGAGCTTGAACATTCTTGTGTATATAATTTTTCTTTTTCTTGAAGTATTTATTATTGCCCCCTTATTTCTTGAATTTATTTTTTGACCTTTACGAATATCCTTCATCATCTTCATCTTGATCCCCTTTGTGTTTTTAGGACATTTTGAAGCAAAATGAACTTGGAAATAACTAAATCATTTGAATGGAATCTTTCCTTTTACTTACCCGATCCTCTTTTAGTTTCCTCACAAAGATGGCTTCCACCTTCCACCTTCTCATCATCTACCTCCATATCAAACTCACCTTTACTCTTCTTGGCCCGTGATTCCTTATCAACCTTGAAGGCTGCCTCTTTCTTGAATGATTTTAATTCAGTAGTTCTCATCTCATATGTAATTAAAATTCCATGAAGATCATCCATTTGTCAAGGTGGTTAAATCCTTGGCTTCCTCTATTACTGACACCTTGGAATCAAATTTTGAAGATAGAGATCTCATCACTTTTAAACAACCACACTCTCTTCTATTTTCTCTCCTAAACCTCTGATTAGATTTATAACTTCATCCATTTTTTGCAAGTATGATGCAACACTTTCACCTTCCTTCATTTTCATGCTTTCAAACTAAGCATGGTAAGTCTGTAACTTGGCCAATTTTACCTTACTATCTCCTTCATATATAGTCTTCAATTTTTCCCACATTTCCTTAGTTGTGGTGTAATGCATGACCTTTATAAATTCAACCTCAACCATCCCATAGAGAATTGCATTCATGGCTTTAGAATTTTTTTCACTTTCTCTCTTTCTTGTTGCATCAGTAGGAGGTGTAGCTAGAATAGTATAGCCACTATCAACTGATTTCCATATGTCAAACCCAAGTGACATGAGATAAGTCTTCATTCTAACACTCCAAAAGGCATAATTTGATCCATTGAACAAAGGTGCTTTGGATGTGGAAAAACCACTTTGTGACTGATTGCTCTTCATGTTTGAACTGTCTAAATCTCTCTTGAGTTGTTAAACTAACTACATAGGGACCAAGATCTGATACCAATTGTTAGAAACTAGGACACTAAGAGGAGCGATGAATCAGTGTCAATTCAAATTTTATATGAAAATTCAACTTCAGTTGGATTCTTAATCCTTGTATCAGATTGCAAAAACACAAATCACATGTAACAAGAGGCACACAAAAGAGAGAGACAAATGTTTTTAAGTGGGAAACCCAAATTGGGAAAAAAAAACCCATTGAACCAAAGGACTATGCTCACAATGGTTACAATTTTGTTGAGATAAAACTCAAACAATGAAGTAACTACTTCAAATCAATCTACTACTTGATAATTTACAAGCTACAACTTGCAAGAAAGCCACTACTTTCTAGTTTTGTTGAGCTACAACTCAATGTTTACATCAATTTTGATCACACACTTCAATTTGTTGCTAGACAAAATATTGTGATCCTATATCAGCTCACCAAATCTCTCATTTCATGTGAAATTTCAGTCTCTTCAATTCATTACTAACTCTCTCACACTCTCTAAGTTTTCAATATATTCACTATCTCATTTCCTTTCTCACTCAATACTCTACACTCATAACTCTATGAGCAACAACTTCATACAAAAATATTTTTGTATGCAATTCCTTCTCGCATTCCTTGACCTTCACATTTTAAAAACAAGACTCTTCACATTTTTTATTTTTATGGCTCGAGCAAGTAAGGAAGAATTCACACTTTGTAACTTCCTATACTTTTTTCATATGTGCATCTTAGAATTTTCACAAACCGTAGACGTTTAAAGATCTTTCAAGATACTTAGAGTTCATAATTTAACATGTGGCATATCTAAAACTCCTTTGAATTTTTTAATGTTAGTTTATATTCCAAAAACTAACTTTTGCCACCACTAAGAGTACGAAATCTACTAAACACTCATGACTTTCATACTAGGTTTCGATATTGTAAAAGGTGTTACAAATGAATAAACCCATTACAAATATTTCCAAAACTCCTTTACACCCTTCATTTATACCTCAACCATTTGATATTAAAATTCATTCTTTCATTTGAACCTAAACACAAACTCAATGACCACAAACCTTAGCTATTATAACCTTGATGAACTCGAATCAAAATTGGAGGAGTTTATAAGTATTTCTAATAGCACACCAATCATGATCATTTTAACATTGTTTTGAAAACATTAGAGAGTACTACACATTGTTAGAAATCATTGAACTATTATATGTTGAGCATGACTATGAGCTACGACATCCCTATTATGCATTTGAGATCACTATTGGTTGATCGGTTGTTGCACGTGTATGACTTCCAAATCCACAACTGATCATGAGAGCTTCCTTTTGGCTAGGAGGAACTACCTGTAATGTAAAGTAAGACCACAAGAAGGAATTAAACAATATGGGTAGTGAACTGCCTAGCGTATGCTAGATCCGGGAAGTGTGATACTTCCTAGATGGCTATCAGTCCACTATTTTAAACAATTTAATGTTGTAAACAAAGTAAATCCTATTATAATTTGAAATGATTTAGGTATCTCACTTAAAACACAATAATAAATAGATCTAATCTAACAGGCTAAGCTAGAATAGAATCCAAAGGTCAAATGATTGGTTCTAGGTTCTACAGGTTTGACAAAGGTCTCGGGTAGATCATAGGTGGATGAGGGTGAGATGAAATTAAGTGGGTAGGTCTCTATTCTGGGCTGTGTGGGAAAATATAGAGACCGAAAGGGGTAAAACGCGGTCAGTGTGTGTCGGTGCTAGTTCATTGTGAAATCTAGAAATGTCACAGAACAAGCTTTAGGTCTCCTTTGTGATTACACAAAGGAATTTGGTTGGTCAAGATGAGGTATTGGGTGACTGGGGTAGGCTTCGGTGAGGCTTTAATGGGTATATGGAGGTGGAAATGTTGGAGAAGGTCAATAGGTGGCTAGGTAAGCAATAGATGATAAAATAATGATGAAATGAAATAAACCAGAGAAGTATGATGTTATACTTACTTGGATTCTAGTCCTGGATGCCTATGTGTGAAGGATGGAGGTGTTGATGAGGGGCTTGAAGGCTGCAAGTGATCACCAATGAAGGAAAGCTTCTGCATGGGCTACATGTGCATTCCTCTTTGCTTGGTTAGATTAGATCATGGTTGTGTAGGAAAAGATGTTTGATCTCCTTCCTTGCATGTGTGGTCTCGTTGGAATTCACTCTCTGAAGATGTGTTATCTCTCTGAGATGTGATAATGCTCACCAACCTCTTTTCTTCCAACTTCCAACCTTGAGAATAAGGTTGTTTTGGGGTTAAAAGGGTAACCGACGGTGGTTCCGGCTTAACTGGCGATGGTTAGGGGTAACCAACGCATTGGTCAAGGTGGATTTTCTAGGTTTACTAAACTAGGGAGATCCTCTTGATTTCCTCGGATATCATGTCGTTAACCCATGGATTAGACTGGGAGCTTCTTGTGAGCATGTGGGAATGTGGTTAGAGGGAATGTAGGCATTGATTTTTAGGGTTTGGGTAAGTCTTAGTTAGTTATGGCAACTTACTAAGAATAGGTCTTAGGTTGAGTTGGCTTGGTGAGGTGTCTAAGTGAACTGCATGTGTGGATATTATTTAAAATAATATATTTAAATAATAAATATAGTGAGGATAATGCATTAATTTAATTTAATTAATTAAATTAATATTAGTGGGGTGAAAGGGGTCATGGCTAGGTGAATGTGATGAAGGGTGCTTATTTGTCGAGGGACCAAAGGGGAGTGTGACCTAATTTTAGTGTCTACATTTTTCCCCTTTTTGTTGCATAGCTTGTATTGGTAAGTGACGCTAACAAAAATAAGATGTGGTTGCCCCATGTGGGTGAAGGTGATCCCCCTCAAACTAGGAACTGATGAGGCAAAGGAGAATTGGTGAGTGGTTTGATAAAAGGTAAATGTGAGGAAAAGGTAGTTGGGCTCAGGGAAAAAGGGTAAAAGGTCTACTTGGGCCATTCTAGGTAATGGGTCAGGGTCAAAGGTAGCAAATAGTCCAACACACGCACATGAATAAACTGCAGCACGCTACTGGTTGAAGAGTAGGAAAACCCTACATCGTCTAAGGTCGATAGGTTTATCCAAACAAGGTTAAAGTGAATCTAGTATCCAAGGTATAGGATATGGTCAAGAAACACAACGTAGGTTAGGTGTAGGAACATTTAGGTATGTTCTGGTACACCAAAGGTAAGGTCAGGATAAATAGTCATGGTAATAGGCTAGGTAAGGTCACTAGGTCGACAACACAAGTAACAGTGCCACAAGGTATAGCAAACACATGAGGTCAAAGGTCACTAGCGATGGTCCAGGTCCAAATATCAAGGTCACGGTGTAGGTAAGGCCAAGGTAGGGGTAAAATAATGAGTCCCCAAAGGAGGAAAATGGAGGTAGTATATGAGGAGGTTAGGAAAGGTAAGGTAAATGGGTTGGGTAAAGGATCAGGGTGAAGGGTGGGGTAAAGGATCAAGGTAAAGGGTGGGGTAAAAAGGGGCTTAAGGGAAGGCAATGTGTAGGTGAGGATGACCAATGGTGGTCATGGAAAACCGATGTCGGTATAGGAAAACCGACGACGGTGAGGTAGGGGCACGCGATCGATGCCTTGGTCATGGTAACCATCGGTTAGGTTAGGTCGGGTTGGTTATAAAAACAAAAATCCACATTTTGATTATTCATTTGTTATTTGTGAAGTGAGAAAATGACAAAAAAGAAAAGAGAGAAAAGAGAGAAAAGTGTCTGAAGGAAATGGGACAATGAGTTGGCAGTGTGATTAGACGAGGGTTGGGTTGGTGAGCAGCGGGTCCATGGGATCAGGGCGAGAGATTTGATTGGGTAGAGGTTACGAGGAATTATTTGGTGATGGCAGAGGTTAGAGAGGGATTAGGTGGGCCACCGGCATAGTGGCTAGATGTGCCACCGAGATGGTGGTAGCATGACGAGGTAAGCCCAACACTACATTATTGATTAGATAGATTAGAAGTTTGGAGTATTATTTGAAGGTTTTTGTGGGTTTTGTTTTTGTGGGTGGGTAAAAATAAAATTTGGGTATGGGGGAATAATAGGCTAAAAGAGGGAGGGGAAGGGTAGTAAATGGTATAGGTGGGGTGGGTAGAGGTCCAAGGGTAGTTTTAGGTCATTGTAGGTGGGGTAAAAGGGAAAGGGGGTGATTTTTAGAAAATGGGGGTTTTGGGAAGTCGCGGGATTTTTCCGTGAAAGTGACCAACATCGGTCAAGTTAAGCGTCGGCATCGGGTGGGTAAACTAGTATCGTATCACCAAATAGGTGACCAATGTTGGTTACATGGTAACCATGGTCGGTAAAGGTTAACCGGTATCAATCACCAAATAGGTGACCGATGTTGGTTTAAGGGTGACCAGAGTTGGTTAGGATGAACTAGCACCGATCGGGATTTGAGGCACAAGGGTCCAAAAGTGATGTGGGCTAGGTAGTTGAGATGGGTAGAGTGAAAATAGGGTGGAGGATAATGATAATTGGTGAATATGGTCATGGTATATGTGGATTAATTTCATGCTTGGATTGGATGCGGGGAGATCACAGTTACATATGCGAGACAGGGTTCTACCTCTACTGGTGACATTGCATGGCATAGCGACCCCTTGGAGCTCCAAGCATGTGGAGGTAGTGGGCTTGAGTGGGATTCATTGCTACATACATGTTGTCCAATAGACTAGCTTGATGGTAGAACTCATTAATAGATGGGATCCCATGACCAACACATTCCACCTTCCGATGGGTGAGATGACTATCACCCTGGAGGATGTGTTCGATTTTTGGCTACCCATATTGGGTGCCCAGGTGTATTCTATCTCCTCCGAGGCCTCAGAGGAGTTGATTGGGACTATCTTTGGTGAGGGGTGGCTGATTTGAGATTCCATAGTGCCGTTTGAGCTATGGAGAGATGTACCTAGCCCATCTAGATGAGACGAGGCTAGTGGTTTTGTTGATGGAGGTAGTGTGCTACTATGCACTGCCAGATGCAGAGGGTGGATGCTTTCCTTGATCACTAATGGGGGTACTCCATGATATGATGGTGCATGAGACATGCTTTTCTTGGGCACCAACATTCTTAGTGCAGCTATATAGAGAGTTGTGGGCATATGGGTGGTTACGCAGGTTTAGCTTGTGTTGTACATTTATACTACACTCATTGGGCATACATGAGCACATAGTGTGTGTGTGACCTATAGGGATGCCCCGAGTAGATGCATTCCCAACATGATTTTTGTGGGTGGGATATAGGAGATGGGTGCTGGTGATAGGAGAGTAGAGATCGGATAGGCTGACACATGATGTGGCCCATTTTTGGTAGTTATTGGAGGGGTTGTCTAGAGTGGACATTATCTAGAGGCCATATGTGGGATTCCCCTCATATAGGCATATGCATGAGGAGCTAGCTGAGCTCCAGCTAGAGAGGTGGATACAGGGTCGCCATGCCGGGAGGATGAGATGATCCCGTAGATAGAGTCCGACGGCAGTTTGGGCTCTTACAGACATTCCTCCGCCCTTCCCACAATATCGGAGAGATGACGTGGAGAGGCCCTTACCTCTACCACAACCTACAATGCCCACAAGGGAGGAGGAGCAGGTAGTGGATTGGTAGATAGATGATGCGATGATGTACAAACAGATATAGGTAGTGGTGGGTGGCTTAATTATGAGCCATACCACCTAGACCGGGGCAGCCAAACTTAGCTACCATTACAGTGTAGAGAGATGCCCTACAAGGAAGGTAGCTACGTTGATTACCTAGTTGGGTATACTACAGACCTAGCTAGAGGGCTCAGAGGTAGAGGTAGTAGAGCTACGCGTATAGGTAGCCAACCCGCAGCCCAATATGCAGAGAGGAGATGGAGGAGATTGAGGAGATGGAGGAGATGGAGATGGTTAGGGGAGGTGGTCAGGTGGCAGCCTTACATGCTCAGGTGGCAGGTTTATAGGGCTAGTTGGCCATAGCCCAGGCATAGATTGGGGCCTTACTTACAGCACAGGCACAGGGGTAGGGGCACCACCAAAGTACCAGGAGTAGGTCTCGTTCACATAGTGCAGCAAGTAGGTTGTGCTTTGCGCAGGGTAGGTATAGGGCCGAGACCTATGGGACCACCACAAACCGTGCTTATATCCAAGTTACGGGATGCCCTAGGTGAGGTGAGATATTATCAGGACCATCTTATGGTGGCGGGATAGATTTCATATCCTATGTCGAGTATAGGCACAAAGCAGTGTCCAGTGAGAGGACGAGATCCCACACTCATAGTGTGGAGAACACAGAGGTCAGTGAGCTCTGAGGCCCGATCAAGGAGAGGCCACCATCGTATAGCGACCAGTGCTAGGTGAGGTGCCAGTAGGGACACAGGAGGCCGAGGGTATAGGTGACATAGAGATGGAGGACATCTGGCGAGATGCCTGATATGCAAGTCACCGATTTTTATGTATATTAGTTATTTTTGATATATATGTTGGCCTACGTGCCAAAGATAGTTGTATTTTTTATCACATACCGGCTGTGTGCCAAAGAAAATAGTGAGGATGTATGAGTGATTTGTATATTTTGAGCATATACCAGCCTGCGTGTCGAAGATATTTTGTATTGATTCATTCTTTTTGTATATATGAGACCGCCTATGCATGTCGATGACATTTTGTATTGTATATTGGCCTGTGTGCCGACATTTTTGAGATGATGGTCATGATGAGATAGGCATGTATATTAAGATACACATTTATTGATTTATATGATGAGATACATGGTATTTTGTGATGTGTTGATGTGTTTATGAGATATTGGTTTATGGCTTGTGTTAGATGAGATATGGATTTGTTACTTTGATGTGGATGGAAATTAGGTGAGTTAGGCATGATGGAGTCAGGTCAGTTTAGGCATGGATCGAGTCAGGTTGGTTAGGCATGGTTGAGTTAGGTTTGGTTAGGCATGGATTGAGTCAGGTTATAGGCATGGTTGAGTCAAGGTTATAGGCATGGATTGAGTCAGGTTGTAGGCATGGTTGAGTCAGGTTGTAGGCATGGTTGAGTCAAGGTTATAGGCATGGTTGAGTCAGGTTATAGGCATGGTTGAGTTAGGTTTGGTTAGGCATGCTTGTGTTAGGTTGATTAGGCATGGTTGAGTTAGGTTTGGTTAGGCATGGTTGTGTCAAGTTTTATTAGGCATGGTTGAGTTAGGTTGGTTAGGCATGGTTGAGTCAAATTTGGTTGGGCATGGTTGTGTAGGTTTTGTTAGGCATGGTTGAGTTAGGTTGGTTAGGCATGGTTACATGTCAGGTTTTGTTAGGCATGGTTGTGTTAGGTTTGGTTTAGTGGTGATTCATTATTTTATGCAATGAATGATAATATGGGTCATATGTGAGATGTGTTATAAGCTATGCATAGTGATGATAGAGAAATGGTAGGTGTAATAAATGTATAAAATATGAAGCAAATTGTTATGTATGTGGCTTAATTTCCAATTTTGTATATAAAAGGGGAACTAAGTGAAATGTGACATAAATGGTGAGTTAGGCATGGTTGATGAATTGTTTAGGGTAGAGAATGGCCGAGCTAACCTCCAAGGGCCCCATGCCCTTGGAGTGTTGCCTACATAGTCCCAAGCGAAAAGGGACCTCAGGCTGATGTAGTTCTCCCATAAGCTAGGGAAGAAAATGAGAAGGTGTGAAAATGAGTCGGTAGGTGTTTGGACATGTTTTGGGTTTAGGTTTGTTAGGTGTGGGTGGATTATAGGTAAAAGAAGGAGATTACCCAAAAGTAAGTGTCGAGGACCAAGTCCTGTATAAGGTAATCAAAATGTAAACAAAGATGGTTAAAAGATAAAAGGGGGAAATAAAGCCACTTGATTGGGTAGGATCATACCGAGTAGATCATACCTTGGAGGAGGTGATGAACATAAGACCCTAAAGACATTACACGATTGACATGTTCTATGATGAAAAGTAGTCACATGATCACCAAATGTCTAAGTTCCAAGAAGTCCCTTGAGGTAGTAGGAAATGAGAGTGGGCATGGTTCATAGGGTGAAGAGTAGGTAATTTTTAATTTTTATGGTATGAGGTAGCAGGCCCTTCGGGCAAGAGGTCCTAGGTCACAATGGGCAAGTCCATGACTAAATATTTTTTTGTTTTGACTTATAGTTGAGATAGACTGATCGATGTGGGAAGTCTATATGGGAAAAATTGAACTCCTTGAGGTCTTCGTGAAGCTGATTGATGCGGGAAGCTTCGGTTGCTCTCATTTTTATTTTTTTGAAGAGCTTTACATAGTTGTCCTTCATGGGAGCAATCTATTTATAGCAATGGTTGGTCGAGAGGAAGATGTCCTTTTGAGGGAGTCATATTTTTATTAGAAGTTTGACTCAAGGATTTTGGTCCCATTATGAGGTCTTTGCAGTCATGGACAAGACCAAGGTGAAAGATAGGACTCTTGTTCAAAGGGAAAGGTGAAACGACCATGGGATCTCATCTAGAGGTAGATGAAAAGTATCCATGAGAATCATGTTATGTGCAGTGTCGTGGTACACATATTTAAGAGAAGATAATGAGTGATGAGTACTCACATGATTCTTGTTTAATCGTTAGGGAGGTGTATGGAGTGAATGGCGCTCAAGGGATGAGCATGGAAAGAGAAAAAGGGTGAGGTAGGATGATGAGTCAATAATAAAATGGTCAAAGATGCAAGGCATTAAGGGGCTCAGGTTTGGGTTTACCCTCAAGAGAAGATAAATGATAAGCACCTGATCCATAGGTATGAGTCATGATGTATGGTCCAAGCCAATTAGGAGCAAATTTTCCCTGTTTACTTTTTTTTTCTTTGGTTACGTGTTGATTTTCTTTCAAGACAAGGTCACCGACTTGGAAGGTTCATTCATGAACATGATTTTCATAGGCACATTTGATACGTTGTTGGTAAAATTGAAGGTGATCCAGAGTGTTAAGATGATGTTCATCTAATAACTCTAGCTATGCTAAATGGTCATGACAAAATTCATCATTAGTGAGCATGTCATGGAGAGAAATACAGAGTGAGGGGATCTAGACTTCGAGAGGAAAAACAATGTCTATACCATAGACAAAAGAAAAGGGTGTGGCCACAGTGGAAGTGTGAATACTAGTGCGGTATGCCCACAGGGCAAAAGGAATGTGCGTATGCCAATCCTTCCCAGTATCATCAACCACTTTCATGACAATTTTGTTGAGGGTTTTGTTAGTGGATTTGGCTTGGCCATTGGTTTGTAGGTAGTAAGGTGATGAGAAACTAAGCTGAATGTGAAGGCGTCACAAAGTTTTTGCAATGTTTTGTTTTTCAATTATTTTTCATTATCAGTGATGAGGTGATGGGGAACACCAAAGTGACAAATGATGTGGTGGTTAATGAACTCACATATTTTCTCGGCTTTCATGGAAATGAGTGGGATGGCTTCTACCCATTTTGTGTAGTATTCGGTAGTAGTGATGATCCATTGATGGCGTTGGGAAGAATGAGGATTGATTTCTCCAACAAGATCCAAACCCCATTGAGAGAAGGGCCAAAGGTCACGAGTGACCTGTAAGGCATGATTGGGTGTATGATGAAGGTTGGAATGTTGTTGGAATTTTACACAACGTTTGACATAGTCACAACAATCATGGTTAAGGGTCAGCCAGTAATAGCCTAGGTGAAGAATATGCTTAGCAATAGCAAGGCCACTAAAGTGACCTCCACATATGCCATCATGAACCTCCTTAATGGTATAAGGAATTTTAGAACTTGTGAGGCATTGTAAGAGAATACCATCAAAGCTACACTTATAGAGGAGTCCTCCCAGGATAATGTAATGAGAGACATTTTTAAGGAAGGCGTGTTATCTGTTATAGGTGAGATAGGAGGTAAGATGGAGAGAGAAAGGTAGTCGAGTATTGTTTATACCAAAGGTCACTCGGGTCAGGGGTATTGGTTCCGATTGAGTAAACATCATGAGGTAAATAAGAAGGTGAATGGAGGCATTATACGGTGACAAAGATTTTGGAATTGGAGGTGAAGTGGGTATTTGGGAAGCTAAGCAGGCCATGGTATCTACAAATTTGTTAGTGGAATGTGGGATGGTTTGAAGGGTGTAATGATCAAAGGTGGTCAAAAGTATGTCTACATGATGTTTATACTTTTTAAGTATCTCATTATGACATTGGTACATACCATTGACTTGGTTTACGACCAATTGAGAATCACCAAAGATGTTGATTGATTTGACATCTAGGGCATAGGCGGCTTGGAGACCTAGTACGAGTGCTTCATATTCAGCAATATTGTTGGTGCATTCAAAATCTAGTTTGAAAGACAAAGGCATGGGTTCTCCATCAAGAGGAATGAGGATAATACCAGCCCCACCCCCACGCTAACACTTGGAACCATAAAAAAAGAGTGTCATTTGATAAGGAGGTTCATCTAGGGAAAGGGTAGCAATCGACTCATCTGGAAAGTCAAAATTAGAGGGTTGATCCCGGAAATAGGTGCATCGGCCAATTGGTCGGTGATAGCTTGGCCCTTGATGGACTTTTGATGAATTAATTCGAGGTCAAGATCAGCTAAAAGCATAAGCCATCATGCGACACACTGATTTTGATAAGGTTTGGCATACATGAAGTGTAAGGGGTCGGTGTTGGTCACAACATAGGTTTTATGGTTGAGTAGGTAATGACGGAGTTTGGTGGCAATGAAAACTAATGCTAAGTAAAAATTTTTAGGATGGGTGTATCAAGTTTCATAGTCTAAAAGAGTATGGCTGATATAATAAATTGCCTACTCCCTGTGTTGTTCATCGATGAGCGAGCATGGCTCCCAAGGAGTGATCAGTAGCGGATATGTATAGATAAAAAGGTTGATCATCTTTAGGTGGGATGAGTATGGGTGGTTGGAGAAGGTATTGTTTTAAGGCCTAAAAATATTTGTGATAGTCATCATCCCATTGAAAGGAGACATCCTTCTTGAGTAGATGATGAAATGGTTGGCACCGATCCAATAATTGTGAAATGAAATGGTGAATAGACTGTAACTTACCTTACAGGCTACAAGATTTGTTTAAGGTTAGTGGGTGGAGGCATTTCCAAAATGGCCTTGACTTTAGCAGGGTCAACTTCTATACCATGGAGGGAAATTATAAATCCTAGGATCTTTCGAGAGAACTACGAAGACACACTTCCTAGGCTAAAGGAAGGTGTAATATTTAATGAGGTAGTCAAAGATGGTTTTGAGGATGGCAAGGTGCTCAGAGTGACATTTAGATTTGGCTAAGAGATCATCCATGTAATATTCTAATATGCGATGCATGATGACATGGAAGATGTAAGTCATAGCCCGCTGATATGTGGCACTGGCATTTTTAAGGCCAAAAGGCATGACTCGATAGCAGAAGGTCCCCCATGGGGTGATGAATGAGGTTTTGTGTTGATCTTCTGGGGCAAGAAAAATTTGGTTATAACCGAGAAGCCATCCATGAGTGATAGCATCTCATGACCAGTGGTGAGGTCAACCAACTGATCAATACTGGGTAAGGGAAAGTTGTCTTTTGGGAAGGCTAGGTTGAGGTCATGGAAGTCCATGCAAATTCGAAGTCCCCATGTTGCTTTAGTAATAGGGACAATGTTAGAAATCCAACGAGGATAATCAAAAGGTAAGATGAAGGAAATGGAAATATGGCACTGAAGGTCTTCTTTGATGAGAAGAGAAATATGAGGGTGCATTTTCCTCAGCTTCTATTTGATGGGTTTGGCATCGAGAATGGTTATGATATTGTGGACCACTATGGTGGGGTCAATACTAGGCATGTCTGCGTAAGACCAAGCGAAAGCGTGGTTATGATCTTTGAGAAAAGAAGTGATAGCTTCTGTTCAGTAGCATCTAAAGATTATCCGATCTTTAGGATGTGCGGGTCATCCTGAGTATGAATGTTGATCTCGATAGTCGATTCATTCAACATGGTTTGTGTCTCAAAGGGTAACGACTAATGAATATATGAGTCTTCTACACCAAGGTAGGTGAGTATGGATTCATCATCCTAACATTAAACGATGTTAATTATATAGGGGTGTCATCATCGATCATCTTAGGATACAGGAAGGGAAGAGTGGAAGAAGCCTCACCCTCGCGTTGATAAGTCAGAGGCCCCAAGAAAATGGTGTTTATGAAAAAAAAAAAAAAAAAAGTTAGGAGGGATAGATTCAGGATCCATCGACTTCATCGGTGAAGGTAGTGATGAAGGTGGAGTGGGTGAAGAAAGTGGAGAAGGGCTAGTGTCCTTAATGAGTTCAATACGGGCATGTTTGGAAGGTGTTAGTGAAAATTCACAGCACCCCCAAATGAGTTATGGATCTTTTTCTAAGGAAAACTCATCTGGTGTGAATGCACAACATTGAGTTTTCTCCAAGGTGTGGGACCTTGCAAGGTGAGAAAACTCTCCAAATTGAAGTTGGTTCTTACTCCTCTATTTAGGTGTATACATGCAATCTTTGTAGAGGTTCTGATTCAAAATTCTTACTCTAAAATTACCAAGGGGACAGGGTTGAGAGAAAACAAGGAAATGAAAACAAAACTAAGCAAAACAGAGAGGTGATACACCAAAGGAGTGCTGAACTCCTTGCTTTGAAAAAATAGACACAGATCATGAAGATACAGCAACAAAACATGCACAAATTTTCCAAAATACAAAGAAAGATTAGAAGGAAACAAACCAATGCAAGAGAGGATTGAAAAATCAATCATAGAGCATGTATTGTCAGTTCTAGAATTGATACAATACATTGTAGATAACAAAGAAGGAAAAACATGTTACAATCTCCATGGGAGGTCTAAAACTCCTTCAAATCCACTTACTAAGGAGAAATGAAGAATGAAGAGCCTTCAGAGCAAGAACATCCAACCCTTTACAAAATGAGCCAAAACTAGCTTTTAACCATCGAGCCAAAAATGAAAGAAGAAAAATGTGGGAAAATCAATTTTTTTAACTTCAACCACCGATAAGATTGATCTAAATGAACTGCAAAATGATGGGTTTCCATAAAAAATCCCATATGCCATAGTACATTTCTTTACAGAGAAAAACAGAGGCCCATACTTCATTAATTTTGGTGGTTGGAGTCATTTTTTGTGTTTTTGCATGCCAGAGATGTTTTCCTATTTTTCTCCCACAAATCTCCATCAAAATACAAAATTTAACCCTCCATCGTGTAGATAATTTCACCAAATTTCCAATGACACCAAGAATGCAAAAATCCAAGCTCTAGATCAAACGTTATGCCCTCTAAAGATTTAGGGCAAAAATAGGGCAAAAATGGATTAGCGGGCTGAAACTTTAAAATTTTCCCTTTTTTGAATTTGGGAAAAATTCCCCAAAAAATCCCCATGCCCTACCACTCTCCGCCTCATGGCACCTCCTCATTAGTTGATGGGATTGTGGGCCCAAACCTACCTTTTCCCCTTTGATTTTCCATTGGGAAAATTTCCCAACTTTTCCCCGCGCTCCGTTGTCCCGATGACACGTGTCACCCTCTAATTGGCCGCAGGCATGCGCCATGAATTTTGCTTTTTTGACACCACTAACTACTTTGGCAAAAATGCCCAATTTTCCCCACACCCCTGACCTCCGCCACTAGCGACTGGACACGTGGCGGCCTCCTATTGGTCCTTGGGCCTTTAGACAAATTTTTCTCCTTGGCGCTCCCTCCGAGCCCTTTGGCAAATTTTCCAACTCGCTTCCGCTATCTCAACCTTCACTATCGACTAGACACATGGCGGCCTCCTATTGGTCCATGGGCCTTCGGGAAAAATTTTCTCCTTTGCGCCCCGCCAAGCCCTTTGGCAAATTTTCCAACTCACCTCCATTGTCCCGACCTCCACTGCCACGTGTCACGTTTCTAATGGTCGCGGGCTGTCAAGGGAAAATTTTCCTAAAAACTCCACCGAGCCATAACTTGAAATTTACAAGGAGTTAGGAGGAAAATTTTACCTTTCTGGAAAGGTGAGGAAAAATCCTATCTTATGGAGCCATTTCCAAAAAAATTGAGTCCTTGAAGCATGTCAAAAATTCATTTAAGTGCCAGAAAAGGAGAAGAAGGAGGAGTTAGCCAAAAATAAGCATGGGGCTTATTTTGGATAACAATTTGGTGACTCAAAGGGGTCATCTACCTACTAGATGAATGATCAGTAGCCTTTGAAGCATCCATTGGGCATGGAGTCATGAGTAGTAGCCTACAAACTAATCTAAACTTTGAAAACTTCCTTTTGAGCCACTTGAAGCCCACTGAACTTGGAGTTGTTCTCACCAAAATGCCACTGAAATGAACTGTGAAAGAGCAAAACCAGCAGCACCAAAAACTATGTACAAAAATGGAAATCATACATGCTTCAAATGGAACATATAGAGTTTGTACAAGCACTTCTTCTATTGAAAGCAAACCTACCTACTCTGCTCTAATCTAGGAAGAAAAGCTAAGCTAAACAAACCCTACAATTGTTGTGTAAAATAGCTTCCTTTCTTCAAAATTGGCAGCCATGCAAATGATTTGGAGCTGAGTATGGCTGCTACGATGAGTGGAAAATCAACAAGAAGTTGTCTTCTACCCAAATTAGCAAGGTGTCAACTGAAAACAAATCCAATACCTCTTTTAGTTGCTCTGCATTTGGATTGAAGAGGTATGGCAACTGATCCTTAGAACTTTGCATATCATCCTCATGCTTAGAAGCAAGCATGACTAGTTTTGGCTTCACCTTTGGCTCCAATGAAGCCAAATAACCTGATTGGGAAAGGTCTGATCCATTTGATATGCCCATAATTTGATTTTCCATTCCAAAAATGGAATCTTCTTGTAGACCTTCTTGAAGGGATGGTGTGGAAGCAATGGTAGAACTTTTCTGCCCTTTCTCTTCCTCCAATGAAGAACATGGGAGATTTAAATCTTCCAATCTTGATTCCAAAAAGCTGCTATAAGATGCAGGTTGCTGTAATTGAAATTTCTCCTCCATGATAATAGGTTCTTATGTTTGGAAGATGGATGGTGAAGGAGAAGATGGTGTGATTTCAACTGGTTCTTCTTCATCAAAACAGTCCTCCAATTCTGCATGATAAACTACCTCATTATTGTCCCTGCTCAGCAAATGTTCAACCTCTCCCATGGTGTTATCTTGATCTGCAACTTGATCACCATGGTTTCTATCATCCTCCAACATTGAGTTTGAGAGATCAAACTCTTCTTCAGCACTAGAACTTGAGAGAGATGAAGTAGAAAGAATAACTGAAGGTTCTTCTATAGCCTCGCTTTGTGCTAAAAGCCTTTGGATCTGCACTTTTCTCCCCCACACTGGAATGTGCTCCTCTTCTTTGGATTTGGAGCAGCTTCTCCTTCCTCTCGTTGTTTGAAGAAAATTTCTCTTGATTGAACTCTTCCTCTAGCATGAAGTTTGTCAAGTCAAACTCTTCAATCAAAGTTTGGTATCAAGATTTAATCACAAGACACTCAAGGATAGATAGATGTTTTATATGTCATTTGTATCTGGGGATCACACCTATCTACTTGTTTGCATTCAAGAATTGAGGGAGTGGATAGCACCTTCATAAGGGTTTTGATCTAACCCTCACTATTTTAGATTGTGCCTATCAACCAAGGTAAGAGAACCTATATTGCAGCCCCTATATGGTAAGGAGATGGAGATATCCTTGTATTTTGTGTATGATGTGGAGGAGGCTTTGTGAAAACATGATCAAATATCCATTATCCAAACTCAAAGGAGCTGTCACTACTAAATGATGGAAATGTTCTCAAAACAAAGCTAGAGCTGCTAAAGACATGATAAAACCCTGATCAACTTTGTGCATTTTTGTGAAAGGATTGAATTCTTTTGTGGACACACAATGCAGATGTAGGGGTATTGTAGGTAGGATGAGTTAGTTTAAAGTGAAATTCTGATGAGAGATGTTGGGACAAGAGTAGTTAGGAGTCATCACCTTCTTTGGGAAACCTTGCAAAAGAATTACAACACCTAAACAACAGAGATATTTCAATGAATTTGAAGTGCTCTTTCAACCAAGATGTGTGCACATATGGATGCCCAAATCTACACTATTCCATACAAACTTTGATAGCCTGCCACAAAGGCTTGAAGAAAAATATCAATAAAGCATTCAAAACCCCTTGTTAGATCATGTCCTAAGGTACACCCAAAGGTTTACAAACACCCTCAATTTACAAGGAAGGTAAGATGAATTTAAATCTGTTTATCTCCACTCAAATGAATGCTCTTCTGAATGGAAGATTGCAGATGCCTTCAAACCCTCTACAAGAAATGAGACCATGTATGACCAATAAAGATCCCAAACACAAGATTGCAACATGAGCATGAAACACAAATTGAAAACATACTAAAATACAAGTGCATGCAAGCTTTGCCAAGAGATAAAACTAGTTAATCCAAGAATTTGATCAAATATATCAGCAAGGGAATGTTATTTAGACAATCTCAAAGCTTTTGATGGCTTTATAGCTGAAACCAACTCAACATGATGAACATTTGATGCAAACTGGAATCAAAATGGCTCTCAGGTAGTTTCTCAAAAGGAAATGGACTTCTTCCAGTTTTCCCTGTGAAAATTCTTCTCTCTTCTCCAAAATTCTCAACAGATCAAAAATGCTTCCAAACTACATCATATACCCTCTTGCCAACTTGGATCCTTGCATCCCAAGCAAAGAATATGCCAAAGGGATCAAATTTGTTACAAAACCCTATCCATTTGATGAAAAATGATATAAAACTGTGAAACAACTCGCCAAATGCCAGAGATGCACAAATATTTTAAAATATTACATGAACTCAGATCCTTATCCATCCCAAGGTCACGTTTTTGGCATTCCACCATGCCAACATGCATTTGCAATCATTTTTCACCCTTTTCTCTCATCATTTTTAACTCTGCAACTTTTCATTTTTTACCTTTCACGTGTTTTTCACGGGATGAGAAAAATATCTCATGAAAAACACTATAGGGCACCAAATCAGCTCAAATAAATGATGCCATTGTGTTAAAAGGCCGAAGGGATGTAGATTCATATAAAATTTCATGTGTTTTGGTGTAAAAATGATGATTCCACACTTCGAGAGCTCCAATGGCACCCAAAAAAAAAATGCACACATTTGCCGTTGATTAAAATCAACTTTAAAATTCCACCCTCCACGTGTCTTGATGATATCTTGAATATTCTTCCTCTTTGTCTTTGGATGGGGTGGGACACGTGTCCAAATATGATTGGGCGGGCCCCAATCCTAAAAATGCATTTTAAACCCCTTTTTGATTTTGGGAAAATTTTGAAAATTTTCCCCACGAGCCCCCCGGATGCGCCACGTGTCCTCCTGTGGGTCCCCACCAAAACCACCAGATAATTTGATGAATTTTACCACTTTTTTACAAAAAGGAAAATTTTCTCAAAATTCCCCATGGGCCCGAACACCCGCTGCCTCTTCTGCCACGTGTCTCCATCTCATTCATGTTGGGGCCGACCCTCCAAATTCTTCCTTCAAACCTCCACAAGCATCAAAACTTCATGTGGGCCCGAGCTTTTCTTTTTACCTTTTGAAATGTGCCATGTGTCTCTATCCTATTGGATGTGGAGACGACCCTCCAAAATTTTTCCGTGGGTTTATTTTTCACCTTGAGATTTTCACCAAAATTTTGCAAAATTTTCAACTTCCTCTCCGCGCTCCAAACCTCCACCAAATTTAGGACACGTGTCCTATTTTCATTGGATGCGGGCCTATTCTTCATTTTTACCTTTTACACCAAGGGTAAAAAGTCCCAAAAGTTTCCTTCGGCCCCCATTCCCACTTCTCCTCCCGGACATGTGTCGCCTTCCTACTGGTCGCGGGCCTTCGGGAAAAACATTTAATTTTGGCATTTTGAAGTTAAAAACTTCAAAAAATTTAAAACTTCCGCCCCTCCAATTCATCCCATGCACACGTGTCATTTTGCTATTTGATGGGCCTCTAGGTCAAAATGTTTCCTTTGGCATTTTGAAGCCAAAAACTTCAAAAAAATTTCCAACTATCCGCCCCGTCCATAATGACTCTCGTGGACGCGTGTCACCATCCCATTGGGCATGGGATTTTGGGAATTTTTTCAAAAATTTCAAAAATTTTCAAACTCTTCCAAGTCCCTGCCTTTCCGGTTGACCTCCATGGACACGTGTCACCCTTCCATTGGGTGCGGGCCCTCGAGTCCAAATTTTCCATGACATTTTGAGCAAAAATTTGAAAAATTTCAACTCCACCCCCCCGCTTGATCCTCCCATGCCACGTGTCACCTTCCCATTGGGCACGGGCGCACGGGCCAAATTTTCCCCGACACCCTGAGCCAAAAGTCATCAAAAATTTTCCAAGTCCTTCACCATCCACTTGGCCCTCCTAGACACGTGTCATCATGCCATTCGCTGCGGGCCTTCGGGAAAACATTTGATTTTGAGAAATTTGCAAAAATGAAGGCAAAATTTTTAAGTGACCTCCGCCACCCGCTGCTCCATCTGACCAATCAAATCATGCCACGTAGGCACACTAGGCAAATGTGGGGCCATGGAGCAAAATTTTCCCTTCGCCAAAAATTGAAAATTTGACAAGTTATAACATTTTTTCCACACATCCTCGGCCAATAGAAACCTGCCACGTTAGCATAAACGTTGCAATGATAAATTTGATGGGTAGAACATGCCCGTATGCCCGTCAAAATGCAAAAACGTAGGGGATGCTTCTGAAATCAAATTTTTGACAAGGAAGGCAGAATTCTTCATTTTAAACCAACTAAATCATCTTTTGACATCATTTGCGACCTTGGGATTGGGGAAACACTTGCACAAATTCAGGATTTGATCAATTTCGAGCTCTTTCATGATTTGGCAAAGGAGAAAATGGTATACAACCCATGAAAATGAATAAATCAGGGCAAAAATGGGGAACTTGGATTTTACTTCAATTTAGGGTAGAATAACAACATTGAGGGTAGTTTTGAAGGTATTCAATTGGAAAATGTGAACTACAGACCATGAAATCAAAAAATGAAACGTTTGTGAGCATATTTGGTCATGGAAAAACAAGGCACATTATGCAAACTCAATAATGGGACCAACATTGGCTCTTTCTGGGGATGGGCACTCCCAGTGAGTGCCACAAGAACAAGACGTAGACCAAGTGCCAAAAATCCATTGGGCAAGGAGTCAAAACATGCAGAGCAGCCCTAAAAACTAGAATTTCCACCAAAAACAGACCGAGAAAACCACACCAACAATGGTTGCCAAGGACAAAAGGGAAAACCACAAGCCAACAACAACAAGAACAAGGAAAGGACAAAACAACAACAAGGGCTATACAAAATGTACAACTTGTGCATACCTCACATGGGGATTTAATCCAAGAAATGTTTTAAATGTCTGCCATTAACAGGAAGCTCCAACAAATCCCCATCCAAATCCTTGAGAAAAAATGTATTTTCTCCAATCCTGATATCAATGGCATAAGGGCCCATCCATAGAGCATCAAACTTGCCATGCTTGCCCTTGTCTTCATGCCTACTATCCCACAAAAAACTAGATCTCCAACACTGAAAGCTCTAGGGTGACCTTCTTATCAAACAACTTCTTCAATTTCTCCCTAAACCTGACATGCCTTTGATGAGAAGCTCTCCTTTCTTCATCCAACTCAATGATCTGATTGATTCTTGATTCATATGGGCCATGCTCTTGATCTTCCAATTCTGGGAAAACTGAAAAGTGGATAATTACAGGTGTAATGGCAAAAATGCTTGAATTCCATAGACCAATTCAAATGGACTTTTACCAGTTTCTCTTTTTGGAGTTATCCTATCAGCCCAAACTACAAATTTCAACTGTTCTCCCCACTTCTTCTTGTTGATTTCCAAGGTTCTTCTAATGATCTTGAGCAAGTTTTTGTTACTTGATTCAGCTTGCCCATTCCCTTGTGGGTTGTAGTTTGAAGAATAGGTCAGATTTATCCCATATTCATTGCACATTGCCATCAAAGGCTTGGCTCTAAAACACATAGCATTATCAGACACAATCTTAACTGGAACCCCAAATCTGCATATGATATGATTCAAGCAAGAAATCCATTACCACTTGGTGTGTTGCCTTTCTAGATGGAATTGCCTCAACCCATTTTGTAAAATAATCAGTTGCTACAAGGATCCATTTGTAACCAGCACTAGAAGGATCTGAAATCTCACCAATAAAATCCATTCCCCATTGTTTGAAAGGAGCTTCAACTGATACAGGCTGCAAAGGAAGGGAGCCTGAAGCTTTCAATCTTCCTGAAAATGTTGGCAACTATCACACCTTCTAACTAGTCGGTTTGCATCTTTGAAAAGAGTTGGCCACCAATAACCAGCTCTTAAAATCTTATGTGTTGTCACTCTCCCAAAAAAATGTCCTCCACAAACTCCCCCATGGAAATCAGCAATCAACTTGGGAGCTTCATCTTCAGTTATGCATTTCAAGAGGACACCTTCAGGGTTCTTCCAAGCCAGCCCAAAGTCTGTTATGATATATTTCTGAGAAGCCAGCTTGAGGGCTCTTTTCTGATTTTTATTTAAGTGACTGGGATAGCATAAGTGCTTGAGGTAATAGACCACATCCTTGTACCACTCAGAATTCATCAATTTGTCAAGGAGATCTGCCCTTTCTTCCCCTAGCTGATTCACTTCTACATTTTGCAAATTACTCTCAGCCATGAGTTTGGCAAGACCTAAACCTCTTACCAACTTTGTTGTTTGGATATCCATATCATACTCTTGTAATTTTTTAACCCATCTACATCTCTTGCTTGATATCTCCATGTCAGATAAGATGTCTTTAACCATGGTGTGGGGAACATAAGCAACAACCTTTGAACTCAAAATGTAGGGCCTGAAAATCTTTGTTGCTTTTACTAATGCAAATGCTTGTTTCTCCATAATTGTGTACCTCAATTCAGCTGCTTGTAAAGCCTTGCTAAAGAAAGCAATAGGCCTCTCAGCTCCATTTTCATCCTTTTGTAGCAAAACTGAAGCAATAGTAAATTCAGATGCAAAAGAGAAGATTTGGAAAGGCATCTTATAGTTTGGAGCTGCCAAAATAGGTGCATGCTTGAGTGCATCCTTTATTCCTTCAAAAGCTTGGATGGCAGCCTTTTCCCACTTAATAACTTGATCCTTTCTTAGCATGCTTGTGATTGGGAGAGTTAGCTCAGCAAAATTAGAAACAAACCTTCTAATGAAATTTATTTGGCCAAAGAAAGATTGGATACCTTTCTTGGTTCTTGGAATAGGCACCTTGTTGATTGCTTCCACTCTCTCAGGGTCTATCATAACACCTTCTTTAGATACAATATGTCCCAACAACTTGGCCTTTTGCATGCCAAAATGACACTTCTTTGGATTAAGTGAAATGCCATACTCTCTACATCTGATCAACATCTTCTCTAGGTGTTGCAAATGGTCTCATTGCCTTGAAAAAATAGTCACATCATCTTGATAAACTGCAATAAATTCATTGATATAACCAACAAAAGCAACATCCATTGCCCTTTGAAAAGTAGCACCAGCATTCATCAATCCAAAAGGCATCCTTACAAAAACATAAGTCCCCCAAGGAGTAGTGAAGGTTGTCTTAAGTCTTTTTGATTCTTTGACAACTACTTGATTGTATCCGGAGAAACCATCCAAAGTAGAAAGCATTTCTGACCCTGTTACAAGCTGCAACATATTCTCCATGTTTGGCAAAGGATAGTTGTCCTTCATAGATGCTTTTTTAGATTCCTAAAATCCACACAAAGTCTGATATCTCCATTCTTCTTTCTAACTGGCACAAGGTTGGCAACCCAAGAAGAGTATCTAGTAGGTTGAATGATGCCACCATCTCTCAATTTCTTCAACTCTTCTTGCATTTTCATGGAAAGTAGTGGGTTAATAGGCCTTTTTTTTGTCTAAATGGCTTAGTCTTGGCCTCAAGGGGAATCTCATGCTGAAATAAATCTTCTCTATATGCCTTCAACTCTGAATAAGACCAAGCAAGGCAAGTCTTGATATTTCTTTAAAAGTTGGGCATAGGACTTTTTCTTCTTTGTTGAGATGACTACCCAACTAGATCTTCCTTGGTTTGTCTTTAGTTCCCAAGTTGTGCTCTTCCACATCCCTTGAAGTAGACATCTTTCTATTAATGATGCAATCAACATTGCTAAAATTGGATTCAAGTGCAACAAGACCTTTAGGAATGGTATTTGTTTTCAATTGTATAATATCCTTGTCAAAAAAGTTTCTCTACCTTCATTCATGCACACCATTGGTTCCCAATCAATATGTTGACCAGAAAACTCACCTTGGCATTGTAAGAATCTCAAGACTTGTGCATCATCATCAAAAATCTGCCAATGTTTCACATTATCCGGGATAGCTGGCCTTGTTAGCACTTCAATGTTATATTCACAAAAAGGTGAAATGGTGCAATTATCAAATCTAGAACCAAGAACAGCCAACTTATCAGCAGCAGCATTAAGACTTCTATCATGGTAAACAATGTTAAAGGAATCAAACATTTCAATCAAGTCCCAAACAACATGCTTATATTGTTTCATACGCTGATTTTTTGTGGCATATAACTTTCTTACTTGCTTGACAACCAGCTCTGAATCTCCTTTAGCAACAATATCCTTTACTCCATACTTCCATGCAATCCTTAATCCCAATAATAATGCCTCATACTCAGCAATGTTGTTAGTACATTCAAAATTGAGCTTGAAGGAAAAAGGAAACTCTTCCAAACTAGGGGAAACCAACACTATACCAGCACCATTTCCAACCTTGGAGCAAGCTCCATCAAATAGTAATGTCCATGGAGAACCTACCATACCAAGGCACTCTGATTTGTCCATCTTATTCTCTTTTCCATCAGCAAAACCAATGAAATTGTCAACATCTACATCAGCAAACAACACTTCATAAGAAGCATTGTTGGGATCTTCAATCAAGTGTAACATCTTCTTTTCACCATAGAGTTTGACAAGGCTGCCCTCAATGGGAATGGTGGCATAGGACATGTCCATTTGAACACTACCACCAACACTTGCAGCCCACTTCCTTGACAAAAGCATACCCCATTTGGTAGGGTAGTCAACAATTACAACATCAAGTTTTAAATTCTTATCCGGATAGGCTGCAAGTTACACCACTAAACCCTTCACACATCCAACAACCGGCACTTCCCTTGAATCCATGGTTGTACACTTCCCATATGCTGTTGTCACCTTGATATCCAACTCATTCATAACTTCTAGAGGCATAACATTACATGATGCACCGGAATCAAACATGCAATTGTGAAGCAACCTACCTTTTATGAGAAAAGTTGTGAAGAATGGATCAACATTCAATTGGGAATCAACCAAGGATGTCCCCAAATACACTTCAGGTGCCTCTCCAAGATCTTCCATTGGTGGTGGTGTTTTAGGGCCAGCAATGCTTTGAAGAGGATTCTCAACAACATTTACATTTCTGCTTGGTATAATCTTTTCTTCTTTCAATCCCAAGTATTCAAAAGCTCTTTTCTTGTGCTCAGGTATTCTAAGCAATTCAATAATGGGAACACTCACTTTAATTTGGCTCAATACCTGGGCTATATCATATGGAACATTCTTTGGCAAAACAACATTGGAAGGGAAACAAGAAGGTTCATCAGATGGAGAAGTATTCTTGGCAGCCTGGGCATGAAGAGGACTGATATTTTTGCATGGGACAACAGGGTTCTTAGCAATTGTTTCTCTTCTAGGATTATCTTTGGGAATGCTTGTGAGAAAGGGTGTCTTTGGCTTGGCTTGAGGACCAGCTCCTCTAACAACTTTACTTCTAGTATTGTACTCTTTTCTTGACCAACCACAACATTCATTAACAATTGTCTATCTTCCTCCGAAGGAATACCACCATCATACTTCTTGATCATTAAAGCCCTTAGATATTCAAAGTCATTATTAGGAATTTCAAAGGCCTGAACTACATCTACATCATGAGTTTGAGGAAGAGAAAGAAATGGTACCCTCTTTATGCAATCCCAAAAGGTTGCAGCAGTCCTTGCACTTATCACATCTGTTGATGTTGTTGCTTGTTGTGAGCTTGAAGAGCTGCCCATCATACAAATGTCATCATCCATTTCATTCTCATTATCATCATCAATATCTTGCTGGTCCATTTCACATGGAGGATGAGGAAGAAAACATCTATCACACCAATCCATATCAGCAACTTCTTGAACAACAACAACTCTTGCAATCAGAGGGTCAAGCACCACTCTATTTTCACGTGCTTGGGGTTGTCTATTTGCAGATCCAATAAGGCCCTTTACCTCTATCATCTTGTCTTTGATCACCCCTAGGATGATTGCCAAATCTATCATGGTTTTGAGTTCTTTGTTGTCCTTGTGAACTTTCCCAATTCCTTTCTCAGCCTGGGCTAATTTGTAGGAAATTTCTTTGACAACCCCTACCAAAGTCTTGACAACATCTTCCAAATCAGCACCCTTGCTAGCTTGAGGCTTCTCAGGGTTTATCAGCTTCACACCGTCCCTCTTAAGTGGTTTACCAATAGCTTTAATATTATTTTCAATTTGAAGTGCCATGGTGAAAGCTTGCCTCAAGTTTGTAGGATTTTTGTCTCTCAAGTAATAGGCTGCCTTTTTATCAAATGCATCTGCATATTTGATCAAGCAAGATTCATCACAAGGCCTCAAAATTACAGGCAGCCTTCTCAATGTCTTATTAAATCTTGTATTGAAATCATGAACGGTCTCATTCGGGTTCTTCTTGATGTTCTCAAACTCGGATAGAAGGAACCTTGGATCTATTTTGTCTCCATATTGTAATCTGAATGCATTACTCATCTCAGTCCATGAATCAATAGAGTTATCAGGCAGAGCTTTATACCAATCTCTTGCATCTTCCTCAAGTGTATGGATAAACAACTTGATATACACATCCTCAAATTCTATTTCAAAGTCTTCCATCATGTTAACAAAGAGTTTGAGATGTTGATCTCCAGTTATGGCATTGTTACCTTGGAATTTTGGTAACCTATTTCTCACATCCTGTGGGACAAGCATTTGGATAACCATCCATTCCTCCAAAATTTATAGGACCAAAGGTGTTTACAACAAATGGAGGTCTAGGTTGAGCCATATTGTTTGGTGGGGGTGATCTTGGAGGTGAAACAAGCTGATGAGGAGTAGTAATGGGTCTGATTGGAATAGATGAATGATCTTAAAATGAAAACCCCCAAAGGCTCTCTCTCTTGATAAACTTTAGCAAACTTAGAAACCACAGGAGTAGATTTAGGAGCAAGTTTTTTAAATACACAAGAAGGTCCCTCACCTGATGGAGAATGAAAATCAGCAAGAAGATTTCCTGAATCAGATCTACTTGAAGAGGAATTATAATCTTCAATGACAGTTGCTCTCCTTCAAATTCAACTATGGGGATTCCTTTCCTTGCAACCAAATCACCAACCACTTTCCACACTCTTCTTCCTTCTAGTTCTGAGCTTCTTGATTCGGTGAGCAACTTCTTAGAAGAGTCCTTGATGAAGAGGGATCTCCTTCCCTCCAGTTTGATAGATTTAAACAACAAGTTTCAAATGATAAAATGTGTTAGACAACTGGTATTTCAAGATCCCAACAACATGGAGTCACCACTAAGGATTTTCACCTTAGTTGTGCAAGAAAGCACTAAAATATTCTGTCAAATGCATGCTATAACTAAAAACTTGCAGGGATTTACAAATCAGATTTTCTTCTTCTTAATTCAACCAAAAATAGTGCATCCAAATCATATAAACTGCTGGTAGATGAGGAGAGCAGGCTGAGTTTGAAGTCTTTCTTACCCAAAACATCCAGATCTGAAGTATGAAATGATATCTCAAGAATGTAACAACTCAAATACTTGATCACACAAATGCTCAAACCTTTCAAGTACTTCAAAACCACCAAGAAATTGTAAGAAGTCCCCGGCAATGGTGCCACTCGGGTGTTGGTATCAGATTTAATCTCCTTCACAACTTGAACAACATCATGAATCTGCACAAGACACTCAAGGATAGATAGATGTTTTATATGTCATTTGTAGCTGGGGATCACACCTATCTACTTGTTTGCATTCAAGAATTGAGGGAGTGGATAGCACCTTCATAAGGGTTTTGATCTAACCCTCACTATTTTAGATTGTGCCTATCAACCAAGGTAAGAGAACCTATATTGCAGCCCCTATATGGTAAGGAGATGGAGATATCCTTGTATTTTGTGTATGATGTGGAGGAGGCTTTGTGAAAACATGATCAAATATCCATTATCCAAACTCAAAGGAGTCTGTCACTACTAAATGATGGAAATGTTCTCAAAACAAAGCTAGAGCTGCTAAAGACATGATAAAACCCTGATCAACTTTGTGCATTTTTGTGAAAGGATTGAATTCTTTTGTGGACACACAATGCAGATGTAGGGGTATTGTAGGTAGGATGAGTTAGTTTAAAGTGAAATTATGATGAGAGATGTTGGGACAAGAGTAGTTAGGAGTCATCACCTTCTTTGGGAAACCTTGCAAAAGAATTACAACACCTAAACAATAGAGATATTTCAATGAATTTGAAGTGCTCTTTTAACCAGGATGTGTGCACATATGGATGCCCAAATCTACACTATTCCATACAAACTTTGATAGCCTGCCACAAAGGCTTGAAGCAAAATATCAATAAAGCATTCAAAACCCCTTGTTAGATCATGTCCTAAGGTACACCCAAAGGTTTACAAACACCCTCAATTTACAAGGAAGGTAAGATGAATTTAAATATGTTTATCTCCACTCAAATGAATGCTCTTCTGAATGGAAGATTGCAGATGCCTTCAAACCCTCTACAAGAAATGAGACCATGTATGACCAATAAAGATCCCAAACACAAGATTGCAACATGAGCATGAAACACAAATTGAAAACATACTGAAATACAAGTGCATGCAAGCTTTGCCAAGAGATAAAACCAGTTAATCCAAGAATTTGATCAAATATATCAGCAAGGGAATGTTATTTAGACAATCTCAAAGCTTTTTGATGGCTTTATAACTGAAACCAACTCAACATGATGAACATTTGATGCAAACTTGGAATCAAAATGGCTCTCAGGTAGTTTCTCAAAAAGGAAATGGACTTCTTCCAGTTTTCCCTGTGAAAATTCTTCTCTCCTTCTCCAAAATTCTCAACAGATGACAAAAATGCTTCCAAACTACATCATATACCCTATGCCAACTTGGATCCTTGCATCCCAAGAAAAGAATATGCCAAAGGGATCAAATTTGTTACAAAACCCTATCCATTTGATGAAAAATGATATAAAACTGTGAAACAACTCGCCAAATGCCAGAGATGCACAAATATTTTAAAATATTGCATGAACTCAGATCCTTATCCATCCTAGGGTCACATTTTTGGCATTCCACCATGCCAACATGCATTTGCAATCATTTTTCACCCTTTTCTCTCATCATTTTTAACTCTGCAACTTTTCATTTTTTACCTTTCACGTGTTTTTCACGGGTTGAGAAAATATCTCATGAAAAACACTATAGGGCACCAAATCAGCTCAAATAAATGATTCCATTGTGTTCAGAAGGCTGAAGGGATGTAGATTCATATAAAATTTCATGTGTTTTGGTGCAAAAATGATGATTCCACACTTCTTGGAGCTCCAATGGCGCCCAAAAATGAAAATGCACAGCTGCCATTGATTAAAATCAACTTTAAAATTCCACCCTCCACGTGTCAGATGATATCTTGAATATTCTTCCTCTTTGTCTTTGGATGGGGTGGGACACGTGTCCAAATATGATTGGGGTGGGCCCCCAATCCTAAAAATGCATTTTAAACCCCTTTTTGATTTTGGGAAAATTTGAAAATTTTCCCCCGTGACCCCCGGACGCGCCACGTGTCCTCCTGTGGGTCCCCACCAAAACCGCCAGATAATTTGATGAATTTTACCACTTTTTCACAAAAAGGAAAATTTTCTCAAAATTCCCATGGGCCCGAACACCCGTTGCCTCTTCTGCCACATGTCTCCGTCTCATTCATTGTCGGGGCCGACCCTCCAAATTCTTCCTTCAAACCTCCGCAAGCATCAAAACTTCATGTGGGCCCGAGCTTTCCTTTTTACCTTTTGAAATGTGCCATGTGTCTCTATCCTATTGGATGTGGAGCCGACCCTCCAAATTTTCCATGGGTTTATTTTTCACCTTGAGATTTTTGCCAAAATTTTGCAAAATTTTCAACTTCCTCTCGCGCTCCAAACCTCCGCCAAATTTAGGACACGTGTCCTGTTTTCATTGGACGTGGGCCTATTCTTCATTTTTACCTTTTACACCAAGGGTAAAAAGTCCCAAAAGTTTCCTTTGGCCCCCATTCCCACTTCTCCTCCCGGACACGTGTCGCCTTCCTACTGGTCGGGCCTTCGGGTAGAACATTTAATTTTGGCATTTTGAAGTTAAAAACTTCAAAAAATTTAAAACTTCCACCCCTCCAATTTATCGCCATGCACACGTGTCATTTTGCTATTTGATGCGGGCCTTTAGGTCGAAATGTTTCCTTTGGCATTTTGAAGCCAAAAACTTCAAAAAATTTCCAACTATCCACCTGTCCATACTGACTCTCATGGATGCGTGTCACCATCCCATTGGGCATGGGCTTTCAGGCCGAATCATTTCTCTAACAGTCTAAAGCCAAAAATTTTCAAACACTTCCAAGTCCCCGCCTTTCCGTTTGACCTCCATGGACACGTGTCACCCTTCCATTGGGTGTGGGCCCTCGGGTCCAAATTTTCCATGACATTTTGAGCAAAAATTTGAAAAATTTTCAACTCCACCGCCGCCCGCTTGATCCTCCCATGCCACGTGTCACCTTCCCATTGGGCATGGGGCGCGCGGCCAAATTTTTCCCCTGACACCCTGAGCCAAAAGTCATCAAAATTTTCCAAGTCCTTGACCATCCGCCTGGCCCTCCTGGACACGTGTCATCATGCCATTCACTGCGGGCCTTCGGGAAAACATTTGATTTTGAGAAATTTGCAAAAAATGAAGGCAAAATTTTTAAGTGACCTCCGCCACCCACTGCTCCATCTGACCAATCAAATCATGCCACGTAGGCACACTAGGCAAATGCGGGGCGCATGGAGCAAAATTTTCCCTTCGCCAAAAATTGAAAATTTGACAAGTTATAACATTTTTTCCGCACATCCTCGGCCAATAGAAACCTGCCATGTTAGCATAAATGTTGCAATGATAAATTTGACGGGTAGAACATGCCCGTATGCCCGTCAAAATGCAAAAAATGTAGGGGATGCTTCTGAAATCAAATTTTTGATAGGGAAGGTAGAATTCTTCATTTTAAACCAACTGAATCATCTTTTGACATCATTTGCGACCTTGGGATTGGGGAAACACTTGCACAAATTTAGGATTTGATCAATTTCGAGCTCTTTCATGATTTGGCAAAGGAGAAAATACATACACCCATGAAAATGAATAAATCAGTGGCACAAATGGGGGAACTTGGATTTTACTTCAATTTAGGGTAGAATAACAACATTGAGGGTAGTTATGAAGGTATTCAGTTGGAAAATGCAAACTACAGACCATGAAATCAAAAAATGAAATGTTTGTGAGCATATTCGGTCATGGAAAAACAAGGCACATTATTTCTTCAGCTCTCGGCCTCCTCTGTAGGATTCATCAGCAAAGGGATCTTCTCAATTCCATATTTAAGAGCCAAACTCACTAATCTCTTAACCATTCCTTCTTTACTTGGCTCTTCCTCTTGCTATCCTTCATGACTGATTTTTGCAATTTCTTCTTCCCCACATGGAATTGGGAATGCAAGAGGAGAGACAAATTAGAGTTCAACCAATTTGCAATTTGTTTTTGGTGGAGGAGGTAGAAACTCCTTGTTTATTTAGATGAGAGGGTATTTCTATTGGCTCTTGTGGAGGGGATGACTGTTTGGAAGGGAAGAGGAAAGAAGAATTGAGATGGGGTGGAAGACTAGGGAATGGATAAATAAATTCAACATTTGGGACAACAGATGGAGAGTTTAAAACTTGACACTGCTGAGATAAAATAGATTGGGAAAGAGGAAAAGGAAAGGCATGAGATGGCGTGCTTACCTATTGACAAGGTTGTTGAATACTCCTCTCATACACCTCTATTCCTTCAGTCCACTTTGTAAGAAATGGTAGTGTTGCAATCATGAAGTCACACTTCTCTTGAGGGCTGTAACACCTTGGAAAAGGTCCCACCCATGGACAGGGTCCTCCACAATCGATTCCAAATGCTTTCATTTGTGCTTGAGCCCTATATTACACCATGTTTACCTCCATCTTTTGGATTTTCTCCAACAGACCAGCATTTTACATCTAATTGTCTTCATTGTATGCATACTCCTACTCTTGGAAAGCTCCATAGCCAAACTGATTTTGGCATTGCTCATATGGGTATGTATGCTGATTTTCAATTTGTTCAAAATGCTGATTTAGAGGATTTAAAAAACATGTTATAGGTGGGAAACATTAATATTGTTGTAAATGTGAATTCCATGATGGAAATGAAGTCATGATTGCACAACTTCATGGAATGGAAAAGGATGAAAGATATGGAAAGAAGGAATGAATGAAAATGGATGGAAAATAGGTCTACAACTCAGAGAATGAGTTATTTACCAGATGGAGTTGCCATATGTGATTTTGAAAATGCCTCCAAAGGATGAATCCTTAACAGGAACACACCAACCTGTCAAAAATAAAGTGGAAGACCTCTAAGGTCCCACTGGGCATGCCAAAACTATTAGTGCAAATTCACAAAGCACCCCCAGATGAGTTATGGATCTACTTTTCTAAGGAAAACTCATCTGGTGTGAATGCACAACATTGAGTTTTCTCCAAGGTGTGGGACCTTGCAAGGTGAGAAAACTCTCCAGATTGAAGTTGGTTCTTACTCCTCTATTTAGGTGTATACATGCAATCTTTGCAGAGGTTCTGATTCAAAATTCTTACTCTAAAATTACCAAGGGACAGGGTTGAGAGAAAACAAGGAAATGAAAACAAAACTAAGCAAAACAGAGAGGTGATACACCAAAGGAGTGTTGAACTCCTTGCTTTGAAAAAAAGACATAGATCATGAAGATATAGCAACAAAACATGCACAAATTTTCCAAAATACAAAGAAATATCAGAAGGAAACAAACCAATGCAAGAGAGGATTGGAAAATCAATCACAAAGCATGTATTGTCAGTTCCAGAATTGATACAATACATTACAAATAACAAAGAAGGCAAAAACATGTTACAATCTCCATGGGAGGTCTAAAACTCCTTCAAATCCACCTACTAAGGAGAAATGAAGAGCTTGCAGGAGCAAGAACATCCAACCCTTTCAAAAATGAGCCAAAACTGGCTTTTAACCATCGAGCCAAAAATGAAAGAAGAAAAACGTGGGCAAATCAATTTTTTAACTTCAACCACCAACAAGATTGATCTAAATGGCCTACAAAATGATGGGTTTCCATAAAAAATCCCATATGCCATAGTACATTGCTTTACAGAGCAAAACAGAGGCCCATACTTCATTAATTTTGGTGGTTGGAGTCATTTTCTGTGTTTTTTACATGCCAGAGACATTTTCCTATTTTTCTCCCAAAAATCTCCATCAAAATACAAAATTTAACCCTCCATCATGTAGATAATTTTACCAGCTTTCCAATGACACCAAGAACGCAAAAATCTGAGCTTTGGATCAAAAGTTATGCCCCTTTGAAGATTTAGGGCAAAAATAGGGCAAAAATGGATTGGCGGGCCAAAACTTTAAAATTTTCCCTTTTTTGAATTTGGGAAAATTTTCCAAAAATCCCTACACCCCGCCACTCCACTGCCATGTGGTACCTCCTCATTGGTCGATGGGATCATGGGCCCAAACCTACCTTTCACCCCTTTGATTTTCCATTGGGAAAATTTCCCAACTTTTCCCGCACTCACTATCCCGATGACACGTGTCACCCTCTGATTGGCCATGGCATGCACCTTGAATTTTGCTTTTTGACACCATTGACCACTTTGGCAAAAATGCCCAATTCTCCCTGTGCCCCCGACCTTTACCATCGACTGAACATGTGGTGGCCTCTTATTGGTCTGTGGGCCTTCGGGAAAAATTTTCTCCTTTGTGCCCCCACCGAGCCCTTTGGAAAATTTTCCAACTCACCTCCGTTGTCCCAACCTCCACTACCGACTGGATAGGTGGTGGCCTCCTATTGGTCTACGGGCCTTTGGGAAAAAATTTCTCCTTTGCACCCCCATTGAGCCCTTTGGAAAATTTTCCAACTCGCCTCCACTGTCCCGACCTCCACTGCCACGTGTCATGTTTCTAATGGTCACGGGCTGTCAAGGGAAAATTTTCACAAAAAACTCCACCGAGTAATAACTTGAAATTTACAAGGAGTTAGGAGGAAAATTTACCTTTCTGGAAAGGTGAGGAAAAATCCTATCTTATGGAGCCATTTTGTAGTCACTTTTACACCCACTAAGAACAAGGGAACCTCATGCGCACCGATCTATCACCCAGTGAGCGCTGGGTGGTCACCCGAGGTGTGTGAGAGGGTGTCGAGTCTCTCTTTTATGTGAGTCTAGGGAAGACATAGTTCATGACTCTGACTTAGTGAATTAATAGACATGAAGAGCTATAGAGCTCAGGATGGCTTCTATACCCCTTCAGTCATAGTAGAACCAAAATGCGCAATCAGAAATAATAGAACTAAGAGTTGTAAATCTCCTACTATACTTAACCATTCAAGTAAGATTCATGATTATATACGAACAAAAGTACAATATGTTGGTGAAAATATTCACTTTACACACTTTGCCCTAATTTTCTATATCCATTTTTGCCTAATTTGTCAAGAAATGTTCATTTGCTTGAGTTGGTGGCCTGCAATTCGTATTTTCCAATTGAATGTCTTTGAATTGCTCACATTGTCATGATTTTTCCCTAAATTGAAACAAATTCCCAAGTTTCCCCCCATTTATGCCCTAATTTCTTCATTTTTACGGGTTGTGTTATTTTTCCATTGCCAAATCATGAAAAAATTTGAAATAGATCAAATCCGAGTTATTTGTTGCTAAAATCCTAATCCCTAGGCCTAAACCATTGTGAAAACATGATTCATTGGAGTTAAAATGGAAAAATTTGCCTTATGAATTTTTTCGATTTCTAGGGCATCCCCTAGCATTTTCTATGTTTTGATGGGCATACGGGTGTCATCTGCCCATCAAAATTCATCCTTGCAACATATTGCTAATGTGGGAGGTTTCTATTGGCGAGGAGTGGTCAGGAAAATGTTATAAGTTATTACTATTTGAAAAATTGACAAAGGAAAATTTTTTCTCCGTGGCCCCACATTTGCTACAGTGATGTGCCTACGTGGCACGATGTGATTAGTTGGAGGATCGGCGGGTGGTGGGGGTCACGAAAATTTTCTTCTATTTTGGAAAATTTCTCAAAGTTACTTTTTGGTCCAAAGGCCCACGTCTAATGTGAAGTGGACACGTGGTGGGGGAAGTTGAGAAAAAATTGATTCGGGATTTGTGGGAAACTTTTGATCCAAGGGCCCGCATCCAATGAAAAGAGGACACGTGTCCAGGAGGGTCAAGTAGAGAAGTGCAGACTTGGAAAAATTTGAAGTTTTTGGGCTTCAAAATGCCAATGGAAAAATTTGGCCCGAGATCCCGTGCCCAATGGGAAACTAACATGTGTCCAGGGAGGTCAAATGGAAAAGCCGGGACTTAGAAAATTTGAAGTTTTTGGCTTCAAAATGCTAGGGGAAAATTTTTGACCCTGAGGCCCGCACCCAATGAGAAGTGGACACGTGTCCAAGAAAGGCCATGTGGGGAAGGGGGTGGAAGTTTTGAAGACTTTGAAGTTTTAACTTCAAAATACTAAAATCAATTTGTTGCCCGAAGGCCCACGACGAGTAGGAAGGAGACACGTGTCCGGGAGGAGAAATGGGAATGGGGGCCGAAGAAAAATTTTGTGAATTTTTGCCCTTGGTATAAAAGGCAAAAAATGAGGATTGGCTCCAGCAACCAATCATTTTTGAACACGTGTCCAAAAGGTGGTGGAGGTTTTGTGGCGGGGGAAGAGTTTCAAAATTTTACAAATTTTGGGCAAAAAATCTCAAAATAAAAAATTGATCCGTGGCCCCGAAGAGGAAAATTTGGAGGTGTGCCCCCACATCCAATTAGGGGGGCGACACGTGGCCTATTTCAAAAGGGGAAAAGGAAGAATGCGGGCATGCAAAGGATTTTGTACTCGTAGAGGGATGAAGGAAAAAAGGAGGGGTCGGCTCCGCAGTGCGAATGAGAGACCGCCACACGAAGGGAAATGGAGCGGGTGTTCGGGCCCGTAGAGGTTTTGGAGAAAATTTTCCTTTTCTCAAAAAAGGAGAAAATTCATAAAATTGGCCCGTGGTTCTTGGTGGGGCCCACAGTGGACACGTGGGTCCAGGGGCATGCGGGAAAATTTTCAAAATTTTCCCAAAGTCAAAAAAGGTTTAAATGCATTTTTAAGGCAAGGGCCCGGTCCAATGGTATTTGGACACGTGTCCACCTTATCTAGAAGTCAAAGAAGATATTTTTGAGCCTGCATGTCGAATCTCATCAAGACACGTGGAGGGCGGAAATTTAAAGTTGATTTTAAATCAACGGTTGTTGAGTGTTTTTTTTTTTTGGGAGCCATGGAAGCTCCAGGAAGCTTGGATTCACCATTTCTGCACCAAATCACATGAAATTTTATATGAAATCACATCTCCTCAACCTTTTGAGTGTGCAATGGCACCATTCTTTTGAGCTAATTTGATGTCCTATGATGTTTTTGATGAAATTTTTTTCAGCCCATGAAAAACGTGAAAAGTAAAAAATTAAAGTTGCAGAGGTAAAAATGATGAGGTAAAAGGTGGAAAATGATTGCAAATGCATGCTGGCATGGTGGAATGACAAAAACGTGACCCTGGGATGGATAAGGATCCGAATCCATGCAATATTTTAAAATATTTGTGCATCTCTGGCATTTGGCAAGTTGTTTTACAGTTTTATATCATTTTTCATCAAATGGATAGGGTTTTGTAACAAATTTGATCCCTTTGGCATATTCTTTGCTTGGGATGCAAGGATCCAAGCTGGACATAGGGTATATTATGTAATTTTGAGGCATTTTGTAAAGTCTGTTGAGAATTTTGGAGAAAGAGAGAAGAATTTTCACAAGGAAAACTGGAAGAAGTCCATTTTCTTTTGGAGAAACTACCTGAGAGCCATTTTTGATTCCTATTTGCATCAAATGTTCATCATGTTGAGTTGGTTTCAGCTGTAAAGCCATCAACAAGCTTTGATATTGTCTAAATAACATTCCCTTATTGATATATTTGATCAAATTCTTGGATTAACTGGTTTTATCTCTTGGCAAAGCTTGCATACACTTGTATTTCAAGTATGTTTTCAATTTGTGTTTCATGCTCATGTTGCAATCTTGTGTTTGGGATCTTTATTGGTCATACATGGTCTCATTTCTTGTAGAGGGTTTGAAGGCATCTGCAATCTTCCATTTAGAAGAGCATTCATTTGAGTGAAGATAAACAAATTTAAATTCATCTTACCTTCCTTGTAAATTGAGGGTGTTTGTAAACCTTTGGGTGTACCTTAGGTCATGATCTAACAAGGGTTTCTAAATGCTTCATTGATATTTTCTTCAAGCCTTTGTGGCAGGTTATCAAAGTTTGTATGGAATAGTGTAGATTTGGGCATCCATGTGTGCACACATCCTGGTTGAAAGAGCACTTTCAAATTCATTGAAACATCTTTGTTGTTTAGGTGTTGTAATTCATTTGCAAAGCTTCCCAAAGAAGGTGATGATTCCTAGCTACTCTTGTCCCATCATCTCTCATCAGAATTTCATTTTAAACTAACTCATCCTACCTACAATACCCCTACATTTGCATTGTGTGTCCACAAAAGAATTCAATCCTTTCACTAAAATGCACAAAGTTGATCAGGGTTTTATCATGTCTTTAGCAGCTCTAGCTTTGTTTTGAAAACATTTCCATCATTTAGTAGTGACAACTCCTTTGAGTTTGGATAATGGATACTTGATCATGTTTTCACAAAGCCTCTTCTATATCATATGCAAAACACAAGGATATCTCCATCTCCTTACCACATAAGGGCTGCAATATAGGTTCTCTTGCCTTGGTTGATAGGCACAACCTAAAATAGTGAGGGTTAGATCAAAACCCTCTTGAAGGTGTTATCCACTCCCTCAATTCTTGAATGCAAACAAGCAGATAGGTGTGCTTCCCCGGCTACAAATGACATATAAAACATCTATCTATCCTTGAGTGTCTTGTGCAAATTTATGATGTTGTTCAAGTTGTGAAGGAGAGTAAAATTGGATACCAACACCCGAGTGGCACCATTGCCAGGGATTTTTTGGAATTTCTTAGTGGTTTTGAAGTGTTTGAAAGGTTTGAGCATTTGTATGATCAAGTATTTGAGTTGTTACATTCTTGAGATATCATTTCATACTTCAGATCTGCATGTTTTGGGTAAAAAGATTTCAAACTCAGCTTGCTCTTCTCATTTACCAAAGTAGTTTATATGATTTGGATGCATTGTTTTTGGTTGAATCAAGAAGAAGAAGATCTGATTTGTAAATCCTTGCAAAGTTTTCAGTCATAGCATACATTTGACAAAATATTTTAGTGCTTTCTTGCACAACTAAGGTGGAAATCCTTAGTGGTGACTCCATGCTATTTAGATCTTGAAATACCAGTTGTCTTACACATTTCTTTCATTTGAAACTTGTTGTTTAAATCTGTCAAGCTGGAGGGAAGGAGATCCCTCTTCATCAAGGACTCTTCTAAGAAGTTGCTCACCGAATCAAGAAGCTCAGAACTAGAAGGAAGAAGAGTGTGGAAAGTGGTTGGTGATTTGGTTGTAAGGAAAGAGATCCCCATAGTTGAATTTGAAGGAGAGAGCACTGTTTTTGAAGATTATAATTCCTCTTCAAGTAGATCTGATTCAGTAATCTTCTTGCTGATTTTCATTCTCCATTAGGTGAGGGACCTTCTTGTGTATTTAAAAAACTTGCTCCTAAATCTGCTCCTGTGGTTTCTAAGTTTGCTAAATTTTATCAAGAGAGAGAGCCTTTGGGGGGTTTTCATTTTAAAGATCACTCATCTATTCCAATCAGACCCATTACTACTCCCAACTAGCTTGTTTCACCTCCAAGATCACCCCCACCAAACAATATGGCTCAGCCTAGACCTCCATTTGTTGTTAACACCTTTGGTCCTATAAATTTTGGAGGAATGGATGGTTATCCAAATGTTGTCCCACAAGATGTGAGAAATAGGTTACCAAAATTCCAAGGTAACAATGCCATAACCGGAGATCAACATCTCAAACTCTTTGTTAACATGATGGAAGACTTTGAGATAGAATTTGAGGATGTGTATATCAAGTTGTTTATCCATACACTTGAGGAAGATGCTAGGGATTGGTACAAAGCTCTACTTGATAACTCTATTGACTCATGGGAAGAGATGAGTAATGCATTTAGATTACAATATGGAGACAAAACAGATCCAAGGTTCCTTCTATCCGAGTTTGAGAACATCAAGAAGAACCCTAATGAGACATTCCATGACTTTAATACAAGATTTAATAAAACATTGAGAAGGCTTCCTGTCATTTTGAGGCCTTGTGATGAATCTTGCTTGATCAAATATGTAGATGCATTTGATAAAAAGGTAGCCTATTACTTGAGAGACAAAAATCCTACAAACTTGAGGCAAGCTTTCACCATGGCACTTCAAATTGAAAATAATATTAAAGCTATTGGTAAACCACTTAAGAGGGATGGTGTGAAGCTGATAAACCCTGAGAAGCCTCAAGCTAGCAAGGGTGCTGATTTAGAAGATGTTGTTAAAACTTTGGCAGGGGCTGTTAAAGAAATTTCTTACAAGTTAGCCGGGATGAGAAAGGTATTGGGAAAAGTTCACAAGGACAAGCAAAGAACTCAAAACCATGATAGATTTGGAAATCATCCTAGGGGTGATCAAAGACAAGATGATAGAGGTAAAGGGCCTGTTGGATCTGCAAATAGACAACCCCAAGCTCATGAAAATAGAGTGGTGCCTGACCCTTTGACTGCAAGAGTTGTTGTTATTCAAGAAATTGCTGATATGGATTGGTGTGATAGATGTTTTCTTCCTCATCCACCATGTGAAATGGACCAGCAAGATATTGATGATGATAATGAGAATGAAATGGATGATGACATTTGTATGATGGGCAGCTCTTCAGGCTCACAACAAGTAGCAACATCAATAGATGTGATAAGTGCAAGGACTACTGCAACCTTTTGGGATTGCATAAAGAGGGTACCATTTCTTTCTCTTCCTCAAATTCATGATGTAGATGTAGTTCAAGCCTTTGAAATTCCTAATAATGACTTTGAATATCTAAGGGCTCTAATGATCAAGAAGTATGATGGTGGTATTCCTTCGGAGGAAGATAGACAATTGTTAATGAATGTTGTGGTTGGTCAAGAGAAAGAGTACAATACTAGAAGTAAAGTTGTTAGGGGAGCTGGTCCTCAAGCCAAACCAAAGACACCCTTGCTCACAAGCATTCCCAAAGACAATCCTAGAAAAGAAACAATTGCCAAGAACCCTGTTGTCCCATGCAAAAATATCAGTCCTCTTCATGCCCAGGCTGCCAAGAATACTTCTCCATCTGATGAACCTTCTTGTTTCCCTTCCAATGTTGTTTTACCAAAGAATGTTCCATATGATATAGCCTAGGTTTTGAGCCAAATTAAAGTGAGTGTTCCAATTATTGAATTGCTTAGAATTCCTGAGCACAAGAAGAGAGCATTTGAGTACTTGGGATTGAAAGAAGAAAAGATTACCCCAAGTAGAAATGTAAATGTTGTTGAGACTCCTCTTCAAAGCATTGTTGGCCTTGAAACACCACCACCAATGGAAGATCTTTGAGAGGCACCTGAAGTATATTTGGGGACATCCTTGGTTGATTCCCAATTGAATGTTGATCCATTCTTCACAACTTTTCTCATAAAAGATAGGTTGCTTCACAATTGCATGTTTGATTCGGTGCATCATGTAATGTCATGCCTCTAGAAGTCATGAATGAGTTGGATATCAAGGTGAAGTAGCATATGGGAAGTGTACAGCCATGGATTCAAGGGAAGTTCTAGTTGTTGGATGTGTGAAGGGTTTAGTAGTGCAACTTGCAGCCTATCCGGGTAAGAATCTAAAACTTGATGTTGTAATTGTTGACTGCCCGCCAAATGGGGTATGATTTTGTCAAGAAAATGGGCTGCAAGTGTTGGTGGTAGTGTTCAAATGGACATGTCTTTTTCCACCATTCCCATTGAGGGCAGCCTTGTCAAACTCTATGGTGAAAAGAAGATGTTACACTTGATTGAAGATCCCAACAATGCTTCTTATGAAGTGTTGTTTGTTGATGTAGATGTTGACAACTTCATTGGTTTTGCTGATGGAAAAGAGAATAAGATGGACAAATCAGAGTGCCTTGGCATGGTAGGTTCTCCATGGACATTACTATTTGATGGAGCTTGCTCCAAATTTGGCGAATGGTGCTGGTATAGTGTTGGTTTCTCCTAGTTTAGAAGAGTTTCCTTTTTCCTTCAAGCTCAATTTTGAATGCACTAACAATATAGCTGAATATGAGGCATTATTATTGGGATTAAGGATTGCATGGAAATATGGAGTGAAGGATATTGTTGCTAAGGGAGATTCAGAGTTGGTGGTGAAGCAAGTAAGGAAGATGTATGCCACAAAAAATCAGCGTATGAAGCAATATAAGAATGTTGTTTGGGACTTGATTGAAATGTTTGATTCCTTTAACATTGTTTATCATGATAGGAATCTTAATGCTGCTGCTGATAAGTTGGCTGTCCTTGGCTCTAGATTTGACAATTGCACCATTTCACCCTTTTGTGAATATGACATTGAAGTACTAACAAGGCCAGTTGTCCCGGATAATGTAAAACATTGGCAGATTTTTGATGATGATGCACAAATCTTGAGGTTCTTACAATGCCAAGGTGAGTTTTCTGGTCAAAACATTGATTGGGAACCAATGGTGTGCATGAATGAAGGTAAAGAAACCTTGTTTGACAAGGATATAATACAATTGAAGACAAACACCATTCCTAAAGGTCTTGTGGCACTTGAATCCAATTTTAGCAATGCTGATTGTATCATTAATAGAAACTTGTTTGCTTCAAGGGATGTGGAAGAGCACAACTTGGGAACCAAGGACAAACCAAGGAAGATTTGGTTGGGCAGCCATCTCAACAAAGAAGAAAAATAGTCCTATGCCCAACTTTTAAAGAAATATCAAGATTGTCTTGCTTGGTCTTATTCAGAGCTAAAGGCATATAGAGAAGATTTATTTCAACATGAGATTCCTCTTGAGGCAAAAACTAAGCCATTTAGACAAAGACAAAGGCCCATTAATCCACTTCTATCCATGAAATGCAAGAGGAGTTGAAGAAATTAAGAGATGGTGGCATCATTCAGCCTACTAGATACTCTTCTTGGGTTGCCAACCTTGTGCCAGTTAGGAAAAAGAATGGTGATATCAGACTTTGTGTGGATTTTAGGAATCTAAACAAAGCATCTATGAAGGACAACTACCCATTGCCAAACATGGAGAATATGTTGCAGCTTGTAACAGGGTCAGAGATGCTTTCTACCTTGGATGGTTTCTCCGGATACAACCAAGTAGTTGTCAAAGAATCAGAAAGATTAAAGACAACCTTCACTACTCCTTGGGGGACTTATGTTTTTGTGAGGATGCCCTTTGGATTGATGAATGTTGGTGCCACTTTTCAAAGGGAAATGGATGTTGCCTTTTGCTGGTTATATCAATGATTTCATAGCAGTTTACCAAGATGATGTGACTATTTTTTCAAGGCAGTGAGGAGATCATTTGCAACACCTAGAAAAAATGTTGATCAGATGTAGAGAGTATGGCATTTCCCTTAACCCAAAGAAGTGTCATTTTGGTGCAAAAGGCCAAGTTTTTGGGACATATTGTGTCCAAGGAAGGTGTTATGATAGACCAGAGAGAGTAGAAGCAATCAGCAAAGTGCCCATTCCAAGAACCAAGAAAGGTATTCAATCTTTCTTTGGCCAAATCAATTTCATTAGAAGGTTTGTTTCTAATTTTGCTGAGCTAACTCTCCCAATCACAAGCATGCTAAGAAAGGATCAAGTTATTAAGTGGGAAGAGGCTGCCATCCAAGATTTTGAAGGAATAAAGGATGCACTCAAGCATGCACCTATTTTGGCAGCTCCAAACTATAAGATGCCTTTCCAAATCTTCTCTTTTGCATCTGAATTTACTATTGCTTCAGTTTTGTTACAAAAGGATGAAAAGGGAGCTGAGAGGCCTATTGCTTTCTTTAGCAAGGCTTTACAAGTAGCTGAACTAAAGTACACAATTATGGAGAAACAAGTGTTTGCATTGGTGAAGGCAACAAAGATTTTTAGGCCCTACATTTTGAGTTCAAAGGTTGTTGCCTATGTTCCTCATACAATGGTCAAAGACATCTTATCTGACATGGAAATATCAAGCAAGAGATGTAGGTGGGTTAACAAACTTCAAGAATATGACATGGACATTCAAACTACAAAGCTGGTAAGAGGTTTGGGTCTTGCCAAGCTCATGGCTGAGAGTAATTTGCAAAATGTAGAAGTGAATCAGCTAGAGGAAGAAAGGGCAGATCTACTTGACAAATTGATGAATTCTGATTGGTACAAGGATGTGATCTTCTACCTCAAGCATCTATGTTGTCCTAGTCACTTGAATAAAAATCAGAAAAGAGCCCTCAAGTTGGCTTCTCAAAATATATCATAACAGACCTTGGGCTGGCTTGGAAGAACCCTGAAGGTGTCCTCTTGAAATGCATAACTGAAGATCAAGCTCCCAATTTGATTGCTGATTTCCATGGGGGAGTTTGTGGAGGACATTTTTCTGGTAGAGTGACAACACACAAGATTTTAAGAGCTAGTTATTGGTGGCCAACTCTTTTTAAAGATGCAAACCAGCTAGTTAGAAGATGTGATAGTTGCCAACGTTTCTCAGGAAGATTGAAGGCTTCAGGCTCCCTTCCTTTGCAGCCTATATCAGTTGAAGCCCCTTTCAAACAATGGGGAATGGACTTCGTAGGTGAGATTTCAAATCCTTCTAGTGCTGGTCATAAATGGATCCTTGTTGCAACTGATTATTTCACAAAGTGGGTTGAGGCCATTCCATCTAGAAAGGCAACACACCAAGTGGTGATGGATTTCTTGTTGAATCATATCATATGCAGATTTGGAGTCCAGTTAAGATTGTGTCTGATAATGCTATGTGTTTTAGAGCCAAGCCTTTGATGGCAATGTGCAATGAATATGGGATAAATCTAACTTATGCTTCAAACTACAATCCACAAGGTAATGGACAAGCTGAGTCAAGTAATAAGAACTTGCTCAAGATTATTAGAAGGACTTTGGAGATCAACAAGAAGAAGTGGGGAGAGCAATTGAAATTTGTAGTTTGGGCAGATAGGATCACTCCAAAAAGAGCAACTGGTAAGAGTCCATTTGAATTGGTCTATGGAACACAAGCATTGCTGCCCTTACACTTGCAATTGTCCACATTTCAGTTTTGCCCAGCAGTTAGAGGATCAAGAACATGGTCCATATGAATCAAGGATCAATCAAATCATTGAGTTGGATGAAGAAAGAAGAGCCTCTCATCAAAGACATGTCAGATTTAAGGAGAAGTTGAAGAAGTTGTTTGACAAGAAGGTCAATCCTAGAGCCTTCAATGTCGGAGATTTGGTCTTGCTATGGGATAGTAGGCATGAAGATAAGGGCAAGCATGGAAAGTTTGATGCCCTATGGATGGGCCCTTATGCCATTGACATCAGAATTGGAGAGCATACATTCTTTCTCAAGGATTTGGATGGGGATTTGTTGGAGCTGCCTGTTAATGGCAGACATTTAAAACACTTTTTGGATTAAATCCCCAAAGGAGGTATGCACAAGTTGTACATTTTGTATAGCCCTTGTTTTTGTTTTGTCTTTTCTTTGTTCTTGTTATTGTTGGCTTGTGGTTTGCCCTTTTGTCCTTGGCAACCATTGTTGGTCTAGTTTTCTCGGTCCTTTTTGGTGAAAATTCTAGTTTTTGGGCTACTTTGCATTTTTATACTCCTTGCCCAATGGATTTTTGGCACTTGGTCTACGTTGTGATCTTGTGGCACTCGCTGGGAGTGCCCATCCCCAAGCAAGAGCCAATGTTGGTGCAAATATTCACTTTACACACTTTGCCCTAATTTTCTATATCCATTTTTGCCCAATTTGTCAAGAAACATTCATTTGCTCGAGTGGTGGCCTCGTAATTCATATTTTCCATTGAATGCTTTGAAAATTGCTCCTCATTGTCATGATTTTTCCTAAATTGAAACAAAATCCAAGTTTCCCCCCATTTGTGCCCTAATTTCTTCATTTTTATGGGTTGTGTTATTTTTCCATTGCCAAATCATGAAAAAATTTGAAATAGATCAAATCGAGTTATTTGTTGCTAAAATCCTAATCCCTAGTGCCAAAAACAATGATAAAACATGATTCAATTGATTTAAAAATTGAAAAATTTGCCTTATCAATTTTTTTGATTTCTAGGGCATCCCCTACATTTTTACGTTTTGACGGGCATACGGGTGTCATTTTCCCATCAAATTCATCCTTGCAACATATTGCTAACATGGCAGGTTTCTATTGGCTGAGGATGTGTGGGAAAATTTTATAACTTGTCTCTTTTTGAAATTTTGACACAAGGAAAATTTTGCTCCATAGCCCCACATTTGCTACAGTGATGTGCCTACATGGCACGATGTGATTAGTTGGAGGATCAGCGTGTGGCGGGGGTCACTTAGAACATTTTCTTCCATTTTGGAAAATTTCTCAAAATCACTTTTTGGTTCAAGGCCCGCATCCAATGGGAAGCGGACACGTGGTAGGGGAAGTTGGAGAAAAAATTTTTTTGGGGATTTGCGAAAAAATTTTATCCAAGGGCCCGCATCCAATGAAAAGAGGACACGTGTCCAGGAGGGTCAAGAAGAGAAGCACAGACTTGGAAAAATTTGATGTTTTTGGGCTTCAAAATGCCAATGGAAAAATTTGGCCCGAGATCCCGTGCCCAATGGGAAACTCGACACGTGTCCAGGGAGGTCAAATGGAAAAGTGGGGACTTAGAAAAATTTGAAGTTTTTGGCTTCAAAATGCTAGGGGAAAATTTTGACCCGGAGGCCCACACCCAATGAGAAGTGGACACATGTCTAGGAAAGGCCATGTGGGGAGGGGCGGAAGTTTTGAAAGACTTTGAAGTTTTAACTTCAAAATGCTAAAATCAATTTTTCGAAGGCCCGCGATGAGTAGGAAGGAGACACGTGTCCGGGAGGAGAAATGGGAATGGGGGCCAAAGAAAAATTTTGTGAATTTTTCCCTTGGTATAAAAGGAAAAAAATGAGGATTAGCTCCCACCAATCATTTTGAACACGTGTCCAAAAAGGTGGTGGAGGGAGGAGGTGGCGGGGAAGAGTTTCAAAATTTTACAAATTTTGGGCAAAAATCTCAAAATAAAAAATTGATCTGTGGCCCCGAAGAGGAAAATTTGGATGTGTGCCCCGCATCCAATTAGGGGGCGACACGTGGCCTATTCCAAAAGGTAAAAAGGAAGAACGCAGCGGGCCCACAAAGGATTTTGTACCCATGAGGGATGAAGGAAAAAAGGAGGGGTCGGCTCCACAACGAATGACAAGACCGCCACGTGGCAAGAGAGAATGGAGTGGGTGTTTGGGCCCATGGAGGTTTTTGAGAAAATTTTCCTTTTCTCAAAAAAGGAGAAAAATTCATAAAATTGGCCGCATGGTTCTTGGTGGGGCCCACAGGTGGACACGTGGTGGGTCCAGGGGCAAGCGGGAAAATTTTCAAAATTTTCCCGAAGTCAAAAAAGGTTTAAAATGCATTTTTAAGGCAAGGCCCGGTCCAATGGTATTTGGACATGTGTCCACCTTATCCAAAAGTCAAAGAAGATATTTTGAGCTGCATGTGAATCTCATCAAGACACGTGGAGGGCGGAAATTTAAAGTTGATTTTAAATCAACGGTTGCTGAGTGTTTTCATTTTTTGGGCACCATGGAAGCTCCAAGATGCTTGGATTCACCATTTTTGCACCAAATCACATGAAATTTTATATGAAATCACATCCCTTGGCCTTCTGAGTGCAATGGCACCATTCTTTTGAGCTAATTTGATGTCCTATGATGTTTTTGATGAAATTTTTTTCTCAGCCCGTGAAAAACGTGAAAAGTAAAAAATTAAAGTTGCAGAGTTAAAAATGATGAGGTAAAAGGTGGAAAATGATTGCAAATGCATGCTGGCATGGTGGAATGACAAAAACGTGACCTTGGGATGGATAAGGATCTGAATCCATGTAATATTTTAAAATATTTGTGCATCTCTGGCATTTTGGCGAGCTGTTTTACGTTTTATATCATTTTTCATCAAATGGATAGGGTTTTGTAACAAATTTGATCCCTTTGGCATATTCTTTGCTTGGGATGCAAGGATCCAAGCTGGCATAAGGTATATTATGTAATTTGGAGGCATTTTGTAAAGGTCATTGAGAATTTTGGAGAAAGAGAGAAGAATTTTCACAAGGAAAACTGGAAGAAGTCCATTTTCTTTTGGAGAAACTACCTGAGAGCCATTTTTGATTCCTTTTTGCATCAAATGTTCATCATGTTGAGTTGGTTTTAGCTATAAAGCCATCAACAAGCTTTGAGATTGTCTAAATAACATTCCCTTGCTGATATATTTGATCAAATTCTTGGATTAACTAGTTTTATCTCTTGGCAAAGCTTGCATACACTTGTATTTCAGTATGTTTTCAATTTATGTTTCATGCTCATGTTGCAATCTTGTGTTTGGGATCTTTATTGGTCATACATGGTCTCATTTCTTGTAGAGGGTTTGAAGGCATCTGCAATCTTCCATTCAAAAGAGCATTCATTTGAGTGAAGATAAACATATTTAAATTCATCTTACCTTCCTTGTAAATTGAGGGTGTTTGTAAACCTTTGGGTGTACCTTAGGTCATGATCTAACAAGGGTTTCTAAATGCTTCATTGATATTTTTCTTCAAGCCTTTGTGGCAGGTTATCAAAGTTTGTATGGAATAGTGCAGATTTGGGCATCCATGTGTGCACACATCCTGGTTGAAAGAGCACTTTCAAATTCATTGAAACATCTCTGTTGTTTAGGTGTTGTAATTCATTTGCAAAGCTTCCCAAAGAAGGTGATGATTCCTAGCTACTCTTGTCCCATCATCTCTCATCAGAATTTCATTTTAAACTAACTCATCCTACCTATAATACCCCTACATTTGCATTGTGTGTCCACAAAAGAATTCAATCCTTTCACTAAAATGCACAAAGTTTGATCAGGGTTTTATCATGTCTTTAGCAGCTCTAGCTTTGTTTTGAAAACATTTCCATCATTTAGTAGTGACAACTCCTTTGAGTTTGGATAATGGATACTTGATCATGTTTTCACAAAGCCTCTTCTATATCATATGCAAAACACAAGGATATCTCCATCTCCTTACCACATAAGGGCTGCAATATAGGTTCTCTTACCTTGGTTGATAGGCACAACCTAAAATAATGAGGGTTAGATCAAAACCCTCTTGAAGGTGTTATCCACTCCCTCAATTCTTGAATGCAAACAAGCAGATAGGTGTGCTTCCCCAACTACAAATGACATACAAAACATCTATCTATCCATGAGTGTCTTGTTCAAATTTATGATGTTGTTCAAGTTGGGTGCGCGTCTCCATGTCATGTTTAAATTTTTGGATCTTTCTATCGTAAGGTATATTCCCTCTAGGACACCCCCGTCGCCAAGCTGGAATCTTATCCAAATGGAACATGTTCTTCATGTGTCCCGCCCAAAGGGCCAAAATGACTAAGTCTTGAATTATTCTTCGCATGGCACACACATCCTTGGTTCTCCAAGAAGCCTTTTGAATTCTTCCTTTTGTGCCTATACCTACGCACTTCCTTCATCATGTGTACCTATGCACCCTTAAGATTTAGATACTAAATTAGGGGACCAACATTACCCCACACTTCACTTTCTCCTCTCGGGAACCTTCTCAAATAATGCAATACAAAATAATGCAAGGCCTTTCCTTGGAAAAGAATGGGGGGAAAGAATAAAGAAAGGGGAAGAGAAAGAATAGGGGGAAAATTCCTAAAGAAGGAGGAGGGGAAAGTTTTGCTAGAGGTTGGCCTCCAGTGTACTCCAAGCACTGACTTCCTTCTACACTTTAGTGCAGATGTCACCAACCAAGGTGCTCACCTCGCCGTAAGTTAGCCCTTCCCCCTGTGTGGTAATGGTTTCCACCACAGTCTCCAGTTCTTTCGCATGGTTTTCCAGGGCATCCATCTTCCTTGTGATGACCTTGTAGAGCTCTTTTAGCCGGGTTTTGATTGAGACTCACCAGTTCTCAATGGCTTGATTTCTTTTCTACCTTAGCTATGATCCTTTCCCACTCGGCTCTATTGCCCTTATTCTTCTCTCTAAATTCCTTCAATTTGGCCTCATAGCTAGAAAGCAGTATGCTTGTCACTTTGTCTTGATCTGCGCAGTGGTCATAAGTGACTACCATGGTTTTTACTAGTTGTTCCTAATTGGCGAGCACCTTGTTGTATTCGGCCACAAGTGCGATGACCTTCAACTTGTCTTCTTTCTCCAAGCGTGCCACTACCTCTTCTACCGACTCTAATGCCAAGGGCTGCCTCTCCATGGTGAGGATCCGAGTCAAGTCCTCTAGGCACTCCAGGAGGATCTATACTTTTTTGTGTAGGAGGGTTAAGGTGGGTGCTTTGTGATAATCGATTGGGATATGAGCTCCACCTTCTTGGAAACTTTCATGCACCCTGGCCTTTTCCTCCTGAAGCTCCCTCTGTAGTTGAGTGTTGATTAATTTCTCGAGGTTGAGATCCTTCGTTAGCTTCACCACTTCTTCCTTCCTCTTCTCCAACTGGTCCTCCAAGACTCTAACCCTATCATTTCTACCGAAGAGCCTAGCCTCAATTTCCACTGAGACTTTGTTCAGCATGCGTTGCACACTTGCTCATCTGATAGTTGTTGTGTGTTTATAATGGGGTTGTCCCCCTTTCCTTCAGACAACTTCAATACCACTCCTTGGTTAATCTCAAATTCAGGCTCATCGAGGTGGGAGTCGAATGCCCAAGATAGCATTTTCCTCATTTGTGGGTATCCTCCCTCAGGGTCAAAGGACTCCATGGCGGTGAGCTCCTTGGTGGGCACAGTACTTTGGAAACATGTGTAAAACTTTGTTGGGGTCATCAATGTAACTCATCATTGTCCTTCCCCCTTCCATGCATTTACTTCCCATGTGCGCACGCCCTTGGGAACAATTACTGAGAGAGTTGGTCCTTTCGTGCTACTTCCACTCTTCTCCCTCTGTTCCTTCTTGAACTCACCGAGCACAAGGTCCACACTACACCCCAACTCTTCATTAACCAAGGCATCAATTATCTTCTCTGCCTCCTTGTTGCCTTCTCATCCACCTCCTAAGTGAGCTTGGGCATATCTGGTTCCTTGGTACTAGCCCCTTCACTCCCCTCTTCACTGCGCGCGCCTTCCTCCCTTTGGGTGCCTTTCCTCCTTACAAAGATGAAGGCATCATTTGCATTCTCAGCCTCCTCTCCTTCCGAGTCATGGATATTAATTGGATCTTGGTCCACCTCCAGCTCTTCCCCTTCATCATCATCCCTTTCGCCTACATAGGCATTCAGGTCATTCATATCTTTAGACCCTTGTTCCTCCGTTCCTTATTCTTCTTCTCTGGCAGAAAATTCTAGAGTGGGGGATGTTGTCTTTTCTTCATCTGAAGGTTCTTCAAGGGATGGTGGCTTCGCAAGCTCGGGGTCTTTTCCTTGACCACCATTCTTCTCTTCTTCCAGACATAGGTACTTGGCCCACGGTACCTACATCCTACCTCCCCACCACCCCTTGTTCTTCCTCTTCTTCTTCTTTCTCCTTGCGCTTTAGTGCTGGATTCTTCCTTCCCATGGGGTCATCTGGGATGGATATTTCATTCTCTACATATGCGCCCTTCTCAAACTTTGGCCTTATGCGCAGTAGATTTGGAAGCAACGCTTTTAGCAATCAATAAGGCCATTGGCCTTATGATGTGCACGTCCTACGACATGTATCTTTTAACATACACACGCTTCCCTAGGTAGACCAGATTCTTCCTCATCTCTCTGTGTTCACTGTCGAGGGTGGACAGGTCGAGTTTTAACTTCTTCAAGTCCTTATATCTATTTACCCTTGCTTGGAAGAACTGGGCAAGTAAATGAGAAGGGGAGTTTACACCAGGGACTCTAACTACCATCCACCAAGATAAATATGCCAATGCAGAAGTGTTGGTACACCGCAAACTCTGCTTCTCCTTCAGTTGCCATGGGGAGTTATTCTGGGATCTACCATTCTACCCCGAATGCGTTCCTAAGGCACGTATACCATTTATCCAAGCGCACTTGTGCACCCCATCATTGACTCACAAGTATACTTCTGGAACCTATCCGCAGGTGAAGGGTCTTCATCGGGGTACTCCCATACGAACTTATCAGATGCATCTGGCACCCCAATTTCTAAGAACACAATGGTTAGTAGAATGTTCCCAAACAATATCTTTCCTCCATCCTCCACGTTACTTATAATCTCATCTATCTGTAATCGGGAGATATTGTACATGGAGCTTCTATGACCTTTCGTAGACATTCAACTAGGGCTTGCTCACCTGGGTCCACCTCTCTTGTCCATTTAGCTTGGAAATGAGGTGCGTGGCCATTTTCATCACCAGATCACTGATATCTGTGATGTCGTAGTACCTCGATCCCTTCTTATAATCCTGGGATGCGATGGTTTCCTTTATTGCCTCCTCATCCTGGAGGTCGTCTAGGATCACATCCCCCTTATAGTTCAAGCCTGTAAAGTGTGAGATTAATTATGGGGTTATGTGCATCTTGCACCCTATGAAGCAGAAGAAATCTTTGTGCACGTGCATCATTAACCATTGGTACAGGCACTCAGGCTTCCCAAAGTATGGCAACTCGTAAAGCTGGAGAAGCCCTGCCTTCTCCATTTTCACCTTGACTACATCATTGTAAATCGACATCCCATTAGGTGTTTGTTTGTTTGTGGGGTGCACCAACTCCAACACCATTTCCTTCACAATTATACTCAACCGGTGATTGTAATCAATTACGGTCATCTATCTGATGTGGGACTCCCACTCTTGCCCTAGAAAAACCCCATCCGGTATTACATCTCTGAGTACCATTCCTCATTGGTATCTAGGGGATTTCATCTTCTTTCTTCTTTCCTTTTCCCTTCCCCTTTCCCTTTTGGATTGTACTGCAGGCTTATCAACTAGTTTCATGGCCATCATTTTACCCTTTGCTTTCATTCCTTGGTTTCCTTCGAGTTGTCTGAGAGTTTTCTTCATGCACCCCATGCCCTAGGGTACAAACCCTAATTTTTTATTTCCCTCTTTCGATCACGGTGTTCTTTCACAACTTTCCTCACACCCATAAATCACTTCTACTCTAGTTTGTAGATCAACTGGACTGATTGCGCGTGAGTTTTGAGATTCTCCTTCGCATGAGTTAGCTCTCGAACCCTAGCTCTTGAAAGAAAATTGTTCTCCTTGTTTTCGCAAAGTAAAATAATGAACTTACCATCCTTGTATTTATAGCTTTTCCCACTTTTACACATTAAAGGCTAGGCTACCTACCACCATATGAAAATATTTAATGCGGCATTTTCAAACAAACCCAACTTCAATAGTTTTCCTCGTGCACCCAATCCTTGCATGAAACATTTTTCACCTACGCACCCAATCCTTACACGAAAACTTTTCCAACCTTTTGGCACATAGACAATCCATCTTGACAAAAGACTTTTTTGCGTGCATGTTACCAGTGCCAAAGGCACCTCTTCCATCCTCATGATTCTTGCTTTTTCCTACCTCGTGTTTTTGTGTTTTTTCTCATTTGTATGTGGATTTCTAATGGATCTCTATTTTTTCATCCATTTTCCTTCCTAATGCATCTTTTCAATAGGGCGGTTTGAATAGTCTTATCAACTCAATCTTCCTATAAAATAACTTCATGCCTCTCTTAATCACCTCACCCCACACTAAATCGATGCGCAATCTCTCTGTAATCATAAGTTTAAAAAGTAATAAGGTTACCACACCCTAAGGTGCAAAAAAACAAGACAACAACACGAAAGGGAAAAACATGAAAGGAAAAGCATGAAAGGAAAAACATGAAAGGAAAATCATGAAAGGGAAAAACATGAAAGGAAAATCATGAAAGGGAAAAACATGAAAGGAAAAGCATAAAAGGAAACTCTAAACTAACTAGTAGAACTGCCTTATTTACAAACACCAAGAAGCATTATTTATAGTAGGGCTTCTACCTACTCCTATTGAAGTGTCTAGGTAATTTTGTTCCATCCAGCGCTTGTAGCTGACACGCGCCCGAATCAAGGATGTATGAAATTACATAAGGACCCAACCAATGCACCTTCAATTTTCCAGGATGGCGTAGAAATTTAGAATCATATAGCAATACCATCTGGCCAACCTCAAACTGTTTGTTTTTAATGTGTCAGTCGTGTCATGCCTTTTGTTTAGCTTTTTTAGTTGTTTGGCTCCATCTTGCTAGTGAGCACCTTTCATCCAACTTTATTAACTCATTAATTCTCTCTTCCAGTGCTTGTTCATCATCCAACCCTCCTACGTGTGCTATACACATGATGGTAGCATAAATTCAATCGATAAAATAGCCTCCGCACCAAACACTAGTTGAAATGGTGTGGCCTTGTTCAACCTTTTATACATTGTTCTGTATGCCCAAAGGACTGCTGATACCTTGTCATCCCAATCCTGCCTTCCTATGTCACATATCTTAGTCAATGTGTGACTAAGGATTTTGTTGAATGCCTCTGCAGTCCTCATTTTCCTGAGGGTGATAAGGGGTAGTCTTGTGATGGGCTACCATGAATTCTACCAATAGGATCCTGATTGTTTCATTTAAGAAGTGAGTGCCCCTATCACTCGTTAAACTTAATGGGCACCCATACCTGCTGATAATGTTCTCCCAAAAAAATTTAGTAGCCATGGTTGCGGTATAATCCCTAGTGGGTGCGGCCTCTGCCCACCTTGTTAGATAATCAGTACAAGTAATAATATACCATGAGTTAGTCCTTCGCACAGCTGGTGAGATTGGTCCGATAAAATCTATTGCCCACTTTTCAAAAGGTTTTCGTGACTGGCGATGGGGCGCAAGGGCATTTCATCCCTTTTTCTAGGTTTTCCAAGGTGCAAAAGTGGTCACAGGCCTTACAAAACTCAATACAATCTTGGTGAATCATCTCCCACCATAGTCTAGTGACTAGGATCTTGCATGCGATTACATTCCCTACATAGTGTCCTCCAAAGCAATCCCACCATGGGCCTCTTCTATTATAGCTACGCATTCATGTTCTAGTACACACTGGTGCAAAACCTCATCGTGGCCCATTTTATACAAATCCCCATTGATCAACATGAAGGGCATTGCGTGTATGGCTAACCTTTTCCTTTCCAGAGCATTCATCCCTTTGGGCGCCACACCTTCCTTGAGAAAGATAGAAATGTCTTCTAGTTCTGAGGGCACACCGCAAACAATTCGAGCGCACGTCTTCTAGTTCCTCCTCTTTGAACCATGCTTCTAAGCTAGGTCCACCAAGTAAGTTTACTAACCTATCTTCCGCCATGGCAAAATCCCCCAGAGTGAGGTGCTTGATAGTCTGCAATGCCTCATCAACTAGTTGCTTGGTACTTTGGTACTTGAATGTGTGGACCAAGTTAGTCATTAATTCCTGCCAACTTCCCATTTGGTGGCATGTTTCAGAATGGATATACCATGCACGTGCACAACCTTGTAGTGTCGAATACACTTATGCACCCAAAGAGAGGGTGGTAAAGCTTCCGCACCTTCTCCCTAGACCCTCTCACATGCCTGGATGTGGGAAGAGGTGGGTCCATTACCATTGTAATCCTTAATAGCAGTGGGTACGTTGCTTTTCAAGAATCAGATAGTGAGCACAATTCAAACTTCATGCCATTCCAACAAGTTCTCACTATGCATGGCCCACCACCTTGCTATTGTGCCTATCAAAACATAACCTAGCATACTTCATCACTCGTCCTCCCTCCAACGAGCTTCCATCTCTCTCAAAAAGACCTCAGGGTATGCATCCCCAGAATACTTTGTTATTGTCTTCCCTCCCAGGTGCCGAACTATACGCGCTGTTGTTACCTTGGTTACTGATCCTTTCAGATGTCACCCAATCAATTCATAAGTCCCACGCGCCTAATTATCACATGCTATACTAGTAGTATCACTGACAGATTGAGCATCATCAAACTGGATGACTCCTTTTGTAGGGTGGATGGTCTCTGGATCTCTTATGGAGCACACATATATTATGTCTAGGACTTCCTCCCCAAGGGGTTCAGTATAGGGGGTGGACTTCCCATCAACCAATGGTATAACTACCCACTCTTCCTTGTTTTCAAAGCTTATGTACCCCTTGTTAAACCAAAGATCTGCATTATTCTTATAACACCACGAGTGCCCAAGTAGAGCCGGGAAATTATCTGCCTCAGCAAGCACCAAGACTTCAAAATCCCTAGTGAACCTAGTCCCCTGAATTGTAATGGTTGCATCCTTCAAGACACCTATGGGCATCGCTTTGTCTTATTTTCCATATACAACACATTTGAAGATGGTTGTAATGTAGGTCTTCCCATTTGATGCTAGGCATCTAGAGTGAGAACATTAACCTCCACGTTTGTGTAATGAGGATGTTGCTAAGCAACCATCCATCCACTACTACATTTAGGGTAATCTCTTTGTCATAATCAAGGCTATGAGGTGGGAGGTTTACATGCAGGATTTTCCTTTTGTGTTCTTCCCGGCGCACGGCACCTTTTCTCTCAACCATGCCCCTAGCAGGGGAATAATATTCTCTTGCCTCAGTAGTTTACACACCTCCTTAACCTCATCCAAGTCATCCCTTGGTGCTTCTACTGGTCTCCTTTGCTCATCTTTTCTAGTCTACTCTTTTAAGCATTGGATCTCCCCTTGTAAACTTCAAATTACATCCATGGTTTCTGGTAGACTTCTTTCTAGTGAGCTAGGTTTGGATACTTCCCATGTACTACTTCTTCTCTCGAAACCAGAGGTCTCTACCTAGGCGCTTCCCTTGTGTGCGTGGATTTCACCCTCGTTGTTACCATAATAGGCTCTAGTTCTGATTCACGTATTACTCGCGGAAGCCACTGCATGCATCAGCCTTCTTAATACTCACCATGGCAGTGCCCTTATCCTTCCTGGTACTGCTGACTCATATGTTCGTACAACTCTGGGCATTCTTCATACTTATGTTTCTTTCCACACCAGGAGCATTGTAGAAGATCTGGACATTCACGCTTATAATGGTCTATGGCTCCACAATTAAAACACGTCCCACACGGAACTCACTTCTTCCTCCGCGGTTACCACGACCACGAAATCCTCCGTGAAACCCTCTTCCACGCACATCTCCATCTTTGCACTCCTCATACCGACATTCATCTCCTTTGGAACTGCTGGAAATGCCAATCTAGCGCACACCAAGATCAATTACCTCATGAATTTGGTCAATCAATCTACAATCCTTGGTGTCATGAGTGGTTGAGGTACATATTTTGCAATAACAAGATATGTTTTTACGGATCATGCACTGCAACAAGGGGCACCTACTTACATCATGGTCCTCATGACATATCTCACAGTTTACTGCCATGGTGTGTACCACCTTCCAAGTACATATCCCACCATTATCCTTTATGTGTCCTTCCACATTACAATCCATGCACCACATTCCTCCGTGAATCTCTGGAAATGTGTTGGCAAACAATTTCTCCAATTGCTTAGCCATGGCAGCAATCTAAGCCTCCAGAAATGGGCTAACACTAGTGTCAACACTACCAACTGCTTCAGTGTGTAAAGCAGCTTCCAATGCTTCGGTGGGTCCATGAACGTTTTATGAGATAAGGCCCTCCTAAAGGGTGTGATCAATCCTCTGAAAAACCACTGAGCATGTTGTGAAGGGTGGATATCATAAGATAGCTTAGACAAAAGAGTTTTAAAGTGTGCATCATATTCCCACATGCTCTCTCTCCATTCCCTGTTGGATTTCTTTGAGAGAGCTAATGCTCTTTTGTTCAAACTCAGGTATGTGGAATTCCGCCAAGAATGCATTTCTTAGTGTGGTATAATCCACAACAGTCTGATGAGGGTCATACTTTCTATACAAACTATGCGTGTGTCCTTGCAAGGTCATCACAAACTCATTGGCCTTTTGATCTTGGGTCGTGATTCCCTTCACACGCCATAGCAGCTCACACTTATGCACATGCTCCGCAAAGCATCTTCTATTCCATTGTAATCTGGCAAGTGTAGAAACATCTTGAAAAATACTTGAGGAGGTGGCTGAGGCTCTTACCCTCCCGATCCAGTCCCTTGGTTTCCTCTGGTGTTTCCTCTTTCATCAGATCCACTGGATCCTGAGCCACCAGCTCCACCACTTCCACCTCCAGATCCTCCTGTGTTAGGTACAAGGCCTGTGTTAGTCATGTTGAGTGCTCCCATCATCCCACTAAATTGTGCACCGACAGTTTGTGAACTAGTACCACTCCCAGTCATAGTTCCTCCACCACTTCCCAACGCACTTCCAAAACCAGCCGTATATGTGCCTTGTCCAAACATTCCACCAAATACCGGAATAGTGTGTGAAGCCATAAAAGTCCCAAACGAGAAATTATATGTTCTAGACATGCCGATCGATTACTTCCATCGATATCAAATTGATCAACTATACTCTTCCCTCGTTTGAACAAGCCAAGTGCCAAGGTCCAGTCGCTATGTGGGGTTAGATGCACGCCAATGAATCTTCTCTCTCTACATGATAGACTCTCATCAGAATCCATAAGGTTTTCTCTTCCGTGCTTACCAAGATGGGGTACCATAGACTATTCGGGTTTGACATCCTCTCGCATGAACCTCAACTCCTTTCCACCATGTCTAGCTCCATAACCCACTTGTAATCCCATGCCTGTCTATCGATCTCCTTTTCACACGCTTCATTATACTTGAGCCACCTCTCCTCCCTTTCCTGTTTAGTCGTCAGATCATTCATCCTTCCCCAACTTGGCTTCCTCACCTAGCACTCAGGGTGGTTTAGTCGGCCATAGGGAATGCCTCTAAACCCATGGTTACCATCAAGATTTTGATGCAAGGGGAATAGCACGTAGAAATGATCCCCTGGGCTCTCGCAAGAACTCAAACTCAACAACTTCTAGACAGGAATACATGGAAATGGCGTATTCTAGAGTGTAGCTAGTTAGTACTCCCTTCCACCAATGATCTATAGCATGGGTCCACTTTAGATCAGCATCTTGTAGGTTCTGATATGTTTCTTGGGTCTAAGGGTATGATCTATAACACCACCCCGATCTAGATGTATAAGCCGAGAGCCATTTGAATAACTCTACTTGGGAAATAGAGAAGAAGGTTTCATATAACTCATGATAAAGAGTGTCTTCCACCCATCTTTGCGTATCAAACCCAGATCTGGTACTAAATCTTTGAGTGAATTCATCCTCCATGTTTTTAAACCAATCTTCAACACCTTCAAGTGTTAAGCATTCCATCATCACTTTTTATAGAGATCATGATATATGCCATGTTCCCCTACAACTTCAAAAAGAGGTCTCAGCAACGGAACCAAGATGTAGTCACTTTTACACCCACTAAGAACAAGGGAACCTCATGCACGTCGGCCTATCACCCAGTGGGCACTGGGTGCTCACCCGAGGTGCGTGAGAGGGCACCAAGTCTCTCTTTTATGTGAGTCTAGGGAAGGCATAGCTCATGACTCTGACTTAGTGAATTAACAAACATGAAGAGCTATAGAGCTCAGGATGGCTTCTATACCCCTTCAGTCATAGTAGAACCAAAACATGCAACAAAAATAATAGAGCTAAGAGTTGTAAATCTACTACTATACTTAACCATTCAAGTAAGATTCATGATTATATACGAATAGAAGTACAATAGAAGTATGCAGGTAATACAAGGAAAGATTCTTAACACATTTGACATGGTAACCTTATCACATTCATTCATAGTGTTACTTATAAAAGATTACAGAAGGCAGACCATAGTCATGCGCCATGTGTGGATCCATACATGTATTCTCACAAGTCAAAAATTTCATTCCCCATTTCCCATTACATCCTTACTTGAATTATGTACCCATTTTCATCCCATAGTTCTGCAGTAATCCTACAGAGCTCCACTACCTTATTTTCATCTCTCTTTCTTTGCAAGGGTGCACGTATAAATAGGCCTCTGGGCTCTAACAAACTCCTCTGCAACCTCAGATATGGCCCCAAGTGTCAAGGTGTGGGTCACCCGGGCGCATGCCTCTCCATGTCATGATTAACTTTTTGGATCTTTCTATCACAAGGTATATTCTCTCATGGACACCCTGTCGCCAGGCTAGAATCTTATCCAAATGGAACACGTTCTTCATGTGTCCCGCCCAAAGGGCCAAAAAAACTAAGTCCCAAATTGTTCTTTACGTGGCGCGTGTGTCCTGGTTCTCTAATAAGACTTTTGAATTTCTTCCTTTCGCGCCTATACCTGCGTGCTTCCTTCGTTCATGCGTGCCTACGCGCCCTTAAGATTTGGAGACTAAATTAGGGGCCCAACACATTTCTAGAAATTTTTGAGTCCCTGAAGCATGCCAAAAATTCATTTAAGTGCTAGTAAAGGAGAAGGAGGAGTTAGCCAAAAAGTAAGTAGGGGGCTTATTGTGGATAACAATAGGTGGTTCGGGGAATCCGATACCACTACGGTCATTATGTTTATGGGTGGTACATGGAATAATGGTATGGTGGCCTTGTTGGTAAAAGTTAAAACCAAAACCCTTCCCACACAAATGGTGTAGGAAGGTGTGGGAAAAATGGTGATTGGTAAGTGATTGGAAGTCAGTGGAAAATGGGCGGGTTTGTGATGGTGGTTCAGGTGTGTAAGTGGTAGTATCAAGTCCCCCATAGGTGAGACTAGTACGAAGGTGGGGAGGACCATAAAGGAGATGTTATCCTATATGGTGATTATAGCGAGGGTGTTGGTGAAGGCTTCCATACTCTTGTGGAGTAATAAATGTGTTGACACTATATAGGTGGTACTCCCCCAGAGTGAGGCATTGAAAAACACCTTCCAAGGGATTAGTGGTTGGTATGTAGGTAGCTAGTATGGATAATGTGTCAGAGGTCGATGCGGAGGTGGAGTTAATGGATTAGGAAGTGGATGGGGTGGTCATGGAGGTTATGGCAGCAGTAGGAATGGAGGAGGTATGTATGGTAGAAGCAGTGGCTATACTGGTAGGTGGAGGTGTAGGTGAAGTGGTAGTGGTCACGGAGGTAGACAGCTTGATAGGTATGAGCACATCATTAGGTCGGTAAAGCATGTTACATTTTTTAAAAGGTGATGGGTCAGCTTGAATGGTAGAGGTGTGTCCTTCATGTTCAAATTTTACACAATGATGCAAAGTGGAAGGAACGCAACCCATGACACAGATCCAGGGTCTACCAAACAACATGTTATATTGGAATTCCCCTCCAAAATGTAAAACAATTGGGAATAGTGCGGGGCCCATGCGAATGTGGAGGATGATGGTGCCTAGTGTAGAGGTGATAGCATCATTGAATGAATGCAAACACCATCGGGTGTTTATGCATGCAATTGTCAGGTATGCGTATTTGAGTGAATGCATGGGATGAAATGATGTTAATGCTAGCACCCCCATCAATCATCACACGACGTACCCATATGTCATCGATGTGGACAAAGATGAAGAGGGCTAGGTCCAGGTCATCATTTTGGTGTGGCGCGATCTCTTCCTCTGAGAAGCTAAGGGAGGCCACTTGGTGAACAAGGTGGGGTGAAGATGAAGGTGGTAATTTGGTGAGAGAGGCTACATGATGGGATGTGATAATGGAGGCTACGGGTGTAGGGTCATTAGGTAAAACCTCAATTGATTGAAGAACCTCCATGAGAGCTTGATGATGGGATTCCGAGGTTTGGATGAGGTCATATAAGGACATTTTGAGGGGTGATTGGTGTAATTGTTTGAGCATGGTGCGATGTGTGACGCCATTAGAAATGGGGTACGTGGGGCCATGGATAGTTATTTTAGGTATGGGTGCAGATGGTATGTTGGGTATAGGATTGGTTGGTGGGTCAGTTGCCTTTTCTTTACCCTTCTATGCATGTGTAGTGATGTGTATCATGTTGATTTGAGGGGAGTTGGCAAATGGAGAAGGTGTAGGGTGAGTGGTATAATGACACAACGGGTAAAAACCTACCGGAGGAGAAAAACCCTATGAGGTCAGTTGGGTGCAACGAAATTGGGTGGTGGGGTGGAAAGTTTTCTGATGTGAACCATGTTAATTTGAAATCTTGGGGATGGATTTAGGAGAGGTGAGGGTGGAGGTTGTGGTCGTTGAGTGGGCAGTGTTGGAATGGGTGTTGGTGAAACAGGATCCTCATCGAGAAGGTCGTCGTCGTCAAAGTTGGTTTCTAGTGGACACAATTGGATAAGAATAGTTTTCAAGGCCTTGCAGTTCTCCACATCATGTCCTATCACATGATGGTATGCAAAAATTAGTATCATCAAACCCTTTTGGCTTGGGTTTGAGATGGTCGTAAGGTTTGAGTGGCGGTAATGTGATGATAGAGGTTTCAGGAGGTTGGTTAAAATTTTGGCATAAGACCCGCTTAGTGGAGCACAATGGAAAGTAAATGTGGGTTTGGGTGTAGGTGTAAGTGATTGTTGAGGAACGATCTTTAAAAGAGGAGGGGTCGAGCAATGGGTTTGGGTGTTGGTGTGGTTTTAGGTGTCGGTTGTGTTTGTTTAGGTATGGGTATAGTAGATGGATAGGTAAGAGGGTGTGTGGTCATTTGACTACCTTATTGTGGGGTAGTGGAGTTTTGTGTTTAGGTTACACCTTCTTGGGTAAAGGTGATGTGGATTTATGAGGTCCTGGAAGGAAAATATGATGGAGGAAGAGGGCGCATTACCCACATGGATAACAGGGTCTTTGTGAAGGTAGTAGATGACGTGGTCGCTTGAGGTGTGTGAGACAATGACTAAAGTGTAAGTGGGTAGTGAAGAAATAGTGAGGGTATTGGAGGTATGGGTGGTAAAGTGGTTGTAGGTGTAGGTGTAAGTCAATTTGGGTTTCCGGGTAGGTCATAGGTTTGTGAGGAAGGAATGAGTTGTTGTGTTTTTGTTTTATTGATGGGTGGAGGTTTCTTGAACATGTGGGGAAGTTGAGATTCTAAGATGGACGGGATAGGTGTAGGTGTGATTGGCATAGCCAGGGTATGAGTTCTATGGGTTTGGTGCTTCTGTTTGGGTGTTGGAGTAGGTATGGTGTTGACTTTGGAGGATGTGGCTAAATCCAGTTTGATAGGCGGATGAGTAAGGCTGGTGGTTGGGGTGACCCCTAAAGTGGTAATGGGTTTAGTCGAAGCAAATGTTGTAGGTATGGGTTTGGGTTTAGGTGTAGGTTGAGTTATGGGTAAGGGTGCGGTGTGAGCTATAACAGGTGTCATGGAAGGGGTTGTGATAAAGGTGATTGTGTTTGGTTCAATTGGTCGAAATGTTTTTGGGTAGATTGTGGAGGTATCAGCAAGGGATCTCTACATCTGTGTTGAGATGGGGAGTAAAAGGTGCCCCCATAGTAGAGCCCTATCCACATAATCTAAGTGATCAACCAAACATGAGAATAGAACATCTATAGGTGGAATTGGTGAGGACCTAATGGCAATTCCCGTAAAATGTGTCTTAGAGATGGGAATTGGCTAGCTTTAGCTTCCGTGGATAAGAGAGTTGAAAGTAGGTCTGTAGGATCTTGGGTGGCTAATGGAGAATGCTTTCCAAGAGGAAAAGGTATATCAACCTGGGTCTATGATCTATGGAGATGATGGGTGCTCCTATGGGTGGAGATGATGGGTGCTCCTCTATGGGTGGAGGAGGTACTGTAGCTAAAGGCTCTCTAAGTGGTGAAGCCAGGGGTGAGATGGTCTCAATGTTAGCAAAAGATTCCTCCGTAGGTGATGAAGGAGATGAAAGGTGTTCCTCTATTGGTGAAGGAACAGGGAGGTTGGTTCCAATGTGGAAGGAGGATTTCGGGCTAGGATCTCCTCTATGGAAGGAATATGGGGTAATTGGGAGGTGACAGGTGCATCATTAAAGATAGCGTGAACCTCACGGGTATGGGTATCGTGAGTGGAGGTCTCACCGGTTTGATCAGACGAAGGGGCATGGTTAGGAAATGGTTTCTTGAAGATATGTAGGTTTTGGTTGGCAGGTGCATTAGGATTATCCATAGTTAACTCACCTTTCTTGAGCATTTCTTGGAAAATATTTTTGAAAGTGATGCAGTTTCCATCACTATGACCTTTTACTTGATGATAATTACAGAAATCATGTTCTTTATACCATGCGGGCATGGGGCGAGCAGGGTCAAAACCAGTGTGTGGTTTTATAGGTGGAAGGGTGATGGCTCCGGCTTTGATAAGCTTTTCTAAGACAGAAGAGTAAGGCTCCTCGATTGGGGTATATTTTCACTTCTCTCATCTGAATTGAAAAGTCTGGATAGGTGAGAGATTAGATGAGGGGGTAGCCTAATTTGATGGATGAGCTGGGCCAGCCTTGAGTACCACTGCGTTAGCGTTGCCCTTAGCTTTTGAATAATTGGTTTATGGTTTAGAAGAAGAAGAGGTATCATTTGACTTGAATGCTGAATTCTTATTGCATAATTGGATTTTCTTCTCTTCGATGGCGTGAATCTCTAACTTTCGTGCCATAGTGAATGCTTCATCAAATGTTCAGAAGGTTTGGACCTACAAGGTCGGTGAGATATGCCTGGCATAATCCCGTGTGAAGAGCTCGATGAGTTCTGTTTGTGGCAATTGGAAGGTAAGTTGGTTGATCAGGTTGCGCCAGTGAGTGACAAAATCTGTGATAGATTCGTCCTCATACTGATGTGTGGAATATAGATCGGTCATGGTAACCTTCTTAACGATATTGATAGAGAAATGATCCAAGAAGGCTTGGGCTACTTGATTGAATGAGAATATAGAGTGTTTAGGTAACCCACTATACCAATCTAATGCAGGTCTAGTGAGGGACATGGGAAAGGTTCTCAAGAGCAAGGCATCATCATGAGTGATCAGATAACACCCATGTTTGAACGACTGCAAATGTTGTTGCGGGTCTTCTTTGCTATTGAAACGATTGAATTTAGGCATTTCCCAATGCACGGGGTATGAATGGATAGGAATGGATGGGTGAATGGGCTTGTTGCAAATCTTGTCATAGGTGAGAGTGTTGTAGAGCTGGAAATCGATGCCTCCAATGTCTGCATCTTGTCCAACATCAATTTAATTAGGTCATTGGTGGGTTGTGATGATTGGATGCCTCCTATAGCATGAGAGGGTTGGTTTTGGCCATATAATGGGGGTGGCACTCTAGTGTATGGTGCTGCCATGTAGGTTGATTGGGAAGAAGGAAGTGAAATAGGGGGTATGTACCCTGAGTGAATAATGGATGAAACGAGAGGTTGTTGATAGTATGTATATGGGGGTTGAAGGGTTGTGGTAACCCTAGTGGTAATAGGGGCTAATGATTGTGGAATGGAAAGGACCACGTTCTGAAATGGGGTAGGGGTCATCGACACTAGAGGTGGTAATGTAGCTATGGGTATGTGTGAGACATTAGGGGTGGATGAGATTGTGTTTGGGGTAGTTGTCGAGGGTACGATGGATGTAACGGGTGCCACGGAGGTAATAGACATGGAAGTCATAGTGGGTATAGGACCTAACTATGAAACGACTGGGGGTAAGGTAGATGCGGGCAACACGAGCTAGATGGGGCCGATGCGGGAGTGGGTGTGAGAGTCGAGGGATAGATACGGGCATGTCGTATATCAACTGACCCGAGGCATCTCGAGTGGATGAGTGGGAAAGGTAAAACTACAAGGTGGCAGGGTTTTGGTTAAGGAGTCGTGTGAACTCCTCATCTCTCAGTAGCGATAGTAATAGGCGGATGGGATCCATGGCTGGTGATAAAATGGAAGGTGGTGAAGGACTAGGTGGGAGTGGTTAACAACTGGCATGAAATACGAGTGTGCTTGCTTGTCTTCGGGTCAACACCATGTGAACCAGTACTGATCAAGTAGGGCTACTTCTTTGTAAATGACATAGAGAACAGCAGGAACAGTGAATCTAGCGACAAAAAGTAGATTAAGTACCAAATGGTGGCTGGAATGTGAAATAGGCTAACTGATTCCGGTTAGGGAAAATCGATGTCGGTCGTGGGTAATCGATGTCGATTCTTGTAGAAAATGGACAAAGTGAGTGAACAACAAGGTAAAAGGTAAAATCGGTAGGTATGCCAAATCGATGATGTTTACAATGTCAATGGGGCGATGATAAATGTGACAAGGATTATGAAAAGTGGAAAAAATGAATGAAAATGTCCTTTTGAGTAGGTTAGCAAAAGGACTCGAACTCGATTTCGGTTGGGTATAACCGACGCGGCCGGTCGAGGTAACCGACAAATGGTTACTATGAAATTGAAACAATGATGAAAGAAAAGTGGTTGTGATTTAAAATCTGATGTAGAATCAGACCTAGAATTCTGAGAATGATGACGATATGGCCCAGGCACACTCAGGTGAAGCCGGAATACACCAGTTGTGATGAGGAGCATGCAAGGATGAACACAAAAGTGAAGAACGTGATCTCTCACCTCAAAACGCAAGCCAAGCAGTAACACTAAGAAAATGTGATCCTAGGAGTTCCTTTTCTATTATGTTTGTTTAGCTTATGTTATTTAGGGACTGACACATGAATTGTGAAATAGAGTTTTTGGTGAGAATGGCTTCCTACAAAGAAGGAGATCTAAAGAGTGAGGTTTCAGGTATGTTATGGTGGGGGTGGGCTTGCTCTGAAGTATGACTCGACATAGTAATGAGCCGGGTGCCCACTGTGTTGTGATCGTGTGATCACCTACAACTTCTTCCAAGTAGGATGTTGTTTAAGAATGTATGTATTTTGAATTTTTGTGAGGTTTGGTAAGACTCAGAGAGAGAGAAAATGAAAGAAGTGCTTTTCTACGATTTGTTTGTCAACCATCAGCTAGGCATGACTTCCAGCGTATAGGTTGCCCTCAATTAATGTGAGCTAATGTAATAAATCATAATGGAATGCACTTATTTTTAAGCCCAAATCGAAATATAAAATTGGATGACACAATAAAATGAAGAGGAAGAGGGATGTTCTTTCACTAAAATGTAGAAAACATGAAGAAATGATTCTTTTTAATTACACCAAAAGAAAAGTTTCCTTTAGAGTAAATAGAAAGAAGAGGTGGGTTACCAAGGAAGAAAATTAGTGTGTACGCTTTTTAGAAGGGAAACAAACACACAACTTTTCCTAGGAATGAATGAAATGCAAGGAACCCGGATGGGTCCCACCGGGCATGCCAAAATGTTGGTTGATGGGTTCTTGTGTGCATATGACTTTGAATCACAAACTGATCGTGAGAGCGTCCTTTTGGCTAGGAGGAACTACTTGTAATGCAAAGAAAGACCACAAGAAGGAATTAAACAATATGGGCAGTGAACTGCCTAGCGTATGCTAGATCCGGGAAGTGTGATACTTCCTATATGGTTTCATCCACTATTTTAAACAATTTAATGTTGTAAACAAAGTAAATCCTATTGTAATTTGAAATTATTTAGGTATCTCACTTAAAACACAATAAGAAATAGATCTAATCTAATAGGCTAAGCTAGAATAGAATCCAAAGGTCAAATGATTGGTTCTAGGTTCTGTAGGTTTGACAGAGGTCTCGGGTAGATCACAGGTGGATGAGGGTGAGATGAAATTAAGTGGGTAGGTCTCTATTCTAGGTTGTGTGGGAAAATACAGAGACTGATGTCGGTCAGGGGTAACCGACGGCGGTCAGGTGTGACCGGTGCCGGTTACTGTGAAATCTGGAAATGTCACAGAACAAGCTTTAGGTCTCCTTTGTGATTGCACAAAGGACTTTGGTTGGTCGGGACGAGGTATTGGGTGACTGGGGTAGGCTTTGGCGAGGCTTTAATGGGTATATGGAGGTGGAAATGTTGGAGAAGGTCAATAGGTGGCTAGGTAAGTAATAAATGATAAAATAATGATGAAATGAAATAAACCAGAGAAGTATGATGTTATACTTACTTGGATTCTGGTCCTGGATGCCTATGTGTGAAGGATGGAGGTGTTGATGAGGGGCTTGAAGGCTATAAGTGATCACCAGTTGAAGGAAATCTTCTGCATGGGTTGTATGTGCATTGCTCTTTGCTTGGTTAGATCAGATCATGGTTGTGCAGAAAAGATGTTTGATCTCCTTCCTTGCATGCATGGTCTCATTGGAATTTGCTCTCTGAAGATGTGTTATCTCTCTAAGATGTGATAATTCTCACCAACCTCTTTGCTTCCAACTTCCAACCTTGAGAATAAGGTTTTTTTGGGTTAAAAGGGTAACCGATAGCGGTTCCAGCTTAACCGGCGATGGTTAGGGGTAATCGGCATTGGTCAAGGTGGGATTTCCTAGGTTTACTAAACTAGGGAGATCCTCTTGATTTCCTTGGATATCATGTCGTTAACCCATGGATTAGATTAGGAGCTTCTTGTGAGCATGCGGGAATGTGGTTAGAGGGAATGTAGGCATTGATTTTTAGGGTTTGGGTAAGTCTTAGTTAGTTATGGCAACTTACTAAGAATAGGTCTTAGGTTGAGTTGGCTTGGTGAGGTGTCTAAGTGAATTGCATGTGTGGATATTATTTAAAATAAGATATTTAAATAATAAATATAGTGAGGATAATGCATTAATTTAATTAAATTAATATTAGTGGGGTGAAAGGGGTCATGGCTAGGTGAATGTGATGAAGGGTGCTTATTTGTCGAGGGACTAAAGGGGAGTGTGACCTAATTTTAGTGTCTACAATCACTGCACACTATTTCTTTAAACTGGTAGATTAAACTTCTCCTTTATTAGTCCTCTTAAAAGGTTGAGACACCATTCAAGTGAACTTGGATTGAATGATTACTTTGAAACAAGGTTTCTTGACTGATTAGCTTTGGCTTTAGTCCATTTAGCTAGGTAGCTTATCTCTGATGAAGTTTTCATGATTTTCAAACACATTCAAATCACACTAAGAGAAAATTTCTTCACCCTTCATCATTGTTGGGCCTTCCATAGGGTTTCAAGTCTTCAAAGTTAGTAGAAAGAACAAATTTCTCTTATAGTCATTGTAGAACTAGGTTTTTACCCGTTAAGAAAGTCATCACGAAGAACAAATAAGATAGAGTTATAAATTATTTAATTTTTACTAAATCCTTGAGATGACTTCTCTAAAGAGCTATATTCAAGTTTTCATGGAATATTAATGATTCGAACTCAAGCTATATGTATTTCTTCCCTCAAAACCCTAGATTGAGGGTTTACTTGACTGTGCAAGCCTGAGAGGTCATACAAAACAATTTCTTGGGCTTACCTTGATGATTTTCAAAATTTGAAGTTCTTAGAAATATGTGCCAGCATGGAGAACCTTTTCAATTCCCAAAAACATCTTTAAACAAAAAATTTCACCCCCAATAGCTGGAAAATAACAGTGCACGACTTGGAAAAGATCAATAACAATGTTCTTATGCCAAAAATAAGTTAGCTTTGGGTCTGATAAGGTGTTTTGCATAGCTCAGAAGGATAATTTAGAGTTCCAAAACCTTTTTGAACAACAAACATCTCTCTTAAGATAAAAATTCCACGTTTGAATGAGCACTTTTCCTTGTATAGTGAGGTACAATTTTCCCTAGGAGCAACATTGAGCTTTACAAGCTTCAACATGACCTCTAACCTGCTCCAAAAACTTTGAGGACATGTCTTATGAAATGAATGGCTAACTTAACACTTCCAAAATTTTGAAAATATTTCTATACATGGCATAGAACACACTTTGCAACTTAGAAATCATGCTTTATGGTTGGTCCTAGGAGGCAACTTGATAACCATGAAGGTTTGTGGCACCATTCTATTGTATTAAGGAAATTTTGAGCTTAGAGTATTCGCCATGAACTTGGAGAATGGGTATACTCCCTTTTCAACATCAACATTTGATTCAAGTACACACTTCAAGACTGTCTCTTTCACATATCACACTTGTAGATACACAACTTGCACAAATTGAGTAGAACTTGTATTGAAATTGCATGCTTGGGGAGAATTGATGACATAAATGAATTGGATCCAACATTAAACAATGCTAAAAAACTTCAAAATATCTCAAACAAGAGATTTGAATACAAAAAAACCCATTTTACTTCCATCAATTCAAGAAGATTCTTGGGAGAGCAAAAACTAGGGTTAGGAAAATGAAGAGAACTTTCTTGTTCTTCCACCTTTGACTTTCAAAATTTTTGCAAAAGTCTAGGCTTGGAATTCTCTTCAAAATTTCCTTCTATGGTTTATCTAAAAGAGGCTCCATAAGTTTTATTGGAAGCTAAGAAGACATGGTTCTTAGATTGCATTCCTCAAGAAACCAGATTTTAGTAAAACTTGAATAAATCCAAAATTCCAATTCAAAACATGATGAAATTTGACACAGAGCACCACAACACATCCCTCTACATGATCCATAGCTTGGTTCCTCATAAATTTGCACGTAATATTCATACCAATCTCATTTTCCCATGACTTTATTGTTAGTTCTCAAAGGTAGTTTTAGTGAACATTTGAATTTTGCCTCTAAGAGCTAAAGTAAGCCTTGTAGATACTCATACATCCCCTAGAGAGTATTACTAGACTTATACCATGCTTACCTAGTCCTTTTAACCTCACTGGCTAACCATCTCCATACCTTCAGGGGGCATCAACCTCACTGTCCAAGCTTCAGTAACACTCTGAAACTATTATGAAAGCTCAATGAACCAACTTGAGACCACCGAACATCACCGCATGACACTTATTTGCATGACATTTCACACCTCCTTTGCCATCAATTCCATGTGACATCAATGAAAACACCACCCGATACAATAGGGTTCAACACCCTGCATGTGCGTGCACACACAATTTTTTACTCCTTGTGCTAAAATGTAGTGTAAGTAAATAAAATGTATTCACATCATAAAGGAAACATATATTCTCTTATACATATTCAATATTATATAAGTAGAAGTATAATACCATCTCATATTTTAGTTTTTATTTTTATAAAAAAATTAAATTATGAAATTTGATTAATGTTTTGAATAAATATTTAAAATTGATCTTGTTTTTGTTTCTACATTTGAAAACATCTCAAGGTGCTTTATCTTTGTTTTCTTGAATATTGTTCAAATAATATTTAAATGCACATTAATCTAATTTATAACATACCAATTAATTTTTTAATTTTATTTATTTGGTTTGAATTGAAGTTCCATTTGGTTAGCTTCATCCTTATTACGTGATATCTCTTGAAACTTGTACTTTGTGGGAGGCTATGAAACACCTTTTACACCATCATATTCACATTAACACATTGAAAGTATGCACTCATGCAAAACGACCTCATTTAATATTGTTGGGATGCACATATATTATACATACACATCATCTTTAAATTGTTAAATACCTTTTAAAATTGGAATTTTGCTAATATGTCCCTTAAGTCTAAAGCCATAAAAGGTTAAATTTAATGGTTGCATATGCATATTTCTACATGATTTAAATATGATGATCACCTATATCCATCAAACAAATTATTAATGATGATATTTTTATTATTATTTTTTAGAATAGATAAAATAGTATTAATAATATAATAATATTTAAAATATTGAAGACAGCGTGATAGTGATATTTTTTTTTTTTATATGTATTATATATATATATCAATATAATGTTCATATAAACCTATTACAAATAATGTTTATACTTTTGTAACTCTATTATATTTTTATTGATATAATGTGCCGTTCCAATTGTAAGATAATGATTATACATTAAACATCAAATTAAAGAACTGCAAATATTAATATTTGACAATTAAAAACATTGAAAAACGTGTAAACAGTTGTCAAATTAAAACCCAAATAACACCGTTTAACCGTAAAATACAACTGAAAAGCGAAAGTTTGGGCACATCGTCTAAAATTGTGAAAGGCAGTGATTAAAAATAATTAAAAATTTAGGATCGACGTGATTCATTTTTTGTAGGGCAAGTTGCAACATTGAATGGATAACCGCCATAAAAACTTATTTGACCATTAGTTAATAAGCGGCCGCCATTTTTAACTCCCCGAATCTGGAGGCTTATTAGGCGGACGAAGCGTAGCCTAAATTTAGCGGAACTTGGAAGGAATATAGTTGTTGATATGCCAATTAATATAGTTGTTGATATGCCAATTAGTATAAAGTGGATGCCAATTGAAAGCGACAGCGCAGCTCGCTTTGTAATATGCTATTTCATTTTTAATACAATCTAAGTAGAGGGGAATCGGCGAGATATTTTGCAAAGTTTTTTTCCACTTTTACAATCAGATATTTCCCGACGCGGTTTTCACTTTTGAACGCTGATATTTTCGAAAATAGTTTAATATTTTGATGCCCTTCACAAATTCAAACCATCTCATTTCATCTACGGTGGTATAGAAATTGATAAGTTTTAACGACACGGTGCTTTTAATATTTAAAGACGGGAATTTTCCACTGTTTTAATTTGAAAAGACAGATATTTCTCAACGCGGTTTTAGTTTTGAAAGGGAGATATTTTCCAATGTGGTTTTATTTTGTAGATATTTATTTACAAGCTTCGAAGCGGTGAGACTAGTGATGATCTTGTGGAAGATTGCAGAGATGATAAGTTATAAATATTGTGGAGACCGTCTGCTCAATCGTATTCTCTGCAATAGTTGTCTCTCACAACACAATGGATGCCTGCAGCTTCAATATTTCAAGTATGTGGAATTGATGTCAACCAATAAATATAGCAGGCATATGCAAGGATTTAGAGAGCATTACAGTTAGCACTAGTTTGTGGCATTTACAGAGGCTACTGGGGGCGATCCGGAGGGCAACAGTTGCTGCTTGCTGATTAAAGAACATTGATCATTTGTATGGAATTTGCAAAGAAAGAGGATTTGAGTAGGCGACCATGGACAAAAGATGAGGGCGAGCCGGAACATTAAAAAACTCCTTATTCTGTGCTACTAATGTATTTGAGTTTTTTTAAAGAACCCCATACAAAATCATGTTTTTTCTTTTTCCAGAAGCAACGGTTGAGATCCGGGGTGCTCAAATGCTCCCTCTGGCCTCTTCAAACCCCCTACAGACTAGTGCTTGCTATATTGCTTTCTAAATCCTCGCATAATGCCTGTTTTATTTATTGCTTGACATCAAATCCCACATATTTTGATATGTTGAAGCTGCAGACAGAGCATATCTCCTTGTTCTCAATATAAATATTAAATACTTACTGGAAGGAACAAAAGAGGTGTGGATCGGCGTCCATTTTCATCGCAGGTATATACTGTTTGGCATGTTGAAGCTGCATACATCACTACTGCAGAGATTCGCCTCAGAGAAGTTTATCTTCTTGTAATTTATAAAAATATCTTACTTAACCAGCGACAGAAATCCGAAAACCTGTGTCCATGGTCGTCTACTTATCCACTCGCACAATGAATGGATTAAAATCGAACATAATCGGGGATGGCTGTTGTTCGATTGAAGAAAACGATGGAAAAGTACAGATTTCCTCGCAACGAGGTTATTCAATCCGAGTGGAGTGGTTATCAGATGAATTTCTTTTCGAAAGGATCGTAGCCTTTGGTGAAGAAGATAATATGTCGGCAATTATTACTGGAAGATACTAATTTCCTGAGATATCTAAAATAAAATAAAAACGATGAGGTTATATAAATCGGAATTCTTTACCCTCCAGTTTTTGTTCATACACCTAAATTACATATTAGTTAATAATATGTATTATTAATATAAGTGCAGTTTATAAATAAAAACAGTTGTGTATTTTACATACGTCATAAAGAGATTGTTATATGCGTCTATGAAAATTTACGAGGAGGAATTAATTATAAAAAGACCTTGAAATATGAAATCCTGCAGAAGCGAACTGCAGTTCAACGATGAAATAATTTAATAATTAAAAAAAATAAAATTGTTGACTAATGATTTTTATATGAATATTTGTAGATAGACATTCAATTTACAAAAGCCAGACAATTTATGGACACAAATTTGGCTTATGACAAAAGCCGGACTCATAAAATTGCGGCAATTAACTATATGATATTGACAAAGGCTAACGAAAGGTGTTTTACTACATTAATAATCGCATCAAGTGCTTCAAGCTATAAATTATTAGGAATGCTCACTGGAGTCCTTGAAAATAATGTTGCATAGCTGGTAAAATTCGATTTGCATAAAAACTGTGCTTGCTGTCCGTAACTAGTCTGTAATCTTTAAATGGCGCAAATCTTTTAAATTTTTCTTTCCTTTTCTTTTTCAAAGCATTACAATGGAGGTTTACATTAAAAAAGAATGTGTAGACACCAAGAAATGGGGATGGGATTCCTCCAAATAACGTGGGAAGCAAGCCAATTGACCTACTGTTTCAGTAGCTGAAATCTATAATGCTTTAATGTTTTTGAATCTGCATTTCCACTACTTACGAATCCATCTTGTTGAAACCATTGCCAATCTTTCTCGACTCCGCCATGTTCCTAAACTTCCCTCAATGATGTCTTGGGTACATGCAATGACGAGTTAAATTACCCTTTAAAATATAATAAACATATTTTATACACTATTAATAAATTGTACTAGGTTTTTTATGTTTATTTAATTATTTGTTATATCTCTCTGTGTGTGTGCGGGGCGCGCGGGGGGAAGGGGTGGTTATTCTTTTAAATATATAAATTGTATGGAATGGTCATTTCGTATATAAAACACATACATGACCTGTCGAAACTAAAATTTTCCTTCGTAATTTCTATTTTATTAATGTGTGTATTATGAATAGGATAGTTAAGTATAATTAGTAGTAGCGTCGATAGAAGATAACGGCGCTGCCGTACGGCGCGACCGCCAATAATGTATAGTACGGTAATAGTCAAAAATATAATAGGAATGTTGTGGTAAAAAGTAAATATTTGTCGTAAGTGGTTCGGTAATATTAAAATGTCAAAGTTAGGGTAAGTAGAGAAGTAGGGCCTACATGATTAGGAATTAGAAATATTATATTGGTACAATTTCATGTCAATATTATAATTTACATTGATATTTCACATTTATCATCATTCCTTCTTATCATAGTCTATGGTATTCTTGTGTTATGTTTGTTGTGTTTCCAGATTACATCCACCAAACTAAACGATGTGCATTAGTAAATAATCATAGCATGAGGAGTTCCGGTGAAGAATTATTATAGTGTCGGATTGGTGTTGATGTCGACACTAAAATTTTCCTCTGTAATTTCTTTTTCATTAATGTGTGTATTAGGAATAGGATGTTGTTAAGTATAATTATTAATAGCATCCGATAGAATATATAACGCTGAATCACTGACACGCCGCCAATAATGTATAGTACAGTAATAGTCAAAAGTACAATAGGAATGTTGTGGTAAAAATTAAATATTTGTTGTAAGTGGTTCGGTAATGTTAAAATGTCAAAGTTAGGGTAAGTAGAGAAGTAGGGTCTACATGATTAGGAATTATAAATATTATATTGGTAATAAGGACAATGAGTGAGGTCATAAATGTTTTGTGTATTTTATTTGTAAAAAGTCTAAAAATGTGAAACCCATGTGAAATGATAAGGTTTATCTTATCTTAAAATATAAGCTTACATGTACAGATAAGAGTTAATGTATGAAATATGATTTGTCAGAGTAGATTTCTTATCCTATCTTAGAGATAAGATGGATAAACATGGAAGTTCTATAAATAGAGAGGCCACCCCCTCATTTAGCATAGAATGAAGTAGTGAGAAATATTGTATGAGTAAGTGTGTAAATGAAGCCATCATTTTGAAGGTGTGTTAAAGAAGCCATTAAGAGGTGTAATTGTGAAGTTTCTCCCATAGTTATTGTTGGAAGGCAAGTGAAGTCAGTAACACTTGAAGTACCTCATGGGTGAGATTGTAACAATTTCATGTTGATATTATAATTTACACTGATATTTCAGATTTATCATCATTCCTTCTTATCATAGTCTATGGTATTCTTGTGTTATGTTTGTTGTGTTTCCATATTACATCCACCAAACTAAAAGTTGTGCATTAGTAAATAATCATAGCACGAGGAGTTCCCGGTGAAGAATTATCATAGTGCCGGATTGGTGTTGACATTTTGGTTCCATTGGGACCATTCCTCATTGGTGGATTTTCTGGAGAGATATTCCCACTTAGTCAGAAAATATTTGGAGGGTAACCTTGTTTTTACCGTGCATACTAGTTACCATGGTAAAGTCACTTTTTACCGTGAATAGTATTTACTGCAATAAAGTCACTTTTTACCGTGAATAGTATTTACCGCAAAGAACTTCACTTTTTTGTAAATAGTGTTTACCACAAGAAAGTCATTTTTACCGCAGTAAGTCAAGTTTTACCATAGTTTACCGTAGTCATTTCTAGTTTCTATTATAGTGATTCCAATTATTTGTGCACATAAGTCTTGTTGATTGTACTTGCAGGTTGGTATTTCACTATGGTTACTTTTGAAAATGGGGAAGAATCTTGTTTTTCAGCCCAATCTAATGAAGATGCTTCATCTTTCATTCAAGAGTTTAAACGATCTTGTATTTGTAATGGCCTTATAAGAAGGGAACAATGGACTGAATTTTTTCCTACCTTTTTGGATGGTTCAGCCCTTAGGTGGTTTGAAACACTAGGTGATAATGTGAAAAACTCATGGGATTTATTAACTGAAAGTTTTCTTGAAGAATTTGGTGAACAACAAAAATATGCAGATCTCATGATCGATATCACAAAGCTATCCCAAGGAGAGAAAGAGAAGATAAGGGATTATCATGCTCGTGTTCTAGAGCTAATGAGGAAGCTCGATGCCTAGATTCGGAAGGAAGGATTAGTGGATGGGTTGATGAATGACATGGATAATCTCCTCTGTAAGCACTTCATTCTTGGGATGAAGCCAGAGATCAGACAACGAGTGAAGTATGACCACTCAGCTACCATTGAACAAGCAAATGAGATTGCAAGAAGGTAAAAAGAAAGAATGGAAGAGGAGCCCAAATAAATTGTTGCTAAAGTATAGCCTACACCAGCACCTTTGGTCCAGAATCCACAACCACTCTCATTGAGCACAAATCTTTCTCCTAGTACATCTACAAAGTATGAAGATCTCGCTCAGAAGATGGGCCAACTAACTATTAATCTTCTTTAAGGAAAAGAATTTAGTTCTTAGGGAGGAGATAGAGATCTCCAAAAAGAAATATTTCTGAAGTTGTATGTTATGGTTGTCATAAAAGGGTCATTATAAGTATAATTGTCAGATAGAGCTTTTACATCCAAAGACAAGAGATAATGATAAAGGAAAACACCTGTGAATTCTTTTGATGTAGTAGATAAGAGCATAAATAATGAAGTAGATGTGTTTGTAACAAAAAGAAAGAAAAAAAAAGATAACCAAGATGGAAATGATCCTAAGAAGATGAAAGGAGAAACTAGTAAGAAACATAGGAGAAGAAAGTTGGGTGTGCAAGATTTTCTGATTTCACAGGGACAAGGACCATACTCCATCTTAGAAGATCTGTCCAAAAGGCCTACAAATATTACATATGGTCAACTCTTGGCTATGTCTTCTGAGAAGAGGCGGGAGCTGCGAAGTGGACTCAATGCTCGACGAAGGAAGGAGGTTGAGGTCCCTGTTTTGGAGGCAGAGGTGGATCCCTACGCTCCACAAGCTGAGGTATTATGTAATGGTATTTCAATTCATGATGTCTTAGTTGATGGAGGTGCTGTAGTTAATGTAATGACCAAGTATGTAATAAATATGTTGGGTTTAAAAATTGATCGCCCATCAACACTTATGTTAAGGTCATTAAATAAGGGAAAACTAAACTATAAGGTGTTGTTTCAAATGTGGCAATATCTGTTATGGGTGTTGTATGTGTGGTAGACTTTCAGGTGATGAAAATGGTACTATTGCGTACCCAATGTTGTTGGGAAGACCATGGCTAAGGAGAGTTCATGCAAGAAACTATTGGAATGAAGGCTGCATGACACTTGGACGTGGTAGAAAGAGGGTGAAGATAAACGTGATCCCTCGGCATCATAAGACAGAACATGTGGATTCAAGTGATGAAACTGATGATTGGACATCCTCTGATTACTCTAGTACTAGTGAAGTGGAAAAAGAAGATGAAGAAAGTGAGGTTGATGTTTCGGTCATGGATATCCTTCCAGTCACACGGACTCACAAACCCATAAAATTATCTGAAGAAGAAATTAATGATCGTCTCCAACAAATAAAGATTGGTGATGATGTGATGGAGAGTGAGAAGGAATCCTACCTCCAGCGCTTTCAAAGGTACATACACCTATTCATTTTTTATTACAAAGAACTCCATCAAGTAAGCTGGGTAGAACATTCTATTGAGTGGTAGATGGTGCTAAGCCCATAAAGCAAATGCCATATAGAATGAATCCTAATTTTTTCAAGACTGTAAAAGAAGAAATAGATAAGTTGCTTGATGCAGGATTCATATTTGCTGTGGAGAATTAGAATGAGTTTCTTTCATTGTGATCTCAATAAAAATAATGGGAAGCTACGCATTTGTGTTGATTATAGGAAACTCAATAAGACAACAAAGAAGGATCATTACCCTCTTCCATTCTCGATCGATCTTGGATGAAGTAGCTGGTCAAGAGTGTTATAGTTTTGCTTTGATGGATATAGCGGATACAACCAAGTTCGTATAGTGGAGAAAGATCAGTCAAGACCACGTTCACCACTCCTTGGGAACATTTGCTTATAGAGTTATGCCTTTTGGGTTGTGTAATGCTCCAAAGCAACGTCCAACATTGATGAATAAGGGTGTTTGAACCCTACATTAGAAACTTCATCGAGTATTTTGGATGATTTTTGCATCTATGGGAGCAAGATGGACCACACTGCACCAAATGGAGACAACATTTCAAAGGTTAGATGAAGCACAAGCCTCACTAAACCCTACAAAGTGCGTCTTTGGATGTTCTAAAGGTGTTTTGTTATGGCATGTTGTATCCAGAGATGATATTTATTCTATCGATCCCGATAAATTTTTCAAAAATCAAAGAGTTACCATTTCCTATGAATAGAAGTAAGTTGAGATCATTTTTAGGCCATGTGGGTTACTATAAAGGTTCATCAAGAATTTCTCAAAGATTGACCACTAACCCAGATTCTTGAAGAAGGATGTTACTTATGAACCAGAAATAAGGCGCATGAATTTTGAACAATCGAAGGAAGCCCTGGTGTCTTCACCTATTTTAAAGAATCAGATTGGAGCAAGCCATTCATTGTGTATACTTGATGCCTCATATGCAGCACTAGAAGTACTCGAGCCAAAAGGATGAAAATGGGAATGATCATCCAGTTTACTTTGGGAGCAAACAAATGAGCAATGCTGAGGTAAATTATATCAGTAATGAAAAAGAGGCTCTAGCTATCATTTTTGCTGTAAAGAAGTTTAGAAATTACTTGCTAGGGAAGAAATTTATAATTGTAACAAATCATCAGGCTCTAAAATATATTGTAAATAAGCCTAACCCATCAGGGAGGATAGTAAAATAGATAATTTTACTATAAGAATTTGAATTTGATATTATAGATAGGCGAAAAGAAGCATGTCAATGCAGATGCACTTTCTCGAGCCTATGATGGGTTAGGTTCATCTTGTGATGATGATGATTTCTCAGATGCAACATTGTTATCCTCGACACAATCCCTAGTGAATACATAGATATTTGGAATTATTTGAATGAATTCAAGTTTCGATGGTGCCAATGCAAAGACTAAGATGAAGATTACTCAAGCCAGTCATCCATATTATATTCTCGCATGGAGTATTATTTAAATAGGACACGATGGACAAGACAAGAGAGCAATTGGATATGATCAAGGGAAGGAGCTGATAGAAGAATTCCATAATGGTACATGTGGAGGACACTTCTCTGACAACTTACAACAAGAAGGATTTGGATGCAAAGTTATCACCGCCCACTCTTTTTAGAGATTGTTATAATTATTGTAAGACATGTGATATCAGTCAAACACATGGTAACTGTAAGACTTCATCAGCTCCATTATGCCCTATTCTTCCACTTGGTCCCTTTGAAAAGTGGGGAATAGATATTGTAGGTCCACTTCCAACTACCCCATGCAAAAATAAGTATATTGTAGTTGCACATGATTATTTAACCAAGTGGGTTGAAGGTAGGCCATTGAAAAACAACTTCCATGGATGAAGTGGCAAGGTTCATATATGAACGCATTGTCACCAGATTTGGTTGCCCATGAGAAATTATAACAGATCAAGGAAGCCACTTCATTAATGAGGTGGTAGAAGCCCTAGTCAACAAGTTTTCTATTAAGCACATGAAGGCAACAACATACAAGCCAAACACAAATGGACAAGTGGAACAAACAAATTTTGTGTTGTGTCAAATTCTAGCAAAAAATGCAGCCTTGCAGGTACATAAGTGGGATAAAAGGATTCATGAAGCATTGCGGGTATATAGGGCAACATCAAAGTCAACATGATACTCCCCATTTCAGTTGACTTATGGCATTGATCCAGTTCTTCCTATTAAGTTTGATATTCCCACCGTGAGAGTTATGAAAAATGAAAGGATGGATGAAAGTGATTCAAGAAAAGAAAGGTTGGTACATCTTCATTTTCTAGAGGAAATGAGGGAAATAGCGAAGGATACAAGCTATAAGAAGAAAATGAAGCAGAAGGAATACTTTGATCAAAAGATCCGTTGGTCTCCATTTCATGTGAATGACTTGGTTCTAGTATATGATTCTAGATACAAAAAAAAGACAGAGAAAATTTCTTCCAAAATGGATGGGGCCCTACAAAATAGCAGTTGTGCATGAAAATGGTACATACCGATTGGAGGAATTAGATGGCACTCCCATTATGAAATGGGTCAACCACAACAAGTTAAAGATTTTCCAAGCACCAGAATAGTCTACTTCGAGGACGGAGTAGAAGCTAAGAAGGGGGAAGATGTCGACACTAAAATTTTCCTCCGTAATTTCTATTTCATTAATGTGTGTATTAGGAATATGATGTTATTAAGTATAATTAGTAGTAGTGTCCGATAGAAGATAACGGCGCTGCCGGTATGACGCCGCCAATAATGTATAGTATGGTAATAGTCAAAAGTATAATAGGAATGTTGTGGTAAAAAATAAATATTTGTCGTAAGTGGTTCGGTAATGTTAAAATGTCAAAGTTAGGGTAAGTAGAGAAGTAGGGTCTACATGATTAGGAATTAGAAATATTATATTGGTAATAAAGACAAGGAGTGAGGTCATAAATATTTTGTGTATTTTATTTGTAAAAAGTCTAAAAATGTGGAACCCATGTGAAATGATAAGGTTTATCTTATCTTAAAAGATAAGCTTACATGTACATATAAGAGTTAAGGTATGGAATATGATTCGTCAGAGTAGATTTCTTATCCTATCTTAGAGATAAGATGGATAAGCCTAGAAGTTCTATAAATAGAGAGGCCACCCCCCTCATTTAGCTTAGAAGGAAGTAGTGAGAAATATTATATGAGTAAGTGTGTAAAGGAAGCCATCATTTTGAAGGTGTGTTTAAAAAGCCATTAAGAGGTGTAATTGTGAAGTTTCTCCCATAGTTATTATTGGAAGACAAGTGAAGTCAATAACACTTGAAGTACCTCATGGGTGAGATTGTAACAATTTCATGTTGATATTATAATTTACACTCGATATTTTAGATTTATCATCATTCCTTCTTATCATAGTCTTTGGTATTCTTGTGTTATGTTTGTTGTTGTGTTTCAGATTACATCCACCAAACTAAAAGTTGTGCATTAGTAAATAATCATAGTATGAGGAGTTTCCGGTGAAGAATTATCATAGTGCCGGATTGGTGTATTTTATTTGTAAAAAGTCTAAAAATGTGAAACCCATGTGAAATGATAAGGTTTATCTTATCTTAAAATATAAGCTTACATGTACATATAAGAGTTAAGGTATGGAATATGATTCATCAAAATAGATTTCTTGTCCTATCTTAGAGATAAGATGGATAAGCCTGAAAGTTCTATAAATAGAGAGGCCACCCCCCTCATTTAGCATAGAAGGAAGTAGTGAGAAATATTGTATGAGTAAGTGTGTAAAGGAAGTCATCATTTTGAAGGTGTGTTAAAGAAGTCATTAAGAGGTGTAATTGTGAAGTTTCTTCCATAGTTATTGTTGGAAGACAAGTGAAGTCATAATACTTGAAGTACCTCATGGGTGAGATTATAACAATTTCATGTTGATATTATAATTTACACTGATATTTCAAATTTATCATCATTCCTTCTTATCATAGTCTATGGTATTCTTGTGTTATGTTTGTTGTTGTGTTTCCAGATTACATCCACCAAACTAAAAGCTGTGCATTAGTAAATAATCATAGCATGAGGAGTTCCCGGTGAAGAATTATCATAGTGCCATATTGGTTTTGACATTTTGGTTCGTTACTGGGACCATTCCTCATTGGTGGATTTTCTGGAGAGATATTCCCACTTAGTTAGAAAACATTTGGAGGGTAACCTTGTTTTTTTGTGCATAGCATAGTAGTTACCATGGTAAAGTCACTTTTTTTGCTGTGAATAGTATTTACCTGCAAAGTAAAGTCACATTTTACCGTGAATAATATTTACTTGCAGTAATTTCACTTTTTACTGTGAATAGTTTTACTACATTAAAGTCAGTTTTTACCGCAGTAAGTCAAGTTTTACCATAGTTTACCATGGTCATTTCTAGTTTCTATATATAGTGATTCTAATTATTTGTGCACATAAGTCTTGTTGATTGTACTTGTGGGTTGGTATTTCACTGTGGTTACTTTTAAATGGAGGAAGATTCCTATTTTTTCATCACAATCTAATGAAGATGCTTCCTCTTTCATTCAAGAGTTTAAACGATTTTGTATTTGTAATGGCCTTATAAGAAAGGAACAATGGACTAAATTTTTCCTACCTTTTTGGATGGTTAAGCCTTTAGGTGGTTTAAAACACTAGGTGATAATGTGAAAAACTCATGGGATTTATTAACTAAAAGTTTTCTTGAAGAATTTGGTGAACAGAAATATGCAGATCTCATGATCGATATCACAAAGCTATCCCAAGGAGAGAAGGAAAGATAAGGGATTATCATGCTCACGTTCTAGAGATAAGGAGGAAGCTCGATGCCCAGATCCGGAAGGAAAGATTAGCGGATGGGTTAATGAATAGCATGGATAATCTTCTATAAGTACTTCATTCTTGGGATGAAGCCAAAGATTAGACAACGAGTGAAGTATGAAGTTACTACCATTGAACAAGCAAAGGATATTGCAAGAAGGCAAGTAGAAAGCATGGAAGAGGAGCCCAAATAAATTGTTGTTAAAGTAGAGCCTACACCAGCACCTTTGGTCCAGAATCCATAACCACTCTCGGTGAGCACAAATATTTCTTCTAGTACATCTACTGAGTATGAAGATTTGCTTAGGAAGATGGGCTAGTTAACTATTAATCTTCTTCAAGGAAAAGAATTTAGTTCTCAGGGAGGAGATAGAGGTCCAAAAACAAATATTTCTGAAAGTTGTATGTTATGGTTGTCATAAAAAGGGTCATTATAAGTATAATTTTTTAGATAGAGCTTTTACATCCGGTACACAAGAGATAATGATAAAGGAAAAGCACCTATGAATTCTTTTGATGTAGTAGATAAGAGCATAAATAATGAAGTATATGTGTTTGTAACAAAAAGAAAGAAAGAAAAAGATAACCAAGATGGAAATGATCTTAAGAAGATGAAAGGAGAAACTAGTAAGAAACATAAGAGAAGAAAGTTGGGTGTGCAAGATTTTCTCGATTTCACACGGGGACAAGGACTATACTCCATCTTAGAAGATCTATCCAAAAGGCCTACAAATATTATATATGGTCAACTCTTGGCTATGTCTTCGAGAAGAGGCGGAGCTGAAGTGGACTCAATGCTCGATGAAGGAAGGAGGTTGAGGTCCCTGTTTTGGAGGCAGAGGTGGATCCCTACGCTCCACAAGCGAGGTATTATGTAATGATATTTCAATTCATGATGTCTTAGTTGATGGAGGTGTGTGTAGTTAATGTAATGACCGAGTCTGTAATGAATATGTTGGGTTTAAAATTGATCGCCCTCAACACTTATGTTAAGGTCATTAAATAAGGAAAAACTAAACTAGAAGGTGTTGTTTCAAATGTGACAATATCTATTATGGGTGTTGTATGTGTGGTAGACTTTTAGGTGATGAAAAATGGTACTGCTTATTGCGTACATAATGTTGTTGGGAAGACCATGGCTAAGGAGAGTTCATGCAAGAAACTACTGGAATGGATGATGCATGACACTTGGACGTGGTAGAGAGGATGAAGATAAACGTGATCCTCTCGACATCATAAGACAGAACATGTGGATTCAAGTGATGAAACGGATGATGGACATCCTCGATTATTATAGTAGTACAATGAAGTGGAAAGCAGAAGATGAAGAAAGTGAGGTTGATGTTTCGGTCATGGATATCCTTCTAGTCACACTGACTCACAAACCTATAAAATTATCTGAAGAAGAAATTGATGATCATCTCCAACAAATAAAGATTGGTGATGTTGTGATGGAGAGTGAGAAGGAATCCTACCTCTAGCTCTTTCGAAGGTACATACATCTATTCACTTTTGATTACAAGGAACTCCATCAAGTAAGTTGGGTAGAAAATTCTATTGAGCTGGTAGATGGTGCTAAGCCCATAAAGCAAATGCCATATAGAATGAATCCTAATTTTTCTAAGACTGTAAAAGAAGAAATAGATAAGTTACTTGATGCAGGATTTATATTTGATGTGGAGAATTCAGAATGGGTTTCTCCCATTGTGATCTCAATAAAAAAGAATGGGAAGCTACGCATTTGTGTTGATTATAGGAAGCTCAATAAGGCAACAAAGAAGGATCATTACCCTCTTCCATTCTCAGATCAGATCTTGGACAAAGTAGCTGGTCAAGAGTGCTATAGTTTTGCTGATGGATATAGCGGATACAACCAAGTTTCGTATAGTAGAGAAAGATCAGCTGAAGACCACGTTCACCACTCCTTGGGGAACATTTTCTTATAGAGTTATGCCTTTTGGGTTGTGTAATGCTCCGGCAATGTTCCAACATTTGATGAATAGGGTGTTTGAACCCTACATTGGGAACTTCATCAGAGTATTTCTGGATGATTTTTGCATCTATGGGAGCAAGATGGACCACCTGCACCAAATGGAGACAACATTTCAAAGGTTAGATGAAGCACAAGCCTCACTAAACCCTACAAAGTGTGTCTTTGGATGTTCTAAAGGTGTTTTGTTAGGGCATGTTGTATCCAAAGATAATATTGTTACTGATCCTGATAAAGTTTCAAAAATCAAAGAGTTACCATTTCCTATGAATAGAAGTAAGTTGAGATCATTTTTAGGCTATGTGGGTTACTATAGAAGGTTCATTAAGAATTTTTCAAAATTACATAGCCACTAACTTGATTCTTGAAGAAGGATGTTACTTATGAACCAGAAATAAGGCGCATAAATATTTTGAACAACTGAAGGAAGCCTTGGTGTCTTCACTGTTTTAAAGAATCCAGATTGGAGAAAGACATTCATTGTGTATAATGATGCATCATATGCTGCACTAGGAAGTACTATGAGCCAAAAGGATGAAAATGAGAATGATCATCCAGTTTACTTTGGGAGCATACAAATGAGCAATGCTTTGAGGTAAATTATATCAGAACTGAAAAAAGAGGCTCTAGCTATCATTTTTGTTGTAAGAAGTTTAGAAATTATTTGCTAGGGTAGAAATTTATAGTTGTAACATATCATCGGCTCTAAAATATATTGTAAATAAGCCTAACCCATCAGGAAGGATAACAAGATGGATAATTTTGCTTCAAGAATTTGAATTTGATATTATAGATAGGCCAGAAAGAAGCATGTCAATGTAGATGCACTCTCTCGAGCCTATGATGGGTTATGTTCATCTTGTGATGATGATGATTTCTCGATGATGCAACATTGTTATCCCTTGACACAATCCCTAGTGAATACATAGATATTTGGAATTATCTAAATGAATTCAAGTTTCTTGATGGTGCCAATGCAAAGACTAAGAGGAAGATTACTCAACCCTAGTCATCCATATTCTATTCTATATGGAGTATTATTTTGAATATGACACGATGGATAGTACAAGAGAGTAGTTGGACATGATCAAGGGAAGGAGCTGATAGAAGAATTCCACAATGGTACATGTGGATGACACTTTCTAGACAATTCTTATAAGCAAGAAGGATCTTAGATGCAGGTTATCAGTGGCCCTCTCTTTTTAGAGATTGTTATAATTATTGTAAGACATGTGATATCTGTCAAACACATGGTAACCGTAAGACTTCATCAGCTCCATTATGCCCTATTCTTCCACTTAGTCCCTTTAAAAAGTGGGGAATAAATATTGAGGTCCACTTCTAATTACCCCACGCCAAAATAAGTATATTTTAGTTGCCATGATTATTTAACCAAGTGGGTTGAAGGTAAGCCATTAAAAACAACTTCCATGGATGAAGTGCAAGGTTCATATATGAACACATTGTCACCAGATTTGGTTGCCCATGAGAAATTGTAACAGATCAAAGAAGCCACTTCATTAATGAGGTGGTAGAATCCGTAGTCAACAAGTTTTCTATTAAGCACGGGAAGGCAACAACATACAAGCCAAACACAAATGGACAGTGGAACCAATAAATTTTGTGTTGTATCAAATTCTAGTAAAATATGTAGCCTTACAGTACATAAGTGGGATAAAAGGATTCATGCACATTGCGGGCATATATGGCAACATCAAACTCATAACATGATACTCCTCATTTCGGTTGGCTTATGGCATTGATCCAGCTTCTTCCTATTGAGTTTGATATTCCCACTATGAGAGTTATGAAAAATGAAAGGATGGATGAAAGTGATTCAGTAAAATAAAGGTTGGTACATCTTCATTTGCTAGAGGAAATGAGGGAAATAGTGAAGGATACAAGCTATAAGAAGAAAATGAAGCAGAAGGAATACTTTGATCAAAAGATCCGTTGGTCTCCATTTCATGTGAATGACTTGGTTCTAGTATATGATTCCAGATACAAAAAAAGAAGACAGAGAAAATTTCTTCCAAAATGGATGGGGCCCTACAAAATAGTAGTTGTGCATGAAAATGGTACATACCGACTAGAGGAATTAGATGGCACTCCCATTATGAAATGGGTCAACCACGATATGTTAAAGATTTTCCAAGCACTGAATTGTCTACTCAGAGGACGGGGTAGTAGAAGCTAGGAAGGGGGAAGATGTCGACACTAAAATTTTCCTCTGTAATTTCTATTTCATTAATGTGTGTATTAGGAATAGGATGTTGTTAAGTATAATTAGTAGTAGCATCTAATAGAAGATAACGGGCGCATTGCCGGTACGATGCCGCCAATAATGTATAGTACGGTAATAGTCAAAAGTACAATAGGATGTTGTGGTAAAAAGTAAATATTTGTCGTAAGTGGTTCAAAGTAATGTTAAAATGTCAAAGTTAGGGTAAGTAAAGAAGTAGGGTCTACATGATTAGGAATTAGAAATATTATATTGGTAATAAGGACAAGGAGTGAGGTCATAAATATTTTATGTATTTTATTTGTAAAAAGTCTAAAAATGTGGAACCCATGTGAAATGATAAGGTTTATCTTATCTTAAAAGATAAGCTTACATGTACAGATAAGAGTTAAGGTATGGAATATGATTCGTCGAGTAGATTTTTATCCTATCTTAGAGATAAGATGGATAAGCCTAGAAGTTCTATAAATAGAGGGGCCACCCCTCATTTAGCATAGAAGGAAGTAGTGAGAAATATTGTATGAGTAAGTGTGTAAAAGAAGCCATCATTTTGAAGGTGTGTTAAAGAAGCCATTAAGAGTTATAATTGTCAAGTTTCTCCCATAGTTATTGTTGGAAGGCAAGTAAAGTCAGAACACTTAAAGTACCTCATGGGTGAGATTGTAACAATTTTATGTTGATATTATAATTTACAATCGATATTTTTATTTATCATCATTCCTTCTTATCATAGTCTATTATATTCTTGTGTTATGTTTGTTGTTGTATTCCTAGATTACATCCACCAAACTAAAAGCGTGCATTAGTAAATAATCATAGCATGAGGAGTTCCGGTGAATAATTATCATAGTTCCAGATTGGTGTTGACAGACCATCAAATTTAACTCCCTTAACATGTAATTTAAAAAAAATTCATCTAATTGTATGCTTTTTGTAATGTGTCCGATTTATATTGGAGCTGATTTTAAGTAAAATTGAAGTATATGCTTCTAATTTCTACCACTTTCCATTTCTGCTTTAAATATTTGGTCTTTGCATATGACTTTTACCATTACTAATAATAATGAAAGGTTCAAACAATGACCACCCTCCCCACCACGAAAATAAAAAGGACTGTTCAAATCGTGATTTGACTTTTTCACATCGAATGACACATGTTATTATTTTCTTACTCCATAGTAGATAGGGAGTTACCATTAGTTTTGTCTTAACAAAAAACCATGCAAATTTCAAGAGTTTCGTGTCATTAAAAGAAATAATTACATACTCTTCAAAATTTTAATTGTGTTGAGATCTTTTAGCTAATTAATCTATCAATGTTTATGGCATATAAATTAAAAAAATTATTAAAATCAATATATGTATATTCTTAAATTTGTGTAGACATTTAATTTTGGTATAGGATTAGTTAATTGCTTTAGTGTTAGTGTACTTACATATTTATGGAGTATTAGTTCAAGTTAGATTTTTTTTTTTTATTAAGGGCAAATAGTTTTGAAGGGACTATACCCTGTGTACAAAAGGGCTCAAAAGCCAGATAATAAACATGAGAAAAGAAGCCCAGAGAAGGGCAAAACAATCAACTAAGAAAGGCTCAACAGCCAGATATTACAATAAAGGCGAAGAGTGGATCTAAACGTATAGAGATCCAGAGCAAAGGAGACAAGTTCAAAAAGAAACTGAAAAAGAGAAACAAGAATACAGAGCTCCGTCAAAAACAGCTCTAGAACCTTGATGACATGCTAGATCACAGCCAAAAATAGCAAAAGCACATCAACCCATTACTTGAGGGCTCACAATCTTGGCCTTGATGGCTGCGGTGACATGAAAAAGGCAATGGCTGTGGCCTCGAGAGGGTCCTTCATGTCTCCGCTTGGGAGATTGCAATGTCCCTATTTTCTTTAGGGGATATATCTTCATTGATTCCACTTAAGCCGCAAACACTTTGTGGGACGTGCTTTGTTCAATGAAGTTATAGATGCTTTTAGAAGCGAGATGGAAAATACTATCATTGCGGCTTTTGGCATTCCCAATCTGCCATCAAGGGACTGCTGACTTCTTGAAGACTTCATCAATGACCCCCTCTTTCCTCCTCACCTTGTAGGATCCTTTTACCTTTGGCTTTCTCCATGTTCTTAAGAGCCCCTTTGAGCTCTTGAATCTCCTTCTCCAATCTGTTAACCTTCTCCAGGAGAAGCAAATCCTCCTCCTTGGGCTTCTCCACTGGTATGCTGATATGTAGGAGGCTTTCAGCAAGTTCTAAGTCCTTGTGGCTCCTAAGGACACGTTGGGAGGCAAAGAGGATTCTAGTTTTTAAGCTCTTACTTTTCTTGTTCAAGTTAGGTTTTTATTAGCATATTGTTTTTAAGTTTATTAATTTTGGATTCTTTTTCTTGTGTTTTTGATACATCTACCTCATTCTTCTCTTGTCGACTATTTCGTTGCTTGCAGTGTGGACCTTATTTTGTCTCTTTTCCTCAATTTTTTCTCTCTCCTAATTTACCCTCTTTTCCTAAATAATGGGTTGATTAAGGGTGACAACTATAAACATGCACATTGTAAGAGTATGACGACTAAAGGCCATATTACCTTGTTTTAGAGAAGAAAATCGATTTCCTAGTTATTCACATAAGAAACAAAGACAATGTGAAATGTTTTTTTGGTAGATTAGGGCATAAAGATCACATTAAAAAAATTTGATTCATCCCCACTTAGATATTGTCATTTTTTTAATAGTTTTTTGCAGTTTTGCTTTGTATTGTCATCTTCACAATTATGGCAACATTCATTTCTTCTTATCAATATTTTCTATTCCTTATTTTGAGGGATTACCCACCACATTGAATAAACTTATCTTCTACCAATTTTGAATGAAAAATACCAACGAATTTGTACAAAATAGACCATTATCCTAAAAACCTAATTTTAACAATTACTTTATTATTTAATAATTTTCTATGTTGATCTAGATATGCTCTTTCATGCAATTAGGTATAATATTATGATTTTGATGCGTTACTTGGATACAAATCATAATCATATGTGGAAAATTTAATTAATTTACTAATGCAAAACTATATTCCACATATATATTTCAACGAATTTCCTCTTATATTGAACACTCAACCTAGCATTTCCATTCATGAACACACATATCTTAAATACCATAGTATTTTTATCATATCCTTTTAGGTCTAGAGTTTGATTCTACCAAGATGGATTTCAATTTCATAGTGATAGCATTTTCAAAATTTTATAAGATTTATCTTATATTTGTGTATGGTTCTTTCGGTTTTCTCTTCGAGTTAATATCTTTTATATCCCTACTTGTTCCTTAATGTATCATGTATTATAAATTAGGAAATCTTGTGTGTACATTAGACATCGATATTGATGAGGATATGGCTAGATGTAATTATATACACCTAATTTTTTACTTTTTACTTTTCGTCTTTCATACCTATTACTAAAAATCATCCTTGAATAGATAAGGGTTGTTGATGCATTTATCTACCTGAGTGGGTGCCTTAAGGGGTCTCAAGCGGGAATGGGGAATGGTTATTCACGCTACCATCATGGCTTAGAGATAGTACACGAAGATAGTGTCACTATTTGATCTTGGACTTAGTTTTCCTTGCATCAGGTATCCTTGTCCTCCTAGATCTCATACATATCATATTCAAGATATATTTCTTGCATTATACAATTTTACACTTTGTTCATCCTCTTCATGATCCACCACACATTTATTGTTACTTTTCATGACACAAATTTTTATTGCATCCTTGGCCGACATAATAGCTCATGGGCGATTGTGAAAGGTGTCATATTTTCTCATGGCTAATTTCATCGCCCGTGGCCGATGGTATTCTATATATACCTCCACTACAATTGACATTCATAAGAAAAAAAAATCTCCAAAGCAGTCTTTGAATCACAAAAGCTTAGACATGCGAACTTCCATTTTCTCTACTCTTTTGGGCCATCTTCACATCTCCTCGCCATATTTTTAGTTCATCTTGCAATGTTTCTTGGATTGGATTGGACACCTCTCTTCTTGGATGATTGTTTGCACTATTTGGTCATCATATAGTGAGTCTAGGACAAGAATGGTTTTCCTTACTACCCCTAAAAACGAATCTCTCTCTGCATGCTACTTCTCAAGGGAGATAGATGCATTAACAACCACCCTATAGGTATAAGGTGAGTGCTCTAACCCTTCTTTGTCACTTTGTATATATTATTTCAGCTCCTCTTCATTGTGTTATGTTAGTTTAGTATTATACATGCTTGATGCTAGTTATCTTAGTACTCTTATCAAATATCAGCTCTTTAGTTATTTTCATTTCAGTTATTACATGCTTCTTTATTTTATTTGTTGATCCATACCTCTCCACACCCAACCACCAATATCTTAGTAGGGTTCCTTCCTCTATCTCGATCGTGGGCCTTAGAAACCCTAGGTTGACCTGGTATAACAATTACTTCCCTCTAGATATGTGACCCTAGTACTCATTATAGCCATGTTAAGTCTATCCCCTTGTATATCTGTACTTGTGTGTCTCCTAATCATTTCCTTGAATGCCCTAGTTAAACATATGACTTAGAGTGCATGTTGTTGAGACACATTTTGACCCACATAAATTCCCTAGTTGTAATGAAATTACTTGTATAATATAGATTATGAGCAACAATAGAACACTAAATAACACAATATTTCAGAATAATGATCTCAATATGCAATTAGAATAGCTTCGCCACTTCGAGGGGGAAACCTCCAAACCATATAATAAGACTCAAATGCTCAAATGATAATGAAATACTATCCACAATCCCCTATATATACTATTTATATGCTATGGCCATCACCAAGGACGACCTATTAAGCATGAGAAAGTATAAATGATATGGTAAGCCACAAGTCGGCTACTCATATCTTAATACAAGCAATATGTTAAGGGCGTATCATTCCCTTCCCCTTCAAACCAACATTGTCCTCAACATTGAATAATCCTGGATGTTGCTACAGAAAACCTTCATCCTCCCAGGTTGTGTCTTCTATGCTTAGATTCTTCCACTTAACCAAATATTCCTTAATGTCTCTAGTTCTCAGCCTCTTAATACGTGTTTACAGAATCTTCTCTGGCTCCAAAATGATTCTTCCTTCCTCGTAAAGTTCTGGTAACTCTGTCTGGGCTTCAAATTTTTGTCTAATAACCTTCTTCAGGCATGAAACATGGAATACCGGGTGTATGTGTAAAGATGGAGGCAACTCTAGTTTATAAGCAACACTGCCAATTTTCTATAGAACCTGATAAGGGCCATAATATTTAGGAGCAAGTTTGTTGTCCTTTTTCTGTTGCTTTAGGGAAATATGTTTGTAAGTCTAGGGACATACAAAAACCCAGTCACCAATTTCAAAATGTATTTCACTACGGTGTTGATCTACTTGTTGTTTCATCCTTTTTTTTCTAATGCTAAATTCCCCTTCAAACTAGCCAAAACCTGTTGTTGATGTTGAATGTGTTCCTCAACATCTCTGACCTTAGTTTGCACCCTCAAGGAGGAAGTGATAGAAGGTGGATGGTAACCATATAATGGTAAAAATGGGGTCATTTGAGAAGAGTTATGAAAAGATGTGTTATACCACCATTCTTCCAGTGGTAGCCATTTAATCCACCTTTCCTGCTTATCTGATACAAAACAATGTAGATACCCCTCTAAGAATTTGTTGAACACTTTCGTTTGCCCATCAATTTGAGGATGATAAGATGAACTACGAGCTAGCTGAGTACCCAAACATGAAAATAATTCCGTCCAAAAATTACTTTTGAAAATAGGATCATGATCACTTACAATCATCTTGGGGTTCCATGTAGCCTTTGAACTGTCTCCAAAAAAATAGATGTAACTGTATTGGCTGCAAATGGATGTAATAGGGAAAAAATATGGGCATATTTTGTAGGCCTATCCACAATCACGAAAATAACATTCTTACCCTCTCGAACAAGGCAATCCGGTGATGAAATCCATGGAGACCTCCTCCCATCTCTCTGGCTAGGAATTGGTAAGGGTTGAATAACTTGACTGGTGTCTTAATTATTTCCCCTTTGTTCTGTTGGCACACTAAACACTCTGATATAAACTTTTTTACATCCCCCTTGAGTCCTTCCCAAAAGAATTCTCTTTTTATTCTATGATATGTCTTCAAAAACCCGGAGTTTCCTCCAACATGTGAGGCATGTAGCTCTCTACAAGAATCTTATGTTTCAACTCGAATATTTACTCAAGTATAACCTATCCCTATACCATAGGGTATTACCTTTCCACTCAAATTTATTAGATGTCATAGATCCTTTCTTGATATTCTGTATTAGAGATTATGTATCCTTGTCTTGATTCCATTCCAATCTTGCTTCATCCACCTAATCAGCCGTCAACATGGACATTCCACATAGTAAGGCATCTGCAGATGTATCCCTTCTGGACAACGCATCAACTACTACATTTTATTTACCCTTTCTATATATGATTTCAAAATAATAACCCAACATTTTTTTACCCACTTTTTTTGTTCCTCAGATGATAACCTTTGCTCCAAAAAGTATTTGAGACTATCATGATCAATTTTTACCTTGAAGTGTCTACCTATGAGATAGGGCCTCCATTTCTTGACCACATGAAGAATAGCCATCATTTCTTTCTCATAGAAATGTTTGAGTATATCTTTTCCTTTGAATTGGTGACTCTCAATGTAATTGGTCTTCCTTCCTGCATTAGAAATGCTCCCAATCCTGATCCTGAAGCGTCACATTCAACAATGAAGGTTTTTGAGAAGTTGGGAGTAGCCAAAACTAGGGTGTTGCACATGGCTTCCTTCAACTGCTCAAAGGATTTAGTGGCTACGTCTATCCAATGGAAGGCATCCTTCTTTAGCAATGCAGTGAGTGGGGTTGTTATTCTACCATATCCCCACACAAATCTTCTGTAGTACCCTATTAGTCCTAGGAACCCACAAAGATTTTTGATATTTTTGGGCCTTGGCCATTCCGCTAAAGATTTGATCTTCTGAGGATCAACTTTGATGCCTTCATGAGATACAATGTGACCCAAGTACTCTACCTCTTGTACACCAAAAGAACATTTGGCTGGATTTGTATAGAAAGTATGTTTCTCCAAAACTTCCAACACTTTTTTTACATGTTGTAAGTGTTCTTCCCATGTCTTATTGTAAATCAATATGTCATTAAAGAAAACTAATATAAATTTCCTTAAAAATGGCCTAAAAACAATGTTCATCAAGCTTTGAAAGGTTGAGGGTGCATTTATAAGACCAAAAGGCATTACCAAACAATCATAATGGCCCTCACGAGTCCTGAAAGAATTTTTATGAACATCTTCCTCTTTTATTCGAATTTGATGGTACCCAAACGAAGATCTAATTTTGTGAAATAAAAAACACCATGCAATTCATCAAGTAAATCATTAATTATTGGAATAGGAAACTTATATTTGATGGTGTACTTGTTGAGTTCTCGGTAATCTTGACACATCCTCCATGTTTCATCCTTCTTACGTACCATGACCACTGGTGAAGAATATACACTCTGGTTGTGCTTGATGATACCTGCCTTCAACATTTCCTCAACCATTTTCTCGATCTCACTTTTCGGGAATATGGGTATCTGTATAGTCGATGTTAGGTGTTTGGATCCCACGAATCAATGAATGGCATGATCATGATCCCTAACTGGTGGTATTCCCTTTGGAATTACATAAAAAATAGATGAGTGAGCATCAACAATCTTCTGAAGATTGGGTGGCATTGAAGACTCTATATTTTGTACTTCTATGGAAAATAACTTTGCTATAAATCTAGAACCTTCTACATCGATGAAAGCTAATAATGTGGATACTTAGCTACCATCCCATTCAATTTTATTGTCCTTTCATTTAAATGAAATCACATGAACAATTTTGGAAATTCATCTCTATAGTACCTAAGGTTGTGAGCCATTGGACACCCAAAACAATATCTTGCCCCTCCCATAGAAATAGAAAACATAGGTGAGTCTAACATGTAGTATCCCATGGAAAGCTTGATACTATGGCACTTTCTGTGCACTTGACTATCCCACCATCCACAATCATAACTTGCATTTCGGAGTGGGTAAATAAAATAATTGATGCGGGAAGCTAACTAACTATTTGTGAAGTTATGAGTACTCCCGAGTCAATCAACACCGCACCTTATATTTTTGAGATAGCCAATAACCTTGAGTGTTTGAGGAGTAATAATACTTGACAATGCATGGCAAGAAATTATAGGTTGGTGATCCTCTACTTCATCTTCTCTTGGTTCCTTAACCCCTCTTAGAATTTCAGCTTCCTCATAATCCTCATTACCTCCGTCAATATAGAACAACTTCTTCTCAAAGCACATTTCTATCCTAGTCCATATTTGCTATCATAGTTAAAACATAATCTTTTTCTTTCTTTTCTTCCATTTGTTGAGGAGTTGGTCTAATTGGCCTAGCAAATTAAGGGGAAGAGATACTACGCTCTCTGGTGTTAATGAAAGGTGGCCTCCTACTACAAAGAACTTTTTCCTCTACATGACGTGCCATGATAATAGAATCAGAAAGCTTGAGTGGATTAAACATACGTATCTCATGCTTGATGTGGTCCTTAAGACCCCAATAAATGAGTCATTGATTCTCTTCTGGAATATTCTCCACCCTTAAGGATAGAATTTGGAATTGATGCACATAATCTTTGTCTAATCCTATTTTCCATAACTTCTCTTATTGACTAAATTAGTTCTCTAAGACATTAGAACTATAGTGCAATTATAATTCCTCGGTAAAAACTATCCAAGTGACACCGAGACCATTCTTTAGCCTTTGAGCACATAGCCATTGATACCAAACGAATTGGTTGGGTTCAAGATATAGGGATGCCAATGTCACCTTTTGTCCTGATGGTGTTTGATGTAACTCAAAGAAGTTCTCCATTTGATTTATCCAATTCAAGGGATCCTTACCATCAAATTTGCGCATATCCACTTTTGGCATCATGTTTCATGGTTGCGAATAAGTTGGATTCTGATTAGGCTAGAAAAGTGATCCAACATGGTTATTTTGTCCATGATTTTGAACTGAAGATCCTCCTTGGTTGATATGGGCCATATTGTTTACCCTTTACATGTTGCATGATATCATCCAACCAATGATTTATTTGGTCTATGTCTCCTTTAGAGGCCATCTTAGATTATACATTTTATAGATCATACTCAAGTTGGCTCACCTTATGATCAATTGAGGTAAACCCTAGTGTTGAGGAATTTGTATTTACCCCTTCTGACTCCATCTCTTCAATCACTACCCCATCTTTATCTAGGGTTTTACCCGGAGTAATCAAATTCTTTTTTGCTCTTGTGGAAGGCCCCGCCATGATGTCAAACCTTAGGGTTTAGGGTTTTGATACTAAATCATATGAATAGGAAAACACAAAGAGAAGATACTAATACTATTTTTGTGAGAGATTTATGAAAATGTAAATAACTTGAAAATATTCCACAATTTGCACCCTAGGAAGTGATTTTATGAAAAACCCTAAATTTGTAATAAATTTTGCAAAATAAATCAAAAAAGTCTAAAATTTTTAGGGAACCTTACTTGAAGTGTTTCACAACTTTGGTAAAAATATATCCCACTAGTTCTCTCTGGTTCACAATGTATGGTGGAAACAAAAAGTAAGGGATTTTGCCCTAATTTTGGCCTAGATCGTAACTCGATACCACTTGTATAATTCGGATTATGAGCAACAATAGAACACCAAATAATAATATATTTTAGAATAATGATCTCAATATGCAATTATAATATCTTTGCCACTTCGAGGGGATAACCTCCAAACCATATAATAAGACTCAAATGCTCAAATGATAATGAAATACTACCTATAATCCCCAATATATACTATTCATATGCTATGCCCATCACTAAGGCCAACCTATTAAGCATGAGAAAGTATAAATGATATAATAAAATGATATGGTAAGCCACAATTTGGCTACACATATCCTAATAAAAGCAATAGGTTAAGGGCGTAGCACCAGTGAACCTGATGTGAATCTTACAAACCTTCTAATCAAGCACACATCTTTAAAAGCACCCATATTTTATTTTGACTTCATCTAAGTATCCAAAAATACCAAAACCATAAGAACCCACCTACACAGACACCATCACCCTAGGGAGATTCTCGTATTTTCTCTCTCCTTTATTTTTAAACACCTTTGTACCTGTGGAGACCTCTCGCATGGTTGATCCTTTCTACCCAATTAGATATGCTCCCATAAGACTTCGGTCCCTATGTGTGCTTTTTTGTTGGGTCAATTTTTTTGTATCCTTTATCTTCATACCTTTTCTTAGCTAGACCAACACTCCATCATGTAGTTTCTGGGCCTAGGGTCCTATGACTCTGTTGTGAAATCATTTCGAAACCTATCATCCACGAAATTAAAATTTTCTTTTGTAGGGACTCGCTGCATCGTAGGAGCACCTAAAAATAATCCTTCTAACCATTGTAATGTCCCACCTAAGGATGAGGAGGAAGAAAGACAAAATGATGATAATTTTGAGCATTCTCCCAAGATTCGAAATTCCTATTTCACTTTGCTCAATACAAGAGAGAATCGAGAAGAAATTCTTAGTGTTATCTCATTTTTGAGTTTACGCTAAACAATCGAGATAACCCTAAGAAATTTTTAAGCTGGTTTTCTAAAATTACCTTTCAGAGAGATAATCGGGTTTTCGGGTTTCACAAGCAAGACAACATGTGTTTTGGATGCTTCATGTTGTGTGTTCCTCGAAACCCGAAACCCGCATCAAGTAAGGCGAGTCGGGTTTGCGGACCTTCGAGCATCGGAACATGCCTTCGTCAAAACATGCTTCATGTCGCATGTCTTCCGATCCCCGAAGCCCGATTTACTCCTTTGTTTCGGGTTTCGGGGCCATCAAGCATCATGCTTCATGTCGATTGTTTCCCATGAACCCGAAACCTAAATTACTCTAAAAACCTTTGTGTCGGGTTTCCGGATATCCCAAGCATGCTGACATGGCATTAATGTCGAGTTTTCAGGTAGTTGGCACGTGTCAACTGAAGTGTATTAAATGTGAATTTTCTTATATATATTTGGATTTCCACGTCATTTTTACCAGACGTACTTTTTACCTCGTGGATTTTCGCGCATGCATCTTCGACCCAGAAACCCGACTCACCTCTGTGCCCGATTGCATTGCTCATTTTTGATCATTTCTTGTTCTGGTTGAAGGTATTTTTCTTCATTCTTTGTTTGTGGTTTTTGTGGAATAATTGTGTAAGGAATTCTTCCAAGTTTCTTATCAGGGTTGTTGGGGTTTTATCTTTTCCATTTTGGGGGTTGTTTTCTAAATTAGGTTTGTGTTTTAGGGTTACCCCTTTGGAATTATCACTTTGTTTTATTCCCCAGAATGTCGTTGTAATTAAAAATATGTTTGGGATATAAATGGTGAAGGAAACCCACATGTTTCAACTCAACAATTACCCCATTCCCTCTTCTCGGGTTTTGCAGGGTGCTTCGCAGTGTTCAAAACCCGCAGTATATCAGAAAATTTCAAAGTGTCAGGGTTTTGAACTCTCGGCATTCTCTTCAACGTGTCAGGTTTTCCAAACTCTCTAGAATTCTCTTCAAAGTGTCGGGTTTTCCAAACTCTCCGGCATCTCGGTGCGTCGGGTTTTTCAAGTGTTGACACCTTCGATCTCCGACACTCTCCTCCTTCAAAATTCCTTGAGATAAGGTGAAAAATCGGGAAGGATGAAGTACAAATTCGGGTTTCGGGATACGAGCTCGAAAGCGTAGAAGTGTCAAGAGCTCTTCTTCAACACCTTCGATCTCCGACATGACCTCTCCTCCTTCAAAATTCCTCATGTCGGACCCTGGTCCATCACAAGATAAGACATGATCATTAAAAATGATTGTGGAAGGATGAAGTACAAATTCGTGAAGGTGGAGTCTCCTCCTAATTGAATGTAATTACGACATCTCTAAGGGATACAGAGCTCGACAAGAAACGTAGATATGGAGGATTTTTGGAATAGGGTCAAGAGCTCTTCTGGGGATCCTTTCCATTTGCCCAGGATATCCAGGGACAAACTAATCTTGATGGAGTTGGTGATGGATGATATCAATAAACACAAGGTAGTGGCCTACCTCTTGTAGCAGAACGTTGTGACCCTCCAAAAAGGGAAAAGTTAAAAGATCTTCTAAGGGACCTATAAAGGTCAAGTTTGTCGTGAAGAAGAGAAGAATGAGAAATATCTTCAATTATTACTAGTGATTGAAATGGTGAATGTGGATTGAATCACATCAATATGTTTTCACCACCTATTGATTGGTCTCTCGGAATAGGAGAAATTTCATTGGAAGGAGAAGTAAGCCAACCTCTAGTTTCACCAGGGAAAAGTTCTCTAAGGGACCTATAAAGGTCAAGTTTGTCAATGAAGTGACTTTATGTCTTGCATCCCACCGGGAAGAGTTTTGAGTCGAATCTGCGCTTGAGTCGAGAATCTGCGCCTCCTTCTGACCACTCCTACCTCCTCTTTCCCCATCTACTTCTTCGGTCATGGCCAACATATTCTCTGGACTCTCACCCCTCTCTACTAGTACCAAAGTAATCACCAACATGCCCCCTCCTGTGCCTCTTTTTATTGAATCTGCTACCACATTGGTAACTGTCCCCACTCCGCCATTGGATCCCTCTCCCCCTGAAAGTATGATGCCAACTTCTACAATAATGGAAACTCCCTCTGACATGCCTCAATGGCTACTCGAGAAAACTCCAAGGAAGAGGAAGGTGATTGTACCCATACCAACCTTTGATTTTAGCTCACTCAAGGTTTCTACTACTAAATCAGCCAAGAAACCCAAAACTGTTTCAAGGGTTTTGGTGGACGCTTCGGGGCATAAGTTTGTAGAGATCGCCACTCCTGCGACTGAAAAAACCAAAGAGGACATAACAGCCTCTGACTATCAGATAACCAGGGTGGCTCTAGGAGAAGTGACAATGAAGGAGGAGTGAGGATGCCACAAACATGCTTTGTGCGTAAATTGAAGGAAACAAAAGATAGCAGAGATGAGCTTAAAAGAAAGGTGGAGCAGTTGACTGAGGTATTTCTTAAGCTCTCAAAACCCCTTGAATCCATACCATCTTCCTCTGTCCCTGTCGGATTCGATTTCTCATTAGTGCCTACAATTGAGAAGATTAATAAAAAAGGAAGGGTGGTCGATGAATGGATCCAAAGGCTGCTCCAATAGGGGAAAGAAGTGATTCAAGACACCATGGAAGTCTATCAATCTTGGGGAATATTCAAAGTGATGGAGAAAAGATGGACGATGATTTCTCCCAAGAAATTGGACACCTTGATTTGACTTTTGAAGCTCTCCAGGTATTAAAGCAAATACCATCACGCCTCTTAGTAGAAGAAGGCATCATCCCACATGTGGATAAGCATTTCCAGCTGACCAAAGCCATCAGGTTCAGGGTAAAGATTCTCAACGAAGCCTGTGGTAAATTGAGAGAATCAAGAGATCAGTTGATCGATGGAAAGAGTGACCTGGAAGAAGAACTGTTAAAAATTTGTGTAAAAGTGTCAGTTGAAAATTCGGGCATCCTATCAGCCGATGATCATTTCAAACAAATCTAAGAATCTATTCAAAGATGAACCAACTCATGGATTTGGTATTGAAATCATCGATGTGTTTGTGAAGATTGAACATTCTTTGGAGGCCTTGAGAAAACTCAACAAAAGATTGAGAAAGCTTCCGGTGGGTGCTAGTGACACTCACGAAACATGTGAAGTCTTGAGTGATCATTCCTCTGCCTGATGAAAATGAGATGCAAGGTATAATCTAGAAGTTCCAAGAATTTGAAACAAACAGGCTCAGTTGGAGGAAGAGAAAGATGAGGAAGCAAAAGATGACGATTCAGACTAAGTCTTGATGCGACGTGCCATTTCAATCTTGAGATTGACATGTCTTTTCCATTTCTGTTTCGTCACATTTTTGAATCATATTGTGACTTGGTCTCCTGCGTGAGAGCCAAGCAAAATAGGACTCTTTTAAAAGACTGTTTTATAGGGTTTGTCCTATTTTCTCTCAACCATTTTTATTATAAATAAGGGATGTGCATACATTCCAAAGGGTTGAGATTTTTGAAATATTGGGAGCTATTGTGAAGAAGAAAAACTTTTGTTTCTTTTAATCATTTGAAGAATAGGAGTTGATACTATTTTACAAACTTTGTGTTGTGAGATATATATTTCTTAAGATATTGTTCTTATGTTCATAATATTAAGCTATTCTTCGTTTAGCATCTTGATGATTCTAATCATTTCAAACATTATATTTATGATCTAAAGCTCGTATGATTATTTCGTGCTCTGTGTTTACTCGAAAGAAAATACGTTCCTCTCATTTCCTTTCCATTGTGTTTCTTCCATTGTAATAACTTCCGACCTTGTCCATTTATTAGAACATCTTCCCAACGTGTGTATATGGATCTTGGGATTTTATCCCAACCCCAATGGTTAGATTAGTGTGAATACTGTATATATTATTTCTGCTGTGTTTTAGATTAGTAATAAACAGGCAGCCTCACCTGTCTTTGAGGAGGGATTTAATCCCATGTACTGTGGTTGAACCTCATATTTTTGATTGACAAAATATCCAACAAACAGCTTTTGGCGACTCACATTTGGGAATACGGATTCATAGTGTAAAGCTTTTCCTCTTGGTGTCCAGTGACTGTATTTGCTTTATTTTCAACAAAGTCTCTTTCTGGTTCAAGCTGGTTGGAAAGATCTTCACTTGGTCCCACCGAGCCCGAGGTGAAATTGATCCACTCTTTGAGTTGCTACAACAACATAATTTCAGCCTTTCCCCCAACAACATTATTTCTAACCGAACCAGAAGTTCTTCGCCTGTTCGGAGAAACCGGATCCCCATAGAATGGGAAGCATCTACAACTTGTCATGCACTACTCTTGTCGACACTCGGATCCCTATACGCACTCTTTTCAGAAGGATGGCAGCATAACCTGTGCCTTGGGGTGCAGCTATTGGTCCTCTTTCTTTAACTCCACCATTACATGAGTTACCACATGGATCACGTAAAAACATTCCCAAGTTTAATGGCAATGGGAAGCAGCATCCTGATGAACACATTGCATCTTTCTTTGTAGCGTGCAACGTCCTTGGCGTAGCTCACGAAGACGTCTCTGTTCAATTTTTGTTGAAACATTTGCGGTGCAGCGGTGAATAGTTTTACCACCTTCCGAATGCGTGCATCACAAACTGGGCTACCATGAGGACCAGATTCAAAGCACATTTCAAACCAGCCGAAGATTCTCATGCTTTGTTAGCACAACTTACCCATATGAAGAAGGAATCTCATGAACCCATGTGGGACTTCATGGCAAAGTTTAATAAGCTGATCCGAAAGATTCCAGAAATAGTTGTACCAACTCCGAGAAAATCAGAAATGCTTCTTCATTAATGCTCAAGCCTCCCGATGTGAGCTTTTTATTAAGAAGGTCGGCTATCCTAGATTTGGCTATCGCTCAGTCAACAACTATTGAAATAGAGGATGATCTCATTTTGGCCGGAAGGATCAAGAAAGATGTACCCAAACCTAAAAATCAAGGTTCTTCCCAAGGTAATACTGATCCTATGATTCAAAAAATGGCTAATGATTTGATCACTTTAAAAAATCAAATGTCCCAGCAGGTGAGCAATGTTCCATATCGGGATATCCCTAGACGGAATTTCAATAACAACAATGGTGCGCTGCAAGGGAGGAGCCACGGTTAACTCTGCTCAACCGAGACTAGTAATTGAAGCTCCTCCTATTAACGCGGCAAGTAGAAATAGTTGAAGAAGAGGAAGAACCAAAAGAACAAGATTCCCCGAGGATTTTGAAGCTTTGGGATACGCGATGAGTCTTATGACGATTGGTGGCTACTCCAAAGCATTGGGTATTTGGAATATGAAGAGGATGAATGTGCACCTAGGATGGTTAGTCATTTCTTGTCTTCACTCGATCCCAATCTCAGAATCCAAGAAAACCTCTTGAAAGCCCCAAGGAGAAGAACAAGGAACCTCCCATAGCCATAGTTAAGAGAGGTGCTCCCATTTCAGTAGCAAATTGAAAGAGAAGTCACCAAAAAGGTAACAACTTCTCCTCATTCTCTTTCTCCTAAGGTCGGTGCACTGTAGCTCAAGCTCACATGATTAGAACTCGAGCCTAACATCACCCCTTCTTATTGCTCGCTTTTGACATTATCGATCATGCAAAAAGAACCAAGATCTAAATGTCAGAAGCAGAATACCTTCAGTCAAATCCTGAACAGTTTGAAAAACTTGCCAAATTCATTAGAAGTAAAGCAGCTGTTCCCCCACCTTCAAAAGGTCTCCTTCCAAATCCTACTCAACCCCCACCTCAGAACAATCTGACCTCTGCTTCTTCTTCGGGAAATATTGAACCATTTTATTTGTCTTTACTTATAAATGGGTTTAAACTCAGCAATTGCATCATCGACTCAGGGGCCTCCGACAATGTTATGCCCGCAAAAGTAGCCCATGCTCTTGGGCTTACTTTGACTAAGTCATATGGATGGTGTTACTCCATGGAAACCAAACAAGTTCCTTTGATTGGTCAAATCAAAGATGCACAGTTTGCATTCGTTGCTTTCCCAAAGAAGAGAGTGAAAATGACCATTCTAGTTGCTGACATCCCTGCAGCTTACGGTATCCTCTTGGGTAGAGGTTTTTGTAAAGACGTCGGAGGAGAGATTAATATGGATTGGACCAAGGCCAGGATTCTAGTCAATGGGGTTTATCATGTTCTCCATCCCGAGCCTCAGGCGAGGTATTTGGTAACTAAATCAGATGACCCTAAGGCTCAAATTCTTTTTGAAGATGCTAGCTTTGGAAATTATTTCATGACATCAGAGATACCGGCTGTGGATGTCAAGAAAGAAGATCCTAATGCTATTTGGACCCTCAAATTTGATGGTAGCTGCTCAACCACCGGATCGGGCTGGTGTAGTTCTTATATCTCCTAATTCTGAGATTTTCCCCTCTGCTTTCAAATTACAGTTTGATAATACTAATAACACGGCTGAATATGAAGCTTTGTTACTAGGATTAGAAATGGCCAGACAGAAGGGAATTCGAAATCTCAAGGTTCAAGGGGATGCGGAGCTGATTGTCAACCAGGTCAAGGGAATCTATCAAGTAAAAAATGATCGCTTGAGACATTATAGGAACAAAGTTTGGGATAATATAGAATGCTTTGATGCATTCTCCATTAAGGTGGTGTTGAGAGATTATAACGACAAGGCTGATTCTTTGGCCGTGTCTGCGTCCCTCCTTCTCCCTCATCCCCAGTTCAAACAAGATACGTACACCATTGAGATTGTGTACCATCCTAGTATCCCAGATAATGCGGCTCATTGGCAAGTGTTCAACAATGATCAACAAGTGTTAGATTTTCTAGAAAAAGCTGACAATTTTAGTGAACTATACTTTGAAGGTTCGGAATCAGCTTTCCGTGAAACTATCTCAGATCCATATCAAGAGGTTGATGGTGAGTTTATCCAGCTTAAAGGCAACAAGATACCAAAAGGTTTGGTTTCTCTGGAGGGTTTGTTTGACAAGCATGATCATTTTATTCAAAACAAAAGACAAGTTGAAGGAGCTTCTTCCTCGGAAGTAGATCAAGTCAATCTAGGTTTGTCTGATCAACCTCGGATGGTGAATATTGGAAAATGTTGTTCCCCTGAGGAGAAAGTGAAATTCACTTCACTCTTGAAGAGATACATGGATGTCTTAGCCTGGTCTTATGCAGATTTAAAATCCTTCAAGCCCAAAGACGTACAACACAGTATCCCTTTGAAGCCTGATGTGAAACCATACAGGTGAAGCAAAGACATTACAATCCCAAGATCTCAGGGACTATCCTTGCGGAAATTTAGAAAATGTTAGATGCTAGAATTATTTTTCCAATCCATCACTCCACCTGGATTGCTAACATCGTCCTGTCAGGAAGAAGAATGGCGAAATCTGAATTTGTGTTGACTTCCGAACTGAATCAGTCTTCGTTGAAGGACAACTATCCCTTGCCTATCATGGATCAGGTGTTACAAACTGTTACTGGATCAGAAATGCTATCCATGCTCGACGGATTTTCAGGATATAATCAAGTTGAGGTAACTGTGGAGGATCAACACAAGACGACCTTCACAACCCCATGGGGTACCTTTGCTTATAGGAGGATGCCTTTCGGCTTGATCAATGCTAGAGCCACCTTTCAGAGAGCTATGGACTTGGCATTCAGAGACTTGATGGGCAAAGTCATAGTAGTATATTTGGATGACTTGACCATTTTCTCTAAAAAATGGAGTGATCATTATGATCATTTAGAGCAAGTACTTTTGAGATGCAGGCATCACGGGATTTCATTAAATCCCAAGAAGTCCATGTTTGGAGTGACCAAAGGAAAGTTGTTGGGTCATATCGTGACTAAAGAAGGAACCAAAATCAACCTAGAGAGGGTAAAAGCCATTCAGAGCCTTACCCTACCCACAAGTAAGACAGGGTTCATTTGTTCTTCTGAAAGGTCAATTTCCTAAGAAGGTTCATATCTGATTTCTTTGATAAAACTAAGGATATCCTTGGGATGATGAAAGGAAAAATTCCATTTCGATGGAGTACCAAAGGGAAGCTTGCATTTGATGAAGTCAAAAGGGCAGTTGCTTGTGCTCCTATCCTAGTATGTCCAGATTTCAAAAAAGATTTCATCATGTACAGCTATGCCTCTGCTCACACAGTGTCAGCCATCCTGATGCAGGAGAACGGGGAGGGCATTGAAGCTCCCATTACTTTTATGAGCTTTCCATTGAAGGAACATGAGCTAAAATGTCACAAATTGAAAAGCATGCTTATGCAGTGGTACGAGTGGTGAAACATTTCAGGTACTATGTGCTGAACTCCCATACCCTCGTTCTCATTCCCGACACCGCCGTTAAAACCATTTTGACTCAATAAGAGCTTGGGAGTCATCGAGGTACTGGATAGCTAAAGTTCGGGAATATGACTTGGATATTAGACCTACCAAATTGGTACGAGGAAGGGGCCTGTGCGATTGATGGGGAAAACCATCTTTGAAGTGAATCTGAAAAGACCAAAGATACTTCTTCAAAGTTTCCCATGGTGCTTTTCGTGAGTACAATCGATGAATGGTACATGACATTGCTTTCTTTCTGACTTATGGTGAATGCCCCTGCATTTAAGCCAAAAGGAGAAAAGGAAAGTCAAGTTAAGATCTGCAAGATACCTCGTGGGATAACAAAATATATAAGAAAGGTATTGATGGTGTTTTCTGCGTTGTGTCGATAAATCACAATGATTAAAGTTGTTAGAGTCCTTCCATAGCCTAGCATGCGGAGGAAATTTTTCATCCTCTGTAACAACTTATAAGATCCTACGGGCTAGGTACTATTGGCCTACTCTCTTTCAAGATTCAGCAGAGTGGGTGTCCAAGTGTGAAGCTTGTCAACATTTCGTTGGTTGTCCCAAGCTAGCAGCTCTTCCCCTGAAGCCCGTAGTGATTGAAGAACCTTTTCGCCAGTGGGGAATTGATTTCATTGGAACATTGAATCCTGCCTCCAGTGCCAGACACAATTACGTGCTGACTGCTACAGACTATTTTACCAAGTGGGTGGAAGCCGTGTCAATCAAGCAAGCAACTTCAGAAGCTGTGTGCAAGTTCCTTAAAGAGAATATAATTGTCAGATTCGGTGTGCCTCACAAGATTGTGGCTGACAACGCCTCCAATTTCTCATCGCATGAATTGAAAGAATTTTGCTATGGATTCGGCATCACCCTGGCTCACTCATCCGATTATTATCCCCAAGGCAATGGGCAAGCTGAGTCCAGCAACAAGAACCTGGTTACCATAATAAGAAAGCTAGTAGATGAAAACCAGAGGACATGGCACAAAGCATTGTATGATGCGTTGTGGGCTGATCGAATTACCCCAAAGTGAGCTATAGGAATGTCTCCTTTCCAAGTGCTGTACGGGATTGATGCTAAGATTCCTATCTCAGTAGAATTGCCAGCCTTACAGTTGGCCAAAGCAGTCGAAGATGTGACTTTTCAAAATTCTATTGAGAAAAGGGTTATGTACCTAGCTAGGCTAGAAGAGGAATGGAGCAAGGTGGTTGATCACATTACAGACCATCAAAGAAAAGTAAAGAAATTTTTGACAAGAAATCAAGGAAACATCATTTCCAAATTGGAGACCTGGTGTTGCTTTGGGATAAGAGGAGAGAGCAGAAAGGAATGCACAGAAAGTTCGACTCTTTGTGGAAAGGACCTTTTAAGATTCATCAGCTGAGTGGTGAAAATAGTTTCCATCTATCATACCTTGATGGAGAGTTACTCCCTTTGCCTTTCAGCGGTCAACATCTGAAGTTGTTCCATCATTAATGCAAGACGCTCTTTTGCATTGTACATACTTTATTTTATGTCGTGTGTTTGCTTTTAGTCTTCTTTCTTTCTTTGTTTTGTTTTTCAGTTTTCTTCTTTTCTGACTCCGTAGCCCAATGGATAAAGCCAGAGATTCTGAGTTCTCTTCCTTTGATATCACAAAGAAAGTCCCCAACTAGAGCCAGTTGTTATCTCATTTTTGAGTTTACGCCAAAAAATCAGATAACCCTAAGAAATTTTTAAGCTGGTTTTCTAAAATTACCTTTCAGAGAGATAATCAGGTTTTCGGGTTTCACAAGCAAGACAACATGTGTTTTGGATGCTTCATGTCGTGTGTTCCCGAAACTTGAAACCCACATCAAGTAAGGCGAGTCAGGTTTGTGGACCTTCCGAGCATCGGAACATGCCTTCGTCAAAACATGCTTCATGTCGCATGTCTTCCGATCCCCGAAGCCCGATTTACTCCTTTGTTTCAGGTTTCGGGGCCATCAAGCATCATGCTTCATGTCAATTGTTTCCCGCAACCCGAAACCTGAATTACTCTAAAAACCTTTGTGTCGGGTTTCGGATATCCCAAGCATGCTGACATGGCATTAATGCCAAGTTGTCGGGTAGTTGGCACGTGTCAACTGAAGTGTATTAAATGTGAATTTTCTTATATATATTTGGATTTCCACGTCATTTTTACCAGACGTACTTTTTACCTCGTGGATTTTTGCGCATGCATCTTCGACCCAGAAACCCAACTCGCCTCTGTGCCTGATTGCATTGCTCGTTTTTGATCATTCCTTGTCCTGGTTGAAGGTATTTTTCTTCATTCTTTGTTTGTGGTTTTTGTGGAATAATTGTGTAAGGAATTCTTCCAAGTTTCTTATCAGGGTTGTTGGGGTTTTATCTTTTCCATTTTGGGGTTGTTTTTCTAAATCAGGTTTGTGTTTTAGGGTTACCCCTTTGGAATTATCACTTTGTTTTATTCCCCAGAATTTCGTTGTAATTAAAAATATGTTTGGGATATAAATGGTGAAGGAAACCCGTATGTTTCAACTCAACAATTACCCCATTCCCTCTTCTCGGGTTTCGTAGGGTGCTTCACAGTGTTCAAAACCCGCAGTATATCAAAATATTTCAAAGTGTCGGGTTTTCGAACTCTTCGGCATTCTCTTCAAAGTGTAAGGTTTTCCGAACTCTCCGGAATTCTCTTCAAAGTGTTAGGTTTTCGAACTCTCTGGCATCTCCCGGGCGTCAAGTTTTCCGAAGTGTTCAACACCTTCTAATCTCTGACACTCTCCTCCTTCGAAATTCCTCATGTTGGACCCTGGTCCATCACAAGATAAGACTGAAAAATCAAGAGGGATGAAGTACAAATTTAGGAAGGTGGAGTCTCCCTCCTACATTGACTGTAATTACGACATCCGGGATACAGAGCAAGAAAACGTAGATATGGAGGATTTTTAGAATAGGGTCAAGAGCTCTTCTCAGACTGCATGGATGAAATCAATAGTTGGCAGTGGCCTACCTCTTGCAGCAGGTTTCCCTATGTCCGCTGAGTGCCTCGAGTTCATCTTAGCCTGTGCTTCGAATTATGACTCTGCTTCTCATTCTGTGAAAAACCAGGCGGGAGAAGTTGTAATCAAATTGGACGGAGGTTACTTCGATGACCTTCTCAAGCTGCCTAATTTTGAGGAATATGGAGATGTGGATCTCAAGTCAGCCCAAAAAGCTTGGGACAATGATTAGGAGGATTGCATCAAGCACGTGAATAAGAAGTTCCTAATCAAAGCCAAACAATTTTTCGGTGTTCCCAAGACTTGTTCCCAGAAGTGATTTCATTCAGGAAATCAATGATATCATTACTCTGTTGAGTCGGGTTTTGGTTTCCCCGAATCAAATGTTTTCCAAGGATGGATGTACTAGTTCATGATCACTATTAAGAAGAATCAACAGGGAATTGATTGGGGTACTCTTATCAGTAATGAGATAGATTCTCAAATGACAACAGTCCTATCTACGGGAAAATTTTACATGTCCTCGTATGTCACCTATGCAGCGGCCGGTATGAGGAACTATCCCGGGTTGGACACCAAGGGGAACAAGACAGTGGAACATGTTTATCAGTATTTCCCTCAGCTGACAAGAAAAGGGTCTGAAGACCAATTCAGAAGGGTAAACGATGCCTTCTTTTATGAGAACATCTGCAGGTTAAGTCCCGAACTGAGGAAAACGAGAGTATCTGATGAAGCATGGGCTGAAGTTTCAAAATGGGGTTGTGTCTTCTTGCAATTTAAGAAGTTCACATATCTTCGAGTAGTCATGTACCTAGGGGATCCTTTCCATTTGCCCAGATATCCAGGGGACAAACTAATCTTGATGGAGTTGGTCAGGCAATTGTTGGATTTTCACAAGTTCCAACAGAGTAAACACAAGGCCGTTGTATCTTTCCCAATTTCTATTGGAAGGTATACTTGTTCAACGGTGGTGAAAGCCAAGAACGTTGTCCATGAGCTTCAAGATAAGTTGAAGAAGCACATGAAGCCCGAGATGGGTTTGATTTTCGAGGAGTCCTTAAGTCATATGGAACTCTGCACCCGCACATGCCAAGTATAGAAGACATCCGGATTGATTTACGTGATGAGGTTCTTTGTCGAGGAAAAGATCATAAAGAGTTGACACTTGCTGAAATTCAGACACTTGAGCTCGCTGACATACCAGAAGGTACTAGTGATAATGAAAGCATTCTGGATCTTTCCTATGATGGATTGAATGAAGATCAATATGTTTTCCCACCTATTGATTGGTCTCTCAGTGAGAAAGCCTCCATTACAGATAGATCAGCCCTGATTCTTGCACGCACCAAAGCATGGCTCACCTCTTGGGGAATGAGTTTTAAAGATGATAATTTTTCAAAGTTGGTTGCTTCAGAGGTGGGACCCTCCAAAAAGGGAAAAGATAAAAGATCTTCTAAGGGACCTATAAAGGTCAAGTTTGTCAAGAAGAGAAAAGAACGAGAAATATCTTCAATTATTACTCTAGTTGAAACGGTGAATGTGACAGAATCACAAGCACCACTAGGAATAGGAGAAATTTCTTTGGAAGGAGAAGTAAGCCAGCCTCTAGTTTCACCATCTGTTGACTGTCCAACTGAAGCGACCTTATCTCTTGCATCCCAGACTTTGGAGTCAGAATCTGCGCTTCCTCCTTCACAACCACTCCTACCTCCTCTTTCCCCATCTACTTCTTTGGTCATGGCCAGCATTTTCTCTGGACTCTCACCCCTCTCTACTAGTACCAAAGTAATCACCAACACACCCTCCCTGTGCTTCTTTTTATTGAATCTGCTACCACATTGTGCTAAGCGTCCCCACACCGCCATTGGATCCCTCTCCCCCTGAAAGTATGATGCCAACTTCTACAATAATGGCAACTCCCTCTGATACGCCTCAATGGCTACTCAAGCAAACTCTGAGGAAGAGGAAGGTGATTGTATCCATACCAGCCTTTGATTTTAGCTCACTCAAGGTTTCTACTGCTAAATCAGCCAAGAAACCCAAAACTGTTTCAAGGGTTTTGGTGGACGCTTCGGGGCATAAGTTTGCAGAGATTGCCACTCCTGTGACTGACAAAACCAAAGAGGACATAACAGCCTCTGACTATCAGATAACCAGGGTGGCTCTAGGAGAAGTGACAACAGAAGGAGCACAACAGGATGCACGGGATGCCACAAACGTGTTGTGCCAGAAATTGAAGGAAACAAAAGACAGCAGAGATGAGCTTAAAAGAAAGGTGGAGCAGTTGACTGAGGTATTTCTTAAGCTCTCAAAACCCCTTGAATCCATACCATCTTCCTCTGTCCCTGTCGGATTTGATTTCTCATCAGTGCCTACAATTGAGAAGATTAATAAAAAAGGAAGGGTGGTCGATGAATGGATCCAAAGGCTGCTCCAACAGGGGAAAGAAGTGATTCAAGACACCATGGAAGTCTATCAATCTTTGGGGAATATTCAAAGTGATGGAGAAAAGATGGACGATGATTTCTCCCAAGAAATTAGACACCTTGATTTGACTTTCAAAGCTCTCCAGGTATTAAAGCAAATACCATCATGCCTCTTATTAGAAGAAGGCATCATCCCACATGCAGATAAGCATTTCCAGCTGACCAAAGCCATCAGGTTTAGGGTAAAGATTCTCAACGAAGCCTGTGGTAAATTGAGAGAATCAAGAGATCAGTTGATCGATGGAAAGAGTGACTTGGAAGAAGAACTGTTAAAAATACGTAAAAGTGTCAGTTGGAAATTCGGGCATCCTATCAGCCGATGATATTTTCAAACAAATCCAAGAATCTATTCAGCATGAACCAACTCATGATTTGGTATTGAAATCATCGATGAGGTTTTGAAGATTGAACATTCTTTGGAGGCCTTGAGAAAACTCAACAAAATATTGAGAAAGCTTCCCGGTGGTGCTAGTGACACTCACGAAACATGTGAAGTCTTGAGTGATCATTCCACTGCGCCTGATGAAAATGAGATGCAAGGTATAATCCGGAAGTTCCAAGAATTTCGGAACAAACAGGCTCAGTTGGAGGAAGAGAAAGATGAGGAAGCAAAAGATGAAGATTCAGACTAAGTCTTGATGCGACGTGCCATTTCAATCTTGAGATTGACATGTCTTTTCCATTTCTGTTTCATCACATTTTTGAATCATATTGTGACTTGGTCTCCTGCGTGAGAGCCAAGCAAAATAGGACTCTTTTAAAAAGACTGTTTTATAGGGTTTGTCCTATTTTATCTCAACCATTTTTATTATAAATAAGGGATGTGCATACATTCCAAAGGGTTGAGATTTTTGAAATATTGAGAGCTATTTTGAAGAAGAAAAACTTTGTGTTTTCTTTTAATCATTTGAAGAATAGGAGTTGATACTATTTTGCAAACTTTGTGTTGTGAGATATATCTTTCTTAAGATATTGTTCTTATGTTCATAATCTTAAGCTATTCTTTGTTTAGCATCTTGATGATTCTAATCATTTCAAACATTATATTTATGATCTAAAGCTCGTATGATTATTTCTTGGTCTCTGTGTTTACTCGAAAGAAAATACATTCCTCTCATTTCCTTTCCATTGTGTTTCTTCCATTGTAATAACTTCCGACCCTGTCCATTTATTAGAACATCTTCCCAACGTGTGTATATGGATCTCGGGATTTTATCCCAACCCCAATGGTTAGATTAGTGTGAATCTTTGTATATATTGTTTTTCGCTGTGTTTTAGATTAGTAATAAACAGCAGGCAGCCTCACTGTCTTTGAGGAGGGATTTAATCCCATGTACCGTGGTTGAACCTCATATTTTGGATTGACAAAATATCCAACCAACACTTAGTAAACACCTTCTCAAATTTGTCTATGAGAAACTTAACCATAGGGTAGAAAAAGGAAAGCCAATGAAATAAGGTCATCGGAAAATGCCTCCAATTATGATCCTACCAAGTATATTCATCAACTTATTGACAAAATGAATCAACAACAATCTTACACTACAACTCAACTCCTCTAAATGCAATCCAATATGGCTCAGTTAGTCAACTACCCTTAATGGGATCTTGGGGCACCATGCCCCCTCCTTTTCCAAATGGGCCTAATGGTCTACCCATCATTCAACCCCCATTAAAAACAAGGTCTTGTGATCAGTCCAACATGATCCATTAACACCTTATATTACTAATATAGACATTGGTGGCATTGCTCCATCTACCTCTTATGATGGGTCTACCGATCCCACTCTTCACATCAAGCCCTTTAAAAAACTTTACAAAGAATGGATTAGAATAAACTCATACAACGTCAATAAAATCATAACTAAGACCCTTATAAGATATGCTTTAGATTGGTACCATTATTTGCCTCCTAACTCTATAGTTGAGTTATAGTCCCTAGTGACAACCATAGTAAATGAGTTCCAATATAATGATTTACTTGAAAATAACATCAACTATCAACAAGTTGGAAATAAATCAGTTCAAGCCTTTATAAAGAATTAAAATTCCCTATCCACGTGGAGATAACATAACATGCCCAATAATAGCCTCTTTCAACTCTTCCTACGATCCTTAGAGGCTCGCCTTCAATACAAGGTGAGATGTTTTCTCCTATTGCCCTGGAAGAGGCCTTTGAACAAGCCAAAAGGAAGGACTATTTCATGAGGGAATTTGAGAAGAATCCTCCTTGTAGACACAAAATCACACACTTTGGGTAATTATCTAGTCACGATTACATACTATTGTTGCAAAAAAAAACCACAGAATCCTAAATGCTTACAAGTGATTGATGGGCAGTTATTGTGATTTGTCAAACATGGAAGCATCCCAAAGTGTGGGAATTTTTGAAATGGGATAGCTCTATGGAGAAGGCCGGATTTCTATCCTAACCTAGTACTAAATACTAAAAAGTGTAGAGAGTTATAAAATCTAACCCTACTCTAATGATTTTACAAGGGGACATGGATAAAAGGATTGCATGAAAATTAAAACCTACTCTAAGGGAAGGTGATGCACAAAGAACAAGTGTTGAATAAATTACACTACATGGAAATGAAACAAGAAAATTTGAGGAGGGTGTCCACCACCATAGATCAAAACCACCTATTGTAAACCCAGTTACCAATAAACACAACCCATTGAGATCTTATAATAAAAAATAAACAATGCGAGAATAACCTTTAACCTTTAACTACAATGAAAGATCGAGATAAGATATAATAAACACAAAGGAGCATTGAGAATCATCCAAAAAAATTATATTTCTCCAAAATTTGATATTATACATTACATGGGGGCCAAAGGCACAAAAATTGCATTACAATGTTCAGTGGGAGGCTTAAACTCCACAATTTTCTCATAGACAAGAAAGAAGGGAGGGGCAATTGCAAAGTATCCAATATTTTTACGAGCACCTACTTACATTTTATAGAATAAAATCGAGAGAGAGAGAGAGAGAGAGAGAGAGAGAGAGAGAGAGAGAGAGAGAGAGAGAGAGAGAGAGAGAGAGAGAGAGAGAGAGAGAGAGAGAGAGAGAGAGAGAGAGAGAGAGAGAGAGAGAGAGAGAGAGAGAGAGAGAGAGAGAGAGAGAGAGAGAGAGAGAGAGAGAGAGAGAGAGAGAGAGAGAGAGAGAGAGAGAGAGAGAGAGAGAGAGAGAGAGAGAGAGAGAGAGAGAGAGAGAGAGAGAGAGAGAGAGAGAGAGAGAGAGAGAGAGAGAGAGAGAGAGAGAGAGAGAGAGAGAGAGAGAGAGAGAGAGAGAGAGAGAGAGAGAGAGAGAGAGAGAGAGAGAGAGAGAGAGAGAGAGAGAGAGAGAGAGAGAGAGAGAGAGAGAGAGAGAGAGAGAGAGAGAGAGAGAGAGAGAGAGAGAGAGAGAGAGAGAGAGAGAGAGAGAGAGAGAGAGAGAGAGAGAGAGAGAGAGAGAGAGAGAAGTATGAAAATGCTCCAAAATCCATCAAAATCATCATTAAGCTCTTACAATGGTCAGCTGGGAAGATCTGCAAACACCATGATTATATTGTGCCTTGGGCAAGAATAAATGGGGTTACCCTTACTTCATTGAACACAGGTATGCCCTTGATTCCTATAACTTCATCATAAAATTTTCCCCACCAAACACATTAATTTACCTTCTTTGATCATTCCATGTTATAGATCCTAAACATAACTTTCCAATGACTATAAGTTTGCTAAAAATGGTGGAGTGCAAAGGAAATTGTCATCATTTTTGCATAGGTTGATTGTCTAGGTTCATCCTCACCTACCCTTCGATTTCTGAATTTTGATCATTCCATTAAATTCTCCCCTGAAAATTCTTTCCAATGAATATAATTTCATCAAAAATGGGTAATAAAAGCCAAAGTTATTCAATTTTCAAAATGGGCCACCATTTTAGCTTCCCTCCTACCCACTGAGCCCTTGAATGCAACACAACCCTATTTGCATTCCATCAAACACACCACATCACATTCCCACCTACCCCACCGCCATGAGCCAACTCGACTCCCAATGTGAACTTGAAATGCTTTGCTTGGATTTCATAGTTTGGGTTCAAATGATTTTAGAGTTTATTGGTTAGCCACTTCAGAATTTACATCAACCAAACCCTGAACTAACCACCTCCAAAAACCCGTAACAAAATTGCCCCCACAATTTTGGGCTTCAATATTTTTATCCTCCGGACATCCAACTCGCTACATTTCAGGCTTTTCTTGATCAAAAATCCAATGCATGTCTCTGAAGTTGACTCATCATTGACTTCTGAAAAAGGCTCAGTACATGGCTCGCCACATCACTCCAACACTTCAGATTTTTGGAGACTTCGACTTCAGAAATTTTTTTTGTGCCTTTTCAGATTTTTTCCTCTCCATTTTTCAAAGTTATGCCCTTTGTTTCTTTGAAACGTTTCTCCAAAATGATGAATCCGAAGTCCATTTTTTTGGAATTTTGCCTCCCGATGACTCCCAAACTTGCTCGACCCCGAGCTCCATTTCACCATTATCCTTGCTTGTTCAACCCTAGCCATTATTCCATGTAATGATCCAAGGTTCACATTTTCTTCGCTTGCGTACATGGCCCATCAAATTGTTAGAGTAGGTATTTACCTTAGCTCATGTTCACCTAGGTACTTTATTTACCTTTATTGTATTTATCCTCACCCACTTATGTGTGTGGATATTTCTTTTTATTTATTTAGATATTAGGGGGATATTATCTAGTTATTAGGTATAGTTCTTTCCTTGATTTATGGTATTGACTAGTTCTTTCCTTGATCTATGGTATTGAATAGATCCTTGATGTCTAGTTCACTCCTAAATATATGGTCTTGACTAGTTATTTCCTTGATTTATGGCTTGATCTACGACCTTGATTGGTTCTTAGATTGTTATTCCTTGCCTATATAAGCAATGCCCATTCTCATTGTATTTCATTGAGTTCTATAATAATATATGATATTGCTACTCATTTGTTTGCAAAGGTTTATGTAAATTTATTCTGGTGAATTACTTTCATCTTATTAATCGTGGTGTTTGATTAACATTTGTGTTCTTGGTTTGGTATGATCTGGTTATCATTCCTTTTACAAATCGTTGAAACCCTTGTAGAGCTCACCTCTCCATGAGCTATCTCCATCATGCCACTATTCGTTGAGCTCGTGAATCGAGATATCCCCATGCCTTGGTCCATTACGTCACCGAGGTGAGATGACCTAAAATCCATATTCGAGCCCTCCACGGCTTGTTTGAGGTGCTTATTGAATATTCCCACTAATTAATCATTTGATCTCTATGATGTTGAATTTGGCTCCTCCACATCCTTCTCTATGTCCACACAAGCTAGCTCGATCGACAACTGAGTCCCCCTGAGCTTTGCACAAACCAAAAATCACCATATGGTGCCAAGAGCTCGCCAGACCCTCAAAAAGGTTCGATGGACTATCCATGTAACTCATCTCACCGAGATAATCAGTGAGCCATATTTAGCTCACTTGCCTCATGCATAAATCTAGCTTGCTGAGCTACTTTCCAGCTCGGTGGGTTCAATTAGGCCCAAATGCTAATTTTTGACCCCTGAACCCTATCATTTGGATTTTTTTTGAATTTCTCCATATTAGGGGCTCATGAAGACTACATGCAAGAGTTTTTAAAGTTTCATCACATTTTTCTTCCAATTTTGTTTTTATGGTTGGATGTGGGCCCACAAAACCCACATTTCATCATCATTTAAAAAAAGTTGATCCTAAGCGTTAAAACCCAGAAGAGGAAAAAAATCCACGATATGATTTTCACTCCTGAATTTCTTGAATGTGATTCCTGAAACCCCATAAATTATCTGTAACCCAATTTCATCCCTATGGTCCTATCTAATATTTAGGTCATGTTAGGTCCCCATTACCAATGTTTCACGGGGAAAAATTACATAACAATCTAGCGACTTGCGGGGACATCTGCTTGCTAGATGTTCTATATTAGTAGCCTAGATATGTCCATTGGTCATGGAGTCATAACTGATAGCTTGCAAATGAATTGATTCTTTGTTTTTTTTTCCCGGAGACCACTTGAAACTACTGACCTTAGACCTACTTCGCTGCTCGTGCTCTCCCAATCTTTATACAAAAATCATTAAATTAAAATTGAGATTGGAAAATTGTATAAACCTAGTGTTGGTATCTAGATTTAAATTCCTTCACAACTGAACAAACATCATGAATCTGCACAAGACACTCAAAATAAGATAGATGTTTTGTATGTCGTTTGTAGCCGGGGATTACACTTATCTTCTTGTTTGCATTCAAGAATTGAGGGAGTGGATAACACCTTCATAAGGGTTTTGATCTAACCCTCACTATTTTAGGTTGTGCCTATCAACCAAGGCAAGTGAACCTGTATTGCAGCCCCTATATGGTAAGGAGATGAAAATATCCTTGTGTTTTGCATATGGTGTGGAGGAGGCTTTGTGAAAACATGATCAAATATCCATTATCCAAACTCAAAAGAGCTGTCACTACTAAATGATGGAAATGTTCTCAAAACAAAGCTAGAGCTGCTAAAGACATGATAAAACCCTAATCAACCTTGTGCATTTTTGTGAAAGGATTGAATTCTTTTGTGGACACACAATGCAGATGCAAGGGTATTGTAGGTAGGATGAGTTAGTTTAAAGTGAAATTCTGATGAGAGATGTTGGGACAAGAGTAGTTAGGAGTCATCACCTTATTTGGGAAACCTTGCAATAGAATTACAACACCTAAACAACAGAGATATTTCAATGAATTTGCAGTGCTCTTTCAACCAGGATGTGTGCACAATGGATGCCCAAATCTACACTATTCCATACAAACTTTGATAGCCTGCCACAAAGGCTTGAAGCAAAATATCAATAAAGCATTAAGAATCCCCTTGTTAGATCATGTCCTAAGGTGCACCCAAAGGTTTACAAATACCCTCAGTTTGCAAGGAAGGTAAGATGAATTTAAATCTATTTATCTTCACTCAAATGAATGCTCTTCTGAATGTAAGATTGCATATGCCTTCAAACCCTCTACAAGAAATGAGACCATACATGACCAATAAAGATCCTAAACACAAGATTGCAACATGAGCATGAAACACAAATTGAGAACATACTGAAATACAAGTGCATGCAAACTTTGCCAAGAGATAAAACTAGTTAATCCAAGAATCTGATCAAATACATCAGCAAGGGAATGTTATTTTAGACAATCTCAAAGCTTGTTGATGGCTTTACAGCTGAAACCAACTCAACATGATGAACATTTGATGCAAACTGGAATCAAAATGGCTCTCAGGTAGTTTCTCAAAAGGAAATGGACTCCTTCCAGTTTTTTCTGTGAAATTTCTTCTCTCTTTTTCCCAAAATTCCCAACCATCCTCTAAAATGTTTCCAAAACTACATCATATACCCTCTTCTAGCTTGGATCCTTGCATCCCAAGCAAAGAATATGCCAAAGGGATCAAATTTGTTACAAAACCCTATCCATTTGATGAAAAATGATATAAAACTATGAAACAACTCGCCAAATGCCAAATATGCACAAATATTTTAAAATATTACATGAACTCAGATCCTTATCCATCCAGGGTTATGTTTTTGGCATTCCACCATGCCAGCATGCATTTGCAATCATTTTTCACCTTTTTCCCTTACCATTTTTAACTCTGCAACTTTTCATTTTTACATTTCACGTGTTTTTCACGGGCTGAGAAAAATATCTCATGAAAAAAACTATAGGGCACCAAATCAGCTCAAATAAATGATGCCATTGTGTTCAAAAGGCTGAAGGGATGCAGATTCATATAAAATTTCATGTGTTTTGGTGCAAAAATGACGATTCCACACTTCTTGGAGCTCCAATGGCACCCAAAAAATGAAATTGCACAGCTGCCATTGATTAAAATCAACTTTAAATGCCAGCCCTCCACGTGGCAGATCCAAATCCTCTCCAAAAGTACCCAAATTACCTTTTGCCTCTGGATAAGGTGCACACGTGTCCAAAAACCATTGGCACGTGACCCTCCCTTTTAAATTTTGCATTTTAAACCCTTTTTGATCTCGGGAAAATTATTAAAATTTTCCCCGCGAGCCCTGGATGTGCCATGTGTCCTCTTGTAGGTCCCCACCAAAACTGTGGGTCAGTTTGATGAATTTTGCCACTTTTTTGGGAAAAGGAAACTTTTCTCAAAATACTCCGCGCCCCCGAATACACGCTGTTTCTCTGCCTCGTGTTGATCTCCCATTGGAGGCGGAGCCGACTCATCGTTTTGCCTTCAAACCTCCACAAGCATCAAAACTCCATGCGGGCCGGACCTCTCTCTTTGACATTTGAAAATGCCACGTGTCACCTGTGGATTAATTGCAGGAAAAACCTCCAATATTTTCCACGGGTTCATTGTTTCCTTTGGAAATTTTCACCAAAGTTGGAACATTTTCCATCTTTCCTCCACGCTCCGAATTTCCATCAAAAGTTGGACACGTGTTCATTGTTCATTGGTGGTGGGACCTTGAACTGAAATTTTCCTTCTTACCTTTTGAAGTTAAAAAACTTCAACTACCTCCCAGCCTCCGCCTCTCCATTTCATCCTCCTGTGGAAATGCGTCGCCCCTCCATTGGGTGCGGGATCTCGGGCCGAATTGTAACTTTAACACTTTGAAGTTAAAGGACTTCGAAATTTTCACAAATTCCACCCATCCATGCTAAGCTTCTTGGACATGTGTCCACTTTGTATTGGGTGCAGAACCTCGGGAAAATTTTTTCCTTTTGCATTTTGAAACCAAAATTTTCAAATTCTTCTAAGTTCCCTCTATTCCGGTCGATCTCCCTGGACACATGTCATCATGCCATTCACTGTGGGTTCGCGGGCCAAATTTTTCCCCTGACACCCCGATCCAAAAAACACCAAAATTTTCCAAGTCCTTAACCATTCGCTTGGTCCTCCTGGACACGTGTCATCATGCCATTCGCTGCGGGCCTTCGAGCAAACAATTGATTTTGAGAAATTTGTAAAAAATGAAGGCAAAATTTTTAAGTGACCTCGCCACTCACTGCTCCATCTGACCAATCAAATCATGCCACATAGGCACACTAAGCAAATGTGGGGCCGCAGAGCAAAATTTTCCCTTCGCCAAAAATTAAAAATTTGACAAGTTATAACATTTTTTCCGCACATCCTCAGCCAATAGAAACCTGCCACATTAGCATAATTACAATGATAATTTTGACGGCCGGTGACACCCGTATACCCGTCAAAAACGTAAAAACACATGGGGTGCCCCTGAAATTAAATTTTTTCACAAAAGGACAGGTTTCTCAGTTTTGAACCGATTGAATCATGTTTTATCATGAATTTCAGCCTGGGGATTAGGATTTCAACTTCTAGAAACTCAGATTCGATCAAACACGGGTTTTTCATGATTCGGCAATGGAAAAAATGACACAACCCGTATAAAATGAAAAATTTGGGGCACACAAAGGGGGAAACATGGATTTTGTTTCAAAATGGGGTAGAATAACAACATTGAGGGTGGTTGAAAGCATTCAACTGAACAAAATGAGTTGCAGATCACCAGCTCGAGCCAAAAGATGTTTTTGAGCAAAACGGATGTAGAGAATTAGGGCAAAGTGTGCAAACCCAGTAATTGCACCAACATTGGCTCCTGCTTGGGGATGGGCACTCCCAATGAGTGCCACAAGATCACAACGTAGACCAAGTGCCAGAAATCCATTGGGAAAGGAGTCAAAACATGCAGAGCAGCCCAAAACCAGAATTTCCACCAAAAGCAGAGGAGAGAACCACACCAACAATGGCTGCCAAGGAAAAAGGGCAAACCACAAGCCAACAACAGCAAGAACAAGGAAAAGACAAAACAAAAACAAGGGCTATACAAAATGTACAACTTGTGCATACCTCCTTTGGGGATTTAATCCAAAAAGTGTTTTAAATTTCTGCCATTAATAGGCAGCTCCAGCAAATCCCCATCCAAATCCTTGAGAAAAAATGTATTTTCTCCAATCCACGATATTAATGGCATAAGGGCCCATCCATAGAGCATCAAATTTTCCATGCTTTCCCTTGTCTTCATGCCTACTATCCCATAGTATAACTAGATCTCTAACACTAAAAGCTCTAGGGGTGACCTTATCAAACAACTTCTTCAATTTCTCCCTAAACCGGACATGCCTTTGATGAGAAGCCCTCCTTTCTTCATCCAACACAATGATCTCGATTGATTCTTGATTCATATGGGCCATGTTCTTGATCTTTCAATTTGTTGGGCAAACTGAAAAGTGGATAATTGCAGGTGTAATGGTAGCAAAGCCTCGAGTTCAGTACACCGGTTCAAATGGGATTTTACAAGTTTCTCTTTTGGGGTTATCCTATCAGCCCAAACTACAAATTTCAACTATTCTCCCCACTTCTTCTTGTTGATTTCCAAGATCCTTCTAATGATTTTGAGCAAGTTTTTGTTACTTGATTTAGCTTGCCCATTCCCTTGTGGGTTGTAGTTTGAAGAATAGGTCAGATTTATCCCATATTCATTGCACATTGCCATCAAAGGCTTGGCTCTAAAGCACATAGCATTATCGGACACAATCTTAAGCGGGACCCCAAATCTACATATGATATGATTCAGCAAGAAATCCATTACCACTTGGTGTGTTTGCCTTTCTAGATGGAATTGCCTCAACCCATTTTGTAAAATAATCGGTTGCTACAAGGATCCATTTATAACAGCACTAGAAGGATCTGAAATCTCACCAATAAAATCCATTCCCCATTGTTTGAAAGGAGCTTCAACTCGATACAAAGGTAAAGGAAGGGAACACGAAGCTTTCAATCTTCTGAAAAATGCTTGGCAATTATCACACCTTCTAACTAACCGGTTTGGATTTTTGAAAAGAGTTGGCCACCAATAACCAGACTCTTAAAATCTTATGTCTTTGTCACTCTCCCAGCAAAATGTCCTCCACACACTCCCCCATGGAAATAAGCAATCAACTTGGGAGCTTCATCTTGAGTTATGCATTCCAAGAGGACACCTTCGTGGTTTTTCCAAGCCAACCCAAGGTCTGTTATGACATACTTCGAGAAGCCACTTGAGGGCTCTTTTTTAATTTTTATTTCAGTGGACTGGGACAGCATAAGTGCTTGAGGTAATAGACCACATCCTTGTACCACTCGAGAATTCATCAATTTGTCAAGGAGATCTGCCCTTTCTTCCCCTAGCTGATTCACTTCTACATTTTGCAAATTACTCTCAGCCATGAGTTTGGCAAGACCTAAACCTCTTATCGGCTTTGTTGTTTGGATATCCATATCATACTCTTGTAATTTTTAACCCATCTACATCTCTTGCTTGGTATCTCCATGTCGATAAGATGTCCTTAACCATGATGTGGGAACATAAGCAACAACCTTTGAACTCAAAATGTAGGGCTTGAAAATCTTTGTTGCTTTGACTAATGCAAATGCTTGTTTCTCCATAATTGTGTACCTCAATTCAGCTGCTTGTAAAGCCTTGCTAAAGAAAGCAATAGGCCTCTCGGCTCCATTTTCATTCTTTTGTAACAAAAGTGAAGCAATGGTAAATTTAGAAGCAAAAGAGAAGATTTGGAAAGGCATCTTAAAGTTTGGAGCTGCCAAAACAAGTGCATGTCCTTTATTCCTTCAAAAGCTTGGATGACAACCTTTTCCCACTTAATAACTTGATCCTTTCTTAGCATGCTTGTGATTGGAAGAGTCAACTCAGAAAAATTGGAGACAAACCTTCTAATGAAATTGATTTGGCCAAGGAAAGATTGAATACCCTTCTTGGTTCTTGCACGGGAACCTTGCTTTGATTGCTTCCACTCTCTCGGGATCTATCATAACACCACCTTTAGAAACAATATGCCCCAAAAGCTTGGCCCTTGGAACACCAAAATGACACTTCTTTGGATTAAGTGAAATTCCATACTCCCTACATCGATCAGCATCTTCTTTAGGTGTTGCAAATGGTAGTCGCTTGTTGTGTTAAAAAAATAGTCACATCATCTTGGTAAACTGCAATAAACTCATTGATATAACGAGAAAAGGCAACATCCATTGCCATTTCAAAAGTAGCCCCAACATTCATCAATCAAAAGGCATCCTTACAAAAACATAAGTTCACCAAGGAGTAGTGAAGGTCAGTTTTGTCTTAAGTCTTTCGATTCTTTAACAACTACTTGATTGTATCTGGAGAAACCATCCAAAGTAGAAAGCATTTCCGACCTGTCACAAGCTGCAGCATATTCTCCATATTTGGCAAAGGATAGTTTTCCTTCATAGATGCTTTGTTGATTCCTAAAATCCACACAAAGTCGATATCTCCGTTCTTCTTTCTAAGCGGCACTAGGTTGCAACCCAAGAAGAGTACCTAGTAAGGGTGAATGATGCCACCGTCTCTCAATTTCTTCAACTCTTCTTTCATTTTCATGGAAAGTAATGGGTTAATAGGCCTTTGTTTTTCTCTAAATGGTTTGGCTTCAGCCTCAAGAGGGATCTCATGCTTGAAACAAATCTTCTCTATATGCCTTGACTCTGAATAAGACCAAGCAAGGTAGTCTTGATATTTCTTTAAAAGTTGGGCATAGGACTATTTTTCTTCTTTGCTGAGATGACTTCCCAACCAGATCTTCCTTGGTTTGTATTTAGTTCCCAAATTGTGCTCTTCCACATCCTTGAAGCAGACATCTTTCTATTAATGATGCAATCAACATTTCTAAAATTGGATTCAAGTGCAACAAAACCTTTGGGAATGGTATTTGTTTTCAATTGTATAATATCCTTGTCAAAAAAGTTTCTCTACCTTCATTCATGCACACCATTGGTTCCCAATCAATATTCGACCAGCAAACTCTCCTTGGAATTGTAATAATCTTAACACTTGTGCATCATCATCAAAAATCTGCCAATGTTTCACATTATACGGGACAGTGGCCTTGTTAGTACTTCAATGTTATATTCACAAAAGGTTGAAATAGTGCGGTTGTCAAATCTAGAACCAAGAACAGTGTAGACACCAAATTTGTGTCTTACGACCCCTTGTGACCCGCATCTCATCTCGCAACTTAACCTCATCACCTAAACCTTACACAATTATTTATTAATTACCTTGTAATTGATAAATCCACATCACCTTACCTGCCACCTCATTTTGCCACCTCATCATGACCTAGCCCTAACCCTAAACTAACCTAATTAAGACCTATGACTTGGTCTAGACTCACATCCATAACTAATGCCTCCTTACTCACACCCAAAACCGACCTTCTAGCCACTTGACCAAGCCCGCAACTGATCTCTCGGGAGAAAAGCAGGGAAGGTGGGCTATTTTACTAAAAATAGCCTACTTTTTCCTTACCGATGCCGGTTCCTACTCGACCGCCGTCGGTTACGTAACCGCCATCGGCTCCCTGTAAATGGGCTCCCCGAACCAAAATCAAGGGTCGAATGATTTTTGAATCAACAGAGATCATTGGGAGAAGAAAAACAGAGTCCAGATCTTCACTTGACCGAGCAGAGACGAGTGAAGAAACCAGAAGCGTTTGCAGCAAAGGAGATCAACTTGCATCTTTGTCAAAACCAGTAAGTCACATCTTGCATGTCCTCTGTTATAACATTTCTTATGCTCTTTGAATCACAGTCCTCCTAAATCCGTTTCTGAATCCACTACCCAACGTGCCATTGCATCTAACTGTCATTCTTTTACCTCTCATCATCTCATTTCCTAATATCATCCATAAACCAGCCTTACAAACACCATAGCTACCAAGAAGGTCCTAGGCCCAACCGACGTCGGTTACCAGAAACCGGTATCGGTTACCCTGACTATAACCAGAAACCAGCCTTCTCCTACCCGTTTCAACCAAGTAATCTAATTGATATTTTGCAGTCATTTGTGTTAATTCATATTAGCAGGGAAACTGACCACCTTCGAAAGGAAGTTTTATATTTCCTGGGCCCAAGGTAGTTTCCTCATTTATTGTCTAATTAAAATCTTGTGGTCTTGTGTTCTTATTTGTAGGTAGTCCTTCCAAGACAAAAAGGAGTTCTTCGCAGTCAGCCTGATCTTTCTCTACGGTACGCGCACATCATCTCGACATTTAACAGGTATTCCTCCTAGCCCTAACCCTATCTGTTTCTAAAAGGAATGAGAGGATAGAAACAACTCTATTCCTAGAAGCCGAAACATTCCGAGCGAAACAAACAGCCGGTGATTAGCAACAACATTAAGACTTCTATCATGGTAAACAATGTTAAAGGAATCAAACATCTCAATCAAGTCCCAAACAACATGCTTATATTGCTTCATACGCTGATTTTTTGTAGCATATAACTTTCTTACTTGCTTGACAACCAACTCTGAATCTCCTTTAGCAACAATATCTTTTACTCCATACTTCCATGTAATCCTTAATCCCAATAATAATGCCTCATACTCAGCAATGTTGTTAGTACATTCAAAATTGAGCTTGAAGGAGAAAGGAAACTCCTCCAAACTAGGGGAAACCAACACTATACTAGCACCATTTCCAGCTTTGGAGCAAGCTTCATCAAAGCAGTAATGTCCATGGTGAACCTACCATATCAAGGCACTCGATTTGTCCATCTTATTCTCTTTTCCATCAGCAAAACCAATGAAATTGTCAACATCTACATCAGCAAACAACACTTCATAAGAAGCATTGTTAGGATCCTCAATCAAGTGTAACATCTTCTTTTCACCATAGAGTTTGACAGGCTGCTCTCAATGGGAATG